>CAWUFW010000240.1:1200000-2400000 GCA_963921515.1 Calotriton arnoldi
TAAAAATAGTGTCTCTGAATGTTAATGACACGGCCACTCCATTAAGTGGAAAAAGATCCACCAGTACCTGAATATGAAGCACACAGACATAGTCCTTCTCGTGGAAACAAATCTGTCTGAAACAGAATCACAGAAATTGAAGATTTACACCATCGTGAGACCTTAGTGGCAGCTAACTCAAAAAAGGTGGTGTGGCTGTACTCATTAGAAAGACTCTTTCCCACAAACTTCTAAAAAACCTTGGATAGACCCAGAGGGGTGACATGCCTTTGCAAACTTAAAACAAGGAAAAATACCCTGATAATAGGAGCGATATGCACACCAGACTTATCCAACCACGGTTTATTTCGCTCTTATCAAGACTATTCACCAAATTCGGTCCAACGCGCTGGTAGTGGGTTGGGAATGGAACTTTGCTGTAGAACCTGTTTGAGATGGAACTAGCAGAACAGACAAACATATTGGCCAAGATAGGACCACGCTGTCTGACGTGATGTCCTACAATGATCTCCTCGATGTCTGGCGGCTTCAAAACCCAACCATCAAAGATTATACAATCTGATAGAGACTTCTAGCCACAGATTCCTTACTTTAGAATTATCCCCAAATGTCAGACTGGATCCGGAAATATTTTGTGAGCAGTACCACTGCACACCGATAGGTGGTGTTGTTTGGCTCCACGTGGCGTCGACGGCGTTGTCTGCGCCGGAAGTGATGTGCGCGGTGTCTATACAAGCGCCACCCCAGCACGCTGACGTCAGTTCTTTTCTTTCCACGACAGTCAGCGCAGATCCGGAGAGAGCTGCCCTCAGTCACTTTTAGACTGTCTTTTGTCGACTTTTTGTTGAAGTTTTTTTAGACTTGTCTCCTAGTGTAGCAGGAATGTCAACAAGGAAGACTAAATTCAAGCCTTGCGGTGCCTGTCATCGACAAATGTAAGTGCCGGACCCACAGCTTGTCTGTTTCTGGAGTCTTGAGCGTGACCACGACACCAAGTCTTGCATCAGTTGTCATGCCATGCACCCCAAAGAGCGATCCTTCAAGCTCCTTGCCGCTCGAAGTGCAATGCCGCAACAGACTGGATCCCAGTCGAGAGGAAGGTCTCGGGATCGGTCGCGGAGCCTTCGATCTTCGTCGAGACCGAAGTCTTCCCATTCCAGTAATTCTGACAAGAAAAGAAGAGCAAGAAGTTTAAGAGGTCTTCGACTTCACCTTTCAGTTGAAGCAATCCAACGAGACGAGGTAGCGTCAACACTCGAGGCCTGGCTCCCCAGTTGAGCCTGCGCTTGGGCCTTCTGCGCACCTCCCTGAAATTCCAGGGGCCAGGACAACCCCAGCCCAACTTCAAGAATTTTATGAGGCCATGCACCTCATATTTGGGCAGCCCGTACTCACTGGAGCACCTTTTGGCCCGCGGGGTCGGGAGGGGACCCTACTGGTTTTCAGTTGGCGGGTCACCCTCGGCAACAGTCGGGCACCTTGGATACACAAATGGATCCAGAATGGAGCCTGTTGAGCCACCTCGACCTTCCCCGGCGCTGGTCCCGCTGCTGACGCTCCTGGCGCTGCCGAAACTTCCAGCAACATTGTCCCCATTCTCATCCCCGACTCCCAGCTGGTTGGGCGTCGTCTGACACCGACTCTGGTGCAGACTGGAGTCATGTCCTCCAGGCCGGAGCTTGATAACTATTCATATGGGCTCAGGGCGGAGGTGGTTCCACCTTTCGGAATTCAGATTGTCACATATGCCGATGACATCCAACTGGTTGTCTCTTTCAATCAGCCGGAGAGTACTGGACAGGGTCTAACAAGGTGTCTTGAGAAGGTTTCATTATGGATGGAATGTTCGTATTTGAAACTTAACGGAGCAAAGACGGAGCTGATGTTCCTCGGCAATTCACCCTCTCTCAATATAGGACCATTCTGGCCCAGCTGCCTGGGCCCAGCCCCCTCTCCCAAAGACCAGATTAAGAGCCTGGGCATCTGGCTTGATCGGAACCTTGATTTCAAGGTACAAGCAAGGAAGGTTGCAGCCAGTTGCTATGGGATCCTAAGAATGATAAGGAAAATCCTCCCTTTGCTACCTTTTGCAGCCAGAAGATTGCTGGTGCAAGCATTGATTCTCTCCCGGCTTGACTATGCCAATGCCCTTTACTTAGGAGCTCCATGCTGTTCCACAAAAAAACTACAGATTGTGGAAAACTGCGCAGCACGCCTGTTATTGAACATTCCCAATCGTTTATCAGCTAAGCCTGCCCTTGCGGTTCTCCACTGGCTTCCTATCCAGGATAGGATGCAATTTAAGGCATTGTGCATGGCTCACAAAGCATTATCAGGGAAGGGATCCTCCTTCATCCGATCTACTATTCTGCCCTATCGTGCTAACAGGGCCTTAAGGTCGTACAACAAACATCTGGTAGTAGTACCAAAAATAAAAAGATCGAGCAGTGGAGGACCCCTTTTTTCATATAATGTTGCCAAGCTTTGGAATCGCCTTCCCCTTCAGATACGGCTTGAACCAAATTATTTGATCTTTCGAAAACAAATTAAAACTTTTCTCTTTCCCTAAATACTGCTCGGAGCCTTTGATCGCACTGCCATAGCGCTGGATTGCTCTCGGGTAACCACGCACTCTAGAAATGCTGCTTCAATTCAATTCAATTCACTTGAGAAAGATTGTGAGGGGCCACTGGACCCTTATGAATGCTAGCCCCTAAACCCTAATGAGGACACCTGGTGTGAGGATTTGGCCGATGGCAGTAGACTGGACACCTCCCCAGATACTAGCTTGGTCTCTCCTCCTACTATGGCTACGAAGAAGGGAGCCTCTTTAACTATGGTGGTGAGGAGGGCGACCGAGGTCCTGGACCTTATGCTGCCCTCCATGGCTATCAAGACTAGCGTCTTGATGGAGGTACTTCAGCAGGGAGTCACCCTTTCAGAACTGCTTCTCCATTTATTGAAGCCCTCACGGACGTCCAAGCCCTGCACAGGGGCATCTCTGAACAGAACAAATGCCCACCAACATCGCCCCGCTCCAGGGGACCCCAACTTCCTCACCCAACACACTACCCCGGAAAGCTTGGTGGTCCAAGCCTCCACTTCCAGAATAAATCCTGGTGCATTCCCTACCACCTGACCGGATAGGGAATCTTAATTGTTCGACACCTTAGGCAAGAAAATGTTTTCTTCTGCCAGCCTGGCACTGAGGTCAGTGAACACCACATGCCTTTTGGGTCGTTACTCTTATTCACTCTGGGATTCGGTTGCGCAGGTGCTGTCTTTGGTCCCAAAGGAGGCCCGGGCCATACTCTCTCAAGCTATTGCTGACGGGAGAGATGCAGCTAAGTTCACAATTTGATGTGGGCTAGACACAACCGACTCACTAGGCTGAGCAGTTTCTTTGTTGGTGGCCTTACAGCACCACGCCTGGCTGAGGTGACTGGCTTTTTATGGGATGTCCAAGCTTCGCTTATGGACATGCCCTTTGATGGCTCCTGTCTCTCTGGAGACAAGGTGGACTCAGCGCTGGAGCGCTGAAAAGCACAGCAGAGCTACTACCAGGTCCTTGGGCCTTTCCATGGCCCCTCGCTAACCCCAGTCCACTTTTTTGTCCTTTCGTGGCCACAGAAGAGGCTTCCAGCCGCGCAGCAGAAGTAGGTCGTGGTTGCTATTCCCGCTACTTTCTGGTGCCCAAGAAGGACCAAGGCCTTCATCCTATTCTAGACCTGTGCCCTTTCATTTTCTTCCTGAACAAGGAGAAATTCAAAATACTTATGCTCGCTCAAGTCCTTCTGCCCTGGACCTGGGAGACTGGAGGGTAGTGTTGGACTTGCACCCGTCCTGCCTTCCCACAGACAGTACCTGCGGTTCACAATAGGTCACGAGCACTTTCAGTTCAGCATGCTCCCCTTTGGCCTCTCCAGCGCTTCTTGGGTGTTCAGCAGGGTGATGGCTGTAGTTGTAGTTCATTTGCAGGGATCAGGGGTGCCATTCTTCCCCCATTACGACGACTGGCTGTTAAAGGCTGCTCTCCCCAGGCGGTCGTCTCCCACCACCAGACTACAGCGGACTTTCTGTTCTCGCTGGGGTTCAATATAAACGTGCAGAAGTCACACCTGACCCCTTCTCAGACTCACCCTTTCATCTGAACCGTTCTGGACACTGTGCAGTTTCGGGCTTATCCTCAAGAATGGCGAGAACAGGTGATTCAGGCTATGATGCAGATGTTTCAGCCGCTATCCTGGTTTTCAGTGAGACTGACCCTGAGGCTGCTGGGCCTCATGGCCTGCAGCATCCTGCTTGTGACACATGCCCACTGGCATAGAGGGCTCTGAAGTGGGATCTGAAGTTCCAGTGGATGAAGCATCAGGGGAATATCTCCGACATGGTCCAAATCGCAGAGGGCACTGCAAAAGATCTGCAGTCGTGGTTAACGAACCGCGATTGGGTCAGCGGCAGAACCCTCTCCCTTCTCCAACCAGATCTGACAATAGTGACAGATGCATCACTCCTGGGATGGGGCGGCCATCTGGGAGAGGTGATCAGAGGCCTCTGGTCTCAGGCGGAATCTGGACTCCACATTAACCTATTGGAGCTCTGAGCCACCCGGCTGGCATTGAAAGCCTTTCAATCCTCTAACAAGGTAAGGTGCATGCAGTTGTTCACGGACAACACCACCTGCATGTGGAACTGCAACAAACAGGGTGGGGTGGGGCCGTGACCCTTTGTCAAGAGCAAAAACAACAATTGATGGACAGAATGCAGAACCATATCATACATTCACCCCAGTACAGAGATCTGGGCCTAAATCCATCGTTGTTTTGCTCACCATACCATTCCAGTTTGAACCCAGCCATATGCAAATCAGTCTTGACCCTGTGCCCAATGGGAACAGTCCAGCCTGAACTGCCAGACCAGGTCCTCCCTGGACTGGAAACAAGCATCCTAGGACCGGTTTAGGAGTTTCACCCCTCATCAGCCAGGATAGCTTGACTCCAGTGGCATGGAGAGCACGGGACCCATGTCTGGGTATACCCGTCCCACTCGGGGTGACAAAGGCAAAAACAACGATTGATGGACAGAATGCAGAACAACATCATACATTAACCCCAGTACATAGATCTGGGCCTAAATCCATCGTTTTTTTGCTCACCATGCCATTCCAGTTTAAATCCAGCCATATGCAAATCAGTATTGACCCTGTGCCCAATGGGAACAGTCCAGCCCAAACTGCCAGGCCAGGTCTTCCCTGGACTGGAAACAAGCATCCTAGGACCGGTTTCGGGGTTTTACCCCTCATCAGCCAGGATATCTTGACTCCAGTGGCATGGAGAGCATGGGACCCATGTCTGGGCATACTCTTCACACTCGGGGTGACAAATGCAAAAACAACAATTGATGGACAAAATGCAGTACAATGTCATACATTCACCCCAGTACAGAGATCTGGGCCTAAAGTCATCGTTTTTTTGCTCACCATGCCATTCCAGTTTGAACCCAGCCATATGCAAATCAGTCTTGACCCTGTGCCCAATGGGACCAGTCCAGCCCGAACTGCCAGGTCAGGTCCTCCCTGGACTGGAAACAGGCATCCTAGGACCGGTTTCGGGGTTTCACCCCTCATCAGCCAGGACATCATTCGTGATCCACTAGGCATCTTCGGCTGAGATCGTCTGCCCTGGTGTTAATAGAGCCCACCAGGTGCTGAACCACCAGGGACATGCCCTGACATTCCAGCCATGTCCAGAGGCGCAGGGCCTCTTGACAAATGCAAAAACAACAATTGATGAACATAATGCAAAACAATGGATTTAGGCCCAGATCTCTGTACTGGGGTGAATGTATGACATTGTTCTGCATTCTGTCCATCAATTGTTGTTTTTGCATTTGTCACCCCGAGTGGGATGGGTATGCCCAGACGTGGGTCCCATACTCTCCATGCCACTGGAGTCAAGCTATCCTGGCTGATGAGGGGTGAAACCCCGAAACGGGTCCTAGGATGCTTGTTTCCAGTCCAGGGAGGAGCTGGCCTGGCAGTTCGGGCTGGACTGTTCCCATTGGGCACAGGGTCAAGACTGATTTGCATATGGCTGGGTTCAAACTGGAATGGCAAGGTGAGCAAAAAAACGATGGATTTAGGCCCAGATCTCTGTACTGGGGTGAATGTATGACATTGTTCTGCATTCTGTCCATCAATTGTTGTTTTTGCCTTTGTCAAGAGGCCCTGCGCCTCTGGACATGGCTGGAATGTCAGGGCATGTCCCTGGTGGTTCAGCACCTGGCGGGCTCTATTAACACCAGGGCAGACGATCTCAGCCGAAGATGCCTAGTGGATCACAAATGATGTCTCCCCCCAGAGGTGGTGCAAGGTCTCTTTCAGCACTGGGGAGAGCCTTGGTTAGATCTGTTCTTCACTGCCGAGAACGCCCAAGGTCAGCAGCTTTGCACGCTGGAGTTTCCAAGGCAGCTCTCACTTGGAGGTGCTTTTTGTCTCAAGTGGACCTCAGGCCAAATGTACGCCTTTCTGCCCATACCTCTCCTGCCCAGAGTTCTCAAGAGGATCAGGAGCAACCGGACCCAAGTTATCCATGTGGCTCCATACTAGGCTCAGAGAGTTTGGTACCCCCGAGCATGGCTGTCGGTCCTCCGATCATGCTACCTTCTTGGAAGGATCTTCTGTCACAGCAACAGGGGAGGGTTTTCCACCCAAACATGCCAACCCTCCGCCTTCATGAGTAGTGATTGAACGGCGACAGTTGACAGCTGTTGACCTTCCACCCAAAGTCCATGATGTTATCTTGGCAGCGTCGCGTCCCTCCACCAATAAGGTTTACGTAGGCCACTGGAATAAATTTGTGGCATGGTGTGCTGAGAAACAGGTTGATCCCTTATTTGCTCCCCTTTCCGAAGTCCTTTTGTTTATGCTAACCCTGGCCCAGCAGGGCTCTGCATTGGGCACTTTAAAGGGTTATTTATTTGCCATATCCGTTTTTCTGCGGTTGCCAGATTAGCATTCTCTGTTCAAGTCAACTATTGTGAATAGGTTCTTTAAAGGTCTGCAGCACATTTCCCCCAGCTCCCTTTGTTATGCCTGAAAGGGATCTTAACTTGGTTCTTACTTTCTTAATGTGCATTCCCTTTGAGCTGCTTCATTCTTGTCCGTTTCCGCTCCTCACCATCAATGCGGCCTTTCTGGTGGCAATTACATCTGCCCGGAGGATCAGTGAGCTATACGCACTGGCCTTTTAGGCTCCCTACATTTCGTTTTTCCCCGACAAACTGGTCCTTCGGACTTGAGCATTCTTTTTGCCAAAGGTAGTCACCCCATTCCATGTAGGCCAGTCCATAACTTTGCCTACGTTTTATGCTCCGCCTCATCCCTCTAAGGAAGCGGAGAGACTCCACTTGCTGGACCCAAAAAGAGCATTGTCGTTCTATCTTGACTGCACAAAAATGTTCCGGGTGGACGATCAACTCTTCGTGGGGTAGTCAGGGCCAAAAAAGGGAAGGCCATATAAAAATGGGTCATCTCCCAATGGATCAGACTTTGTGTTCAAATCTGCTACGCACTGGCCAAGAAGCAAGCCCATGAGGGTTTGCGTGCTCATCCCACCAGAGCAAAGGCTGCGACCACTGTGTTAGCATGTAGAGTTCCAGTCCTTGACATCTGCCAGGCAGCAATGTGGGCCTCTCTGCACACGTTCACTAAGAACTACTGCCAGAACAGTCAGGTCTATTGTGACGGGCACTTTGCTCACTCGGTCCTGCAGGACATTTTGGTATGAAATTGTTTCCCAGACCCACCTCTAGGGAGGTATTGCTTGGGTATCTATTCTAAGGTAAGGAATCTGCGGCTAGAAGTCTCTATCAGATGAACAGGTTACTTACCTTTGGTTACGCTGTATTTGGTAGAGACACTTTCTAGCTGCAGATTCCTTACAGACTCGCATCCTCCCTGCTTTGTGAACAGATTTCTATGGACAGGGCTGTTCCCCTTTCAGAGTCCTAATTTTACTCACCAGTGGTCAGTGTTCTTCGTGGCTCTGCACTCCAGGCATAGAAATTCACCAAAAGAAACTGACGTCAGCACTCTGGGATGGCACCTATATAGGCACAGCGCACATCACTTCCGGTGCAGCCGACAGTGCCATGCAGAGCCGAATGATGCCACCTACCAGCGTGCAAGGGTGCTGCTCACAAAAAAATTCCAGATCCAGTTGAACATCTGGGGATAATTCTAAGGTAAGGAATCTGCGGCTAGATAAAGTCTCTACCAGATAAGGCGTTACCAATTGGTAACTAACTTGTTCTGTGGGGCATATCAGCATGGCTCCACCTGGATCGAATATGTGCTGCTACATGGGCTGTTATCGAGAAACATAGTGTACTGCAACATACTGGAAGGAGGTATAACTGATCACGCCCTTGTGTCCCTGGGTTTAGATCTGGGTCATATATTACCCACACTTACCCAGTGGTGTACATGTGCCACGAACTACTGGATGCCTGTGGACTAGGAAGCTCTTCAGTTTCACTTACGCAAGTTCATGCCAGTGATACTGCCCCCTCAGTTTAGACACTGTAGGCAACAGGGAAACTGACCTGAATGATTGATTAGGCCATTGCGAAGCGCACATTCAATGAGAAGCAAGCTGAACTAGAATGCTCAATAAAGGCCCGGCCAGAAAATATAATCTTCACCTATCTGCCACTTCTACACATCATCTAGAGACAGTGAAATAAACACTTCACTTTCATGTTCACACAGGTTGCGGACTGTGCCCTCATTAAACTGAGACAAATGCATTATGGGCACGGAGAGAAGGCGGGGAGGCTCCTAGTGGCTCAACTGCATCAGAGGTAATCACAGACGTTTATATCAGTCACCTGCAGTCCAGAAGGCCATATGCTCAAGCACACCATAGACATAGTATATGCCTTTGCTTCTTATTATGAGACTTTATACAGCAGAGAAATCCCTGAGTCACAGACAAGCGAATACTGCTTCATTCAGTCTTCAGACTATTTTTTTAAAACAGATTTTATTGAGTTTCATTGTAAAAACAGCATTGAGCATATACAAAAAGTCACAGTCCATGTATGTTCGGCTTTTTAGTACAGGATAGCATACAGTGTCATTCTGTACATTGTGCTAAAGGTAATGTGCATTTGAGAGCATATTACAGGCGTCAGTTCTGCAATTAACAAAAAGAAACTGCTCGAGAAACATCTTTGAACATGTCCAAGGATCAATGACTGCTGTTATAGCTCCCTGTTATGTATACCCTTATCAACGAAACAACCCCCCTCCCCCCTAGGAACTAACTAACGGGCCAGCCTCTCTCTTGATCAGTTGGGTAGGGGGCCGCAGACGGACCCTCGCCTATATCTGGAGTCGGGTATACACATTATGTACGCATCCATTTAAGGTATTGGATTGTTGTAAGGTGGTCAGGTATGCTATATGAACCCTGCCCCAGTCCCCACCTCCCACATCCCCGCCATTCCTCCACGCTGTTTGTGTGCCACGGAGTGTGGCTAGTTTTCTGGCATTACTGCGTGCGCAGCGTCTACATTCCTGTGGGGTTCATCCTTGTCCAGAGCTTTGAAGGATTCCAATAACGCATCCCATGACATGGCAATGGGTACTTTAAGTAACCCTCACTGTTCTTCCCTTCGTATCGCCCCGCTTTCTGCCAGGCCCCAGTGTTCTAGTTCCTCCCTCCTAGCAGTCAGGGATGGTGGTCTTGCTTATTTCCATCGTCTCGTTATGAGACGCTTTGCTAATATGAGCGCTAGATCTGCAAACCTTGCCTGCACTTTGTACCCCTTATTCAGTCTTTAAACTTGCCAGTCCTGAGTCCCGCAGGGAGGGCCCTATAAGATGGGGAAATAACAGAAGAGAAAATATCCCAGACAATTACCGACCTCCCCACCTGTAAAGGAGAGGATGGGTCCCTAGGAGAATTCCACAAAATTGGTACGGCGATCTTAGCACCACTCTTGCATGCAACTTTTAAAGCAGAGACCACAGGTTCACTGGGATCAATCTACAACTTAGCCAAATATAGACATGAAAATTTTAACCAAGGTGCTGGCAGATTAGTTTCATAAAATCATTCCATCCAAGATATATGTCACAAGTTGAGTTTGTGCCTGGCCGGACATCCCGGAATCACCTAAAGACCCTGGCGCATGCTGTTTGGTACACTAGAAATGTAACAGAAGCAGCACTGGCGATATCGCTCATCAAAGAAAAAGCTTTTGAAATAGTGGAATGGGACTACCTCTTCCAAATAGTCGCCAGAGCTGGTATCAGCCAGGACCTCATCAACAAAGTCAGCTGGCTATTTACAACTCCTGATGCAAGGATTAACTGTGGTGACTTTATATCCCGCCCAATCAAGATTCATACTTTATATCCCGCCCAATCAAGATTCATAAATGAACCCATCTGGGATGCCCACTCTTACTTCTTCTCTTCCTCCTCGCCCCAGGTCCACTAACACAACCCAGGTGTTAAAATAAAACACAACACGTTCGGAAGCCAAAAACTCTAAAATGCATTTATTGCAAAAATAGCAAGCAGCATAGCCAATAATTACAAGACGATTGTCATTTGAACTGAGAAGAGCTCACTTGTAATGCTTAAATGCATGCACAATTGAACAGTTTCTATACATTTTTCCCTCAATACAAGTCTACGGAGACGTCCTTGAAGCAGCGATACATACTGACGTCATTAATTCCTTAAAGTTGTGCTTCTGGTTGCCAATATCGAAAGCAAGGCTATGCTTTAATACAAGATGCAGGAAATGTACAAAAGTACTGCCTCAAATAAAATGTGTCTAGGCCTACTATAGTCATAAACTTAACAAGTGTTATGAGGTTAGAAGGCACTTCAGAATAATAAGAAAACAACATCCATATTTGATTATGAAATATGTCAGTGCACGTTATGATATACAGGTGCAAAGATGCATTGACGGTAAAGCAATAGAAATACAAGATTATGTTTACACAAAAGGCCAGCCTCTGCTTCTATGATATGAGATAGATATCGGCTGACCTGAACTACCTGGAGATATCACTCAATATGGGACTGCACAATATGGCTGAGGACAATCTTCGACCCCTAATCGCAAAGACAAAACGATTACGATGGTGGTGGCCCAAAGATATAATAACGTATTGGGCATGCTCCCCCTCCTGGATTGCACATCCATAATTTCTCAAATAAACACAGACATAATACAATACTTCTGGGATGAAAGAAAGCCCAGGCTAAGGTCAGAGACACTCTCGGCACATATGTCATCTGGTGGTATATGACTCCCACACATGGCCTGATATTATTTAGCACATCG
This sequence comes from Calotriton arnoldi, assembly GCA_963921515.1. Taxonomy (NCBI): domain Eukaryota; kingdom Metazoa; phylum Chordata; class Amphibia; order Caudata; family Salamandridae; genus Calotriton; species Calotriton arnoldi. Next base: position 1,211,370 of record CAWUFW010000240.1, read on the forward strand.
CCTGTCAAAACTAGCATACTATCAAAAGCAATCCAAACAGATGGGTGGACACTGAAAGGGTCCTCCTTTGTTGCCATAACAATATCTTCCCATGCATACTACTTTTAGGAATTACTAGCGCGACACTTGATAATCTGATTATTAAAGTAATGTTCCTAACCTGGAACACGATACACTGGCAACTTAAGATCAATCCTGTAGTACACTGATTGCTATCTTATGGTATAATGTCAGTATCCTGGTGAGAGTTAAGTCTATCTGTTGCCATGGATGACCCAACAAAGGAAATCACCATTAGAATCAGCTGTTACTTAATGGGGATCTTAAAGACTTTCCCTCCCTAAAGGCAGATTTTGGACTTGACCGTTTGCACTGTTGGCAGACTTCCAGCTCCAACATTGTTAGCGGGGAACTTTAGGCCCACCTCCTATAGAACTGCCGACTTTGCCTATTCAGCAGACTCTTCGGTTATGGGATCACTACCAGAGAGTAGTTTAGGGACTCTGCATCACTATAATCACTGAACTAATGTCAAAAGCGCTGGAACATATCTCCAGCAGTTATTGAGAGAGAGCTCAGCAATGGGATTATAGTCATAAATACGGAGTGCTTGTTTTAGAGGAGTATGGCTATTATTTGAGGGAAAATAAGTTAAAGTTCCTATATGTTAATATCCTTCACAACTTGTACTGGACACCCCAGAGTCTGCATAGAGCTGGTCTCCTCCATCATTCTTATCACTTGACCCCCATCTTATGGCAAAGCCTTTTTATTCGAAACTGTTGGCGGCAGATCAGGACAGAGGTGTCATGGATTAGTGGCCTTCTTATCTCTCTGCAACCCCAGTTAGCCTTGTTACACAACATGTCTGTAGTTGTAGAATTCACTAATCACAGCCTTAGATGACAGGCGTCTGCCAGGGCAACTGCTGAACTATGCCTTTTAGGCCACTGGTGGCAACCCAACACACATTTTGGATGAATGGTTGACAGCACTTTCAGATATTGCATATTATATTGTGAAAAGGTCCAATACAACGCAAACTTCCAAATGGAAATTTGTAATATGGTATGAGGTACTTTCATTGATGTCTAATAGCTCACAATAGAATCCACCAAACCCGCCGGGCCCTATTCTTTGGCAGATATAGAGAGGAGTATGCTTCCTGTGATTTAACTACGCCGTCAGATGGGTGCAGATCGCATTGAGTCCGGGTCCTATTGTCCCTGGACCCACTCTCTGACATCAGCTTATGCCACGCTAACATATCTGATCATTTTGCAATGATTCCTATCATTAGACACCCCTATCAAAGCCTTTGAACTGTGATCCTGTTCAGTCTGTGTACTGTGTATGGTGTACACCCATGTTCACTTTTTCCCTTATTCTTTCCCCCATTTCTACCGTAGTTTAGAGTGGAGAGTCCCAGACAGGATACTAGAAGTAAAACTGGCATGGGAGACAGATGTATCCCTTTAGAACATAGTGGCTGGCGGGAGGTTAAAATGACGGCCCGAGACCTCGCTACCTCACCAGAGCTCTGTTTAATCCAATTTAAATACATGCACAGAGTTCATTTTACACCAGAGCGCCTTTGGAAGATGCTGTAAGTGATGCACTCAGAAAGGGCATTTTTTTCATGTGACCGGGGCATTCAAAATAATTCAAAAATACTGGGCTTCCATAACCCACACCTAGACAAAAGTCCTTCAAGTCCCCATTGTTCTGTCCCCAAAATTAGCCTTTTTGGGTATGATGGGGAGGAAGGTTTCCTACAGAGCGCCAGGACTCTCATTGGACTTAGGTTTCTTTTATCTATGCGGGACATCCCAAAATAGTGAATGTCTGTCACAGCCCCTCTCATCCAAGAGGGGAAACCTACACACCGAACAAGAGGCTGCCTCCATAAAAATGCAAACATTTGGGACCCGTAATGACCCACTTTGGGATCGCTTTGTTAACTATCCATGTGCTCACACTGAGAAAGTGTTCTCTTCATATAACGCTGCATACTGATTATTTGGTCATTTGGGCGAGTATCCATGTCATACTAATTGTGCCATTCACTATTATTTATATTTATAACTGGGCAAATACTAATTAAAAGAATTGTTCCAAAAATTATTTTGCTGCCTCTAAATTTGCTTGATGGATTGATGGATCGCTCTGTGGCTGATGACTTAAGCATTAAAGAGCACTCTATTTCGCACAGGAAGCCAATGAAGAGAACGAAGAATCATACCAACATAATTTCATCCAGAAACAGCTTGGCCTTGGCCCCTGTAGTGTACATGCCCTGCCTGGAAGCAGGGGAGGAGAGGACATAGCTACACCAGATTATTGAAGCGTGATCGAATACAGCAAATGCCAAGTAAGATCATTATATTGAGTTTGGAACTGTTGTACAGCTTATACTTTCTCAAGTAAAATCGTGCGTTTGTTGGACAACATAAACGTCGGACTGGTGCGAGACTGATTCTGAGCACCCCTCAGGATATGTCGGCCTATTGTCCTGCTAGCTCACAGTGCACCATCTATACCCCTAACATGACAAGGTAACAAATGGATGTGCAACCTCAGAACATGACAACCCTGACTACCCTAGGAAATCATGGTAACAGATCTAGAACCCTTTCACTTAGTTACTTATGGATACCCAAAGAGATACACAAGAAATACATACTAAGTCGTTTCAATGTTTATTGAAGCATTGTGATTCTTGAGTAAAATACTTGCGCTGCAATAATCAAGAGGAGGAAACAGAATAATGTGATTAGCATTACGAGAATGGTGAAAAAGATGAACAATTCAACCATTCTGTTGATTACAGAAAACTATATGTTTACATATAAGTACTGTAATATGTTGTACTCCTATCTAGCTCATTGTACCCTATCATGTCTAAGGTGAGTGGATCTCCCAAATCCCTATCGGGTGGTCTAACTCCCCATTACATCCTCCATATTGCCATGTCAAAGCCCCAGTCAGGCCGCTACTGTTTATTCTATTGTGATAGCTCTGTTGCCAAGTGGCCAAAAACAAATAACAACATCTTGCGTGCTGAACTTACCCCTTGTACAGAATGTTCAAGGTGTTCTGATAGAGAACCTACCAAATGGTAAGCAAACTGAGTTTGAGGAATGTTATCCTGTGTGTGCACGCAAATGAATGTGTGTCAAATGTCACCATGTTTAGGGAGAGAAGACAAGAACGTGAGCATGTAAAGATGGCATTTCTTAACTGGGCCTAATTCCTCCAAGTGAAAGAACCTGGACTGATTTGTAAGTTGATGGAACGGGATGAAACCCATAGAGATGCATCCTGGTGATAGAAAGGGATAACATTATCATGGCAGGCATGTGTGGCTAGCGCACCTCTAGAGTATGTCATGGCAAATGCAATACATAGGGATTGCATGGCCAGTGGCAACTTGGGTGAGGTAGGGTAGGAGTAATTTGTGGCTACCTTTATCTGTTGCAGCTTATTGGTGCCTGGGTGTAGCAGGCACTGGTTGAATGTACATATTGCTAATAGATATGTTTGCCAGAGGAGCAGGAGAGTGCATCAGTGCTGCAGACATTTCCCTATAACATCACTGCGCCATTATCCTGTATGAGAACATTTGTACTGCTCTAGTGATGCACATGCAGGGATTTAGAGCTCTAATACCTCACTATGCTAAAAGGCCTACAAAATGAACTTGCCAAAGACCTCAATGAGAAGTGTCTGGACTCCCTCCGTACACTAATGCCGTGCTGCTATAGTGTCAGCCTTTTCTGGGCCATTCGATTTTTCCTTCTGTGGTGCTTCTACATGTGTGTGGCATGCTAGCCAAGGATATGGAGTGGTTTGTGTCACATGGACAGTTTAACTGACAACCCCACTGTTTGCTTCAATCACATATAGACCATACTTCTCCCAAGAATGGATAAGAATGGATGTCTTGGACTTGAGAAAGTGCTTTACTTTGTTGGCTTACAATGTCAGCTGTAGCAATTCTCAATATTTGTTGGGGCCAAGTACACACCTGCCAGTTCTCAATTTAAGTCTGTGATTAATGACCACCAGCACTTAAAAGTGGGTACCAGGACATTTTCTGAGATGCTGATGAAGTGTGACACAGAGGCATTTTCTTTTGTACTTTTTTTGAAGCAATGCTCTGCCAGTGAGAGATGGAGGGTGGAGGCTGCCTGTCACTCACCACATAATGGCCTGAAGTGACACAGAATTGAGATAGAGATGACCCTCAGCCCAGAGATGTGCACTGGTCCTCCCTCTTGAACGACTTCCCCATTGACCGATTCATGCAGCTGGGTGGGCTCAGCAGAAATGGGCTTGCTCATCCCACGTGAACGCTTCTCTACTGTCTCCCACCAAGCCATGTTGCCCTCTTGGGCTGCACCCAGAGACTATACGCACCCCATCTCGCCATGCCTCTCCTTGAAAAGACAGAGCACCACGCCCCCTAGTCCGCAGCTGAAAAGGGTCCGGCCCCGTACCTATCAACCACACAGGCCAGCTAGCGGAAGGAAACAACATGGAAGGAGACTGCTTTTCCATCCACCAGTTGGTGGGTTTCACCTGTGCCCCTCTCTTGAACTGGCAGTGCGTGCTATGTATCCACCACCAGAACTCAGATCCCTACACTAGACAACACAGGCTTGCTGATGCCAACCGGGGCCCCACTCAATATGAAGTGGGACTTTTCTTCCATTTACACACCACAGACCCTGCAGGAGCCTCTTCATCTTCCGACTTACCTCTACCAGGTCAGTGAACTAATTACCATTAAAATAGGTAACAAATAATGCCACTTAGCATATGAAAAAAAAAGTCACTTTCTATTATAGATGTTCACGCGATACTAAGCTCTACGGGAAAAGTATGACTTTTCTATTATAAAGGAAGTGCATGGGGAGGGGTTCAGTACTGGAATTGAGACAGGAGTTATGCAGCTTTCCCCAGAGTCCTGGAAGATTCATGCTTTGTGGATTCTCAGTGCAGACAGAATCCCAGAGTCCTCTTCTGGGAATTCTTGGGCATGCTACCAGCTGCCGTGTCTCAAAATGAAGTGTTTACAGAATGAGGTCGAGCCCTTTTGTGCCTCGTACAACGTATGTTTAATTGGTGTCTAAAGTAACCATTGGTCTTCTAGCGAGCTTTCCTGAAATTCAACTTCTTCATCTAGTGATTTTACTGCTCTGTCCTATCTTGTGAAATCGTTCAATATTCGCCTTGCAGCTTCTTCCTTTGGTGAACATGCCCAATCACTCCAGTGTATTCACTCGCGCTTGTATTGCAGTCTGCCTTCTTTTGTGAAAGTTAGCGCAGCTCTGCAATGTCTTGTGAGAGGTTTGTATCTTGGCTATGACAAAGCTGTCCATCCCAGCACTCAGTTATAATGCACTGCTTTCCAGTGTCATTCCGCTGATTAATTGCACTCTCGGTACACGTCCTTCTCTAGGTGTGGGCGGAACGCACTATTTGCACTGCTGAAGAAGCAGGAAGCGGGGTGTGCCTAGAACTAGTGGGCAGGTGCCACTAAAGCTGGTGGATAAATCACCTCTAGTTACTGTAGAGAGGGAGGACAGGGATGGGCCAGTGGAGGGAGAGGGATCCACTCTGGGGGCACCACTCTGTAAGAAAATATTTGGGCACTGGTACTTACTTTTGTTTTAAACATTTTGTACTGAGAAACACTTGCAGAAGGCATGCCATTGGAATACTGGAAGAGTATTTGCCTGAATGGTGGAGCAGAGCTCAATGAGTCAAAATCTCCAGCAAAAGGATGATTATTTTGTCTTTGTTGAAGACAGACATCTTCGTGGAGCACTCTGTTTCCTGTGATCTTCACTAGTGCATTTTTTAGGTCATCCCTACTTATGGAGTTGGTGTCTCTGAGGGCGTGGAGCATTCTGGGTCAACCACAGACAAGGACTTCATCAGCAAACAGGTGAATTTTATGTTGTTCTCCCCCAAAAAGCATCCCTTTGAAATCTGGATGTTGTCAAATAATGGCTACCAACAGTTCGACCACTTGCACGAATAAAAGGTGGAAGAAAAACAACCCTGCCACGTCCCTATAGTGAGGGAAATCTCCTCCAATCTGATCCTATTTACAATTAACCCTGGGCGGAGTTCGCGGAGTTCCGCGAAGTACACAAAAATCTCTGCCGCACTACGTGGAACTCCGCGAGCGGCGGAGTTTCTTTAGATAAATGAAGTTCGCTGTGATTGTCAGTGCCAGGTGCTTGTCCGCACTGTGCAATTATCGCGAACGGCATCATGCACAGCGCAAGCTGGCGCTGCTTCTTTTCTGCCGCTCGAGTAGATTTTTACTCGAGCAGCAGCTTTCTCAACGCGAGCGGGCGGTTTCTCAACGTGAGCGGTCGCGAGCATACGCGACCACTCGCAATGAGAAATCTGACCGTCCTCGTTGAGAAATTTCACCGGGAGGTTGATTTTCCACGCTCGCCAACTTGATGTTGACGATCGCGAACGAGGAAACATCTCGCTGAGAGGTGGATTTTCCTCGCTCGTGCTCACCAACTTGACATTCACGAACGCGAGCGAGGAAAAAAACTCCGCTGCGCAACGCGAAGCGGAGTTTTTCGGAACTCCGCGAGCTCTGCGTAACGCGGAGTGCGGAAAAATCCGCAAACTCCGTGAGCGGAGCGGAGTTCACCACCCAGACTTATTTACAATTACATTTGCGATTGGCTGTTGTAGCTAGCCGCAACCCAGTTTAACATATGGGGATCCAGACCTATAACTACCAAGACCTGAGAGAGAAATACTTAATTGACTCTGTTGAATGCTTTTTCAGCATCTAATGAGAAAATAACCAAGGGTTTTCCTAAAGTTAACCTTTTCTATAAGGTGTAGAACACATGTAAGGAATAAATACCAATTGGTCTGGTTGTATAAGGTAGGGCAGATGGGACATCAGTCTATTGGCCAATACGTTTGTAAAAATTTTCACATATGGTTCATTATGCTATAGGCAATAAGCCTCTCACTTATTAGTAGGTTTACCCTTTTGTGTATAAGGGTAATGTTTGCTTCAGCCATCAAGTGACTATATGTAAATGAGGAAAAGAGTTAAACAGGTCCTCCAGCCGCAGAGTCAACTACAACCAGAACTGTTTATAAAAGCTGTTAGACGATCCAGCTGGCTCCAGCTACTTATTACGGTGTAGCTCAGTGATAATTCACACCGCAAATTAGTTCAGTGATAGCCTTGGAGATCTCTTCAACTATTATCAGACTTTCCAAGCTTTCACAATTGGCCTTAGACAACCTAGGGAGTTTGGCTGAGCCTATAAAGGCCTCAATCTCCTCTGTATTTACTGGTTCATCACAGTAAAGATTATTATAGTAATTTTGGAAAGCCTTAATCTTTTCCTCATTTCTGCTGAGTGGCTGCTTCACTCCCCAAGAGGGTAGGAATACTCCTAGACACAGTTTGTGGTCTTAATCTCCGAGCCAGGAGTGAGTCAGTCTTATTTGCTTTCTCATAAAATCTTTGCTTTAAATATAATAATGCTTTCTCTGAATACTCCGTAGCCAGAAGACTAAGCTGGCCTCTCAGGGAGGTTGCATGTTGCAAAGCCTTCAATGAACTCGAGGTTCTATGTTGTTCATCTACTATTCTAAGTCCGCTTCCAGGGAATCAATATAAGCTTTTCTTTTGACATTGTTTTGATCTTTCCACTATACACTGTCCACTTATCAGAGATTTGAAGGCATGCCATAAAATACTCCAGGACACTTCACCAGTATCATTTTCCAAGAAATATTGTTGTATAGTGTCTCGCAGCACTTGTGTAATCAGCCAATCTTTGAGTAGGGATTTATCAAATTTCCATGTGTTTTCTCTTTGCTTGTTCTGTTGTTGTTCTTCCTCCCACACTAACATAGCGTGATCAGAGAGTGTTATGGAGCAATGCATGATTGAACTACTAGTGTCTACTATCTTTTGCATTCCCCACATTAGATCTGTCTTTGAATAGGATGTGTGTACATGGGGGAAAAAGTTGTACTTTTTCTCATCAGGGTTTTTGTCTCTCCAAATATCTACAAATCCTAGATCCTTCAGTTCTTGTTTAATGGCCTGTGATACGCCTGCTTCTGGGGTGTGTACGGGTATTGGGTGCTAAGGGTGTTTTTAGGGTTATGGGGAGAGTAAGGGTATTGGGTGATAAGGGTGTTTTTAGGGTTTAGAGCTGGGTAACGGTACTGGGTGGTAAGGGTGTTTTTAGGATTTGGGGTGGGCAAGGGAGTAGTAAGTGTTTTTAGGGTATAGAGGTGGGTAAAGGTATTGGATGGTAAGGGTGTTTTTAGGATTTACGGGTGGGTAAGGATATTGGTGGTAAGAGTGTTTTAGGGTTTAGGTGTGGATAATGGTATTAAGTGGTAATGGTGTTTTTACCGTTTAGGGGTGGGCAGGGGCAATACCTTACCCACCCCAATGGTAGGGGTGTTTTTAGGGTTTAGGGGTGGTTAATGGTATTGGCTGGTAAGGATTAGGGGTGGGTAAAGGTATTGGGTGGTAAGGGTGTTTTCAGGGTTTAGGGTGGGTAAGGGTGTTTTTAGGGTTTAAAGGTGAGTAAGGGTATTGGGTGGTAAATGTGTTTATAATGGCTTAAGGCTGGGTAAGGGTATTGGGTGGTAAGAGTATTTTTAGAGTTTAGGGGTGGATAAGGTTATTGGGTGATAAGGGTATTTTTAGGGTTTAGGGATGAGTAAGGGTATTATGTGATAAGGGTGTTTTTAGGGTTTAGGGATGGGCAAGGGTATTGGGTGGTAAGAGTGTTTTTAGGGTTTAGGGGTGGGTAAGGATGTTGGGTTGTAAGGGTTGTTTTATGGTTTAGGGGAGGGTAAGGGTATTGGGTGTTAAGGGTATTTTTACAGTTATGCGGTGGGTACGGGTATTGGATGGTAAGGGTGTTTTGGGGGTTATAGGGTGGTAAGGGTATTTTTAGTGTTTAGGGGTGGGTGAGTTTAGGGATTAAGGGTTGATAAGGGAATATATATTTATATATATGTGTGTTTCTATATATTATACATATATGTAGATATAGATACACACACACACACACACATATATAAATAGGAGTTTTACTTACCTGATATATACTTACCATTTCCTTGTAAATACATGCATGGTAAAGACATATGGCAGATAAGCGTCCAATCTGTGCCTGTTATACCTTCCATGTCTGATGGTTTCATTCCATGGATCAGGATGCCAGGGTCAGCCAGGAGCAGGTATCCAAGGGCCCCTTTAATGTGTCTTAGTATTTCCCTTCAAATGTTTGGATAAGAGCACAAGACAACCATACATGTGGAAAGATTCCCATTCCGAGGTCGCAGCACCAGTATAAGGCCGACACAGAGGGGAATATTTGGTCAAGTCTACCAGGAGTTAAGTATATTGGTACATGTCTTTGAATGCCAATTCTCTTTGTGGGATGTTCCTGAGTGTTTTAGGTATGTCCCATCATAGTTGTTCCCAATTGCTGACCAAGAATTCCTTTCATAGGTCGCCCTTGAAGGATGTGAAAGGTTCTGGGAGCTAAGGCTTTTCTGACCATGAAAGTGTGGACCACGATTTCAAAATGTGTGAGTGGTCTCGTGGCAGCTAAGATGTTTGAGTATAAGGTCCAGGGTGGATGTATGTCAGAACCACACAGGCCTTTTTTCCGCATGCCTTTACAATGTGGTCCGTACAACAAATGCATCTTTACAACACGTTCCTTTACCACGCAAGTCGTTACAACGACTTGCCTTAAGGAGAGCGCTGGAGTTAGAATAGTATAATTTACTATTCCAACTCCAGTCTGTGCAACAGTAGGGAAAGTGTTGGACTTAAAGTCATTGTAACGGGGTAAAGGAACGCATTGTAAAGACACGTTCGTGGTTCGGACCAATTTGTAAAGGCACAGCGTGGTTCGAGCCTCAAAGTAAAGGCTGTTTTCCCCCAGGGTCTGTCACTATTTTTTAGGCAATTTCTGTTAGCATGGAGTCTCACTGCTTGTTCTCACTCTTGTATTCATTGGCAGCTATTAGTAGTGAGAGGTGTTAATCATGCAGGTGATCCCCAATAATGGTCCACTGGAGCATGTCAGCAGTCTAGGGAGGCAAATCTGGCAGGTGCCACTGTCTCTACCCCAGATGCTTAATGTTGATCTACTGAGTAGATCGCTCACCAGCACCATACTATGTTTTATGAAGTTAAGTTTGTGAACGTAATTCAATGGGGGGGATGGCCCGCCACCGGAAACTCACTGACTCGGGTCACCCTAGACAGGAACGCCTTTGCAGGACACCACATCCACATCGCTGTAGGAGAGAGCTCGGCCCGCCGTGTTTTACGATTGTGCATTCAGATCATTGAAATACTCGCAGCACTTGCCTCTGTTCCAGCTCTGATTCCTCCACATTCATTTGGCTCCAGCAGTCCGCCCACTGACCTTGCTTTCAATTCGGGTCTCTTGCATCCATGTTGCACCACTTATCTGTCGCGGGCTCTCTCTCTCGGGCGGCAGCTCTCACCCAATGCCAGCCTCGTTTTCACTTCTAGGATGGTCTGGTAGGCCCCAGGATGGCCGTCGCTACTCAGTTCCCCCCACTAGCACATTCTGCTGCTCTCCTCTGAGGACCTGTTACTAGCAGCATAACCCTTCCAATGTCAATGCTGTAGCTTTCCGACAGTCACTATCATTCTTTTTTTCCTTCAGGTGCCACGAAAATCAGGCTGCATGGCCTCGGAGAGGAGTCCGGGATCGGAGCTCATCGGTCGAACGCCATCCTCACCTGGCCACAAGCTCCAGGAACTTAGCTCATGTTTTTTGCCAGAGTAAGCATGTCTGCGCAGGGGTCTGCTGGAATGATGGTGATGAATCAGTTTGTGCCATCATGGCAGGGCTGGTGGAGCATCATTTTATATGGCAAACATAAGGAGATGATCGACGGAGTGCTGAAACTTTTCAAACATTCACCCCCAGTCACAGATCTGGGTTGCATCCATCATCATTCTTTAGCTCACTTTGCAACCCCAGTTCAGACACAGCTATATGCAAATCAGTCTTGACCCTGTGCCTCATGGGAATAGTCCAGCCCAAACTGCCAAGCCATGTCTTCCCTGGACCGGAAACAAGCATCCTGGGACTGGTTTCGGGGTAACACCCCTAATCAGCCAGGCTAGCTTGAATCAAGTGGCAAAGTGAGCATTTATATACCATTCTTTTCCTTGCTCAGTGCACTTTTTTGTGTGCCTCTGGATTGAGTTTTGTGTTTTCTAGCAGATCTTATCTGACCTATGCATGGTGTGGTGTGGGTGGGTGTGCCGTTTAATGATATGTTCTAATGGATATGTTTGTGGGTGAGTCATGGATCTGTAATCAATCATTCTAGTATTTTGGATATCTTCAGGTGTACTTCATACATACCTTGCATTCAGTTCTTTGCTTGAATACCTCAAATTAACTTTTTGTCTAAAACCCTCTCCGCAGCTGCTGATGGGCTTGGGTGCAAATTTTCAGCTTGTTCGTTCCGATACTTTCTTTAATTACCTGTGGAAAAAATGTACACTCACCACCTTAAAATGTGCGACGTTCCTCAGCCTCTTCATCTCTGCACCCTTGATTTTATCCTGCAAAGTCTGGCACATGCAGGGCACTGTTCTTGAGATTAGTTAATGTGGCTCCATGAAATATTTGCACATATATGAGTGTTTGTTTAAACATGAAGCATGACTAATTATCAGTTCTAACAAACAAGCTATTATTTCCTAGGTGAATGTCTCATCTGACTAACAAATACTCTTAAAGCAAATGCACGTATAGCACCAAAAGGTAAGCATTATGGGAATAGGGCTACGGGACGAAAGGGTGGGTGATGTATTCTACAAATAGCACCACAAAATGGGGGGTTCTGCATATAGAAGCATGTCCTGTGGGCGAGTGGGGTGGGATGGAGCTCACAAAAGACGGTTTCTGCTAGTAGTTGGGGGTGTGAGTATTAGGGGGCCGATGCAGCTGGGAGTTGGCCCGACAAATACCTCTAAGTTCAAGTGACCTCTTTGTCCGCCTTGACCCATATCTGCCTCTTGCCTGTCACCACACATTGTATTCCTCTTCTATTCCCACCCACCCAAACCTTATTCTGTAAGGAAGTAGCAAATAGTGTTCTGGTGGTTTTATTATGCGGGTCTGTTGAAGGTGATGGAGCAGGATTTCGCAAAAAAGAAACCTGCTCAAATGAATACCCCCATAATACGTATTAACAGTAAGTAGTAATAGAAAATTAATGTGCACCTTACATGAACACAAGGGAAAACTGCTTTGCGCATGCATGCACTAACGTGAGATAACGCATGAAAGAACTAAAACCGTATTTACAATTATGCTTTGAAAGAAACGAGAAACAATGCATGACTAGGCTGCATGTGCATTTCATAGTGTGCATGTTGCAGCTTGCTTTGAATTAATAAATAATATCGTTTTTGCATAAAGCTATGCTAGAAAAACGTTAACAGGGAATAGTGCAAAGGTGGGTGGTAAACAGTGAAAACCACATTATCATATAATTAATGAATGTTCCTTTTCCATTTGCTATAGTGAGTTGGATGAGACGCTATTTTCTTTAAATTGGCCGAATGAAGGCGGGGTTGGATAAATGAGTGAAACTGATCTGACAAAGGCACGCTGAAGCGCTGAGCACAGCAGAAGAATAAAGGGTTGAAGGCCAATGTGATGATCGTCTGCAAGTGATGTGACAGACCGTGGGAGAGAAGGACTCCTTTCGTGGACATTGCTTAAATTTATATACAATTCTAACATGGATTAGATCGTGTGAACGGAACAAGTATGAGTTCAAGGGAATAGGCATAAAACAATGAATAAGCCCAAATATGAGTGAAGTCACCATGTGCGACATACCACCCCCAAAGTCCACCAATCAACTGTTTAGTTACGCTAAATGTTACAACTGATGTGGGACGGACATGTAGGTTTTAGGGTATAACAGCGGTGCCTTTAGGGGTGTGGTTGAGTTAGGCTGGTGAGGCTGAGAGAGAGAGGGGAGACGCGTCGCTGTTCGTCGGTTTGCGGAGAGGCCTAGCTGTTCCTGTCCTGTCCTGTTCCTGTCACTGGTGCACTGATACCATCAGTTGGAGTTGTTCTAAATACGCACAAAATTCGGAAGTTATCCACAGTGGTTGATCGTTTATCAACAGATACTGCTGGTGGTTTCTTAATGATTGACACAGAAATGGTTGCAATCAGATCGATGATTTTGCAAAATCGACTTGCCCTTGCTATCTTATTGGCAAAAGAGGGTGGAGTCTGTGGCATGTTGAAGATCCAACACTGCTGTACCTATATCCCTGACAAAAGTAAAGGAATTGAGGGATATATAAAGAATATTACGAAATTACATGAAGATTTGACCCAACTTGAGGTTGACGGTGTTTGGGAGAGACTTGGTAAGAGTTTCTCCTCTGTAGGTAAATGGTTTACTACTTTTGGAAGTAGTTTATTAGGAAAAATAATAATGCCACTTATTTCAGTAGCCATAGTGTTCTTAGTGATAATAACAACATATAAATGTTGTAAGTTTAAGAGCGGGAAAAAGGAAATGACTGAATCAGAGAATAGACGAAGAGCGAGAAAGAGAAAAAGAGAGGAAATTGAGCTAGAAGAATACTATAATATGATGAAAGATATAGATGGAAGTGCCATAAAAAGAGAGAAGAATACAGAGTTTTAGATAAATGAAGATGGCACTCGGTATGGTAGGTATTTTTATGATGGCTCCAGTAAGCCATCAAAGGGGGGATTGATGGAGCAGGATTTCGCAAAAAAGAAACCTGCTCAAATGAATACCCCCATAATACGTACTAACAGTAAGTAGTAATAGAAAATTAACGTGCACCTCACATGAACACAAGGGAAAACTGCTTTGCGCATGCATTCACTAACGTGAGATAACGCATGAAAAAACTAAAACCGTATTTACAATTATGCTTTGAAAGAAACGAGAAACAATGCATGACTAGGCCGCATGTGCATATCGTAGTTTGCATGTTGCAGCTTGCTTTGAATTAATAAATAATATTGTTTTTGCATAAAGCTATGCTAGGAAAAACGTTAACAGGGAATAGTGCAAAGGTGGGTGGTAAACAGTGAAAACTACATTATCATATAATTAATGAATGTTCATTTTCCTTTTGCTATAGTGAGTTGGATGAGACGCCATTTTCTTTAAATTGGCTGAATGAAGGTGGGGTTGGATAAATGAGTGAAACTGATCTGACAAAGGCACGCTGAAGCGCTGAGCACAGCAGAAGAAGTGAAAGGGTTGTTGTGATGATCGTCTGCCAAGTGATGTGACAGACTGTGGGACAGAAGAACTCCTTTCGTGGACATTGCTTAAATTTATATACAATTGTAACATGGATTAGATCGTGTGAACGGAACAAGTATGAGTTCATGGGAATAGGCATAAAACAATGAATAAGCCCAAATATGAGTGAAGTCACCATGGTGTGACATACCACCCCCAAAGTCCACCAATTAACTGTTTAGTTACGCTAAAGGTTACAACTGATGTGGGACGGACATGTAGGTTTTAGGGTATAACTGGGGTGCCTTTAGGGGTGTGGTTGAGTTAGGCTGGTGAGGCTGAGAGAGAGACGGGAGACGCGTCGCTGTTCGTCGGTTTGCAGAGAGGCCTAGCTGTTCCTGTTCTGTTCCTGTCCCTGAAATCTTTGTCCCCTGACTCTATTTCAGGGGACCCCCACCACTTAGGCCAGAGGGGTGGTTTTCTACAAATCCGTCGGGTTTGTATTATTCTGACTCGTTCTTGCATAATTTATCTGCGAATGTATTTTGTCTCTGAAACTTTTGTCTCTTCATCTATCCACTCCTTCATGCACAATGTCATTATTTGATTCATGAGTTTGTCTCTATCTGAATTGCTGATGTTTTCTCTCCCTTTGTGAGTTCATTGTTTGCACTGGTAACCGTATGCATTGAGCATTTTATCATTTAATTTGGGAAAAACTTTACTAACTTCAACGAGAGTCTGTGTTTATTTAGTTGATCGAATGATTAGTCAGATAAGGAGTATCATTACCATCAACTATTCAACTAATTGGTTCATCGACCAAGTGGAAAGAAAGTTGATATATAAAATAGATAAGTATTTTGGAAATGCCATATATGAATTTTAGGAGGATGAGAATTGAACTTTTATAAAAAATTGACCCCAGCGCATCAGGGATTTGGGTGAATGTGTATGTTCTGTGGTATTATTGAGTATTGATCCCTGATTAGGCATTGGCCTCGCGCTGGATCAAAGGTGGGGGCGATTTGGTTAGTGTTGTATTTTGGGTTGGCTTCACAGGTGGAGTAGCCTCATGATAGGCAGGGATACAGGCAGACACCTTGACCTCCCACATCAAATTCCATATAAAATTGTGGTCTTTACACAAGGTGGTTTTAGGAGCTTTACTGCTTTCAATTGGCCGTGGAGACGCCTAAACAGCTGTTTCTAGAACGTTTGCTGGGTAATCCATATTATTGGTTGCCCAGGCCCACTTCTCAGAAGGGTATCATGGAGCACTCACTGGGATACCATTGACTTGGTTAGCAGGTCTGCATCTTTCTTGATTTTACTTTCAATAATGTTCTAGACTATTAGGTGCGGGGAAGACCTATGCACACACTGTGTTTTGTGTTGGAAACAATTCTCAAACCACAAAAATGATAGTTTAAGATACTTTCATCATGTGGGCATTGCCCTGAGGCCTCCTCGCGCGACAGTTCTACTATGATCTATTAATGACATTCCTTCAGTGGGCTGAGAGATCTGTATTTCGGTGAACACATTTATATAAATTGAAATCACTACCAACGTTTTTTTTGTCATTTTTGTATGTAGATTGATCAGAGGGTCGACAGTACAATCTACTGTATCCATATCCCTGTCTTCAGTGATCCTGTTTTCGGAATTCAGGTACAAATATGAATTATGCTGGCAACAAGATATTTCAAATGGTGAATTAGCATGGAGACCTGTTTGCCAGTTACAGAAATACACAAGTAACCTCCAGGTCACAGGTTTGATGGATACATGCACGCATGTAGGCGTGTGAATGCATGGATGCAAAGTGTGGAGTGGCTGTATGTGAATCAGTGTGCGGCTAAAAGTGTGTCTGTGCATGCATGTAAGCATGTGTGTGTCCGTGCATGTAAGTGTGGACTGGGTGAGTGTGCACATGATCGATTGTAAGCACATGAGTTATTAGTAGCCCCCCTGGTTGCAGAGTTCTGAAGAACAAGAAGCTTTTAGATATTGTTTTGCAAAACTAATAAGAACAATGTTAGAGAAATGAATCATTCAACCCATGACTGTCCTGGTGTAGGAAGGCATTAATCATGTAGTCCGGATCCAACAGGAGTATATTTCTGCACCTCTCTGAACCCACTGCCAACCATACATTGAAAGATTTGTTAGTAAGAGGAAGGACTGAGGAAAGAGAATGGGACACAAGATAAAACAGAGACATTGGATATCGCCACTATGGTTGGCCACACAGCTGGGTAATGCCTTCAACAGGAGGAGTGTGTTGATCTAAAGATAAGAAGGAGTCTTGTTTTTATCTTTCTTGCTTTAGCGCATGATTTCTAATATTCTATGAGATATAGCTTTGATACATCTCTATGTCTCCAGCTTTCTAAGATTTGATGGAACTCTGTGTCTTCCTAAAACTGAAACACAGTTACCATGTATGAAATAAAAGTTGAGAGTATTCAGAACTATTATTCTTTTTGCACTGCAGACGTCTTCTGTCTTATACTAATATGTCCTGTGATTTGAATTCTGTTTAAAGCAACAGATTCATAAACTGCAACAAATAAACGTGCATTGGCATTGAAAAGCTCACCTGACAACAAGTAATCACTTCCCCAACCTTTGTAAACGCCTTAATACCATGCCAGCATCAAAGAAAGGATATCAAACTCTGTAAAGAGCTCAGAATCCTTGTTTTACCCTTTCTAATTAACAAGATGCACACAGTAAATAACAATTGACTCCTGAAATAAAGTCTAAATCCTTAAACACATGTAGTCTCCTGATATACTTCTTTGTATGCCGTTCAATCTGCCCTCAGAACCAAGGATAGCAACGGTCTGCAAAGTTTCTCCTTACTCTTGTAACAAGAGCTTGGTTGCAGCAACCAATTATCTAGATTACCTAGGACAGTCGTGATCATCAGGTAGTTACACTCTTTGACTAGAAAATGGCAACCACTGCTTACAAAACCTCGTAAGAGTCCTGTGACGTCATTACCCATATAGTTTAATTGACTGAAATTTGCACATCCAGCAAATACTTGAAGACTCTTGACATGTGGCGCCCACCTGCTGTGCACATCATCAGCCTTGCCTGCTTCTGAATGTGCACACCCTCAAACAGTTCAGAATATTGTGTTTCCATTCTGGTCGAATGCAAGGAAGTTAATGGAGCCACCAGTTCATGACACCTAGTGGTGATTGCCCAATGACTTTTATAGAGAAAGAATTAATCCAATGAAGCCACTTGCTGTAAAAATTAGATCTTAATTCAGTAGCATTACCTTTTTTCTCTCTGGATATGATGGGGTCACAATAGACTCCCAGACTCATAAAATTAAGACTCTGTGAGTCTATTGTGATCCCATCATATCCAGAGAGAAACAAGTTAAATCTAAAGATAAATCATACCCTGCAAAGAACTCCTAATTAGTATCATCGTTTGACATTGAATTGAGAAAAGTAGAAACTCTGTACTTAATCAATTTAGGAACCTTGAACTCTCTCACAACACTTGCTAAGAATAGGAAGGAGAAAAATATGTGAAGCGAAAACTTCAATATTTTGTTAAATATAAAAATAAAGTGGATTAGAAAAATTATAGGGTTGTTGTGCTGGAATAGATATGTCATTGAAATCTCTATTGGTGTTCACTTCTAGCAGTGAAAGGCACCTCCTCAACAGAAAATCCTCTACCCCATAACTAAATGAAGAACCCTGCACTGCCTACTTACATAAGTTAAGTGTCCGGCCATTTATAGTTGGGGTATATATGAATCTGATCCTAAGCTAGAATATAGTAAGGAAAATGAACAGCTCAATTAGACTATCAAGATCAGCACAGGAGATGGATCACCAAATGATTTAATGAATGTAGCATGGATGTACTAGCCTGAGATAGTTTGCCTGTTCCGAAACCCATCAAAATGAAAAACAATAACAATCACTGTGTGATACAACAAGTGGATAGGTCCCTGACCCTGGAATATTGGATTGTAAAAGATTGTTACTACCGAGTGGTAACCTATGATACAAAATTATGCTGAGCTCCTTGAAGTAAATCAGCTGAAGGGGGTGAGGGGTAAGAATAATCACTTTAATATAGAACTCAAAAGATTTAAATTAAGATTTGGTCATAAACCAGTAATGACTTTCATTAAGGAAGTTTGTGCTAAGACTGTCCCATTTGTTACTGATGCTGCCCCTGTTTGTGGGTGGATGGAACATCATGATATTGCAATATTAGAGTGAATTAACTCTTCAGGAAACCAACCTCACTATGCACCTTTTTGAGTATGATTGTGTTTCGCGTGGATTCACTTGGTAGAATCAGTTTGGTGATCGCTTTGTTTTGATGTCTGTCTGGCTAGACTCAACGTTGAATGCCTTGTATTATGGGGAAAGTCAACAAAATTGTTAAGTAGCATTAATGAAGATGAGGATTCAATCAATTTTGCAACCACTAATGTTGGATTGGGAATGGTTACTTTGTCAATTCCAAGGTTGTGATGAATGAAGCTGTAGTAAATTAAATCAAAATTGCCTGCTTTAAAGCAGATATTGGTTAGTGAATACAAAAGACAGGTCGCCATTTCACATCTATGCTAAGGTTGTAGATGTTCCAATACATATCTATCACCAATTGCTAGAACAAAATGTATGATCTATATATTTGCCATATTTGTTATATTATAGCCCTCAAAGTCTATACTAAACTGATGACCATTGACATCCTGGTAAAACTGGGTTGACAAATCCCAGGCAAATCATAGTTCATCCAAACTCTGCTGATATTTTGGTTTAATAATGTTAGTACATATCCTAGTAGAGACTATTCAGTAATGCAGATACTACTCAGACCTCCGCATTATAGTCACCAAAATAAAGACAGCATCTAGTTGATAATCTCCATTCACTGGATTTTGTTGGTAGAACCCACTTTGTGTTAGTCATACATGGCGATTCCTGATATTAGGAGACTTTTGTAACACACATTTGAATATGTATTCATAACTAATCTTTCACTGAGAACCCGGGCTTCTACTCACCTGCTTGCCCAACACTGGCTCCCTGTGAAGAAACAAATTTTGTTTAAGACATTGGTTTTGATCTACCGAGCCTTAGATCAGATAGGCCATAGATACCTGACCACCAGAATTCCCTTCTACTGTCCAGCTAGGAAGCTCCGGTCCTCTAATATGGCTCTAGCTAAGGTCCCAAGAGTTCCCCGTACTAGGGCAAGTGGGCGCTCCTTCACCTTTCTTGGTCCCTCTGAGTGGAATAAACTTCCCCTGGACCTCTGTCTGGCAAGTTCAGAGCAGATCTTCAAAAAGAAGTTGAAAATATAGCTTTTTACTTGGCTGTAATTGCATTACTGGAAGATTGGCACCAGAAGCATCATCATAGCTAGAGGTTTTCTGGACATTACAAACACTCAACTGAAACAGAAGAAGACTTTGTCTAGTAAGAATTGTGAAAACACACCTTGCAGGGAGAATACTGTCCGCTACTTACATCCACCACTTTAACATCAGACACTTGTCAACATTAAATTAAACATTGACAATTTGTAAATGTTTCCCAGTAACATTTTTTATCGTGACTCCAACAGATTATAATAAATACCAAGTTAACATCCTGCAATTATGAATTCTTTTAATATTTTACTTTTTTCAAGATCTGCAAATTACGGACTGTAACTTGTTGGCATTCCCTATGAGACCTATCATGACAGAGGATCTGTACAGGTTGATTGTTCTGTAAGTTTCACTTTCCTGAAAGAGCTCTGATACAAAATTTGTACTCTTAGACCAAGCATTCCAAGCTGTTCTATACCCTTTGGTAGCTGTACCAGGTAGGAATTCCAACTCGCACTTCACATATGGCTTCGCTTCAACTTTGTCTTAAGGTCTTGACATCTTCTCTCGCTGACCAACACATGCCTTTTACACCTTGCTTCAAATTTACAAACATGAGTAATCTGATAAAATGGGTGCTGCAATTAAAATTAGAATATTTGAAAGACTTCCTACAACAAAACCCGAGGCAATGCAACATAAAACCTGTCTATCCCAAAATTTCACCTGGGGCGTATTACTTCTAGATAGACCACCAACTGCAAGATCAGAATGACTATTGAAAGCCAAAAAATATTTGTACTGTTGGATATTAATAACCACCTAGAAAATCAGGGATAAGATGAAACTAATACCGTAGATCATATTATTAGCTACTGACCCACTCCACTGAAAAGGTCACAAATTGTATACATTGTTAGCTTCTGTCGCCATTGTGCATGTCAGAGAAGTAACACAGTTTGCATGGACAGACTCTTTGGCCATTTTTCTCTGGATATGAAGACTTTACTTGGGTGGTGGGTTATAAACCAAGAACTATAAGGAATTGCAAATAAAAATCAGCTCATTCTGGAAATGTACATCTGACCACCGTGTCGGAGTTTATCAACGCCAAACCTGGAGCCCTTCTAAATGATGTATCTAGCTAAGTAGAGTCTGCTCTTGATGTGATAGCGCCTCTCACTAACCCCATACACAGAGAAAATAAACTTAATAATAAATGGTACACCAGAGAGTTCAGGGAAATGAAACACCAGTAGAGCACTCTAGAAAGAATGTAGCGAGGATATAAATTAATTAAAATTGGGTTATCCCTTCTAGGTCTTACAAAAGACATTAGGAAGGCTAAATTAGATTGCTATAGAAGCAGGTTATTTTCGTCTAAAGAGCATTGTAGGATCATTAAGGAACTCGTGCAAACTCTTGCCTACATGGCAGATTCCACCCGCATCAGTACAATGCTGCAATTTTACTATCAAAGCCGCCATCAGGTGTAGTAAGTCCTATATAAATTAAATTACAATACAATACAACTAGTCCAGAATGGTGCCACCCGTATCCTGCTGGAACGGGTCACATCTCTATCGCCTTGGGATTCTATGGATTGATGCTGGTTGCATTTAGTACATAGGTCTAGCTATGACTGTAGAGTGAGGCCCCTGTCAAAACTCTTTAAGCTCTATCACCAGACCTGTCAATCACTCCTTGTGGGTCTGGCATATTTAATTGTACCAGCCTGCAAGAAGTCACTAATTGGTGGATGGGTCTTCTTAGAAGCAGCAGCAACACTGTTGTGCCTTCCAGCCCCAATTAATTTAGAGTCAAACCTGCTGAAATTCCAAACCTGTGAAACGGCGGCGTTATCCACATTAACTGCCAAAGAGTTCACATATGTACAGTCTCTGCAGCAGCTCTTAGGGCCACCATGGCTGAGGGCGAACACTGCACTCTGTAAGTCCATGGAAATACAAAAATCCAAAATACACAACATCACACATTCCAAACGAGGTGACCCTTCACCCACGCACTCTCCCAAAACCATGCATGCATGCTCCATTCAGCAACCAATATGGACAAGATAGGATAAAACACTGAGAGACCACGCTAGAGGTAGAAGCTCTAAAAAGATGTCAAAAAGCCTCCAAGATGGTAGCGTTTATAACAGAAGAGGATCTAATAATATTCCTCAACTATATGAAGATAATAAAACTTTTTGGGAATGTGTCATATAGTGTGCACTGCTTCCTTTTTACCATGATCCTCAGAAGACATTATGTCCAAAACATAATGTGCATCTGCGATTATGGACAGGCCATCAGAGTGGGTGCATGTGATAAACACAGTAGCTCCAAATGAGCCAGTTAGTAGAAAGTGTGTGCTGACTGTCCACTTGCAAGGAATGAAAATGAAAGAAACAAGATGGAAAAACAAATGTGCTGCAAGCAGTGGAAACGCTCTGCTCACCCATCACTCCAGGGACTCCTTGGGGAACCAGCATACATTGTCCACATGCGACCATATGGACTTGTAAGATTAAACATGTCAAAAGAGTTTCCTTAATCAATGTTGCTAAAATGGAACAAGATAGGGAAGCACCAGTAACTACAAATGCAATTAGTGGCCCACATCACAGTAAATTAAAAACGTACAAGAGGAAAAATGAAAAGTACCAACGTTTTCTAAAGCAGCAGCAAAGTACAGATCTTTTTTGAGTCGAACTGGAAAGCGGTGGGTGGTGTTCCTGTGATTTATTCAACTTTCTGTTGGTCTTCTTTTCCATTGACTCCATGTAAACCCTGAGAAATTGTCCAGTTTGGATGGGAAAAAAACCAGTAGGGTACAACACTTGGTTCTCCTTTGTGATACACCTCCATATTTAACAGCTGAACATCAGCCTTTAGCACGAATCCCATAAACAAACCCCTTTATGTTGGCCAGCCCAATATGGTATCACCCTTCTTAGTCAACCTTCAATGTTCACTGTCTTCTTTCCAAAGTTTCCCTTGTCCATCACTGATCTATGACCGACAGTGACAACTACACTACATTCTGTCCTACTACATTCAAAAAATGCTCAGTCGCACCAGCTCAACTAGCGCACACATTGGTTTGCCTTGTATGCACGTTTCACTCACTGGAGCATAAGAGTTGCTAGATATGGCCTGCCAACTGCGGTTGCTTTCCAGTGTTCCTGGATGATTATTCGCTTTCTTGACCTCTCTGCTGCCCTGGACACCAACAATCGTTGCCTACCGTATTTAGAACACCCATTTCATTCATCAAACTGCTCGGCAGTCACAGCCTTCATGAATATAGTAGTTAATTCAGGTTCCCTTTCTGTAGGTAAAGTAAGCTAAGATTCTTTGGTTCCCACAATTGTTTGTGAATTTTAACATTACTTGCTTTCACTATTAAATAGTTTTTGATGAACTCCTGATCAATCCTGTAGATGTCAATGTTGCTAGCAACAATCTGAATGTAGCCCAATAGTTGTTTCTTATCCTGCTGGTCCTCGTGCTAAAGATATTATACCTCTGCAAAACAATATTAATCTTCGGGTCCAAGTGACTCCAGCTTCCTTGTTGACCTATAATGCTTCCCTTCTTCATGCACCCGGAAGATGATGAAACACCATCCATAACTCTTCCTACAAAGGGCTTAACTTTGTGGCCCGCTTGTTGCTGGCTTAAAATAAGCCTCCTCCTGCAGTTACTGAGCATCTCCATTTTCACACTTCGTAGCTGGTCATCACACTCCTTTTTCTCTAGATATAGTGAAGCGGCGGTACTCAAACTCTGTCCAACCTGAGACACTCACATGTCCATGTTCTCCGTGCTCACATACCGCTGACTGTCAAGCACCAAGGTCCGATCTCTAGATAACCATTAATTGAAAGTGTTTATGGGCACTGACCACCGGCAGCCTGCTATATCATGCTGCATGACGTAACTGTAAATTGTCAGTTCACCGGTGCAACCTTGCATGACATTCACACACCCAAGTCGTTCAAATGCCACTATGCGTGTAAGCTATTTGCTCAATTTGAGGAACGTCTAATATACAGGGGCGGATATTCACAAGGAAGTGGCGGAGAGAGGCGTTAGCCTTCTTGGCTTAACGCCTCTCTCCGCCACTTCGGAAACGCAAGGCTGCACCATATTCACAAGGATATGGTGCAGCCTTGCGTTTCCCCCTGCGATGGCGCTAAGTTTCACAACTTAGCGAGAAACGCAACACCCACTGCACGCCTCTTTCACGCTAAACACAGCGTGAAAGGGGGCCTTATTCACAAGGCAGCGTTAAGCCACGTTAAGTGGCTTAACGCTGCCTTGCGAATAAGGCGAGGCCCCTATCGCCACCACAACGTCACTGAAAGTGACGTGGCGATAGGGGCTTGTGAATATGCCCCAGGGTTGCTTGGCAAACTCGGAAATGCTCCAAATCTTCTTCCTCCTCGCACCAGTTCCTTCATCGCTGCTTCTGTAATGCTCCTATACGGGCAGCAGGTACATGCTGCAAGGCTGTATAGCATGGGCCGCCGTTAACTGTGATATCTTTTGTGGTATCGCCAGTGCTTGATTTGAGCCAGTGGTTGCATGTAGGGTGACCCACCGGCATTCATTTTTGGGGATCAACGCTTATTTTTCCTCAACAAACTTTTGATCCAAAACAAGAAAGAGAAAGATACAAAAGGGGAAGAGAAAGATGGGAAAACAGTTAAAAATGGAGAAGGCAGGGGTGAAAAGAACCTGCATGGGCGTACGCAGAAATTTTTCCAGGGGGGGCAATATGTTAACGTCATCACCATCCTCCGACATGCTGTGTGCCAGGTGGGGCACAAGAAACACTGGGGCGCAGGAGGAGCCATGGGGGGCAGGAAGCAGGCCGCATATGTTCTCATACACCATAGGGTTGTTGTGCCACAGCCATCTCTTTCTTTTGTGGCACCCCAAAATCCATACCCGCCCTGGTCCCTAAAATTACCCCCTAGCACCCCAAAACCCATACCCGCCCTGAACCCTAAAATTACCCCTGCCCCCCAAAACTCATACCCGCCCTAAACCCTAAAATTGTCCCCCTGGCACCCCAAAACCCATACCCACCCTGAACCCTAAAATTACCCCCCTGGCACCCCAAAACCCATACCCGCCCTGACCCCTAAAATTGTCCCCCTGGCACCCCAAAACCCATACCCGCCCTGAACCCTACAATTTCCCCCCTTTGCACCCCAAAACCCCTACCCGCCCTGAACGCTAAAAATACCCCCCTGGTACCCCAAAACCCATACCCACCCTGAACCCTAAAATTATCCCCCTGGCACCCCAATCCCTAACCCACCCTGAACCTTAAAATTACTCCCTGGCACCCTAAAACCCACACCCACCCTGAACCCTAAAGTTACCCCCTGGCACCCCAAAAGCTGAACACTACATTCTGATTGTGTATCGCGCCGTCTCCCTGCTCAGGAGGATCTGCTGGTCCGAATCTGCTCGCCCTGGTCCGGTTCTGCTCGCCCTTCTCTGGAGCTGTTCTGCCTGCCCTGTCCCTCTTCCGGACCCACCGAGCCTGCCTCCGTGCACACTGCCTGGACCTACTCTGTCTGGCCTGGTTCTTTCTCCTTTGGACCCGCTGTCTTCACTGGCGGAGTTAGGACACAGGTCTCACTTCTCTGAAGCTGCTCTCCCTCACCCAGGTCCCCCCCCACTCCCCCTCCACTTGCTCTCTCATCTTCCTTCCTCCCTACTTCTCGGTCTCTCTTTCCCCACTGCTTCTCTCTCTCTTTCTCTCCCCCGTCTTCCTTCACTCTCACCCCCCACTGTATCCGTCTCCCCGACCCCACCAAGTCTTCCTCTGTCCCCCCTCTCTCTTCCTCCTCCTCATGTCGGTGATAGGGAGCCCGGGGCACTCTCTGAAAATGCGAGCTGGAGGTGACGTTAAGTGTGAAAGCACCAAGGTGTGAACCGGGAGAAGAGACGGGGGAGGGGGTGGGCGGCAGGTAGAGGGTCAAAGGGGGCACTGGCTCTCAGAGAGGTGAGAAGGGGCGGGGAGCAGCCTGAGGACAAAACCAACACCAGAGCAAGAGGCAGACACTCCGCGGGGAGCCTGGTGTTGTAAAATGAAGAAACGCACACTTCTTAGCACAACAAAGCAGCCGAAGGGCGCCTTTCACTAGAGCCAAGAACCAGACCCATCGCGAACAAACAGCAGCCACCTGAGAAACCAGCTGTGTCATGAAAACAACAAAGGACAGAGACAGACGACTGCCGCCGAAACCTGGAAGTACAACTTACACCTTTAACAAAAGGCAATTCCTGATGCAAGCACCACACGCCAGAACACTATAAATATATAAATCTCCCAACAATGCACACCTGAGAGTGAATAAAAAGATGAGCAGCAAACTAAGGCAGTGACTGACAGACACTAAGCATGGGCGTCCGCAGGGGGGGCAAGGAGGGGCGCTCCGGGGGGGGGGGGGGCAAGTGCCCCTCCTTGCCCCCCCCCTGTGGACGCCCATGTGCATGAGTGAGATAAAGAGACAGGGTGTGTCCGGTGGAGGATTAAAGGCATTTAAGATGGAATCAATACTACACAATTTTAATATTCGGCTCCCCGACCTTCAGTAGTGCCAGCCATGGGCTTCTGAGCAAAACGTTGGGTACTGGCACTTGTTCTTTAAAAAATTAAGCACTGGGTATCACAGCACCATTATAGGGCCCTTATCTGCTTCCACCAACTCTCCCACAAAAAAACAGCTACAACTGCTACTCCATGCAGCACAAGGTACAGCATCTGCCCTCGTTAGCATCCACGGGCCAGTAAAACAGTCTACAGGTCACTACACATTGTGGCTGCATGAGTGCAACGATAGTACAGCCAGCAACTTTAAAATGTGTGGTACTTTTGCTGTCCCGGCATCCCACACGCACCTCCACTGAACAGGCATACAGGAAACACACCAGCATCCACTACAGCCTGTCGCTCCATGTGACAGTCCCAATCGTCTTTCTGGCAGGTAAGTTTCTGTTCAACCTTTACTGAAAAGGATAGTGGATACTGAATCCATTTTTCTACAGCTGTCATGCCATACCAGTCACACATTTTTGTACTTCTGGGTTTGCAACTTGCTGGAAGGGGAATTTGTCGTTTAACAAAAAGTGCCTTTGATTTTGGCGATCTGATCTGCATTCCCAAGATGAAAATAAATCACTCTTTTCATAAACATGGTTGAGAAATGAACAAATATTCTTTACAGCCGCTTGTAACCTGCTAGAGAGCACAGTGCCCGACCCGAAAGCAAGTGCTTTCGGATCCACCGCAGCGTCTGAAAGATTGATGGCGCCTTTTGCTACAAGGGCCTGCCCTTCAGTGTGTTTTTATTTGCTGTGAAAACATCTGTGCTACAAGCACTGCATGAAAGGCCTCTGTGTCCAGGGAGAGTTCTCTCGGGCTCGGCAGTGGCCGAGCAGAAGGGCTGGCCTTCAGAGTTCAAGGGACACAAAAGATGGGCGCAAGCAGAAAGGCCTAATGAGTGACGCAGAGGAAGCCTCTTAACCTGCTGCCGGGGCCTGGGGGTGTCCGCTTCACTGGGCGCTTCGAGAGCAGAGCTTCACTGGAGATGGTCCAGTCTGAAAGGCGAGTTACTCATTACAGTGCCCTATTATTTGATGGAATATGAGGATTGCGAGGGGCCTTGTTCAACAGGTGCAGTGATACAACATCCCTCCAAGTTACTTGGAAAGTGGGATTACGTGGTAACTCCGCATGTTTCCCCCTGTTCCTAGCTGCAAAACTCGGATTGTGTGGTTTTTTACATGCAAAAATTCCACACGGTTTTACTTGGCGAAATTTGTGAGGGGGTAAAAGGTGCCAACATTGTGAACTGTCTATAGTCCTGATCCCTTTTGTGTTTGATTCGGAATTCCCTCATGAATCAATCCTGATCTCTTACATTCCTATAAGCTTGGCTGTACGTTAACCACCCTCGTCTAATAGTTAAAACTGCCATTCTGTGCCCCTTAAAGCAATCAAACGCTTATCAAGCTTTCTTATACCTCAGACTACAAACTTGCAAAAGTAAAATGTAAACCTATTGCAATAAATGCAAATCACATAGATTTCATGTTGTTCCCATCAGGTGTGAAAAGCACATCCAGATCTACTATAATAACCAGAAGAAGGATTGGCAAGGCCTTAGAGTAATAATAGACTGCAGAACGAACTGATGACTATTCAATGTATGACCTGTTGTAATCTCTGCTAATAAGTGGTGAGGAATAAACACATATTTGTTGGAATAGGTGAATACGATAATGAATACCATGATATGTGCAGGCCCGACAACGGCAATACCAATAAATGCAATGTCAACGTATGGCATAAGCTGTGCCCGCATAACAATGTCAATATCCATAAATGCAATATCAATGTATGCCATTAGCTATGCCCACACAAAAGTGTTGATACCGGCAGTAACAATGTCAATGTCTGCCATAATACAGTTACGCATAACAATGTTGTTACCAGTAGAAAGAATGTCGATGTACACCATGAGCTAGGCAAGCATAACTATGTCAATATCAGTAAAAACAATGTCTATGTATGCTGTGACAACTGTATGCACGATCCTGAGAAAGTTGGTAAAAATGATATCAATGACTGCCATTTTACTTTTGGAAGTTCTAATGAACTCGTACCATTGCTGTCGGATTTACCCAAGATGACCTCCCTATCAACCCCGAGTCAGAGATGTGTGATCAGACAGGTTCTGCGACCCCAACCCATGCCTATTGAGTGACAGGTCACAGATGGGGTCTCAGTTAGCCTAGTGACAAACGCGCAACCAGGAAAACCTGTGATCGATCCCACAGATAGTTGCTCCACAAACAGGTCCGAGGAAATTGGCCTCAATAAAACATGTTTAGCCAATGGCGCACATTACCCAAAAATACCACAAAGCTAGATGCGACATGTAGGTAGAAACACTCAGCCAACAGGACATGACATGCACACCGCATGTAGTGATCACGCGCTCCCTACACTGGACATGTGGACACATACACACTGGCCCACACTAGCTCTCCTTGAGGTCGAGAGCCATCTGTGTCCTTATCAGGTGACCAAACTTGTTCATTTACGACTGAGATAGTTTTTCAAGAATTCAGAATTGTTTTGTTGTACCTCACAAGATGTATATATTGTCAGCCGAAACTTGTACAAAGTGAGACTTTCTTCAGACGCACTCTGTCGAGACTCTCCCAGCCGCTGCGTTTAATTAAACCAACTTGTTCCTGTTTTGCCAAACGCCTCTTGTCTTTTCATTTATTTAAGGTAAAATCATATCCGAGCAACATATTCAATGAAAACTGTAAAAGAAAATAGAGACACTTGGGGTAGCTCACAGAAGTCTAACTTATTTAATGCAAAAATAGCGAACAGGCATTCAAAAGCAAGACAATTGCCATATCAAAGTACAAATTCTTCGCCTCCAATCAGTCGGAGCATGTAATGCTAAAATCTATACATTTGGTGTTACATTTAAAACAATTTAGGGCTGACCTTTAGAGGCCAGACTTTAAAAATATATATATATATTTTACAATGCATACATATAGGGCTTTAGGCCACCAATATTTATCTATTGGGCTGTTCAACTGTCAGTCACACTTTACTTCCACCCTCCACACAGAAAATAATGATAGGGCTTGTGGGACAGATCACTTTTATACTACCATTTAATTATTTATGTACACAAGAGCCCCTGCACTAAATTGTATTATTATTCCTCTACACAAAAACCCCTGCACTAATAAAACAAGCATTTTCAATGCAATAGGTCTCGCATTTACGCGAGTTTAAGCTATTGGCATTGTAAATGACAATGCCTTTTATTTATGTTTTAAAAACGAAAATAAAAGGCATTGATATTTGCAATGTCAATAGCTCAAACTCGCGTAAATGCGAGACCTATTGCATTGCAAATGCTTGTGTCTTTTCTGTCTCTCAGTGGAAGGGGGAGGGGGGAGTCGAGGGGTCTCTAGCCTGAAGGGGGAGGGTGGGATTTTGAGCAAGCTCGCCTCGATCCACATCCTTGAAGGCAGACTGGTCTGTCCCCTTGAAGGCAGACTGTTCTGTCCCCTTGAAGGCAGACTGCTCTGTCCCCGTGAAGGCAGACTGCTCTGTCCCCGTGAAGGCAGTCGCTCTGTCCCCCGGGCAGGGGTCGCCGAAGCACAGGGGGCCAGCACAAACGTCTGCCTCGTAATTGTTACATGATAAAGGGATCCAAGAACATAAAAAAAGGTAGTTTCAACAGCCTGGTGTTTTACAACAACGTTGGTCAAGTGTCCGGATCTCCGAGATGACCGTCTCATAAAACGAATTCCCGCTCAAGTCACCTTCAAAAATCCAGGGGCAAAGAGGAACAATGCTGCCCATTAATAATCCTTCTTATCGTGTTTATATTTCAATCTAGTTTCACATACATTCCTTTTTTCAATATTCGTGTTTTTAATCTGTTTATGTCATTTTTTTAAACGTGCGTGTTAATGCCTATAGTTTGGTGAAACCGAGTCATTTACATAATTATTTATGTTAATACACGTGGCTTTTGTCCTCTGGCAACTTCTGTGTGTCTTGTCGTTTTCCAGTAGCTTTATTTGTCCACGGAGAGAGAGAAAGATACTTAAAAATATATATGTTTTTAACGAAGTGCAGTCGTGTCAGCGAGTTGCACCCTATAGTAAGTAGCACAAGTGAATATATTCTAGACAGAAAACAGTGCGTCCTCACCGCGCCCCCTTGTTTACTGCCTACGACATATTTGTTTTTGTTTTTTATTTTCTTGGTGAGCAACTTCGAAGGTTGCAAAATGTCACGGGCGTTAAAGCAAAGCATCATTTAATTATGCGAAACGAGCGCACCAAGGAAAATAGGGTTAATTGGTGAATCTTCCTAAACCCCAGTATTTTCCCGGTTGTTCTCCTAGAGCTGTGCTGACGTCACAACCTAAAGCCCTAGTGCACGCGACCCGTTCTGTACCTATTAACCTTTCAGGTCCCATTTTAATCGAACTTCAGCCGCGCGTGGCTTTAAAGGGCCCGACAAATATTAACTAAACAGTGAGTAAAGACAGAATGGGTCCAGTGCAGCAGGGCTCTGCATGTCCAGAAAAAAGGGGAGGTGAACGCGCTGTCGCCATTGCGTGAATGAAAAAAAAAGAGCTTAACGACTAATAAAGGAGACAGTGTAATGCCGCAAGTAAAAGTTCCAGTCCGGGTGGGCAGGGCCAAAGGGAGACAGGGCGGTAACAAGGAGGGACTAAGAAGCTTAGTTCACAATACAAAGCCAGCGTTTAGCATGAACTATGACGCAAGCCAATGGGAAGAAGGGGCGGGGCTTAAAGCACCCTTCTGAAATCTGCTCGATTACAAGAAGCTTTGCAGAGCGAGCAGCGCATGTGGGCTGCAACGCAGGTCTGCGAGACCTAAAAATACAGAGCTCACAAATGAAATGATGCAGCCATGGCATCTGATATCTACAAAGCCATTGGCTTTACTGCTTTCTTTTCCTTAGAAACCTGAAAAACATGTTCCGAAAGCAAGCTTTGCAGATGTCTTTCACTTTGGTACCACGACCCAGCACCATCTTTCTGATTATGAAACTGCCCTTTCACGATCCAGCACCAACTTAAGCATTATGGTCAAAACAAATGCTTCACGTATTCACTTCGGCATCAGCACGAAGCAAAAACATGGCATTACTTAACATAAAAGGAGCAATTTTAATGTCACATACCGAGGCAAAGACTACAATTTGGCAACATAAAGATTTGATTAACTCTTTTTATTATTTAGCTGATGCTGCATACACATGTTGGCCACTATTTCATTCAACCAGATCACACAACAAATGTAGTCCGTCATTTGTTTCATTACAGGGTACTGTGGCAGAGAAGCAGGCTGTGTGTATATCACTGTAGGCAGAGTGGGCACGTTTTATTCAAGGACAAGGTGGTACCTGACAGCTCTTGTTCTAAAAATAGACTTTTAACTTGTATTCAAAAACTGGCATGGGACAGGCCACGCAGAAGCTTGTGTTTAAAGAGAATGCATATTTTGTATACCTGCTGTGTGGAATGAAGTGTGCACTACACCTCCATTTTGAGGTGCACGTTTGGTGGTGCAATTCAGTCTGAGTAACTCCAGGATGTACGTTCCAAGAGACTGACCTCGGTAAGTAAGGTGGGCTTGACTGGTCCTACTCTTTCAGCAGTCGAATTTTGAAACAAGGAATAAAACGCAATGTGCATATTAAAAAAAAATGGACGGAGCTTGCATGCCTCTGCGCAACTGCCTTTACGGTTCTTGGCAGTCCTCACATTTGTTGCAAGAACTTTTAAGCTGCATTTTGTCAGAGTGAGCAATGTGGCTAAGTTTGTCTTACGCTCTGGTAGTTGTAGGTTTGCCTTCTCAAAGATGGATGCAGTACAGAGAGGACCAGATCATCGCAGTACAAATAAGGCTGGGTAAATTGCACGCTCCTGACAAGACAAATAGAGAGGTTTGGTACAAGATGTGCTCTGCTGTTTATTAATGAGCGCTGAGATTGATTTCAATATACATTATGTTTAATATGTGAAATGATTCTCCTATAGTCAACAGCATGTAGTGAGATAGTAATGCTCCTCTATGAGAAGTCAAATTCCACTTTATATACTTTAAAGTAATGGTAACAACAGGTTATTGCCGAAAGCTGTTCTGCCAAGCCAGACCTAAGAGAGGTTATCTAGCTCGCCATCGTGGCCAGTAGCTGCAGTGGGCGGGACATAAAACAGCCTAATAAGCAGCAAAAATAGCTTGAAGTGTAGTTCGCGCCAGATGCAAATGCCTGCCACTAGATGGGGTTTCGCCTACTGCTAAGCGTGCAGAATGTGCTTTACGCTATAAAGCAGCGCTTTTAACATCATATCCATGTAATTGACGAGGCCAGGCAAGCACTTCATCTCTTCTGTGGATACTATTTTCAGATGCACATTTCATTTCCATAAGGTCAGCCTGCATAGGGTATGATAAAGCTATGAAATGAGGAAAAAAACATAATGATACTCTGTTTCCATGAAGCGTAAGCAAGATAGTTAACTTTGCCAAGGTCCTCCACACAGAAGACATTTCTCATCTGATGCTCCTATGCAAAGCCTAAATCTGTTAGAAAGACAGCAAGCTTATGATGCCTCCCTGGTTTCTATGTGCAGGATCGAGTAATTACACTTTCAAATGCATGGTTTGTTGATTATGCTTCAAACAACATTTCTCAATTGATTCAAGGTGCCAAAGTGCCTTAATCATTGATCTATGAGTTTGTACGCGCAGTTATATCAGCGGTCTCTTGAGATGCTTCTTCCTGCTATCTTACATGGATTGATGCTGCCTAGTGCCAGACTACGCTTCTCTTATTTATGCCCCTGGAACAAATGGCATGTGCTTTGCAGAGACATGTTTTTTCATTACAGAGGTAGTCACAAGTTTCCTTTTTATTGCTTTTTCTGCTGCAGTGGGCACCTCTTGCTAGGAGATGGAATCCTGGGTGGGCCTCATGAGCTTTATCTTCTATATTTGAAACAGTTAGATACTTATTAACTCCGAAAACATTACAGCTATATTATATTGACCACCCCATAGCAGGGTGAAACGTGGTCTGTGATAGTTAGGGTTACCAGATGACTTTGTGTTGCTAGGGACACCATATGTTACTCCTCAGCATTCATTTAACAATGTTTGCATTATTAGTTCATCACAATTGATTTAATTGGGCTGCTGGTCTGGATTACAATTGTGTGAAAGGACGTGCAAGACTGCAACATGGGTTCCCATTTGACATACACTCATGTGGTAACCTTTGGGATTGTTTGACAGTTTTGGGAACTGTTTACAGTTTGCTTTTGTTAGAGAGCTCCAGTCTTGTTTTTTTTCAGCTGATGCTTGGCTTGTTAAAACATGCAGGCTTTTCTTTTATAAGTGTGGGCCATGGCATAATTGACATTTTTGACTGGAAAAGGTGACAGTGGGTGACCTACAAGTATTGTAGCTGAATACTATGCAGATATGAGAAAATCACCAGAACCTATTTTTGATCCACTGCATTTAGATTATGATTTTATTTTCCTTGTTAAACCAGGACTGGCTGGGTTAATTAGACTTGGCATGTATGTCCTGAGATCTTTTAGTGAGCCTAGGATACACTTAGAGTAACACTAGGGTTGACCATTTCCATATCTGGGTGCCATGCTTGGAGTACTGGGGTTTTATTTCACAGTCTCATGCATTTTGGGAGCTGTCATCTTGGTCACTCCATTCATCACAATTGGCAGCCACACTAGCCAACAGCTGCAACATGAGCGGATATATATGTAGATGAATGAATGGCTGCGAAGGTTAGCCCTATTGGCTTTGCCAGTGCTTGTTTCTTCATGCAAGTGAATGATATCGGGAACACATAGGCACTAGTGAGCAGCTGCTAGGTTCTTCTCGTGGGAAGAATACGAGAAGGCCTTGAGTAGACGATACAAGGATCACCAGCAAGAGCTGACACTACAACTTTCTAAAATGCTTGCTTTAGTGTGCCAACTTCAGAATGAGGCTACACTTATTAGAACAGTTTAGCTGAATGTACAGAATACAACACATGATAACAAAATATAGAAACTCATTTAAAATGCATGTGAGTGTGCCATAATGCTAGTCTAAGGCTTTAGTGGGTTTCAAACAGGTACAAAAACAAAATAGCAACTGATTAATAAAATGTAGCAGCACACATTGGGGAACATATGTTGATTTGCATTTTTATAGTAGTTAAGCAATCATTAAGCCATATATGCAAGTGAATTTACGTTCTCACAACAAATTAATAAATCTGATTGTTCTGAACTTGAATAATTATGTTAATTCAAAGCCAGCTGCTCTGTCAAGATAGACCTAAAGAAGGATATCTCATGCACCATCTTGGCCAGTAGCTTGCAAATCCTAACCATTTTCTCCAGTTTGAATATGGTGTTTTTCGTGATGTTGAAAAGCACAATAATGTGGGAACAAACACCGGGACCTCACACTCAGTTATCTAAGGTGTTGGAAAACTAGACCCCTGTGAGGATAACCATGGCATACACCCACTAGAGGGGGTAAATTATTGTGGCAGTCGATATATTAACTCGATTGATAATTTGACTTACGGCATTATGGAAACTTGTTATACATTCTGGAGTACAACTATGGAATAAAAGCAGATTTGCTGTTAATATGTTGAAATGAACAACTGAGTGTTCATTTAATGAAAGTAGAAACAGGACAAATTAGTCTAATGTTCATAAATGTCCACTAAAGGAACAAATTTGGTTTATGAATGCGCCTTTGTGACACATGGATCATAATATCTGCATAAACCAGAACTTGAGCTTTGCCTCCTTTCTGCTGTAAGGAATGTTTGATCGTGATTGTAAACTTCAACCTCATGGAGTAGGAAGAACTGAGAGCACATGTGGGGCAAAGGAGATAAAAAGGCTATGCCAACACCTGTGAAAAAGATTTCCTTTGAAATGCATCAGGCTGCATTCTGTTAGATTGGCTTTATAATGAACTTTGATTGTGACCGATTGGCCCACTGAGTGTGAAGATTTCTTTTGATTACCTCAAAAGACCTATTGCCATATTATTATGGGTGGTTCGTCCACTCTCTACACCCACTAAACAAGAACAAACCTAGCAACAGTGCTTTAAAACTATAGATGCAGCTCTACCATGAGGGAAATGTAGGATCAATGCTCTACTATTCCTACCAAATTATAAAATTAAAATATATTAGCTGTAAGACATCAGCAACAGACTCTGTACTAGGAAGGTCATATAATCACTGCTTTGTTGTTTTTAGATCTTGGTGATTGTTAATATGCAATCATTGTAAATAGAGTTTGTAAGAAATTGGATTAATATTTGGGGCGGGTAACTACCACCTCAAGGAATAATCACAACCGTTGTCAGGGTGAATCCTCAAAGTCACTAAATTAAACTGAGCTCAACCCCCTGGGAACTATGACACAGAGCAGACAGGCTTAACTTAAGGCAATGTTTAAAGTATTTATGCAATACCAAAACAGTAATAAAATCAAAATGCAAAACAAGAAAACTCTCAAATCAGATTAAAAAGACAGATTACATTTTAATAAACAATATATTGCCAAAAACCACAAAGCGCCAATGACAGTCAATGGTCATAGTAGACCAGAACTTAGACGCAAGTCGAGCCTGATCTTGATGGAGCGCAGGTCAGATAAGCCAATCAGGTTCATCCTGGTCAAAGATTTTACCTTTTGACTTTTAAGTCCAAATCACCCATATAACTACACTTCTAAGGCCCCCAGGATCTCTGGGGAGGCACGTAATGCTCACAGAGTGGCATGCAGAGGCCAACAGTAGGGTCCAGTCCATGTCCAGTTGCCACTCGTCAGCGGGGTACTTTTAGTTTTTTTAAGAAAAGGTCTCTTGCAGCCAGTTGTCTCCTTGCAGCTACCTTGGAGGTCATCCAACTGACACTTAGAGTCCACTTCTTCGTTTTGGATACAGGAGGGAGCAGGTCCAGTCCTTTAGGGTTCCTCTCAAGTCACAGATAGCAGGTCTAGTCCTCTTCTGATTTTCTGCAGGTCCAGAAAGTGTTCTGAAGTGGGTGCTTTGAAATGCCACATGTCTGAGTGAGGGCGACTCCTGGCCCCTCCCTAACCAATGGGGTAGATGTTACCAGGAGTAATTCGCCCACTTTTGCAGCAGTTCCTGTCTTCCTTACTGCAAACAGGTCCAAAATGCCATATGTCTGGGAATATCCAAGATAGCAAAAGTATTTTCTCACACTCAACTTGGGCTCTGAGGGCTCAGATATGTGTGGGGAGTGTGCTATGGGAATCCTAGTGTACTCCCACATCTAACACTAAAATCCAGTTTGAGGCACCCACTGGACAGACAACAAACCAAGAGACCGAAGTCTGGTAGGACAAAAGCAGAGTCCTTCAGCAACCAGACAGTGGACCCACACAAGAATTGTCTTGGTATCCTGTTCATTCCTTTTTAAATATGCTCCAAGTGTTACATGTGGATCAACAGCCCTCTTGAGAAGGATCTGACAATATAATGTCAAAAACTTTGGCCGCAGCCCCAATCCTGCATATTCTGTTGAGTTCAGAGGAGTCATCTCTGCCTATTCTGGTCAGCCAATTGTTTGCTTCTGGGAGACATTTCACAGCTATTCAAGGCTGAGCACAGGCTGAGAGCTGACAGAGGCTAATGCTAATTAACCATCTGACAGTTCAGGCACGTATAGGGTAACTTTCTAAAAGTTACTTTTGCTTAATATTTATTAAAAATCAAACTTGACCACTGAATTGGATTTTTAATAACTATTAAAAATAGTTGTTTGATTATTTTTCTACTTGGTCCCATTCCCTGCTGATACAGTATTAGTATTCTGGTTTTCTACCTATGACAGTTAGGACTGCCACAATGCAAACAGTCTTTAGAGCATTGTCACTGTAGGGACATGGAAAAATAAATGTCCTACATGTCCCACTTTTAAATACCATCCACCCTACCTCTTGGGCTACAAGGCTCAGATAGGGGTGATATACCACCATTTAAAAGGGAGGTTTTTACCTGTCAAAAAGTGTCATTTTAATGTTGCACTGTAGCAGTCAGGCTACACAGGGTGGGCCTGATCCATGTTTACTTTGCCACTGTAGTGGATGACACAATAGGTGCTGCAGTCCACCAGTGGCCCTTAACTTCCAGGCCCTGAGTACACATTGTACCCATATACTAGGGGCTTATAGGCAGGTTAAATGTACCAATTAAGAATTGAGCTGTTCAACCGTATTTAAAGGGGGGCACAAGCACTTTACTACTGGTTAGCAGGGGTAAAGTGCACAGAGTTCTAAAGGCAGCAAAATATAGAGTCTAGCAAAGGCAGGAAATCTGGAGTGACCATGCAGAAAAGGCAGATTTTCAACAGCGTTCAAGTAAATCAAGCTACATTTTAATTGCATGTCTTAATGAAAGTATCAGGCCTATTCGTTATTATGATGACATTTGGATGATATTCGGAATTAATGCTAATTTTGTATTGCAAACCCCTTTTCCAATTAGGCATTGGCTGGTGGATTCATCATTTCTGGGACCTTTAATCATCATGTGATGTACTTATCATGCAGGATCTGTAGAATTACCTCTGCCTTCCTCATTGTAGTGGTTGTGGTTGAGACATGTCTGAGCTTAATTGTATCCTATATTTTATTCATAGTTCGTGATTTTATGATTTTGAGTATCATATATTGTGCTTTACCTTCTTCTGTTCCCCAGTGGCGGCTGGTGACATTTCAAAGTGGTGAGGCGTAAATGTTAGCGATTAATTTTATGTAGTGGATGAGTCCAGCCGACATAAGGATGTTCAGCCCATTCATCATTCACCTAATCATCCCCCATTATTCATCCATGTTTCCATCATTCGCAGCATCTGTTCATGCATACATCCATCCATCCATCCATCCTTCTAGAGACTCTCACATTTACTCATTCACCCACCCGTCCATGTAGCCATTTACTAGAAAATCATCCATTCATTTGTCCATCATATGGAGCATTTGTCCATTTACACATCCACTCATCCTTCTGGACACACTCTCCTGCAACTCGTACGCCCACCCATCCATCTATGGCTTAGAGTATGGCAACAACTTACAGCTATGTGTTGTTTCAGCTTAGCAGTTGTTTAATTCCCCTCTTCAGAAAAGCATTTTTACCATTCCGGCTACTAACAATAAATTCTGGAGTTTATTGTAGGCAGCAGCTGGCTTGATATATGCTCATAACCTCACGTACATGTATTTCCACTAACCGAAAGGAGTGAAGGCATAAAAGGCTCCATCTAGTGCAAATGTTCACAACAGCTAGCAATACACAACCATACTTCATACCCCAGAGAGGCGCATAGGCTACTCTGCAGGTGTTGGAAACCATGAGTGAGTGTACAATAGGATAAATAGGAACTTTAAAATAAAGAATGCCACTGGCGATATATATATATATATATTTTTTAATTTATTTTTATTTTCCAACTGAACAGTTAGCACAATACAGTCATTGCATGATACGTCTACAATAAGTGAACGTCTATGGTAAGAAACAATCTCTTTGATAACATCGCCACTTTCACTTCCCTCTTCTAATACACGTAGGAGTATAAACACCACCCTTATCGCCAGTTGACCACCATGTGAGTGTATTTGATTTCTGAAGGCGACCTCATATGTCAACTCGTGATATTGCCTACGTCAGTCCTCATCTTGACCCAACCGTGGGAGTTCCTTGTGTTGTATGCGTTACGGACTGTTATGTGTCGTCTCCAATGTCCAGCCCAAAGTATCATCTCCAAAGGTCCCAAATCTTGTGGAATTTCTTGGGACATCCTCTACTGCGGTACGTGACACGTTCAGCCGCCATATATAAGTCCATTCCCTTTGTCCATTCCTGTATGGTGGGTCTATCTGCCACCCCCCATCTCCGCACTGCCACTGGCGATATTTGACCCTGGGCGCTTAACGTGCGTCTGTGAGGCCCCTGAATTTACTCTGCAATGGGTTGAATTATTATCCTTAATTCCTGGATCAATATCTTAAGGAGAAATAAAGGCGGCTTTCAAAGCAACAAGCCGTTTCTTTAATGCATGCTACCCATGTAATCAAATTAGTGTTTTCAATGGAACAAGTGAATTTTAAAATCAGATTTTGAAATATCTCTTATACTGTCAGATGAATAATGACAGCTAACCAGCAGCCATGGACGTCTGCACAGAGTGTGTTGCTGGTGACTCTCTCGCTACTCACTTAAGCGTCAGGCTTTGACAAGGTCCAAAGACAAACAGGCTAGTGTCGCCTTCTAATCTCGTGCTACCAAAAGTTGTTTTGCTGTTACGTGATCAGCAAATCTCTTGTCTGCCTCACACAGCCAGCCCCACAAAAGGCAGTTAGCATTTATTGCGCAGTAAGTTAAATAAGGGCTGACCTTCAGAAACATTAATATATTTCACTGATGGGGGTCATCATTTAATGTCAGTCAAGGCTCCAATCCCTCAGATGACTAGACTTAAACCTACCGCGTGCCAAATGAAACACTTGAAAGTTTCAGTGGGTGTGCTCAAGTGCCTTGTCTACTTCTGATTACTGGTGAAACCCAACAAGGACTCGCGCACCCGAATCGGAGACCAGGGATTCCTTACCAACAAAAGTATTCACTCCAAGAAATGTGATACCAGACGCACACCCTGAAGATATGTCCCTTCTTCTGGATCTATGATTTGTTACTTGTTCCCAAATACCTACAAAATTACTCAATGTTGTGTTTGACATCTCAGTTCGAGATTTTAGGCAACAACGTTTTGCATTCTGGGACTTGTAGTTACATTCTCCCCGATGCACATGCGGGATTCTAATTCCCAGCACAAACAGTTCTTAATACTGAGTAACACACAGGGCAGGCTGAAGGTGTCATGCGTGAACCTGCAATACTTCACAACTATGCCACTACTGGTACGGGCATGGAGCTTACACCTAAAAACATAAAGTAAATTGAAATTCATAGCTGACAGCATAGCCCAATCGAGTTTGGAAGGATTCTGTCATTGGGTTCACTGCTTATTTCATTCCGTCTTTGATTTTTTGGGGCAAAACCTTGAATAGAATGAAAGTGTCTGGCTGATCACACCTCATTATATATTTAAAGCCCCTCATGTCTCAGATATTTTTTTACAGTGTCCTGTGGTGGTTTGTAAGCGTCTGCCTCCCTCTCTGCCCCCACACATACCTTTTAAACACTTTACAGAGAGCTCAGGTTGCCCGATGGCAGGTGAGGGTCATCCATAGGTCAGAATTAAACTGACGCCATGCGTGGAACATCCAACTGGAGCACAAGTCAGCAGCACTTTGCCTTCTGGAACTTTTAGTTTTCCATTTCCCATTAGATGTGTGGTCCTACTGGTGCAGTGGCGCCAGGCAGAATCTTGGAGGGTATCCCCCCCACCCCGAGTTTCACATACCAACTACCCAGAGCCTAAGGCGCAGCACTGGCAGCTGACGGCCTATTACAAACACATCCCGGTGTCCCTCGATCTCGGGCCAGTCTCCCAGTCCTAAGTCTGCCGGTGACTCTCTGGGGTTCAAAAAGGCCTTGGGCACGTATGGGGGAGGGAAGTTGTGACTGTACAGTGAAGTCAGTCACTGTCTACACGCTGCCGCTGCGGGAGTAATCGCTTCATGTTTATCAACTTTCTTATGGCAATGAATTTATTATTGTTATTGAGTTTACGGTATTCTTTAATGAGGAGAAAGCACAAAAAGTTTAATCTCTGACAAATGTAAAAACCTTTGTATATGTTACTTAGATTTTCATCAGCCTGCCCTGTCCGCTTTTGTTCTAATATTCAATATTACTTTAATTAACACAGCCCAGGCACACCCAGTCGCGGCCGGCATGACTCGCGGGTTGGGGTCGCACGGGGGGGGGGTGCAGGGGGGCGGGGTTATAATTTAAAAAAATTAAAACTTACCTTACCGGGTCCCGCGCCGCCTCAGCTCCTGGCCGGGTCCCGCGTTTTCCCAACAGAAAGCAGCCACAGGCAGCCTCCCTCCCCTTAGCCAATCACAACACTGCAATGGCACCAAGTGATTGGAGGGAAGGGCGCCCAGCCGGGCGCCTACGGGGAGGCCATTTTCTCTATGTAGGCTGCATGCAGCCTACATAGAGAAAAGGCAGAGAGTGAGCATGACTGGTTTGGTCGGCCCCAGAGGGCCGACCAAACAGTCAGGGCCCACAGCATTGGGCAAGCCACTCCGCCCCGCCCCAACCAGACATACCCTTCTGCTTTCTCGCAGTGCGAGAAGCAGAAACATAAAATGGTATTTAAAATACCATTTTATGTTTCTGCTTCTCGCACTGCGAGAAAGCAGTGGGGCAAAGCCCCTCCGCCCTAATGGAGGAGCCGCCCCTGCTGTTCACCATGGTTTACTTATCTCGTTCTTATTTGCTATAGTTTCTCAATGTGAATTATCTTTTAGCATTCCACAAAGTTATTACACCATGTAATTAATAATGTGAAGCACTTTACGTGAATAAAGGACAAAGCACCTAGTGTGATTTTTGTGGCTCCATACCAGAGTCAAACAGGATCAATAACTCTCTTCATAAGGCGCATACATTTGGAGGAGTGACCTGAGGAGTTACTAGTCTTTTACTTCATAAATCAGTGTTTTACATTCCTATAATCTTGGCTTG
This sequence comes from Calotriton arnoldi, assembly GCA_963921515.1. NCBI lineage: Eukaryota > Metazoa > Chordata > Amphibia > Caudata > Salamandridae > Calotriton > Calotriton arnoldi. The sequence goes on from CAWUFW010000240.1 coordinate 1,253,445, forward strand.
ACCATAGCTACCCCGCCTTTAGTTAAAATGCCATTTTAAGTCCATCGGCACAATCAATGCGATTTAACACTAATCAATCTCTTTTTAAGTTCCGGTTAATCGATCGCTAGAATTATGCTATTACTTGGAAAGAGATACCTTTGGATTAGCTATTGCATTAGATATCAGTTGTTCTTGAGCCTTGTGTCGTCTGCAGAATAAGATGTCATTAAGGCCCATATGTACTAAAGTATTTTCCCATAAACACAAAATGGGTAAAACCCTTTGATACACCTGGCCCTAAATTCCTTATTTGATGTAAAAATAAATAGCGATGACTAAGAAAATATAGCCCACAAATTAAGATGGGAATTAAGTCTCTTTTGATGGTTAAGCCAGTAAATGCAGAGTAGGAAGCTCCCACCACTAGCTCTCGCTAGTTTCACGTTCCCATTAACAATTTACAGAGAAACTCGCCAGTTGTCGGTCGAGTCCACAGGTTACTCAACCGCTGTGCTTGTAGACTAACTCAGCTGTTGCGCACTGAATACACACTGCCTTGAGTGAACAATTGACCTAACAAGTAAGCAGATAAAGAAGAAGAGGGGGTATTAAGATGCAGCGTGGGAGAGGGGAGGTGACCAGCCCCTACAGGAAGTGACCCCGAGTCTTAGACTCTTGGCCAAAGTCCCATGACAACAGCAACATTTCCACTGCAGGGGCATTTATCAAAGATTCAATATGCCAAGGTGTTGTTGAAAAACGAAAATCTTCATTAAATGACAGATCCACTTTTAGTTATAAGCATAAATTCAAGTGCAATGTCTAAAGTTCCCAGAAATGTGCCATGTGCAATATATTATGCATTAACCGTTTTAGAGCCAGGAAATCTGCTGTGCCCATATGTGAATTTATAATTTCACAAGTGTGCCCATATGTGAATTTATAATTTCACAAGCTTAATGATACAGTGCTGTACAGAAGATGCAAGCAGTGGAGTTGACTAGATGGAAAACTAGACTGGAGGTGATGCGGGTACGAAAGTCTTTGCTCCAAGGGGTACAGGTGACAAGTGGTAGTAAGGAGGAGTGTGGCAAAGGCGGTCACCGGGTGTGATTGGTTTTCAAATAGCCCAATAGCTATGGTTTTACAGTATGATGAGGTGTGAAGGATGAATTGAAGGATTATAGATGCTGCTTGGCATATTTAGAAGTTTCACATCATGGAGACGCAGCAGGAGAGGTCTTGTTATCGACCTTTTTGCTTCCCAGTAAGTCTTGATTTTTAATGTGATATTCGTTTTGGAACTCGGGCTGCTGTCAACATGGAAGCCAAAGACAGCCAACCCAGGAACGGTTGGTGCTTGCTGGCAGGGTATGTGAGCGTCCTGCTCCAGATATTTTTCAGACAAATGTTCCACCCTAACTTTGTACTGTAATGCAGCAAGCTAGACAAAGAAGTAATCCAGAGAAAAAGAGCCACGCTTGCTCTTGCAAATCAGGGCCTGCTGTCCAGAGAGTAGTTGCACTCACATGTTCACACTGGTACTTTATGCATAACATTGGGTGTGCACCTACTGCTCTGGTATTCATTTACTTCCCTGAGCAGTGTGGGCATAGTGATGGGGGCCTGCGGTCAGCAAGCTCCCGCTCCCACCAGTGCACTCATATCACCCATGGAAGTGCATTGACATGTATGGGCCTTAAAAAGCTTGCTCATGCTAATGCATAGGATTACATGTCTACTTCTAAACTAGACATAGAACTGTACTTCTGGTCACCGCCGCGTATGAAGTTCATGAGCCGTGGACTAGAGACTGCAATGCAGACAGTGGACATTTCTGTCCATTGACTTGCATTGGCGCTTCCCTCATCAGCAGCCCAGCGTGGTGTCAGGACTGCCACAAGGAAAAGGGAGATAGACAAGCACAATTGAAAACATCCTTCTTTGAATGAGGAATATGCTAAGATCTACTCCTGCCATGACACCTGGCAAGCCCACACGCGCCTTTTGCGCATGCATAGATTAACTCAGTGAATCTGCACACGCACAAATGAGTTTTTTGGCTAGGTTTGCACTTTAGAAATACCATGTACATACATAAATGTGCTTGTGAGCAAAATGTGGAAGCCTGCAGGCGTAATACAAGACATCCCTCCTATGCCGGTGACATTTTAATGTGTGACTTCCTGTTTTTGGCTCAACAGCATCCGCTTCCAGGTCTGAGAGCATCTAAAATTATTAGAAACGTCTCATTGTACCATAATCCCACACTGTAATTGACAATTTGAGTCTAGACATCGCCTAGGAACGTAATGTTAAGAGCAATGCATGCGTTTACACATTTTTTAATATTTTTTTTCAATTATATAGGTTTCCTTGTAAGAGCCCAGAAGCTTCAAAAGGAATTACTCAATCCTGCACACAAGTGAGCCGACGAGCCTCCATCCAAGCTTGCAGACTTTAATAACAAAGTAATACTTTTAACATACAGTCTTCATTTTTATTGCTTAATGAATCACTCTTATTATAAATGATTGCAACTCACCAGCAGCCATGTGCAGCAGGGACTGGGTGAAACAGGTGTTTGCACAATTTGTGTGGGCTGGCCCTGTGTCCAAAACTCGACCGGCAACCCACCCCTGCTATGCATGGGCTTTTAACTGTAGGCTGTGCGCAGCAGGCGTTGCATGCAGGGTGTGGCCAAAAAGGAGTTAGGCACTTGCAACAAACCTGTGACTGTGTGCAGCATAGGTGTGGCTCAGCTTAAGGCTTTGCCTCTAAGGTTCCACCTGTAACATACTTATTTACAGTATACAGTAATGTCCTGTTACTTACCGGTAATCTTCATTACTCCTAGTCCTGTGGTCCTCGTCCCATTCATAACTAATGGAGATCTAGTATCTCCTAGACAGAAAAAATAACATAAGGGCTGCTGGGTCCTCTTACCCCACCCCCTCCCACCGGGAGTAAATAAACTGTACTTACCCAGCAGCCGTTCTGAACTACCAAGCCTCCAAGGAAGGCTGGCCGGCCGTTCGGGAGGGGGGAGGGGTGTAATGAAAGGGACGAGGACCACAGGACCAGGAGTAATGAAGATTACCGGTAAGCAATAGGACATTACCCCCGGCCCCAGGGTCTTCGTCCCATTCATAACTAATTGAGAATACCAAAGCCAGACAACCGGCCTTCCATACCCAAAAAAACACCCCAGACACCATTTGCAATGCAGCACCCAAGTGAATTTATTCAAATCAGGTACAGAAAAGAAAATAGAGTTAGGAGCACATACCCTGCAAAACACCCAACCCAAAATACACATCCTCCCCCAACACATTCTGGAGATGATATGGCGAACAAAAGTATTTGAGGAAGCCCAGGTCGCCGCCCGACTCACCTCAGCAATGGTCACCCCATGCAGTTCAGCCCAGGAGGCCACCACACCTCTCGTGGAACGGCCCTGCACCCCAGCCGGCGGAGGAGCACCCGTCAGGGAATAAGCCAGCTCAATCAGCCCTCTAAAAGTATTTTGTCAATACTGAAAGATCTTAAATCATCGGCGCTTCCTATTGCTCCTTTGATATCGTCTGATGAGCAATGTGAGGCTCTTGCCTCCTTCTTTGTTAAGAAGGTGGAAAATATCTATAAGACCTTCCCTCAAGCTGTTATGTGTCCTGTTCCCGTGTCCAAATCTCCTCCCACGCACACTCTGGCTGTCTTCCCGCCGATCTCTCTGGATAAGTTGCATGTGCTCTGTAGCAAGGTCAAATCCGGTTCCCCGGCTGACCCCCTCAAGCCTGAACAATTCATGAAGTCGTTACCTGTGCTCCTTACACCTTTGGGCCAGGTAATTAACCTGTCCCTGTCTACAGCAGTTGTCCCCAGGACTTGGAAACAAGCTAGGGTCTTCCCTTTGTTAAAAAAGCCTAATCTTGACACGGCGAAACCAGAGAACTTTCGTCCCATCTCTCTCCTGCCCTGGGTCTCTAAGATTTCTGAGGCCTATATCAACTCCATCTTGATGGCATTTCTGGAGGACAATAACATACTGGACCCCTCCCAGAATGGTTTTCGCCCTGGCCACAGTACAGATCCGCTCTTCTAGCTGTGACTGATCATCTGAGGGAGGCTTTAGATGAGGGTCGCACCTCGGCACTGATTTTATTAGATCTCAGTGCCGCGTTTGACACGGTCTCCCACCAAATCCTGCTGCGGCGGTTGCAGGAGGGTGGCATCGTGGACTCCGCCCTGGATTGGTTCGCCTCCTTCCTCGCCGAGAGAACCTTCCAGGTAACAGCCCCCCCTTTTTCCTCCAGGTTTCACACTACCAAACACGGGGTGCCACAGGGCTCAGCTTTGAGCCCAACACTGTTCAACTTATATGTCCAACCGTTAGTAGTGGTGGCCAAGAGTAGAGGGCTCACAGCAGTATCATACGCAGATGATACACAGTTGGTAGTCGCACTCTCTGACGACTCCCTGCGGGACGCTTGCACGTTTCGAAGCGACCTCGAGGCTGTCGCTGAGTGGATGACTGCCAACTGTCTCCAGCTCAACGCCAGCAAGTCTGAGATCTTGCTGGTAGGGAGAGATTCTGAGCTGTGGAGTGAACGCTGGTGGCCTGCCACCTTGGGCTGTGCACCCGCCCCCAAACAGGTGGTAAAAAATCTAGGTGTCTGGATGGACTCTGCCCTTAGCTTTCAGACGCAAACTAAGAAGGTGGCCGGGACCTGTTTTGGCATACTGCGAGGGCTCAAACCGCTGCTGGGGTTTCTTGATCCGTCTATCAGGCAGGTTATCATTCAGGCCTCCATCTTGTCTAGATTGGACTATGCTAGCTCGCTCTATCTGGGGACAAACAAGACGGAAATTCTGAGATACAAAGGGTCCAAAATGTTGCTGCCAGAACTCTTCTTGGCCTGCCGAGAACTTGCTCTACCACCAGCGCTATCCGCCGGCTACATTGGCTGCCTGTGGCCAAACGCGTTGAGTTTAAGTCTCTCTGCATTGCTTTTAAAATTTTAAATCTTTCTTCGCCAGGCATCCTGGCCGACCTGCTTGTGCCCTATATCCCCTCCCACCAACTTCGGTCGACGGGGCAGCACCTGGCGGTTGTTCCTCGGGTGAGGAGGGCTCGCGCCGGTGTGCGTTCCTTCTGTTTTTTGGCAGCCAAATTGTGGAACGCGCTACCTATGCATATTTGCAGCATGAACAATTATTTGGCATTTCGTAAGGCAATTAAAACGTACCTTTTCCCTCCGCTGTAGGCTTTCTCTCTGGTCAGTAGCTCTGCAGTTTTCTGCTTTCAGCGCTGGGACGCCCCTTTGCTGGGGCAGCTATGCGCTTTATAAAATGTATAACATAACATATAACATAACAATCACTTGCTTCAAACCACCTGCTAATGAACAGGGAGGAGGCCATATCCCCCTTCACAGCCGACCCAAAAGAAACAAACAAGGCCTCAGACTTCCGAAAAGGCTGAGTGCGATCCAGATACAGCAAAAGAGCGCGCCTCACATCCAACAAGGACCAGTACAAATCCCCGGATTAGTCAGGAGCCTCCACCAGGGCCGGTAGACCCAGCTCCTGAGACGTAAGGAACTGGGACACCACTTTAGGCACAAAAGAGGCATCCAACCGCAAAACCACACCATCCTCGGAAAAAGACAAGTAAGTCTCCCTAGCCATGAGAGCACCCAACTTCCCAATCCACTGAGCCGAAGTGATAACCACTAAAAAAATCACTTTAAAAGTGGCAAATTAATGTCAACCAACTCCAAGGGGCAGACACCAGAGCCCTCAACACCAAATGCAGATCACACAGTGGAAAAAGTGGCTTCACCACAGGGCGGGTCAGAGAGAAAGTGCGAAGCAACCTGACCACCAGATCATCCACATCTACCTGATTACCCCAGGGAGCCCAAAAAGCCTTAATGGCAGCCCACTTGGCCCTCAATGTCTTGACGGCCAGGCACTTCTCAAAGCCCTCCCACAAAAATTGTAGGACATCCGTGAGGGAACACTCCAAGTGAGACAGAGCCGTTCCCTGGCTCACAATTTCCCCAGTGACATAAGACTTAAGAGTGGAAGGACGATGGAACTGCTGAATAGTCAGCGCTAGGTGTTGGGGCAGCCCCGCCGTTGCAACCCCCTCCACTCAACTTCCAGACCGAGAGCCGGAGTCGCGGAAGAGCAGAGCCGGGACAGCCAGCAGACGGGAAAGGAAGCACGCCACCATCCAAGGATCCTGAACAGCCATCAGCCTGAGACAGGGGAACCAAGGCCGACGAGGCCAAAAGGGCACCACCAAAATCACCAACCTGGTCTCGTCCCTAAGATGAGCCAGAAACTAGGGAACCAGAGCAATTGGAGGGAAAGCATACGACAGGCGGTTGGGCCAAGGCACCGTCAGACCATCCACCCCCCACGACCCCACCTGAGGATCCCGACAACAAAACCGAGGAACATGAGCATTGTGCCGGCTAGCAAAAAGATACAGAAAGGGTGCACCAAACCTCATGCACACCTGGCAAAACACCTCTCTGGTCAGACACAGCTCGGGAGAGGAAGGGAAGAACTGGCTGAGGGCATCCGCCACCCCATTGTCCACCTCCCGAACATACACAGCTCACAGGGACAGATGGTATTGCTCCACCCAGAGGAACAAAGGCCGAGCCACTGCATTGTGGGACTGGGACCGAACCCCCCTTGATTGTTCAAATATGCCACAGTGACCTGGTTGTCAGAACGCACCACCAGGTGGCGACCCACCAGCAAGGCCTGAAAATCTCCCAACTGCCTGGGACACAGCCATCGACTCCCTCCAATTGGAGGACCTCCGCCCGTCCCTTAGAGACCAGCAGGCCTACAAGGACCTGTCCCCCAGATTCGCACCCCAACAAAACGCGCTGTCATCCGTCGTCAACACCAACAGGAGGTCGGGCTGCAACGGCGCACCCTGCTCCAGATGGACCATTCGAATCCGGGTAAACCGCAGGGGATAGAAGAAATACCAGATCTAAATTGGCGGAGCGGGGATCCCACACAGACAGCAGATATAGCCACAGAGGGAGGAGGTGAAACCGGCCCCAAGGCACCAGAAACACTAACGCCGACATGTACCCCAACAACCGCAACCACAGGACTTGCCCATCACTGCCAGGGCCAATAAATGAAGCACACAGTTCCGAGTAACTGGCAGACACACCCTATTAAGGTTGGTCCGGAACCGGGCCCCAATGAACCTCCTGTCCTGAGAGGGTACCAGCTGACACTTCTCCCAGTTTAGGAGAAGCCCAAACTGGTTCAGAGCCTTCAACTTTAAAACCAACTGGAGCCCCCTGTAGCCTCTGCCACCAGAAAGATGAATGAATAAACCTATCCCCCACCTCCAAGGGCAGGACCTTCTGAATGGCTCCCTTCAGTAACAGAGAACGAATCCCCTGTGCCAGAGCCACTTGCTTTGCTGTCTTGGAAGGCCAAGGAGTGGGATGAATTCCAGATGCCGAAGGGACCTCACCAAACTGGATCCTATAGCTGTGACGCACAATGTCCAACACCCAGGCGTCTGAAGTAGACTGCTCCAATTCCTGGAGGAAGTGCCGGAGGCAACCGCCAACCACAAAGTCCTGTACCATCATATAGTGAGGAACGAGGTTTAGGAGTGGGAGACTTCGCCTTCCAGTCCCACCCTTGACCAGCAGCGAAGCAACCCGGAGTCTTGAGGAACTGCTTCCTGGATGAGGAGCGAAAAGGAGATTTGGGCTAAAAGGACAGTCTCTCCACAGCCATGGTCTTGAGGGAGGAGGAATGTTTCTTTTCCTTGAACAACTTATGTAATTTGTCCTCCAACTCGGCTCCAAACAACAAAGACCCCTGAAAAGGCAACCTCAGTGTGGACGCCGTTCGGGCAGAATCAGTCTGCCAGTCCTTAAGAACAATACTTCCTCCGGCCAGCCGCACAAGCCCATTCAGCAAGGGCTGAAGCTCTGACTACATCTTCCACCAAGGAGGTCTGCCCCACCAGACTTGCCACAAAGGAATCTATGGGAATGGCATCAGGAAGGTCCTTCTGCATATCCTAGAGAGGTACAATTTCGCCATGAAGCAGGGCAACAGTATCTTATCTGGGTCCTCCCACTCCCTCTTGATAATCTCAGAAATATACTGATGCATAGGCACATCCAGGGGCGCCGAACTCTGGAACTGCTGCAACAAGCCCCCAGACAACTTCGAAGGCATCTCCTTATCTGGGAACCCCATATTAGATTTCACATGCCTGGTGGCATGTCCCTGGACACATACTTCCCCTTCAGATCCTCAGGCCCCTGCTGCGCCTCCTCAGACCATGAAGAAGAAGGAGATGGGACAGAACCCCTCCCTTTAGGCTTAGGGGATTCCCACATTTCCAACAGTGTCTCCTGGATCAACCTCCTCAATTTAGCATCCCCACCCTCCCTGCGTTTAGGAGGGGAAGGAGAAGAGCTGGAGGAACTAGAGACCGAAGAGGAAGACTCCGCAACATGCTTCCTCTTCTTGGTATGCTTCCCCATCATCCGATATAAGCAGAACCACAGTAGGAGCACAAACTGGATCCCAGGAACATAAAACAGCTATGCGGTACTCACCCCAGGCAGAAAAACTCTGTCATCATGGAAACTCGGAAGGCAACCTGCCCTCTGGCCTGCCCAGGCACGCCCACTGCAACCGGCGCGTCTGGACCCAGCCCGCCGGTACTCCACCGTGAAACCGGAAGCCAGGCACCGCTGGAGCACACCACATCCCGCTCCGTGCTCAACATGCCTACAACACTACCAGTAGCATGGTCGTCAGCGTCAAGGAAACAGTCACCGCCGGAGCACAGCCAATCCAGCCGCGACGTGCCCAACACCACCAGCGTCTGCCAAGCGGGCCCGGCCTGCAGGCAGACGCGACTGCAACCCGGAAGCACCCCTGCCTACAAGGGCCGGACTTCTGTGTTGCGCGTCTCCCGGCAAGCCCCGGAGGCCGGTAGACCGTCCACAATGAAAAATGGTCACGCAGGAACACCGCTGCTCCCGCTCAGCAGGAGCAGCCCTGTATGTATACATATACATACATACATATATATATATGTATAAAAATATACATATATATATATATGTTACAGTGAACATATATATATATACATATATATGTATGTATACATATATATATATATTGTATTGTATTGTAATTGCATTTATATAGCGCTTACTACCCTGACGAGGCGTCGAAGCGCTTTTCATCAAGTACTGCTATGACCTCCAAAACAAACATGAAAAAAAATATATGTTCACTGTATTACCCCCCGGTCCCTAGGTCCTTGTCCTATTTATAACTAATGGAGATCTAGTATCTCCTAGACAGAAAAAGAACATAAGGGCTGCCCGGTCCCCCTACCTCACCCCCTCCCAACGGTAGTTCATAAACTGTACTTACCCAGCAGCTGGTCTGTTCTTTTTTCTGCCTTGTCAGAATCGGGACGAGGGCTGGGCTGCTCCTGCTGGGTGGGAGCAGCGGTGTTCCTGAGCAACCATTTTTCATCGTGGACGGTCTACCGCCTGCGGGACATGCCGGGAAACGTGCGACACGGAAGTCCGGATCATGCACTATATATATTTACACACATTGTGATACCTAGACCTCTGGTCCAGGCCAGCACTCTCCCCGGCAGCTCCGCCTCACCGCCGCAGCCTCGAGTCCTCAGCTGAGCAGGGTTCGCGCCTGGAGCTCATAACCTGACTCACTCGTAATTTTCGTTGTCACTGTATTGGTTTTGTACTGTGCCTGATTGTGTTCTGTTGATCGTTTTTTTCCTCCCTCCTGATTATTTACAGTGCTCATTTTCCTCTGCCCGGTTTTTCCTGCCGCTGCTGCCCCTGCGGCCCCTCCCACCCCAATCCCGTCACAGCCCCCGCTCCCGCCTCCCACCTCGGATCCCGCCCCCCTCCCCTACTTATGGCGACCGCTGAGCGGTCGCGCAGCGGACGCGCGCAGCGGGCGCGCCTAAGGCAAGCCCGTCTGTGCCCGTCCGCGACCCGACCGCGACCAGCGCCAGGAATCCTGGCTCTCCCAGACCCCACCGCTACGACTCCACCACCCTCCACACACTCAATCCTGGAAGACACGCTGACTGCGCAAGATCCTCGCCGGACACCACCCATGGACAGTTCTCGTGCAGACCCTGCCACAGATCCTTCACCATCGACAGAACTCCCACCACCGCCGAAGGCCCGCCTGATGCACGCACCACCGAAACCCTGACCTGCATCCTCCTCAACGTGCGCTCCCTGCATCGACATGCCGTAGAAATCTGGGACCTGATCGACACCCTCTCGCCCGACGGCGCCTTCCTCACGGAAACCTGGACCAACGCCTCCTCCGGCCCCGACATCGCCACCGACGGCTACAAGATCCAGAGAAAGGACCGCCCCCACCGCCCAGGTGGAGGACTTGCAATCGCACACAAGACCCCCCTCCGTCCCTCCACATCCAGCACGAGTGACCCCCACTCCAACATAGAACACCTCCACTTCCAGATCCTGACCAGCCCCAGGACCACGCCACGCCGTACCCTCATATACAGACCGCCAGGACCTCGCACCCAGCCTGCGACTACCATCGCTGAGCTCGTCGCACCCCACGCCATCACCTCCACGGACTACATTCTACTCGGGGACCTGAATTTCCACCTCGACAACAGCAACGACCCCGACTCCACCACTCTCCTCGACAACCTCGCCAACCTCGGACTGAAGCAGCTGGTCAACTCGCCCACCCACAGAGCTGGACACACACTCAACCCCATATTCGCGGGAGGGAAGAACATCCGCTTCAGCCACACCACCGAGCCCCCCTGGACGGACCACCACTGCGTCCAATTCACCGTCAACACCACCACCGCACCCAAGCCCGCCCCACGCCCGCCACGACAAAACTGGAGCAAGGTCACAGAGGAACACCTCAACACCACCCTCCTCCAAAACCCCCCCAGCGCCACTAACGACACCAACGCCGCAGCCATAGGACTTCACCGCTGGATCTCCGGCTGCGCCGACAAGCTCGCTCCCCTCCGCCACCCCGCCAAACTACGCCCTCCGAAGGCCGCCTGGTTCACCACAGAACTACAAGAAGCCAGACGCACCTGCAGACGCCTGGAGAAAACCTGGCGAAACCAGAAAACCACGGAAGCACAGAACACCCACAGGAGCGCCCTGAAGGAATACCACCAGCGCATAAGAGACACCAAACGGACCTTCATTAGAGACAAAGTCCAGACCAACGCTTCCAACGCCAAGGAACTGTTCAACGTCATACAGCAGTTCGCAAAGCCCTCCAGCGAAACCTCGGACATCGCACCTTCCCAGGAACTCTGCGACAAACTCAGCTCCTACTTCCATCTGAAGATCAAGGCCCTCTACGACAACTTCAGCGAACCAGCGCCAGACACCACCTTCCCTCCCACCGCCACTGATAAGCCAACCATCATGACATGGAATCTCGCCACCATCGAAGACATCACCGCGACCATGAAGAAATACCACTCAGGAGCCCCAACGGACCCCAGCCCACCGCACATATTCCACAGGGCCTCCACCGCCATCGCACCCAAACTAGGATGGACCATCAACGCCTCCTTCAGATCCGAAATCTGCCCAGACGACTGGAAGCGGGCGGAGGTTAAACCCCTCCTCAAGAAACCAACGGCGGACCCCACTGACATGAAGAACTACCGGCCCATCTCTCTCCTCCCCTTCGCGGCCAAAGTCACCGAGAGACTCGTAAACGCCCAGCTGACCGCCTTCATCGAAGAGAACTCCATCCTAGACGCCTCCCAGTCTGGATTCCGCAGCACTCACAGCACCGAGACCGCCCTCCTCGCCGCCACTGACGACATCCGCATGCTACTCGACCAGGGACACACTGCGGCCCTCATCCTTCTAGATCTCTCTGCAGCCTTCGACACCGTCTCACATCGCACACTCGCAGCCAGACTTCATGACACGGGGATACAAGGAACCGCCCTCGACTGGATCCAATACTTCCTCTCCGGCAGAACCCAGAGGATCAGACTCCCTCCCTTCCTCTCCGAACTCACCGATATCAACTGCGGCGTACCCCAAGGATCATCACTCAGCCCTACGCTTTTCAACATCTACTTGGCCCCCCTCGCCGCCATCGTCAGACAGCATGGGCTCAGTATTGTATCCTACGCCGACGACACCCAGCTCATCCTCTCACTCACGAAGAATCCCGAAGACACCAGACTCTGCTTCCAGGAAGGAATGAAGAACGTGGCAGCCTGGATGAAAGACAGCTGTTTGAAGCTCAACTCAGAGAAGACCGAGGTCCTCATCCTCGGACCCTGCACCTCCACCTGGGACAACACCTGGTGGCCCTCGGGAACCCACCCACCCCCATGGACCACGCACGAAACCTCGGCATCATCCTTGACTCCTCCCTCTCCATGAACCGCCAGATCAACGCCGTGGCCTTCACTAGTTTCAACTGCCTGCGCATCCTCCGCAAGATCTTCAAATGGATCCCCCCGACTGCAGAAGGACCGTCACCCACGCGCTCATAACCAGCAGACTGGACTACGGCAATGCCCTCTACGCCGGAATCAACAGAACTCTTCTACACAAACTCCAAACCATCCAGAACGCCGCAGCCAGACTCGTCCTCGGGACACCGCATCAGGAACACATGACCCAACACCTACGAAGCCTCCACTGGCTCCCCGTCGAGAAAAGGGTCACTTTCAAACTCCTCACCAACGCCTACAAATCCCTCAACAATATCGGACGCAAATACCTCAACGAGAGAGTATCTTTCCACGTGCCCAAGAGGAACCTCCGCTCCGCCGACCTCGCCCTGGCGGAGGTCCCCCGCATCCACAGAAACAGAACGGGCGGGAGAGCCTTCTCCTACATTGCAGCCAAGACCTGGAACGAGCTCCCGGTGAACATCAGACGCTCCCCGACCCGGCACGCTTTCAGGAAGGACCTCAAGACCTGGCTCTTCAACTGATCCGGAGCTGCCCCTCCCCCCCCCAGCGCCTTGAGACCCTCACGGGTGAGTAGCGCGCTCTACAAACCCCTGATTGATTGATTGATTGATTTTAACACAGGCAAAATGGAGTTATCTTTGCGAATTAAAACTGAAAAACCCACTGAAAACCACAAATTATAGTTAGTACCGCAATTTTTTACTTAACACTAAGGGGTCGATTCCGATGTCGGCCGGAAGCGCACCTAACAGTATTCGTCCGGAAAAAATACCAGCCGAACGCGTGTTTTCCGACCGACTCGAACACTCTACCGAACGTACAAGTACGATGCGCATAACAGCCCAGATTCCGAGCGAGCCGTACTTACCCATTCCAGCTCCTGTTCCCCGCCCGAGCCGGATCCGTAAACGCCGAATCGAGTCGCACGGAACCAAATACACAGCACCTTCCGGCCGGACTAGTACGATGCGTCTTCCGTACGCGCCGAACTCGTCGCTACATCCGGCACGTTTGAGCATCCGGGCGAGCCGTACATAAGCTCCATTTCGCGCCACAAGACGATCCACGGCTACGAGACGAACAAGCCTGCTACGAGTACGACTCGAAGACACGAGAAACCCGAACGAGACGATCCAAGCATGAATCCCATTGCGCAGGTCCTACCTATACTCTACATCTATTACCGGGACCGGCACGGACGTGTACGGCGCAGACGGTAAGTCAAACACCAACAATACAAACAAACCACACGTACACGGAATATGTCACACACACATAGGGATGCACAAATAACGTACACTAGCAACAGCAGAACCATAGGGGTGGGATGGCCAACACCAATGCCATACACACCCATAGGGGGATGGATGCCTGCCACTACTACCACCCCTACCCAGGGGTGCCTGGATGCCTGCCACTACTACCACCCCTACCCAGGGGGCCCTGGATGCCTGCCACTACTACCACCCCTACCCAGGGGGCCTGGATGCCTGTCACTACCACCACCCCTACTCAGGGGGCCTGGATGCCTGTCACTACCACCACCCCTACTCAGGGGGCTGGATGCCTGCCACTACCACCACCCCTATCCAGGGGGGGCTGGATGCCTGTCACTACTACCATCCCCACCCTTTAGGGGGCTGGATGTCTGCCACTACTACCATACCCACCCTAAGGGGGATGGATGCCTGCCACTACCACCTCCCCTATCCAGGGGGGGCTGGATGCATGCCACTACTACCATACCCACCCTTTGGGGGATGGATGCCTGCCACTACTACCATGCCTACCCAGGGGGGCCTGGATGCCTGTCACTACCACCACCCCTACTCAGGGGGGCCTGGATGCCTGTCACTACCACCACCCCTATCCAGGGGGGCCTGGATGCCTGCCACTACTACCATACCCACCCTTAGGGGGATGGATGCCTGCCACTACCACCACCCCTATCCAGGGGGGGCTGGATGCCTGTCACTACTACCATCCCCACCCTTAGGGGGATGCCTGCCACTACTACCATACCCACCCTAAGGGGGATGGATGCCTGCCACTACCACCACCCCTATCCAGGGGGGGCTGGATGCATGCCACTACTACCATACCCACCCTAAGGGGGATGGATGCCTGCCACTACTACCACCCCTACCCAGGGGGCCTGGATGCCTGTCACTACCACCACCCCTACTCAGGGGGCCTGGATGCCTGCCACTACTACCACCCCTACCCAGGGGGCCTGGATGCCTGTCACTACCACCACCCCTACTCAGGGGGGGCTGGATGCCTGTCACTACCACCACCCCTACTCAGGGGGGGCTGGATGCCTGTCACTACCACCACCCCTATCCAGGGGGGGCTGGATGCCTGTCACTACTACCGTCCCCACCCTTAGGGGGATGGATGCCTGCCACTACTACCACCCCTACCCAGGGGGCCTGGATGCCTGTCACTACTACCATCCCCACTCATGGGGGCTGGATGCCTACCACTACTACCATCCCCACTCATGGGGGGCTGGATGCCTACCACTACTACCATCCCCACTCATGGGGGCTGGATGCCTACCATTACTACCATCCCCACCCATAGGGGGCTGGATGGCTGCCATTACTACCATCCCCACCCTTAGGGGGATGGATGGCTGTCACTACTACCATCCCCACTCATGGGGGCTGGATGCCTACCACTACTACCATCACCACTCATGGGGGGCTGGATGCCTGTCACTACAACCACCCCTACTCATAGGACGGGTAATGCATGACACAACTAGCATACTCCCACATAAGGACTGTCTGTAAATTACATCCCAGCCCCCAACACCATGACAAGCGTGTGTGGTCTGTGTCAAATGCATACAACACTGAACATGACATTGAACATACATTGTGACCCCTAACACATGTGTCACACATAATTGTGTGTGTGACCTACACAATGCAAGCAGACCATGACCAATGTGGCAATGTGGCCCAAAGCCCCATCACCACAGTGCCCATAAGGTAAGTGTGTGCCCCATAGCTGAAGCACATTTTGAACAGTGTGGCAATGGGGCCCAAAGCCCCATCACCACAGTGCCCATAAGGTAAGTGTGTGCTCCATAGCTGAAGCACATTTTGAACAGTGTGGCAATGGGGCCCAAAGCCCCATCACCACAGTGCCCAAAGGTAAGTGTGTGCTCCATAGCTGAAGCACATTTTGAACAGTGTGGCAATGGGGCCCAAAGCCCCATCACCACAGTGCCCAAAAGGTAAGTGTGTGCTCCATAGCTGAAGCACATTTTGAACAGTGTGGCAATGGGGCCCAAAGCCCCATCACCACAGTGCCCAAAAGGGAAGTGTAGTCCTGGTAAAAGGTGCAAAAACATAACGGCAGGGATTATTCCTGGCCACACAACACCAAACACTACAGTGGCATTGTAGGGCTTGTGTCCCATAGCAACATAGATTGTGTGAGGCAAGCAGTGCAGTGCCAATGACACATCGTTCTGGCCATGTGCACACAAACATCAGCCATGGGGGCCCACATTGTCTACATTCACAAATAACACAATGACAGAAGTGAGCATCATAATGCAGACCCACATATCAGCACCAATGGACACACAAATGTAGATATCCTGTGGAGACTGTAGATATCAGGTGAACAAATACCATACCATGGCAGCAATGGGACATACTAACCATGATCAATGTGCTGACTGATGACCTAGCAGTCCCAGGGCCAGCAGGGGAAAGCCAACAAACAACATACAGCCAATGGCAAACTAAAGATATGCCAATGCAGTGGTGCAAAAGCACAAACACAAACAGGCAGACTCACACTGCATATCATACACAACAGATGAGGGGGTTGTGTGCCAGTGTCCCCAGGCAAACACACAACACATGAGGAGGCCAGATTCACTGATACACAGATGTCAACACAGTCACACACAAAAGTAACTCATGGATTGGATTCCCCTATGTGGGCAAACAGGCATTGTGAGATGAGAGGGAGCCCAAATTACACATGTCACACAAGCTTGTAGGAACAGCAACACACACAGCAAGAGACAGAACCACCACAGCACTCCCCCAGGGACCCCACATTGTGGTGACACTAGCCTGCATGACAATCACACTGTGATGACAAAGGTAGATGTCATCCACACTGTGAACCACAGCTATGTGTCCTGAGCAACAAACTACCATCACACCTATACAAGCACAAAGCACTCAGCACGGCCTGCCAGCCAAGGAAAATATGAAGGTAGTGCCCCAGCCGTGCAACAACTCACATTTGCACACACTCAACGCCACACACCTTGAACTCCACCAATGTGCAGCGTTGAAGCTCACATGGACTGCTGACATTGCACATGCACCCATGACAATCCCAGGGGTGGTGGGGGAAATAAGGTGCAGAAACCCATCACACATGGCCAGTCAACAATACTTGTGAATGTCTGACACACTGCACAGTATGCCGTACATGGGCATGACGTGAAATCCACCCCAAACAATGGGATCCTGGCCATAGTCACACACCAATGAAGAAGCCAAGCTGACCCACAAAGGACACACATAGACAACTTCCAACATTGCAGCTCTGACCCTGAGGAGTGGCAGCAGTCACACACACAACGTGTCACAATCACTGAAAGCATACACAAACAGAAAATCACATTACTCGTGTAACCAACAAGTGCCAAGAGGAATCCTGACTGTGTCCCATCTGCGTTTGCCCACATCCCCAGCCCTGACAACAAAGACAACTAGGGATGACAACCTCATGAACATTAGTTTGCCATGCACCCACATCCCGGAGTAACCAGGTCCAAGATGCTGGATGAACACAGAACAACTCAGCAAGCATCACAAACAGGAACACCCGTAGGGACACAGCCTGTGTAGAAAAGGAGAAGGGAACACGCACAGACATGCCTACACAACACACAACATGGGCACAGCCTATATCACGGAATCACGCACTGCCATGAGGGCACTCCACTCCTGTGGAAGGTCAGCTGTGCCAAACCTTGTCTGTGCATGACTCAAACATGTCAGCAGAACACTCTGTCAGTGAGTGAACAACTACAACACACTGAAGGCTCTGCTCATAGCCTGGGCACGGGAGTGTCACGTCAGTCATCTGCATACACCCAAGACACGTGTCAAGCAACTTGCACTGTGTACACAGATGAGTCCTCCAAATTTGATGTGCTAAACTGCATGTCCATTGGAGATGGGCACACAGTCAGGGTACTAGGAACATTGGACAGTGGTAAGCCCACCAGATGTGCATCAGTGTAGGACAAAGATGGTAATCTACAAATGCTAAACGTACATCCCTGTGTCAAATGCTGAACATTACACCCTCAGACTGCAGCAAAGGATGCTATAGATCCAGACTAGATTAGGACACATATCCCATGGACCACATGGAGCCCATCACAGCAAAACTTCATTTACCTGATCTGAACACTATTACAACAGCAAATGCATGATTCTACACATCTACATCATGTACCTCCAAAGATTAACCACAAGTAAACAAAAATAGGCTTTATTCAGCAAGTGTGCAACTCAAATCAAAAGTCCAAAATAAACTAAGGCCAATGGCCAGTCCAAATATACAGTCCCAACAGGGTGATGTGTGACAACTTGTCAACAATTGCTTGCCTGCACAGGTACGGACAGGGGACATCCCCCTTGGAGGGGCATACGAGGGGCAGGCCAGGCACCGCAGGGACAGGATCAGGGGATGACAGAAGGAGGCAGTGAAGGGGAGGTGGGTGCAGGAGTGTCACCGGCAACTGCAGTGGAGGTGTCTGACTCAGGGGGCTGGCACCACCGCAGGGCTCAAGTCAGATGGAGTTGGTGTTGCAACCACTGCAGTGGGCTGGTCAGATGGAGTGGACTGGGTCCCCAATGCAGTGCCTGAGTCAGACGGGGTGGTTGTGGACTCCACCGCAGTGCATGACTCCAAGGTAGTGGAAGGGGGGCAGAAGAGCTGGGCAGGACAGAGGGGGGGACACGGTCTCGACACCAGTGGCACAAACAGGCAGAGCGTCTGGTTTGGGGGTGGAAGAGCAAGTGGCAGGGGGGGAGGGCCTAAGCAGTTTGGGGATGCGGTATCGGTGTGTGGGGGAACCTGAGGCAGGGTGTGGCGGTGGAACCTGTGGAGTGGTGGCCTGGGGGATGGAGGTGAGAGACTGGGAGGTTGACTTGCAGGGCGGTGGCGGGGTCTTGCTCTTCCGGGACCGGGGGGACTTGCGGGTGGGGGGCTCACTCTGCCTGCACCTGGGGGAGGGTGTCCGGGGGCGAGGGCACTCCCCTCTGTGTGGGTGGACTTCCTCTTCCCCCGGTATGCTGGATCATCAGGATTGGAGGGGAAGAGGCCGAGGTCACACAGGAAGATCTGCTGTGTAGGTGTATTAGCAGGCGAGGCAAGGGAAGGGGTCTTGGAGGGAGAGGATTTGGAGGACTGTGGAGTTAATGTGGATGCCTGTGTGTGTGTGTGTTCCCTGTCCCCTGTGTCTGTGGTATCAGTCCACTGAGGATGCGTGTGTGCACGTCTTGCCTTTCTCTTGGGTGTGTCTGTGCTGCTCGTGTCTGTGTGTTTGGGTGACTGTGCAGGTGTGCATGTGCTTTGGACAGGTAGGGGGGCAGGAAGTGTGGATGGGGCAGAGGTGGGAGGGGTGAGGGACTGTTGGAGGAGGGACACTGCTGCCGTCAGGGAGGAGTCCATGGACCTATTGCTCCTCTGTAGGGCAGACATACCCGTCGAGATGCCCTCCATGAACGACACCAGCTGTGTCAACAGAGTGGTGTGTGCATGGAGGACACTCAGCATTGCTGTCTGCCCTACATGGAGCTGCCGAAGGAGGTACACAGACTCCTCACTCAGGGCAGCAGGGGACACAGGGGCAGGGGCTGCGGTGCCTGGCACGAAGGAGATACGCTCCCGAGCACGGGAGCCTCCACGGACCTCAGGAATGGGAGCCAATGGGAGGGCGGTGGTGGTGGTGGTGGTGGCGGGGCCAGACAGACTAGCTGGCCTTTGGTGGCTGCTGAGACCCGCCTCCACAAGGGAGTCATCCTCCGAGCTGCTGTGGTCCTCAGCTGAGGTGGATGGTGCTGAGGACTCCTCGGTGTGGCTCCCCTTGCCCTCCGTGCCACTGGGTCCCTCTGACCACTCGTCCGATGCTGACCCAGTCTGGCTCTGCTGCTCCTCCTGGTCCGTGGAGCTGTCCCCTCCTGTGGCCGTGGATGTATCTGCAAACAATTAGGGAAACAGACAAACATCAGTCACCTGCACTGACCGCACACACCACAGTAAGTACAGCACATTACAGAGCAAGCCCTGGCATCCTTAGTTGAACATTGCCTAAAGTCCTCACACAGATTCGGGGAAGCCAATTGTCAGTCTGATGGTCAACCATGGGACTCACACCCCTCCTGCCCTTGCACCCTTCTGTCCGGTGCCTGTCTGATGGTAAGACCCCAGTGTGGACACATGCACCACCTACACAGTTGTTGGACATTGCAGGGAACATGGTGAAGTATGTGAACATGCACACATCACATCTCTTGCCACTGAGTCAGTGCAGGTGTCCGGATAAAGGGATGGCCAGAGTCTAAATAGAAATGCATGTGATGCATACCAGCACCAGACACCATGATGCACCCATGTCCGGATAGTCAATGCCACAATGGGGTGCATGTTGCACATGTCACTCCCCTGCAGGATCAGTCTCAGGAAGTTGAATGCCATGACACAGGAATGCGTGCAAAGTCATACATTACTGTCTCAAGTCACATGGCCATGGCAGCCAGCCAACAACAGTCTGCACTGTGTCACAATCCGAGGGCATGGGGAATGCAAGTTATGTGACTGACAAGTGCACATGTCCATCCCCCAAATACCACATCATCTGTACTACTATTTGTCCATGTCATACCAACTGGACATATGGGGGACATGAAACACAACTCTCTGAACATGAGCACCTCACAGTGTGCTGTGAATGACAATACAGCTGACTGAAAGTCACAGTCGCAAACACCTGTGTGCACAGTCAAGTGATCAGACACCTATAAGTCACAGAAGTATCGTCTATCATGGTCACATCTCAGATGGCATGCTGAGCCCTAACCGATAAACATACCAGTAGTCCTGACAACGAAGACACAGCACAATGAGACAGAGGCAGACACCTGAGGGTACATTACACTGATCACAACATGCCAGATGATACACGGGAGTGGGAGTACAGAGTGCATTGCATGCCCTGGAGTAGGCATGACTGTCCAGCTCCACCTGTAAGAGGGATGAGTCCTGGACAGTAGGCAGGTGGCTAAGCATTTATGACACACTGGATACACACACTCCTGAGGCCCAAACATTGTTCCCACCAGCAGCATGGGTGCGTGCCAAATTCCCCAGGGACATGTGGTGAGTCAGAGCAGCAAGCGGACCACATATCAAAGTTACACCCAGATTACATGTCAGAACTTAGGCATTGTGTAAGCAATTGACCCACCCATGAATCGCACAACATAGTCACGGGAACAAATGCTGTCCCCCAGCTTGAGCAAAGCTAAATGCAATGACACAGTCCCCAAATGACACAATTTCCTGACTATAAGGGCCACACATATGCGTATCAGATATCTGTAATGCCATGTTTCAAACAGGCATCTATCCTCCTACTTGGAAAAAGGCTATCATCAAGCCGCTGCTGAAGAAGCAGAACCTCGATCCAGCAGAAACAAAAAATTATCGGCCTATCGCAACCCTTCCATTTCCAACAAAAATCTTTGAGAAATTAATGAACTCGCAGCTGGCCCAATACATCGAGGATAACAACCTTCTGGACGATACGCAATTCGGCTTTAGAAAAGGCCATGGTACAGAAACTGCCCTTATTAAAGCATCAGATGAAATCAGGACAGTACTAGACCAAGGTGGTGCCGCGGTTCTAGTATTGTTAGACCTGTCAGCAGCCTTTGACACGGTCGACCATGCTACACTGATCGACCGTGTCTCAACCATTGGCATTAAACATAGGGCTAAAGATCTACTGGCCTCGTTTCTCTCTAACCGCACACAATTAGTAAGTCTTGGTGACTTCAAGTCCCTCCCCATTTACCCTCCCGTGCGGTGTGCCACAGGGATCATCTTTGAGTCCGACCTTATTTAATATCTACGTGTCGGACTTGGCTAGGGTTATCAAAACCCACGGGATGGGTGTGACATCTTATGCAGATGACACACAACTGGTGCTCGTAATACATAATGACGGAGGAGCAATTGCAGCTAGCTTTCAAGACGGAATGTTGGCTATTAGTACTTGGATGGTCAACAACTGCCTAAAGTTGAACTCCGATAAAACGGAGGTATTGATTTTTGGTAATCTTTTCCCTGCATGGTCCCCTATTTGGTGGCCAGCCAATCTGGGACCTCCACCATCCCCTGTCTCGAAAGTCAGGAATTTAGGTGTCTTATTCGATGACAAGTTATCTTTTTCATCCCATACCAATGCAGTTGTCTCCTCATCCTTTTATAACCTTAGGATGATTAAAAAAACTCCTACCATTCGTTCCACCCAGTGCCGGAAAAACCCTTATTAGCACCCTAGTAATCTCAAAAATTGACTACTGCAACGGCCTCTTCCTTAATGCTCAGAAGAAGGTCATAAATAGACTACAGATGGTGCAGAACTCAGCTGCTAGAATGCTAACAAACATCCCTAAGTATCAATCAATCTCAAAGGTGGTCCAAAAACTCCATTGGCTACCGATAAGAAGCCGAGTTAAATTTAAAACACTCTGCATCGTATTCAAAGCCATCCACAACACGGGACCTGAGTTTCTTAAGAGGGCTTTATGTGTCTACAAGCCCAACAGACCCCTGCGTTCATCAGCAGCCAACCTTTTGAAGGTCCCTCGAACTAAAAAAGTCTCATGGGGGGATAGAAGATTCACTGTGGCCACAGCCAAGTTGTGGAACACCCTTCCTCTTCACATTAAATCCAGCCCTACCCTGCTTGCCTTTAGAAAGCTAGTAAAGACTTGGCTTTTTAATCAATAATCATCTGCTCCTGGCTTGGTCTTCTACACAGTCCGCAGCGCCGAGACACCCAAGGGTATTTGTGCGCTCTACAAATTGCTTAAAATAAAATAAAAAATAAAAGAAGTGGGCATGTCACAAATGAGGGACATGGGTCCTGGACCACATGACTGATGTACTGTGGAAGTTTAACCAGGCCAGAGGAGGGCACATAGCATGTCAGACAAAGTGCACAGTGCAGTCA
Source organism: Calotriton arnoldi (assembly GCA_963921515.1). NCBI lineage: Eukaryota > Metazoa > Chordata > Amphibia > Caudata > Salamandridae > Calotriton > Calotriton arnoldi. Next base: position 1,276,253 of record CAWUFW010000240.1, read on the forward strand.
TGGACTCACCCCCTCCTTGCTGCTGTCTGTCCTTCAGCTGCCCATCCAGGTCAGAGAAGACCACCGCCAGGATCCGGAGCATGTGGGGGGTCAGGGTCCGGTGTCCGCCCCTCCTGCGAGGAGGCGACAGCTTCAGCTGGACCCTTGCGATCCTCCGGGTCCAGCCACGAAGGTCCTGCCACCTCTTCTGGCAGTTGCGGATCCTGCGCCTGTAGACCCCCACGGATCTTACTTTCCGGGCGATGGTCAGCCAGATTTCCTGCTTCTGGTGGGCATCAACCTGTGAGGATGACAAAGTGAAAAGGCCATTACTACATACATACATACATACATATTACATACGTGCATCACACAGTTGGATATAAATGTCTCAATCACAGGGGCATATGATGTACACAGGCAGTGCAACAATGGCTATGAACAGTTTGCCAGCAGTCACTACATGGTATCATTGCATGGGAAGTAAACCTAGTTGGAATGCACTGTTACTGCACTGTACCAGTTCAGTGCATGTAACTACACACTTTGGGGTGTGACAACTACTCAGTGGGCATGCTAGCCAGTGGTGTGCACACTGAAAGCCCTGCTAGTCAGACAACATGCACAATTAGTGAGGCAGTGGACAGCACACTCACCTGCTCCCCTGGTTTCCCATACAGCTTGCTGTACTGTGGAAGGAGGCTGTCCAGCAGGGCCTGGTTCTCCTCAAGGCTGAAGGCTGGGGCTCTCCACACAGTACGTGCCATTGCAGGAGCCAGAAGATGCATAAACAGCAGCAGTGTTGGTGGCAGATGTCGTCCTGGAGCATGTAGTGCAGGCAAGTGAGCTCTCAGGGGAACAGCCAGCATTATATGTGTGCTGCAGAGGCAGATACTGTCCCATGTGTCCAAAGTGATAGGTCCAAGTCGTTTGCATCTTCTGAATCTGACCAATCCATGGAATAGCAGCACTAATACACGCCCACAGCATCCTTCAAATCTTCAACTTCATGACACCCATGATTTTGCAACATTGTTGTGCCTGGCCAACTGAATTCACTGCATCAGACTCGTTGGAGCTTCGAAAACGCGTCCGTTGCCATGCTAGGCTCCAGCCAATGTGTGCGCACCGTTCGGTCCACTGCTGTACAACGCGTATTTCGGGATACAACGCGTACCCGCTCACATACAATGCAATGGGCCGGCCGGGCACACCGATCGGTCCATTGCTGTACAACGCGTACCCGGGATACAACGCGTACCCGCTCACATACGATGCAATGGGCCGGCCGGGCACACCGATCGGTCCATTGCTGTACAACGCGTACCCGGATACAACGCGTACCCGCTCACATACAATGCAATGGGCCGGCCGGGCACACCGATCGGTCCATTGCTGTACAACGCGTACCCGGGATACAACGCGTACCCGCTCACATACAATGCAATGGGCCGGCCGGGCACACCGATCGGTCCATTGCTGTACAACGCGTACCCGGGATACAACGCGTACCCGCTCACATACAGTGCAATGGGCCGGCCGGGCACACCGATCGGTCCATTGCTGTACAACGCGTACCCGGGATACAACGCGTACCCGCTCACATACAATGCAATGGGCCGGCCGGGCACACCGATCGGTCCATTGCTGTTCAACGCGTCCCTGGACAGGTCACACGCATATGTCACCATGCTGGTCACTGGTGAACCTATGCCAGCCACATATACTTTCCAGGGACTCAGGGGCACACCTACAACACCACACCCAGTCCACACTGTATCTAAGGCATGTGTGGCAGCATAACCTTATCTGTGTATGGGGGTGAACATGTGGTTTTTGGGGTGGCATTTGGGGGCAGACACACCGAGGCTGTGCACGTGTTCATGGGGACAGGGTCCTTTGTGTGTTGTGCACCTGACCACTGTGGTGTGCAACATTTCATTTATGGGCATGTGTCATGGTCACATTTCCAGGTTGTGTATGTGTATGACATGTCACATACCCCCAGGCTCACATGTGGGAAGGCATGTACGTCACAGGGTGGCCCATTGCCACAATAGTGATGTCCCTCCGCATCTGTGTGCATGTTGTGTTTCGCATGTCTCTGACTCCATGTGCACAATGGGAGACAGTCTCCACATCCACGTGGTTTGTGCATGAACTTTGATGTTGTGTGTGTGTGTGTCACAGACGTCCATGTCTGTCCTGCAGAGGCTACAGGGGCCACTACCTGTGGGTGTCATGTTAGTTTCTCTGACGTGTACATGATACGCAATGTCATGCCAGTGTCCATGTGGCAAGACAGGGTCCCTGGGAATCTACCTGTCAATGAGCTGTGATGCCTGTGGAGCATCTGTCCAGACATGTAAGTCCGTTTTTATATAGCGCAGCTACTCACCCTTACGGGTCTCAAGGCGCTGGGGGCCGTAGTGGAAATTAAGTGAGCTATTGCCCAGAGTCACATGGTGCTGAGCTTAGCTGCCGCCGGAGCTGGGGATCGAACCGTGAACCCTGTGCTCCATAGTCAGCTGCCCTGGCCGCTGCACCACACCTCTCCACTTGTCACTGTGGTATGTGTGTGGAACGTGAGAGCAGTAAATGGGTACTGTGACACAGCCTAATGGTTTTCCATAGCACACCCTGGAACCTGTTGTCAACACTTGTTGAACAGAGATGTTAGATGATGTCCATGTAGGTGCCATATATGTCCAAACAGAACGACACACACATCAAGTATTGTGTTTGTTAATGATGTATCATGTGAAATTGAGTATGGTGAACGGCACATAGTTGGGGTGACTGACAATATTGCTTTCTTCACCTATGCACTGCAGGGCTCCTGCTGTCCATCGACCATTCGCAGACCTGGCAACGATGGTGGAACGTGACAGCATCCGACGGTACCGCTTCACCAGGCAGCTTATTGAGGATTTGGCAGTGCGGTTGGACCCACATTTGCAGCCTGGCCATCCGTATCCTACAGCGCTGACCCCCAAGGTGAAGGTGATGGCAGCCCTACACTTCTTTGCCACCGGTACCTTTCAACACACTGTGGCGACTGCCGGTGGGATGTCACAGACTATGTTCAGCCGTGTGCTACGCGATGTTTTGGGGGCAATGTTGATTTACCTGAACCAGTACATCTATTTCCCAACACGTCAACGACTCACTGACGTCAAGAGTGACTTCTATGCCCTGGGGAGGATGCCACATGTAATTGGCTCCATTGATGGGACACATGTGGCTTTGATACCACCACAGGCACATGAGCAGGCATACCGGAACTGTAAACATTACCATTCGATCAATGCTCTGGTGGTATGTCTTGCAGATATGACCATCACACATGTGTGTGCCCGTTTCGGCACACGATGCCTACGTGATGAGGAGTAGTCGCATCCCGAGGATGATGTCACAGATGCCGAACCAGCGTGCCTGGCTTGTTGGTGTGTACTGACTTTGTACCATTGTGTGTGTTCTGCTATGTTGTTTTCCGCACACATTTTCAAATCGGCTAATGTGCAATTGTCTGTCTGTAGGTGACTCGGGATACCCCAACATGCTGTGGTTGCTGACACCCCTCAGGAACCCTGTGACACCAGCCCAGATGCGCTACAATGAGGCACATGGTCGGACGAGGAGGGTGATTGAGCGGACCTTTGGTCTCCTGAAGAGCCGCTTCCGCTGCCTGGACAAGACAGGAGGGGCCCTCCCATATGCCCCAGCAAAGGTGTGCAAGATTGTCATCGTCTGCTGCATGCTGCACAACCTGGCAGTGCGGAAGGAGTTGCCTCTCATCCTGGATGACGATGACCAACGTCCGCCACCTGTGGAAGATCCTGGCCTGGGTCACGATGCCAGTGAAGATGATGATGATGATGATGGTGATGTCCGCACACAGCTCATCACCAACTTCTTCAGCTGAATGTGAGTCTCCAGAGGGTTGTAATGTCAATGATTTGAGTTTGCATGATATGTGTGTGTGGTGCTCTGTTGCTGTTTGAGTGTGGCCATGTGCTACTTGACTGGATGCGTGCAGCGATGTGTCCTTGCAGGTGGTCTGTACTGCCCAACAGTGTTGACATGCTAACTTGGTTTTGTGTAGTTATCTCGTGACATGTATTAGACATGAGTATTGCCGTTCTGTGCTGTTCTTCAGTGGTTTTGACTGTGTGTCATGTCTGTCCTTCACAGGGTGCTGCCGGAGTTGTTTGATCAACTTGGATCCCACGAATCCATGAATCAACTTGCAAGGTGGAAGCAGTCGTTTCCCTACAGGTGATGTGCCACACACCCCTGGACTTTCTATCTTCTGCACTTTTTGACTTTGTGGCCACAGCCAGGTTGGATTAGCTAGCATTTGTAGTGGAAACAACATGTTGCAAATGTGTAATAAACCTGTGCTTCACTTTGGGATGTGCGTTGTCTGTGGTCACACATCTGACTGACATTTGCTTACTGCACCTGTAGTCTAGTTGACAGACTGTGAATAGGTGGCGTGTCTGTGCATTCCACTGTATTTAGTTGCAACATCAGTATAGGTGATGAGTCTGATGGCCCTGGTGTGTATGTGTTGTGTGGCCCTAGTGGTGTGTCTCCCTCATATGTGTCACGTCGCCATGACTGACATGACGGTGTTGGACTTGCTGTAGCAGTTAGCATGCACAGTGTCATTTTTCTGATCACCATCTCCATGACAGAGAGCACGTTGGAATCACAACAGAGGCAGATATGGTGTATTGGTGAGTTTATTTACATACAGGTGTGAGAATGGTGCACAGGATGGTGGGTGCTGTACATAGAAATTGGAATCCAAAGTTCCCATGTGATTTGGAAGTCTTGGTAGCTGAGATGTCCAGAGTAAAGTCCACAGTCATCTGATGAATTTGGCCAACTAGAGCTCCCCATGTCATGTGGGAGAGTTGGGTTGGCTTCGACAGGGCGTGCAGTTTGCACACAGAGGAAAAGTTCCAGAACAGGTGTTGGCTTCCTGGGGATGTAGATGGCCATCGGCCTCTCAGTTTGGCCTCCTCGGACGGCCCCTCTTCTTGGGGGGACCCTCAGGTGCAGGCTGCGGCGGTGCAGGGGACTCTCTGCCAGAGTCCTCCTCCCTCCCTGTGGCATTTGCAGTTGTTTCAGCAGCAGATGTTGTGGGCACACAGGGAGGTGTGGCCATGTTGGTGCTGATCTGGCGGAGGCATGTCAGTATGTCCCTATGCACCGCTGTCAGTTGTTCCAATGTGTCCCACTTGGACTCCATGCCAGACATGTGTGTCTCGACACGTGACATGTGTGTCTCGACACGGGACATGTGGGAGTCCAAGCGGGCATGATGGGCAGCCTGCTGCTGTTGTATGTCCTTGAGGATCCCCACTACCTGGCTGACCTCTCCGGTGCTAGTCTGGTACGCATCCGCGATGCGTGCCAGTTGTGGGTCATCATGCAGTCCAGACCCCTCTGCAAAGAGCGACCTATGTCTACCACCCCTCCCACCACCCCTGGCGACACGTGCAGGACCTGCGGTGGCACGCACAGGTGACCGTGGGCCCACTTGGGTGTTGTTCCTGGGCTCGTTGTCACCAGCTCCAGTTTGGGTCTGGGTCCCTGCGCTGTTGTCATCTGTGGTCCTTGGTCTGTCCGTGTTGGCAGGGGTGGCCTGTGTGTTGGCAGTTGTTGGAGGGGTGGGTGCAGGGGTGCAGATGTTGGTCCTGCTGGTGCTGCATGATGACTCACACCGGAGGGTCCAGCTGGTTCTTCGCCATCCGAGGAGTGCAGAGGCTGATCCACACCAGTGAGCTCAGTGTTCCCTGGAGCCTGGGACAGGGACTCCTCCTCGTCTGCTGCTGTGTCCCCATCATCACCTGTTTTGGGGAGAGACACAGATTGTATGTTATGTTTCTACTGGCATCAATTGTTCAAACACCTGACAGTTGTGACTGTACCTCTGGATGTGGGCCTGGACATTGCATTCTCCTAAATTGTGACAGTCAGAGAGTGATATTGGTGTAGCACATTGTCCTGCCAACCTGTGGCATGTCAATGTGAATGTTGAGGTGTGTGCATGACCAGCATTGGTGGTATTTGCTTGCCATCCGGGCCTCCTTCTCCCCCCAGCCCAGTTATCCCACCATGAAGCGTGCTTCCATTGCAGGGAGTGCAAGTTGTCTTTCAGGATGTCAGTCAGTGGTGTTCTGCTGTTGGTTGTTGCACAGTTCCCAGCAGGGCCTTGTGCTCCCCCCAGCAGTACCCAGTGTCAGCCATCTTGTGAGTCCTTTTCCACTCCCTGTGATGTGAGCATGGTTCAGGGTGGTGTTGATGGGCCAATTGTGAGGCTGACCAACATCTGTGACTACCACTCCCATCATGCTATTGCCTACACCCCCCTTCCCAGCATGCCCATACTTCCTTCCTTTTGAGTGGACTTCACTGTGTGTGAGTGTGACAGCAATGGCAAGATGGCTGGCAGTGTGGTCCTGTTGTTTGTTGGTGCCCAGTTCCCAGCAGGGCCTTGTGCTCCCCACAGCTGTGGCCCGTGTCAGACATCTTTGAAGTGGCTTTTGACTCCCTGTGAGGTGTGCATGCTTCAGTGCTAACTTGCTGGGCCATGTGGGTGTGAGATGTTGATCTGTGACTACCACTCCCATCATGCTATTGCCTCCACCCCCTTCCCAGCATGCCCATCCTTCCTTCCTTTTGACTCTGCTTCCCTGTGGGGTGGGGTGCCTGTGCTGACAGGATGGCTGGGAGTGTTGTCCTGGCAGTTGTTTGGCTACAAGTCCCAAGAGTGTCCCTGTGCTTCACACAGCATGACCCAGGGTGGTGGTTCTTTGTGGGATCTTCAGTTAGGATGTGAGGCATTGCATTCTCCCAGGTGGGTTATGTGGAGTTAGTGTTGAGGGTGTGTGTGAGTGGAGGTGCTTGTAACTATGGTCAGTGCTGTGAGTCCTCCTTCCCACCCAGCCAGATATCCCACCATGGTACGTGCTTCCATTGCAGGGAGTGCAAGTTGTCTTTCAGGATGTCAGTCAGTGGTGTCCTGCTGTTGGTTGTTGCACAGTTCCCAGCAGGGCCTTGTGCTCCCCCAGCAGTACCCAGTGTCAGCCATCTTGTGAGTCCTTTTCCACTCCCTGTGATGTGAGCATGGTTCAGGGTGGTGTTGATGGGCCAATTGTGAGGCTGACCAATATCTGTGACTACCACTCCCATCATGCTATTGCCTACACCCCCTTCCCAGCATGCCCATACTTCCTTCCTTTTGAGTGGACTTCACTGTGTGTGAGTGTGACAGCAATGGCAAGATGGCTGGCAGTGTGGTCCTGTTGTTTGTTGGTGCCCAGTTCCCAGCAGGGCCTTGTGCTCCCCACAGCTGTGGCCCGTGTCAGACATCTTTGAAGTGGCTTTTGACTCCCTGTGAGGTGTGCATGCTTCAGTGCTAACTTGCTGGGCCATGTGGGTGTGAGATGTTGATCTGTGACTACCACTCCCATCATGCTATTGCCTCCACCCCCTTCCCAGCATGCCCATCCTTCCTTCCTTTTGACTCTGCTTCCCTGTGGGGTGGGGTGCCTGTGCTGACAGGATGGCTGGGAGTGTTGTCCTGGCAGTTGTTTGGCTACAAGTCCCAAGAGTGTCCCTGTGCTTCACACAGCATGACCCAGGGTGGTGGTTCTTTGTGGGATCTTCAGTTAGGATGTGAGGCATTGCATTCTCCCAGGTGGGTTATGTGGAGTTAGTGTTGAGGGTGTGTGTGAGTGGAGGTGCTTGTAACTATGGTCAGTGCTGTGAGTCCTCCTTCCCACCCAGCCAGATATCCCACCATGGTACGTGCTTCCATTGCAGGGAGTGCAAGTTGTCTTTCAGGATGTCAGTCAGTGGTGTCCTGCTGTTGGTTGTTGCACAGTTCCCAGCAGGGCCTTGTGCTCCCCCAGCAGTACCCAGTGTCAGCCATCTTGTGAGTCCTTTTCCACTCCCTGTGATGTGAGCATGGTTCAGGGTGGTGTTGATGGGCCAATTGTGAGGCTGACCAATATCTGTGACTACCACTCCCATCATGCTATTGCCTACACCCCCTTCCCAGCATGCCCATACTTCCTTCCTTTTGAGTGGACTTCACTGTGTGTGAGTGTGACAGCAATGGCAAGATGGCTGGCAGTGTGGTCCTGTTGTTTGTTGGTGCCCAGTTCCCAGCAGGGCCTTGTGCTCCCCACAGCTGTGGCCCGTGTCAGACATCTTTGAAGTGGCTTTTGACTCCCTGTGAGGTGTGCATGCTTCAGTGCTAACTTGCTGGGCCATGTGGGTGTGAGATGTTGATCTGTGACTACCACTCCCATCATGCTATTGCCTCCACCCCCCTTCCCAGCATGCCCATCCTTCCTTCCTTTTGACTCTGCTTCCCGGTGGGGTGGGGTGCCTGTGCTGACAGGATGGCTGGGAGTGTTGTCCTGGCAGTTGTTTGGCTACAAGTCCCAAGAGTGTCCCTGTGCTTCACACAGCATAACCCAGGGTGGTGGTTCTTTGTGGGATCTTCAGTTAGGATGTGAGGCATTGCATTCTCCCAGGTGGGTTATGTGGAGTTAGTGTTGAGGGGGTGTGTGAGTGGAGGTGCTTGTAACTATGGTCAGTGCTGTGAGTCCTCCTTCCCACCCAGCCAGATATCCCACCATGGAACGTGCTTCCATTGCAGGGAGTGCAAGTTGTCTTTCAGGATGTCAGTCAGTGGTGTCCTGCTGTTGGTTGTTGCACAGTTCCCAGCAGGGCCTTGTGCTCCCCCCAGCAGTACCCAGTGTCAGCCATCTTGTCAGTTGTTTTCCACTCCCTGTGATGTGAGCATGGTTCAGAGTGGTGTTGATGGGCCAATTGTGGGTGTGACCAATATCTGTGACTACCACTCCCATCATGCTATTGGCTACACTGACTTGACCAGCATACACAGACTTCCTTCCTTTCAGTGAGCTTCCCTGTGAGGTGGTGTTCTAGTGGTGTTTAAATATCTGGGAGTGTTTGTTGGTTCTATTTGTGCCACTGCCTTGCTGTATTTGTTGTTAGGTTTGTACATGTCATGACACAGTTACATATCACTATGAGATGGGAGGTATTGTGTTTGTCTGACTAGCATTCACATCTTGGGATGAATATCTTTTGGTTGCTGTGTATTTGCTGAGGGTGCATGGTTTGCCTATCCCCTTGACTGTGATGTGTGTGTGTTGTCACACCATATTGTGTATATTAGTTGTGTACTCACCAGGCTCTGGGATGTCTGTTAGTCCGTATACGCTCACTGGTGGTAGGATGGCCCGCACCTTCTCCTCCCAGGGCCTGAGGTATACTGGTTTTGCAGGAGGGCCACTGCCGGTGTGCTGGCTGAGGAGGTAGTCCTTTTGAGTAGGTCCTGGACCCTCCTGCGCACATCATACCACCTGTTCTGGATGTCTTCCTTTGTGCGCAAACATGGTGATTGTGCGTTCACCCTGTCGACAATCCTCGCCCACATCTTGGTTTTCTGCGACATGGGGGTCTGTTGTACCAATGTACCAAACAACTGTGGCTCTACCCTCAGGATCTCGTCTACCAGGACTTCCAATTCACTATCTAGGAACTTATGGTTCTTCTTTGGGGGCATGGTGATGGGTGGTGGTGGTGATTGATGTGTGTGTGTGCAAGTGGGGGTGTGAGTGTAGGTTTAGCTGGGTGTGTGTGAGGGTGCTATTTGTAGGTGTGGTAATGGTGTGTGGCTTGTGTGATGTATGAGCTGTGAGTGTGTCTGTGGTTGCTGTGTGATGGTGTTGTGTGCTGGCAGGTCAGTGGAATTTGCAAAGGATCATGGTAGGGATTTGTGGCCTTTATGTAGGTGGAGTTGGAGGTGTGTCCTTGTTCCATTTTTTTTTCCTCCCTGTATTTATTGGCTTTGTGGTTGCTTGTTTGGCCCTTTTTTTCTAATTTTTCCTTGGTGTTTTTGGTGCATGTAGGAGTCGTTCTTGTGTCCGAGTAGGACGCTGCAGTTGTCTGGTGCGATCTTGTCCGACTCGTTCCCGCTGTGTGTCAGCTAGGTTTCATATGCGGCGTACGAGTCGGTCGCGTAGTATTGGGTTGCTTCGGCTGGGTTTTGTATGCGTGTCGGTCGTACGGCTTGTGCTCCGGGCGAGTCGGTCGTGTTTTGCACGCACAGCATCGTACTACGCGGGTCGGAGTTCGCGGGTACGCTTCGTTCGGGTTCAATCCGGGTGCGTGTCGGTCGGTTCGTTTCGCGTGATTTCCCGGCCGGATGGCTTGTTTCCGTCCGGCTCGGTCGGTCGTTTTGTATTCCGTCCGAGTCGGTCTGATTTCACATGCATTTCATCGTACTACCAGGGTCGTACGGCGCCGGTACGTGTCGGTCGGACTTTATTCCCGGACCGAGTCGGTCGGTACGTTTTCCGGCCCGTATCGGAATCGGCCCCTATGTATGTAGTTATGGTTCAGCCACATTTTCCATCTAAAAGGTATTTTTTGATTTACCTATGACTCTGATCCCTGTTGGCTGGATCTACATACAATTCACCACTAGCTTAACAAATGCATCTAAAGCACTCTTGTTTTCGTATAGATCCATGAAGGGAAAACAAATAAGAGGGGGTCAAAAAGATATTTTTCCGATTTTAACTCCCATAGGAAATGTTGCTCACCACTACAACAAAAACCACTGAATGTATTTATGCCTAACTTGGTATGAACGTAGAACTTTACACAGAAAGTGTGCATATTGTGGTTTGTTATAAATCTGTTTGGTTCATTATGTGATATTTGCTGTACAAAATGTCCGGCGTTGGAATGAAAGAGTTTAAACTTTTATACTGCATGACCATTTAGTCTCCAAACATTGTCCTCTGGGTAAGAGGGTCCAAAATTAAAAAAATGAAAACAAGTGATAGACGAGAGAGCTTTTTCACCCCTTTCCCACTACCGGTCCGATGTCTGCAACATTGGTCCGCAAACTCAAAGGTTTTGATTGGCTTTATGCAAAATAATTTTTGTCTTCCAGGCATCACTATAGAATGCAAGTCTAGAAAAAAAATTAAACAAGTCATAAAGGGGCATTCCCTGACCCCCAGCCACATATAGGGGGGGGCTCCATCAGACTCTTCTGGGATTTAACTTTTAAGAAAAATGTTTTTATCGTGGTGTTTGAAAAACCCTGTGAATGGGGTCATGAACCTGGAAACTGTGAACCTGAGCACATAATCTGCAAAGCATACCCCCAAAAATATTTTAACAAATTGTAATAAAAATGAAGGGGTCAGGCCATGTGCAGTTGGATTTGACTTCCTCTGGAGGTTCGATGCTGGGCCTTGCTGAAGGATAGACCCAGGCCCCAGCCCACAGCAGGTACATTGCCAGTGCATGCAGTACATCATAAAAAAACAGAAATTCACATAAACAACGGAGTTACAGTTTAGCTATTGTTCAACAAGCACAACCTAAACAAATACCTGAAATTCACCAGTAATGATATGCAACGCACAATACAAACCATAATTCATTCCTCAAGAAGTGCACCAGGCACCACTTTGCCGACAGCAGGCTAAAAAAAAGTGTGTCTACCAAAAGCAAAACATGGCAGGCGGCATGAGTTTTGGTGTGCGTTGCATATGATAACTGGTGAATTTCAAGGATTTTTAGGTTTATGCTCGCTGAACCATAAGTAAACTTCAACTCTAAAAGGATGAATGGGTAGATGGACGTACGGACAGACAGACGGACTATGAATGGTACTAAATATCGAGGGCAAAATATCGGGAAATAAAATGGCAGGTGAGTAAGTCTAGCTTTTCTATACCTAACTCGGTACATATATCTTCGAGGTACATCGATGTGGAGTTAGGAATAGTAAATCTATACTTCCCGATTTGCACTTACCTGTTGATATTCTTCATGTCGATATTCAGTGGTAAGATAGATAGATAGATAGATAGATAGATAGATAGATAGATAGATAGATAGATAGATAGATTAGAGACACCACTATACCTCAGTTTTGTCTACATTTGGAAGATGTCCTCTAAACCCCCTACCACCACCCAAAAGGAGCTATAGCTTGCTTTTTGAGGTAACTGGTAATTTTCTTCATAGTGTCACTCAACTTAAATATATAGTATAAGAAAATATTAGCAGTTCTGTCATTTTGAGGAGCTAATCAAAATCATTTTGTTCAGGCTTATGGGAGTAGTATAAACAGTTGGGAATCCACTGCTATAGTGTTATATATAACGACTTCTCATGTGAGCAAGTACATTTCCTAACAGATTCCATCATGCACTATGAGTTTAACCAATATGGAATTTGATTAAGAGATAAATCATATCTCTTAACACTCTTAGGAATTCCTTCCTAATAACCTTACTCTGCATTATACTAAGGAATTTTAAAAACATGCAGCATTCTAGCAATGGCTCAGTGATGCTGCAGAAGAGATCACAACTTGCATTTTGTTGCATTCTTAAACCCCTGATAGTAAATTATCAAACACTTGTCTATTCCACAGGTCCACTGAAATGGTGAGAGACAACTCAAGTAAAAAAAAATTAAAAATTGATTGGACGAAGCAGTTTTTTTTCCCACTGCCCACTTCAGGTCAACGGTCTCAAGCATGGGATCACAAACCTGGAAGCTCTGATTGACTAGCCGCAAGAGAAACTTTTCTCTTGTGGGTGCCATTACAGGATGCAGTGGTTTATTAAACTTCTTCATATTTATAATTGTAGATGGGTAACAGTAAATTGTTTGTGATGTCACTAAGAACTCTGAGGTGAAAAACATCTCCGTAATTCACTGTTAGCCCATCTATAATTTTATGTTATGTATGATGCCTAAAATCCTCTGGGGGGAGTCATACATAACGTGGAATCTCTTCCATAACCCAAATGTGAAAAATAAATTCCTTACCAGCCATCCTTAACCAATCTCCACCACCTTCCCTGCCTTCTTTCCAGCTCCTGCAGCTGTGCTTTTTGCTTTCAGTAAAAGCATACAAGCAGCGCTGTGCTGACTGGCTCTCAGAGAGCCCTTTCAGCCTGACCCGGAAAGCCTGTATGACATAGCTACAGTGGGTAACAAGTTTTGCTGTCAACTGTTGCTACGTTATAGCAGTGAGTTACCACATTTAGGAACTGAGGTAAATGTTAGAGGCTCTCTATGAGAGCCATGCATAACAAATAAATAAATAGCATCCATCGCCTAACATTCCCTCTTTCTATCTGCAGATTCTACACCTGTAAAACAATCTCAGACCTCAGACTGGATCGGGAAAACGTCAAAGCTCTCAAGTCACCAGTAGAGGGTGCTGGACTCTGGCGACGCAGGAAGTAACAGTTAGGCAGCGTCACAGCGGCCATAAAGCGTCGGAGCAACAATGTCAGTCCCCTTTTTTCCACATCTTCAACGCGAATCTGGAGCTCCACTCTCTGAGGAGTTTTTTTCCCACAGAAGATTCTACAAAAGCAGTGCCATGTATCCTCCCAAGAAACCAGGGTTCATGCTGTGCAATTACTGTGAGGGACAGATGTCCCTTATGGACCCCCATTTACTTTGCCTTTGGTGCCTGGGGTTAGACATTGACTCCCAGACCTGCTGTTCCTGCCTCAGCATGCATCCCAGTGCGAAGCCAAGCTCTTCATGGCCAGGGCCAGAGAGGCCAGGCCCAACGATGCCACAAACGTTCAAGGAATCGCTCCAGATCTCCATCATCCTCTTCAACTGGCAAGAAAAAAGAAGAAGCACCGAAAGTCGAAGAAGCTCTCAAAAGGCAAGTTTCTACATCGCTCTCTGTCTCCCACAGGACCTTCGTCCTCTGAGCCAGAGTTAGTCGACTTAACACCAGCAGACCCTCCTCCTTTCAGTCATGCTCCAACACTGGACCTGGCTCCGGATCCACCTTAGTCCTTTCCGTAGCCTTTGGTGCCAGTACCTCCACCGCACAAAACTCCGGTGTCGGTGCTGGCCTTCTCAGGGTCAGATCCAGTTGCATTTATTAATGCAATGTATTCTGTCATTACGTAGGCCGCAGTGCCAGCTAGCACTTTCGAGATCTGACACCAACGCCACACTGCTTCGATCCGGCACTCTGATACACAGCACCTCAGCAGCCAACACTGTGGTCGGCATGTCCACTGGCGCTGCTTTCACCTCTGGACATGGTGCCCCCAGTGCCGCAGCTGGACGCTGTCTCTCAGCACAAGTCTTGCAAGAAGACTCAACATCTTTTAAAGTTCAAATCTCTTTATTTGGATTTCAAAATACAAGAAAGAGGCAATGCCCCGAGTACACAACACTCGTTGTCAATGGCACATTTGTAAGTTAACATAGTAAACCCCACATAAAATTCCCCCTACCCTTCCCTCCCCCTGAACCCGCAGAAGCAGAGAAATTATGTATGGTGTATAGTGTGACCCACCATGCGATTAGGAGTGTAATCCTATTTGGAAGTCTCAGAGTTGGTGTTAGGATCCGTGAGGCGAAATAAGCAAAGGTATTTGGGGCAGGTGAGTTCCCAGAACTCTGCGGAAAGTTAGGCGATATATGGACTCCAGAGCTCTCAGTTATGAATTGCCTTGTGCAGTAAGGGTCAAGATTAGCTACTCCATTCCTAATATGTACCAGAGACGTTGCAGCCATCCCTGATGTGTGGGAACAATGCCTGTGCCCCAATATACCGAGATGTTCTGCAGAGCTGCACCCAGGGCTAGTCCAATCTGTCATTCCCTGCGGGACTTGAGTGGGAAGGTGAGCGTGTTGCGTAGTCCCAGAATCATGTAATCAGGGAATCGAGGCAACTATGTGTGTCAATATCATCAAGTACGTGTCCAGTAAGTGGTAAGTTTAGGGCAATCCCACAGTAGGTGTAGTAGGGTTCCAGGGGATCTGCAACCGTGCCAGCAGTCAGCGCTGTGCATCGGGTTACCTCTATGCAGGTGTACAGGCATGAGGTTCCAGTAGGTGGCTATTTTGGTGGCAGTTTCAATGCTGGCTGTGGTGTGGGCAATGTGTCTCGCTCGATAGTACACCTCCCCCCACTCCTGCTGTGTCTAGTTCCCAGCATCGATGACCCACTGATTTAACCTCCGAGGGAGATTGGCGTAAGAGGCCATACATTTTCGTTACTAGTCGTCTATTCCACATATTTGCTACCACCAAACGCTATTCAAAAGCGGTGAGAAAGCGTTATGCTCCCAGGTGGACCATTGGTTGTGACAGCAGTTTCGGATTTGGAGTTAGTGCAACCTTTCCATTTCGGGCAATGCATAGTCAGCACAGAGTTGGTCAAAGCCAGGAGGCCTTCCTCATCAAACATGTGGCCTACGGATCTGAACCTGACTCTTTGCCAGTGTTGAAACGCTGCTTGATTAAGGCCCGGCGTAAAGTCTGCGTTGGCTATGATCGGTGTCAGCGGGAGGGGAACGAGGTCAAGACTCTCCACTCATTTACCTGGTCCCAGACATCCAAGGTAGATTTGGTAATACGGGATAGAGGCTTCTCGGTCGGGCGTCCCAGTTCTTCTCAGATTCTTGCAGCGATCATTAGACCAGGAACCGAAGTTGCGTCGCCTGGTAATATTGTAAGAGGTTCGGTATGCCCAGGCCTCCCTCATTCGGATGTGTATAGCTCTGTTCCCTTCTCATCCGAGTTCAACCCTCCGCCCATAGAAAGCGGTTAATATTGCATTGCAGGGTTTGGATAGAACCGGCAGGAGGTTCCAGCGGTAGAACCTGGAACAAGAACAATATCTTTGGTAGAACCGACATCTTCAGTGCGGCCACTCGACCCAGTCAGGAGAGAGAGTATGATTTCCATCTAGTCAGATCGGTTTTGATTTGTTGGTGTAGGGACATGTAATTTAGGGTTGCGGTTACCTTGGCCGTAGGGGCCAGTTGCATGTCCAAATAAGGAATTCAGGAAATTGCCCATTGTAGGAGATATTGAGGGACAAGTGAAAGCGAAAGACTGAGTGGCTAAGATTTATGCACATTGACACAGAACCCTGCCACTTGCCCAAAGGTCTCTAATTCAGCCAACAAGGCCAGGAGAGGTGTGATTGGTTCGTCTAGGGGCACTATTACATCATCAGCATAGAGTATAACCGTGTGCTCCTCCCCCGAATGGAATTCCCTTAATAGTGGGGTTGTCTCATATCCTCTGGGCGATGGGTTCCATGTACAACGCAAAAAGTAGGGGTGAAAGAGGGCACCCCTGGCTTGAGCCTCTGCGTATTGGGAATGGGACTGATGTCTGCCCATTCACCTGCACCGTTGCGGTCGGATGGCCATAGTTAACCCATGTACAAAAGCACTCGCTGAAGCCTAAATGCTTCAGTGTAGTCTCTAAGTAGGGCCGGTGGATCAGGTTGAATGCCTTTTTGGCATCTATTCCCAAGAGCATTCATTCCCGATTAGCGCGCTGAGCTTTGCTGATTAGATGCATGATGTGTTTCGTGTTATCGCTGCATTGGCGGTGTAGGACAAAACCTGCCTGGTCGGGGGCATTGAGACCTGGCATGAGGAGGCCAAGGCAGGCAGCTAAGATGCTTGTGAATAATTTAATATCCACAATAAGAAGGGGTATTGAGTGATATGAGACGCAGTGCAGTTTATCTTTCCCTGGCTTTGGGAAAACCACTATAGAGGCTTCTAACATGGAGCGCTGCTCTGTGTCTGGGCCATTGATGGAGTTGAAACGTCGGGTCAAAATGGGGGTAAGCGAGGTGTAGAATGTTTTTATTAAAAAGCACTGGAAAGCCATCTGGCCCCAGGGATTTGAGGAGTTTTTGTCGAGCGGTGGCAGTTATAACTTCTATCCGGATCGGCCGATCGAGAGTGGTCACCTTTTCCGGCGTTAGTCTCGAGGTGTGAGCCTCTTGAAAGTAGAGACCCGGTCCACACGAAGGCAGAGTCTGCTCCCTGTATAACTAGCTATAGAATTTCCGAAATGCAGAGGCAATGGGGCAGTCCCCAGTAAGTTTGGTGCCATCTGCGGCTAGAAGGGAGTGCACGCCAGCTGCTTGTCGTTGTGCCCGTAGTCTATTGGCCAGGAGGTGGCCACGTTTGTTATCCTATGGAATACCAGAAGTGTGCAGTTCCTAGGGGAAGAAAGGTCTTTTCTAAAAAGTGCCCTCACACACCCCGAAGGATGTCATGCTTCATCATTGGGCCTTGCTCCTCGTCGGGCCGGCGCTGCAATGCCCGACGGGCACCCGCGAAGGGGCTCTTTGGCGGAGATCTTTTGGATGAAGCCGTAGGGTGAGTGCGGGTGTGTGGATTAAGGTAATGCGGTGAATAAGTGGGTGGGTCTAAAATAGGTCTAGGGCCGTCCTAACTAAATGTGTTTTATTCTCAAGGGGCACTAGCCTAGTTAAAAGTAATCTGCCCTAGTTGGATATAATGTTCCTAAAGGGCTAGTGTTGTGTGTAGGGTCGACATGTTTCGTGCCTCTGTAGACCCTAACGGGTCTGGTGGCACTTCATCAGGACCAAGGAAAATCAAAATTAGGCAATACTGGCACTACCGCTTGTCTGGTTCAGTGGTATTTGAGGCTAGTAACCAGAAGCAATGAGCAGCCGCGGGTTGGTTGATCCTGAGGTGAAAGACCCCTAGGGATCGGGGCTGTTACTGACGAGTTTGGCAGAACACTTCGTTGCTCTGTATGCAGGGAGGCAGTGCAACTAGCGGCTGTCCTACCCTTGCTCCGGGACCCGGCTCACTGCTTCTGGTTACTAGCCTCAAATACCACTGAACCAGACAAGCGGAAGTGCCAGTATTGCCTAATTTTGATTTTCCTTGGTCCTGATGAAGTGCCACCAGACCCGTTAGGGGCTACAGAGGCACGAAACATGTCAACCCTACACACAACACTAGCCCTTTAGGAACATTATATCCAACTAGGGCAGATTACTTTTAACTAGGCTAGTGCCCCTTGAGAATAAAACACATTTAGTTAGGACGGCCCTAGACCTATTTTAGACGCACCCACTTATTCACCGCACTACCTTAGTCCACACACCCGCACTCATCCTACGGCTTCATCCAAAAGACCTCCGCCAAAGAGCCCCTTTGCGGGTGCCCGTCGGGCATTGCAGCGCCGGCCCGACGAGGAGCAAGGCCCAATGATGAAGCATGACATCCTTCGGGGTGTGTGAGGGCACTTTTTAGAAAAGACCTTTCTTCCCCTAGGAACTGCACTCTTCTGGTATTCCATACTATTACATTGGAGCACATGTGCAGGACCTGTTTAAATATAGCTCCTGGTTCCTCTTGTATAAATCACACGTTTGTTATCCCCCACATAAAAGGAATGCTGGAGTCTAAGGGCACCGTATTCTGTCCTAATTCAAGACTCGCTAGTTGCTTGCATGCCGCTTCTAACTGCTGCCAAATTCTCAGGGCTCCAGCCCGCTTGTATATGCGTTCAAATTCCTACACCTGTGGGGTCAGTCTCTCATTTTTTTCTCTGCGGAGTTTGATGTCCGCTGCCCAGACAGCGATCAGCTCCCCCCAGATTTCTGCTTTCAGAGTGTCCCAGACTGTGGAGATGGAAGTGTCAGCTGTATCCTTCAGTGCCAGGAAGTCTGTGAGTGCCTTGGTGATCTGCTTGACTACTTCGGGCCTATGTAGGAGGGTTTCACACATCCGCCAAGGTCTAAGGTTCTATCTCAGAAGCTGTAACAAAATACTTGAGTTTCCTCGTACCCAGTAAATGATCTGTGCGGGCGTATGTTTTGTGTGCATGAGAATAAAACGTGTAGTACCAGGTGTGCAGATGCAGTCCACGTCAGAGGTCCTCCAGACCCATCTCCTGTAGCCACAGTGCTCCCTCCCGGGAGAAGGCCCCTGTGTGTCCGTATTGCTGAGCGGCTCTGTCTAGGTCATTATTAAACACCAGAAGCACTATTCGGTCCTTTGTGGACATCACTTGCGCCACTGCATGGCATAGGAAGTGCTTCTGGGCCTTTTTAGGGGAGTATATGGATCCTAGGGTGAAGGTGTGAGCGCCAAAGGTCACTGAGAGGGCCAATAGTCGGCCTTTAATTTCAGTCAGTTTGGGGCCTACCTTGCAGCGGAAGGAGCGGGATGCTAGTATGGCCACTCCTGTGGTTTTGGAGGGGGGTAGATTAAAAGAATTGGTGCAGGAAGATACGTGAGTGCATTCTCTTGCAGTCGCTGGTGACTAAATGTGTTTCCTGAAGGAGACATATGCCTGCCCCGGACTGTTCCAACTATGACGTGGTGCTTGATTGGATTATCAAGTCCCTTCACATTAAGGGAGATCATTTTTATGGTGTTATGCATAGCAAGGGTGTAGTGGTCATGCTGTTGAGTGTCATATGGGTGAGGATCCAGGCCATTCTTCGCAGTGGCCAACGCCAGTTGAGGGTGGGCAAGTATAGAGGCGTATGAGATAAACAGTGTAACTCTACAATCTGTGATTTCCCCCCAAAATAACCAGAAAAAAAGGAAATAACAAGAACAACATTGTCTGTAAGGGAGTAACCCCCAAAGTGGAGAAAGTGTGTGTGTGGTGGCCCAAGGTATCCGTCCCCCGTCCCACCCACCTGACTCAAGCAGCAAAGTCGAGGCCAGGAGTCATAACTATCTTCACGTGTGGTCTGGTCCCCCGGAATCACCGGAAAGCGTCTCCAGCACTGCCCTCCTGGCCATGGCCATGGTCTCTGGGTCTGGTCGAAGCCCCGTGGGCGAAGCCCTAGCGCTATGCCGTCGCAGCGTCTGCGAGTCCCTCGTTTGTGCTGATCAGCCTGGGACTCAGCAAGGGAGAAATTGTCGATGTCAAGTAGTTGGCAGGCATCCTTGAAAGAATGGTGCTGATGAAGGTTGACATTCAGCCGGAAGATTACCCGGAATGGGTGTCCCCAGGAATACAGGATGCCCTTACTCTGAAGGGGAGCAGTGATAGGCGGAAGTTTTGGTGGTTCTGTAGCATAGAAGCTGCTAGATCGTGGTATAGCATCGGTATGTGACCCTTAAACTGCACTAGGTGACGGTCCCTGGCCACACGAAGAATGCATTCTTTAAGTTGAAAGTCATGTCTGCTGGGTGCACAAAGATTGATCTTGTAGGGCCCACCCACCTTGTGTGCTTTGTCAATCTGAATGCCCTCCTCTGGTGGTAATTCTAAGATGGGTGTAAAAAGGTCCTTTATGAATATTCCTTTGTTTGAGCCCTCCGTGCCTGGGCACACCTTTGATGCATATGTTGATGCATATGTTATTACGCCTTGATCTGTTTTCCAAATCTTCAGCATGACCCTGCAAGTTGAGCTGTTGATCCCTGAACCTAATAATCTCCTTTTGGAGCTGCACAATTTCTTCATCCCGGCTTATTTCATGGTCTACTAGGGTGGAGACCCTGTCGCCCAGCACATCGAAATCCCGGCGGACCTCTCTAAGGTCATTTGGCAAGTCATTCTTGACTGTTTTGAGGTCGTCTCATAGGGAAGCAAAGAGAGCCTCTAAAAAGGACCGGGTCACTGGGCCTTCCGCATCCTCGTTGTCATGCGCGAGGTCCGGACCTGAGGGTAGTGAGCAGTCACCAGTCGCAATCCTGGTCGTCTTCGATAGCATGTCTTTCAAGGTGCTGTCCTTCTTTCTCCATGCTGCAGCCATGGCTCCCAGTGTTGTCGATGCCCCGCTTGGAGGAAAGGCCAAATGTGTGCCCCCGTTAACTGTACTAACTCCACTGTATGGGCGGCCTCTGGGTACACTGTAGGGCCTAGCTGGGTTGGGTGTGCTTGCTCTATGCAGTGTTAGCAAGGCCCCCAGTCAGGTGTTGAGCCAGTCGCTGCTCTTGGTAACACCAGTACTGGGTCTGTTGGTCGTGCTAGAGGCCCACCTCTGATATAACAGGCTCTGACCAGTCCACGACCCCTCAACATCTTTTAAAGGAGGAAGCATGCAGGACCTGCCATCATGACATTTTTGGGACGTACTTTGATCTATTGGATTTACATCCTACTGAGACCCTGATGAAGATCCTCTGGAATTTGCAAGGGCTGTTCTCTGCCAGTGGCATAGAGACTTCCTCAGAGTTAGCTATGGACTTCCCTACTGACCCCCCCCCAATGACTGAAGTAATATCTCTACATAAAGCGATGCTAAAAGCCACCAAGGTCTTAGATCTCCAACTGCCCACCACATAAACTAAAACCAATGTTCTGACCAAAGTCCTCTTGCCTTCTACTTCAACTTCAGAGCTGCTTCTTCCCTTTAAAGAGGCCCTTTGGGAGCCCGTTTTGGTGGCCTGGGAGAAATCCACGGTCACTCCAACAGTCAACCAGCTTGTGGGTCACTTTTGTTGCCCAGCTCCTGGGGAACCAGCGTTGCTTTCTTCCCACCTATCGCCAGAGAGCATAGTTGTTCATGCCTCCTGTTCTATGGCGACTCAAGGCCTGGGGCCTTCTCTGTGGGTAGTATGGCCCTGAAGTCCCTTAATGCACATTGCCTTTTAGCCAGTTATAACCATGCCTTGTGAGACATGGCCCAGATCTTCTTGCCACATGTGCAAGCCGACATCAAAGACCATTTTCAGAAGTTCATTGCAGATAGAACGTCTCCCACAATATAACCAATTCAGGACTTGACACAGCAGATTCGGTGGCCAGGGCCATGGGTACTTCCATCATCATCCCGAGTCATGCTTAGCTTCGCACTTCCAACTTCCAATTGGATGGCCAGGCTAACCTTATGGACCTTCCCTTTGATGGGGTTTGGCTTTTTGGTGACAAGACTGACTCAGCCCTAGAGCGATTTAAGACCTGCAAAGCCACGGCACGTTCCCTCAGACTGCAGCTCCCATCTATGACCAAGGATTACCATCCGTTTTATCACTTTTGCGGCACCACAAGGGATCTACCTTTCATTCTCGACAATATCAGGGGACACTCCAACAGAAGCCTAATCCCTAGTCAGGCAATACAGAGGAAAAAGCCAAGGAAAAGACAATCCTCCTCCTCCTCTGCACCGCCAAGAAAGTTTGCTTTCCCAACCCCATACGGAGCCAGTGCGAGTGCAGGTGTCTCATTTTTTTCTGGCCTAGAAAGCCATTACTTCAGACCAGTGGGTCCTTCAAATCATAGAAAAGGGCTACACCCTTGCCTTCTTTCAGGCTCTGCCCCATCCCAACTTCTCTCTCCTCCCCACCCTAAGACCGTTTAGCCATTCTTCAGCAGGAGGTGGCAGCTATTCTCCTCCATGCAGAAGTGGAGTTAGTGCCAGAGCATGAATGGGGCCAGGGATGTTACGCACATTACTTCCTGGACGGAGGAGGTGGTTTTGGACGTCAGAGGTGCTACTGTGCCATCTCCAGTTCACAGCATCCATGCTGTTCGGCCTGGGCTTTTCGATCAACAAGCCCAGATCTCACCTGTGACGCTCCCAACGACTACAGTTCATTGGGTCGGTACTGAACACCATCCTTCTCAGTGCCTTTCCTTCTATGCAAAGGATTAGAGACATCCAAGAAATTGTTCTATCTTTCCAGCAAGGGCTGAGAATCCTAAAATTCCTACGTCTGCTGGCTTCCTGCATTCTCCTAGTCATGCATGGACATTAGCACATGACGTCCTTGTAGTGGTGCCACTGCAGGCAGTGGCTCCAGTACAGGGGAGCCCTGTTGGGTTCCATTATATTCTCCCCCAGCGCTGCGTTGGAAGTAGTTTGGTGGGGGAACAAGGCAAACCTGACTTGCTGGATTGCCTTCACTCCCCCTCCGACCGTGACTACGGTAGTGACGGATGCCTTCACCCTAGGTTGGAGATCTCATCTGGAGGATCTGGAGGTTAGAGGTCTCTGGTCTCCAGAAGTGGTTTCTTCACATCTACCTGCTGGAACGGCAGGCAATTCGGTTGGCGCTTGAGGTCTTCCTCCCAACCATCAAAGGTCAGTCCGTCCAGATCTTGATGGACAACCCAAATGCAATATGATATCTGAACAAGCAAGGCGAGGGAGGGTCTCACCTCCGCTGGCTAGAAGCATTGAGACTGTAGTCTTGGGCATGCAGCCAGGGGATCTGGCTCACCGCCAATCATATAGCTGGGTTTCTGAATGTCTGAGCTGACGTCACCTTGCCAATCACAAGTGGCGTCTTCTGCTGGAGGTAGTCCAAGACATCTTCACCCAGTGGAGCACTCCTCAGATAGAAATATTTGCCGCCTTGGAAAGTGCTCAATGTTGCTGTTCTGCCCCCTACAGTATCCGTTGGTTGGGTGCCTTTTCAGTTGAAGTGGAACTTTCAGCTGCATTACGTGTTTCCCCCATACCCTTGATTCTTCGAGTTCTCAAGAAGATTCGCCAAGACTGTGCACAAGTCATTCTCATTGCCCCAGATTAACTGAGAAGGGTAGGGTATGTGGACCTTCTGCGTCTCTCCACATGTCTCACGTTCTGTCTGGACCTTTTCTCTCAGTCGGAGTTCACGGTTCTGCACCCCAGTCTCTGAAACCTTCATCTTCATGCTTGAAGAATAAGCAGGGAGAGAGACAACTGAGATCCTTTCAGTTGCCACCGGACATAATCTTGTCTGCACGTCACCCCTCCACTAAGTCTGCTTACACCAGCAGATGGGGCAACTTTGTTGGATAGTGTGCAGACAATGATGTGGACTCTTTTCAGCCCACGTTGTTGCAGGTGCTAAAATTTGCGCTTTTCCTTGCTCAGAGGGGTTGTGCTATTGTCACTTTGAAGGGGTATCTGGCTGCCTTGTGTGCATTCCTCTGTCTGCCAGACCAGTTGTCACTTATTAAGTCCCCTATTGTTATGCGCTTCCTCAAAGGTCTGACAAATATGTTTCTTCCAACTCCCTTTGAAGGTCCCTAGTGAAATTTGAATCTAGTTCCTACCTTTTTGATGGGTACTCCGTTTGAGCCACTTCACAATTGTACCCTGTGAATGTTAACCCTCAAAACTGTGTTTTTGGTTGCTATCACATCTGTTAGAAGGGTTAGTGAATGCTTCAATCCCTTAGCTGTCACCCTTCCTTCACATCTTTCTTTCCGGATAAGTTGGTGTTGCAAACCAGGGCTACTTCCCTTCAATCTTGGTCAATTCATCACCCTTCCAATTTTCTATCCTGCCCCCATCCTACGAAAGAGGAGAAACAGCTGCATTGATTGAATCCTAGGGGGCGGGTAATTACTACCTGGACCACCCCAAGGATTTCCGATCAGACATCCAGCTCTTCAGGTCCTGTGGTGCCAAAAGAAAGTAAAGCGGTGCAAAAGAGGACGATCTGCTTTGGATCATCCTTTACAATAAGATCTGTTAAGGCTTAGCCAAAAAAAGCCTCCTAAAGGAATCAGAGCCCATTCCACAAAGGCTATGTCGACACCATCAGCAGTTGCCAGAGGGGTCCCTATTGCAGAAATCTGCAAGTGGGCAACGTGGGCTTTGTGGCACACCTTTGCTAAGCACCACTGCTTGGATTCTGAGGTGTGCAGGGATGGACACTTTGCAAGGCCCATTTTGCAAGATTTCCTCATCTAACCATCCATCAACCCTCCTCCTGGGCAGTGTATTGCTATGAAATTTGTTCTACAAGTGAAGATTCTGTAGATAAAATTAGCCATCAGAAGAAACAATTACTTACCTGCGGTAACGATGTTTTTGGTGCATACTCTATCTACCTGCAGATTTTGAGCCTCCCACCACCCCGCTTGATGGATAAGTTATAGGGAAAGCCAATGAGATCCCTATAATTAGAATCTGGGGCATTTTTCTTGTCCTGAACACCAGGATTTCAGCGGTATCGTTAGGGTTGAGGATACTCCTTATTGTGACAGTATGTGAATAGGGAAGTGTATCCCTTATCCACAGAAAACCTCTCTTTCCCCTCCCTGTAGGAGTATCTACGGCCTATCCTCGGGGTTATTGGACTACAGTCTAATAGAATAACCATGAAAGATGATTAAAGCAAAAAAAACATTTTGGAAAAAATAGTCTTTTAGGGTGCGATTCACAAAGATTTTCCCTAACCACAGAAAAAAGCTTTGAAAGTCAGGCCCATTATCATTTGAAACTAGACTGTCTTATAAATCTCCTCATCGTCTTTCATAATCCAAGTCTTCAGGTTCAGTACCATAGAGAAATATTTTAGCAAAAGTGATACCCCTGATATATGTTCCTAAATTGAACCGCTAATCTTTGATTCACATGTCAAAACTCTTAGCCATTGTTTCTATATGGCTCCAATTTTAGGGTATGTGCGGACAAATTTAGTGTGCTTTTGTATTCATGTCTTCATCCTATGGTCCTTATGAGGGCATTATTTGGAACCTTCGAATATCACTATTAATCACAGCCATTGGAGCAGGTCAGAATTCCCTGGACAGACAGGCATTTTTTTTCAAAAGGGCAATAAGAGTTATAACTTTGTCCAAAGCAGGTCGACTATCTTATAACTTAAGTAAGAAGCAGATGAGTGAGGGGGGTATGCACAAAATTGCTAAGGGGGTCGTTCCTTTCTCAGTTCATTATTTTTTTCTGTTTTTGAACATAGGCTTTATTTGAAACGCAAAATGTCAAAGAAATTAGCACATAGGCCTCAAAATTGTACTTTACATTGGTTTCAAGCAAATGGTCGGCATATCTTCTGTTGAGATATAGAACTTGTAGTTTGCTGGCTCCTCGCATATCTTTGAAATTAGCTGCCACTAAAACTATAAATAGGTAAGTCTGATATTTGTCAATATTGTTTTGAAACCATCGGTGCTACAAAGAAGATCCTCGTGCATTTCCTCCAACTGTATGTTTTATAGTCCACACATCTGTAACATTTTCTGACAGTATCAACCAATGTGTTGTATTCTCAGAACAGATAGCATCAAAATAATAAGATCACATGAACAAAATCTATATTTAACTGATTTTGTTAGGAAAACATTACCACTGCTTCAACATTTTCAGCTGTTAAATCTGTAAAGCCTTCTAAAACTTTTCTCAGCTACTTTTGTTTTATTTTGCAAAAACAAACTGTATTCTCGGTATTTAGGGCTAATTCCTTTAACTGCTAGGCCATTCTTCACTGATTCCACGCTGTTTACCAAAGTGACAAAACATTAATCAATTACTAAATACAATATCAGCGTCTGCTGCCTGTTTAGATAGTGGAAACATACCAGCGCCTGATATCTTGGAAGGGCACACACTATTCAACTCCAACTGGCCCTCATGTTAACTTAAAGCAAATGGCCAGTATTGAGCGAATTGCCACCCCCTGCACGTCCCTGTTCTCTCCCACTTTTGCTGAAACAACACAAGTCAGGACATTAGGCAGAAGACATGACTGTAAACAGAACAGAAATTCTTTGATGTAACAGAAACCAGTTTTTTAGACAGATAATTGAATCGGCCATTTTGAAAACAAAGCCGTTGCATGCTCTACTTTTTTGTCATTAGTAAAAAATAAAAGGGAAAGGGAAAAAATAAATAATGTTATCACTCGTGGGTCTGCATGTTTTAACTGCACACCAAATGTTTTCAAAAAGTTAATTGAACCAGAAGTCTGTAATCTTCCAGACGGTTGTTACAGTTATTGTTACTTATCACGTGCATCGTGCAGTCTCATTATTGTGGCATCACAGCACCTTTCAGTAATGTGGGGCATGACGTTCCAAATGTTTCCATCACAGACCTGGGTCTCATTCAGTGTTGTGGATGTGTGAAGTTAGTAGCGTGAGTATCTCTATTAATAGGTGTTTTTGGTAGTTGAGACCCGAGGGTTGTACCAAGTTGCTGAGGTATTTCCTCTTGGTATAGACGCTCATTGTCCAGAAAATGAATATGTTTACTAAGCAGATGATCATAGCAGTTCATTACGTATTGTCGCTATGATTGGTGTATGGTCTTAATGTGTAATGTTGTATGGTGCTGCGTAGTAGGTCTCAGTGAGCACAGTGGTGCAGGACCACATAGCAGGTTTGTGCTGTTTGTACAAAGTTAGCTCTATCTAATGTGTTCTGGAGGATGGTGTGGTATTGTTGTGTACTGTTGATGCACTATGAAACCCATTTAAGGCATATATGGCATGTATTGGGTGTGTCTGTATGTTCTGGTCTAAGTGTACTGAAAAAAAAACAACAATCCATTGAAAATATGGGGAGGGCAGATATCTTAATTCCAGAGCGGTAGTGGGCCAATCATAACATCCACTTTCACACAGACGTGTCCGAGGACATTAATAATGGGTGAGGCTGCAGAAACCATATATATTTGAGGAAAATCTTTCTCTGAATAGTCCAACAACTGTGCTTTTATTTGGAGCTTCATTCTCAGTTGACACTTATATGTAATTCTAACACCAGGTTACGCTACTGGTGGTTATGTGCATCATGATATCTTCTTTTTTATTCTTGTATTTGGCCACTTTCTGAGGCCTGTGGGGAAATATGTGAATTACAATTATTTGCATGGATCTGTTGATCCTCAAACCCCTTACAAAGTAGGCGAGGAAGTGGAGGTGCTACACAGTGTAGATGATATGATATGGGGGGTGCAATACCGCGTCCCGTGTGTTAGAGATTACTGTTGTGAAATATAAAAAGGTTTACCTGGTGCTGAGTAGAAGTACAGAAACACCAGCGAGAGGGCACTTCTTGATCTTTTTCTTTCAGTTGCTCATTTACCGAGGCAAATAATATTTGGGTGTAAAACACAGAAACCTATAAGAACACAAATTACTCACAGTTAATCTTCTTTACTCCAAGTCCTGTTCTTCCATGTCACAGTTCTTACAATATGAGGGTTAATCTCTCCCTGGTCGCCACTGGATAGATATAGTTAGTATAATGTTTCCATAGGAAAAGCAGTTTTTGGTTTGCTTATATTTTTGGCGCTGTTTGATGAATCTTCACCCAATTTCCCCAAAAAAACACAGTTTTCCACATCAGATCCTACCTGGAACGTTTTGGGGTTGATCCGTCAAGCATGGCTTGAAAAAAGGGGGGGTCGCTAAACGCTTTTTTCCCATTCATTATTCCATAAGGTTTAGACACAGTAACAGCCCAAACCGCTTTATAGATTGAAACCAAATTTGGCAGAAAGCTAGATCTTAGTCCAGAAAGGGTGCTTTTGTGATTTGGTGTATACAGTTCAGTAGTTTTTAAGCAATTAATGCTCATAAACTTTATATATATGGTACCACAGAGGATCCGTGGTGCCAACACATCTGCCACCAATTCGTTGTTGATGTTGTGACAGCAGTGAGCCTCCTCCCCTTTAAGTTAAGTGAGGCCCTGGGGGATATGATCCCTGGAGCCTATTTAGGCTCAGGCAAGGGGGCTGCGCGGCCCCGTCCCTTTTCTAAGGAGTTCGGCCCCGAAATGGGTTCCTAAATAGACCTCAGTCTGCCCCTGGGAATGCGCAGGAGGGAGAAAAAGAGAAAAGACCATCACAGTGACACAACTGAACCGTCAGAGTGGGAGTCACCGACAGTTAGGGTGACCACCTCCTTCCAGGTCATTCCGGATACTGTTTCAAGTCCTGAAGTTTCATGTGATCAGCTAATACATTCTTGGTGTTGTAGTCTTGTTTTGCTTCCACTGAACTAAGTAGACCCACACACCTGAAGACAATGATTTGTCGGTGAGAAGCTCAGAACTGGAGACAATGTCCGTAATGATGTGGAGTAAGATTGTCATCATGATCCTAGTCACATTAACCAAAAAGCCAAGAGTGAACCCCTGAGATGGAGGGGAGGGACAGAAGAAAGCAACACAAAAGATGTCAATCAAAAATCTGGAGAGCCCTATTTAAATAGGAGCATCGGCAAATAGGTGTAGTTCAGCCAAATGGGCAGTGTTGCAGTACTGGCCCTCAATCAGCACCAAGCAGGCTACTGTATGGTGCACCGCACAGAAGACAAGCATCAGTACAAGGAAACACCCACCTCTAATCGAGTAAAGTCAGGTATGGCAGGCAAACTCACAAAGGCTGTAAGGCAGCCCACTGCAGAATGATACCTACCTGTACCAGGGCCAGTCCATAAGCCACCGGCCCCCAGTGAGACCATCAGAAGGAGCTGCACAGGTACCATCACCATCGACCCCACACATGAAAGGAGAAGCATCAACAGCTGAAGCAGACAGGTTAAGGTTAAACCAAGAACAGCTAGCATCAGGAAGGTCCAAACACAGCAGAGTCCCAGCGCCTCCACACCCACTGACAAACACGGAGGCAGGCAAGCCTACCGGAAGTGAAGTGGTGGGAGAAGGACATGCCATATAGACAGGGGGAAGGGCCAGACACGTGTGCAGAAAGAGCCTGAATATGTCAGAATGGGAGACAGAGAAGAAAATAACTAGGCTACCAGGCACTCTGTGCTAAAAAACCGCCATGAAGCATACAAATGGAAACCTTCACTTTGTGAACGGAGCCATAGCAGAGGGACACAGCCGGCCTGCCACAAACCAAAAACAGCAGCCGGCGCCCCCACCAAGGTAAAGATGCACATGCACCAAGGAGAGACAGATGAAAGGACAGAGAGGCCCAGCCGAGAATCAAACACTTGTTTTGGAGAGTACTGCAGATGGAAAAGGAAGCCTGAATTCATCAATTCTACCACAACCCAAGCAGCAACTCCTCCATACCCCCACGAATCCACAGAATCAGGCCCCTCAAAAGGGTCATAGGCAACAGCCCCGAGAGCTTAACGAGAGGCAGGAATCCGATGTAAGAGGATATATACACAGCTATTAGATAAGAGGATGAGTCCCAGCAAGGAGTCTGCTCAAGGAAATGGAATAATTCACCACGCCTGGTGAGCACACCCAAGCCAGCTGAAGCAGGCACAGAGGTGAAAGTGTCCACATCTGCCCTAAATACAACCAGTCGAAGTCTTCCACACATACATGTAGACAATCGCCAGAAACAGAATGTGAACCAGCTGCAGTACACTAGCGTCTCAGGCGGCACACATGGCGCCACAACCGTTCAAGATGAAACAATGCGCCGCTGACTTCTGGTTCAATTTGTATTTTCTTTTAATTCTGATAATGAGGCAGCACAAATATTTGTCTTTCTTCACTCCCGACCCATGGCCCATAATTAAAGCTTGGGACAAGTCCTCCTGGGACAGAAGATAAGTCGGTCAAGTCATCATAACAACTCGTCCACTACCAACAGCCTTGGTGTTAAAGATTGTAATTTTGCTGACCTTAAAACAATGTTATTTTAAGAATAATCTGCTAATTAAGGCGGGTGCTGAGAAAACGAACTGGGAGCAGCATGTGAATACACTATTCTGGGTCAAAACAGTCGTTTTATTCATCGAACTATCTCCAAAAAGATAATTGAAGGAGAATTCCAAAAAGAAAGGTTGAGACACAAAGCTAAATAAATGAGAGTAATTTCTGAAGAGTTGCACTAACTGTAGGTTAGCCAATAAAATGTGTATTTAAAAAAGGTTCAGTGAAATCTTCCAAGTTAGTTTTGGGAGTCCCTCCTTTACGGATGAAACGCTTAGAGGATGCTGTGTGCTGTAATACTAGGGGAACTCAGTTCAGTTGTTTATACAATAATGTAAATTCATCACTTAAATCACTTAACGAAATGCACAGTGGTATCAGATCAGTCGCCAATGACACAGAAAGATGAGGCAACCCGCATCATGGAGCACGCCATATACAAGACAGGATGACCTTTATAGTATAGTATTTTATAGTACAGTATAGTGCAGTATAGTACAGTAGGGCCTTTAACTTCCATCCCGCAGAACCTTTACCAAATACTGTCGCTCCCAGCTTTGCCAAGCACAGCGCTAGGCAGCCGTTCTGACAATGAGGCAAAAAACGTTAATTACAGACCTCCAAGAAGTTTCCGAAACAGGCAGGAGAAATAGACGTGTGGAAATTGTATACCCCACAGACCTTTACCTTTTGAGGTCACTCCTTGTGGCAACTGTATTTAACCCACATACAAATCTACATACATTCCAATGGATCAGAGAGAATGTGAACCAAAGTGCATGTTCCTCTACCCCAAGGACATCCCACATTCAGAACTTGGAGAAGCCCAAGAATACCGTGACACAATCTCTGTAAGGACCATCCCCAGAGACTACATTCCTTGCTTCATTTGGATGGGTGTGGGATCTCATGACTTTGCTCAGTCAATGAACTAAGTTGAATAGCATTTTCTCTGTCTTCCTGGGATGCACCTTTTCGCTATGCTGACTTTGTGCATTCAGGTCTGTCCAGCCTGACATTTAATGTATCAGCTGGGGACCTGATACTACCAGCTAAGAGATTTTGGTAGTTCAGGGTATGCATTTTCAATTGCGTTTCAGTCCACCACAGGGGAGCCAAATATACATTGTACTCAATGAAAAATTATCTTTTTTCTGGGCGACGAGGTGTTAACAAGCTACCATCTTTTGTCCATCACTGATGATGATGTTGATTTTTCAGATTTACAGTGCCCACTTGTTAGAAATGGGGGTCTCTAGTTGGGATAGGTAGGTACCTTTGTCTAAATAGGGACCCTTGCTTCTAGTCAGGGTAAGGGGGATACACCTTTAGATAACCCCTGCTCACCCCCTTGGTAGCTTGGCACGAGCAGACAGGCTTATCCCAAAGGCAATGTGTAAAGTATTTGTACCAAAACTCACAGTAACACAGTGATAACACCACAAATGGACACCACACCGGTTTAGAAAAATAAAGCATCTTTATCTAAACTTAACAAGACCAAAACGACAAAAATCCAACATACAAGTATTAAGAAAAATGACTTTCAAAAGGTTTTAGCAACTGAGTCCATGGAAAACTATGGATGCGTGATTTCTTGCAAAGTACCTGCTGTTGCGACAAAATTCACCAAGCCAAACAGCCGCAGCGATGGGAAGCGTCGAAAAACAGAGATGCGTTGGTTCCTGAGACCCTCATGGATGCGATGTGACAGTTCTGCTGTACACAGGGGAGTGATGCGTCGGGTCCGGTCTGTAGGGGGAAGCGATGCGTTGATTCTGAGATGACTCCGATCCGCGGGTGATGCGTCAGGGAAAAACTTGCCACACAGGGACGATGCGTGGAAATCCGGGATGCATCGGCGAACGATGCGGCGAGCAGCGCTGCGTCGACATTTTCAGCCGCGATCCCTCGATGTGTCGATTCTTGCCGCGGCGACAGGCGCTGTGTCGGTTTCGGCAGCGGCACGGTGATGCAGGTAGATTCTTTTCGCACCACGGCGTTGCGTTGGAAAACTGTAGCAAGAAGAGCGATGTGTCGATTTCCTTGTCGTTGCGTTGCTTTTCCAGCTCCCTATAGCAGGAAAAACCTCCAGAGGCCCAACACAGTCACAGGCACCTCTTGGCAGGTCAAAAATCCCAGCAAGGAGGTTCAGGTGAGCTGGGGGGTGAAGTCTTTGTGTTCCTGAAACTTCAAAACAGGAGGCAAGCTCTACTCAAGCCCTTGGAGACTTTCCTCAAGCAGGGGACACAGCACACAGCAAAGTCCTTCTCCTTTCCTTGGCAGAAAACAGCAACTGCAGGCCAACCCCAGACACACAGCAAGGGCAGTACTTCTCCTCAGTTTCTCCAGCTCTTCTCCTTGGCAAAGGTTCCTCTTCATTCCAGAAGTAGTCTAAAGTTCAGGGGTTTTAGGTCTTATACATATAGCCCAAAATCTCTTTGTTCTCTGTGTGCAGAGAAGCCCTGTGCCCAGTCAAAACCAGTTCTGTCCTCTCTGGTACAGCTTCCTGGCAGGAGGTGGAGACAGCATTGTGGAAAGCAGACCAGGCCCATTCAGGTGAAAGGAAATCTCTTCCCCCTACTCTAAATGCAGCCAAGGTCTATTCAGCCCAGCCCTAACTCATCAGGCACTCTGGAGCCACTGCTCCTCCCTAGACCCTGACACTCCAAACCCAGACAGTCAATCCACATCCTAGCAGAGGCACACTGGATGGCTAAACAAGAAAATACCTACTTTCTCAAAGTGGTATTTTCGAACACAGAATGTAAAAATCACCCTCACTAAAAGATGCATTTTAACATTCTGAGTTCAGGCATACTAAACTTTATTTTCCTATCTTGTTCCCAGGAGTAGTTATGTTTACAAGATGTTATAAGCAAACTCCCCATTCTATCCTATGGGAACAGATAGCCTTGCAATAGTGAAAAACTAAATTGGCAGTAGTTCACTATCAGGACATGCCACACACATCAGGGCATGTCCTACCTTTCACATACACTGCACCCTGCCCACAGGGGTACCTTGGGTCTACATTAGGGGTGACTGACATGTAGGAAAAGGGAAGGTTAGGGCCTGGCAAGTGGGTGCACTTGCCAAGTCGACATGGCAGTTAACAACTGCGCACAGACACTGCAGTGGCAGGTCTGAGTTACCGTTTCAGAACGACTCATGTGGGTGGCACAATCAGTGCTGCAGGCCCACTAGTAGTATTTGATTTACCAGCCCCGGCACACTCAGTGCACTTTACTAGGGAGTGACTAGTAAATCAAATACGCCAATCATGGATAACCAATCATGTTCACAATTTACACAGAGAGGATATGCACTTTAGCAGTGAATGGCAGTGGTAAAGTGCCCAGAGTCCTAAAACCAACAACAACAGGTCAGGAAAAAATAGGAGGAAGAAGCAAAAAGTCTGGGGATAACCCTGCAAAAAGGGCCAAGTCCAACACCACTTTAGTCCCCAACTTAAAGTGGTAACTGAACGCTGAAAACTGGCTGCTGTGGACTGTGAGAAGTTGGCCTGGTATATGCTGTTCACTAATTAAAGTGGACACCTTGCACCAGAACAATTCGACTCTTATGGTTGGTAGGTTTAAGACAACCTTTATAGAAAGCTATCCTAGTGGTAGCTGTGGAGAGCAGCCTTCAGGCTAAGTCTTGGAGGAATGTAAAGCAGCTTGTTTTACCACACAATCTCTTGAATCACCAAATGAAAAGACACCACACAGGTATATATATCAAATATATATGTATTTATTAATAAACAACTCTCTACTAATCTCTTTATGAGATTAGAAGTCAGGAACATATGTACAAATCAAATGTTATCAAAATAAGTTAGCACAATCAAATATCACAATCTTAGTTTGGCTAGACCTAGGTCTAGAGCAGTCTAGAATCGAGGGACCCCCAAGAACCACCCCAGGTAGTTGTAGGAGACCCACAGGGGACGGACGCGGTGTCCTGGCACCGGTGCGAGTCCTGTACGAGTCTATGCGAACAGACGCGATTGAGATTTCAGTGTTAAAGGTCCCTTGCGTGTTCGAGGCGAACACACCGATCGGTCCTTGTACGAGTCGAAGGACGCGGTTACAGATAGAGTTGCAAGGGAGATGGACGCGCTGTGTCTAACACAGACGCGAACCTTGTACGAGTCAGCGCAATGGAGATTTCAATGTTACAGGCACCTTGTGTGTTCGAGGCGAACACCGATCGGACTCAGTACGAGTCGAAGGACACGGTTATAGATAGTGTTACAAGGGAGATGGACGCGATGTGTCTAACACAGACGCGAACCCTGTACGAGTCAGCGCAATTGTCGCACTTAGAAAATAAGAGTTTTAGGGCACTTCTAGGGTAGCTACAAGCAAGCCACTTACAGGGTAAGTAGTTCTAGGGCCCACACCCACGGGAGCACCGTAATGCTAAAGTTACCTCACCCAGGGGAGCCGGGTGCATAGGTGTCCTTTGGTGTCGGGTCGCGGCGTCGTTTTCAATGGGAGCCAGTGAAGACTTGCTGCTTGCGGCGACAGAAGAAGTGTCCGTTGGAATCCAAGCCTGGATTCGGAAGGAGGAAGACCTGAAAGCAGAGGGGACAGTGTTCAAGGGCACTTGGCAGTGACCCGGGGCAAGGAAGATGAATGCCCACCGTCGTCGACAGATTCAGGTCGTTCACAGGAGTCTTGACTCTTCAACCACGAGGTCCAGGAGGCGTCGAGGACGGCCAGGAGCTGGATTCAGCGTGTCCCACGAAGTCTGCAGCTGACTGCGGTGTCAGCGACCCGATTGGAGCCAACAAGCCTTGGTAGCAGCAAGTCTTGTGGTGGAACGGAAAAGTCAATGGTGCAGACCAGCAAGGTCTGAGGAACTTACCCAGCGAGGGTAGGTCAGGGCAGGCCTGGAGCAACCAGGGGAGCCCTTTGGTTTCTTTGGAAAGTCTTCTGGGGACCCACAAGCCGGCTGGCAAGGGATCGCAAAGACGCCTCAGGAGGATTCACTCAACAGGGGCCCACGGTCATGCGGGACGGTGTAGGCCTCTGATTTTGGGAGGGATCTCTGCTGGAGGCTGGGACCACACGTGGTCCAAAGCACAAGTTCGTAGAACGTCGTGAAGGGGTTGCACTCGACAATAGTGCACAGTACCCAGGGTCTGCGGTTCCTCGTTGCTCGTGGGGTCCACTTGCCTCAGCTTCACTGGGGACTCACGATGGCCTTGGAGAAGTCAGGAAATCCTCTTCCTGGGCTGCAGGGACTTCGGGCTCCGGCGGGAGCGGCGTAGTTTGCGACCGTCATTGTCGTTTTTGGTGCCTGCCAAGCAGGGGAGTCACTCCTTGACTCCAAGGGAGATTCTTCCGTCTTCCAAAGGTAGTGGAACGTCGAAGGTCCGGGATTCTTCTTGTAGAGCGTCGTCCAGGGGTATCTAGTTTGCAATGCACAGGTTCCCCCTCTTATACTAAAAGACAGGGAGGGACTAGCTCTATGACCCCACCTATGGGAGGGTCAGGGGAGTGGGTGGCTACACCCACTTCCCTTTGTCCAGTTTCGCGCCAGAGCAGGGGCAGGTAGCCCCTGAGCTGGTTTGAACTGGCATATGCACAGAGGAGCCTTCTGCTCCCCCAGTGCAGGACTTCAAAGCACTCTAAGAGTGCACCCACCCAGCCCCAATACACTAAACCCTGTCTGGAAGGTGGTCACACCCTCCTGTGACAGGATACCTATTGTTGGGCTTCCTCCACTGCGAGTTTCGGTCATCAGCAGGAGGGCAGCCCAGTGTCTGTGACTGGTGGCATCCATTTTGTGATGCCAGGGCTCTGCAGGATTCTACCGCGTTTCCACAGTAGGTACATGTCTATCCCTCTAGAAGGGTGGAATGCTACCCCCGCCGCCAGAACTGGCGGGGGGGTAGTATTCCAAGATGTTTGACACCAAACACGACATGTTTTGATGCAGCCATTCCAAAGTTAGCATTCTACCGCGAGGATATAATGCACTTAAGAGTATATGGTTTAACCGCATCCACAAACAGCCCCAGAGAATGGACTCTGAGAGCTGCAGAGGGGCCCTGCTCAGGCAGAGGCACCCTCTCACATAGGAACCAAGCACCCTGCCCTCAGGATTGATAGGGCCTGCCTTAGGGGTGACTGATAGGTTTAAATGTGTGTGCAGGAGAGATATAGGAAACCTATATCTCAGTGAGGAGTGCTAGCACCACCTCACCCAGGCTGCAGTAGCAGGCCTGTGGTGTCAGATTTAGTCTGCTTCCCAGGGGTGGCATAATACATGCTTCAGCCCCTGGTAGGCCTGTGAAGTACCTATGCCCTTGGTACCTAAGGTACCATATACTAGGGACTCATAAGGTACCACAGTATCCAATCACTAGTGCACCTAGAGTGCACTCCAAGTCATTTAGAGAGAACAGAGAGGCTGGGGCCCTGATTGGCAGGGACCCAGCCAGACTATAGCCAGAAACCAGTGTAAACATCAGAAAAAAAGTGGGGGCAACATAAGAGGCAGATCCTACTCTCCTACACAACCCCCCCAAACGCAGGGACACTAAACTAACCTTGACCAGTTGAGTCTTCGTGTTCTAAGTGGAAATACCTTGAGAGTCCATCTGCATTGGCATGTTGGGTCCCAGGTCTATGTTCCACTGTATAGTCCATCCCCTGTAGGGAAATGGACCACCTCAAAAGTTTTGGGTTTTCACCTTTCATCTGTTTAAGCCATAGGAGGGGCTTGTGGTCAGTCTGAACTATGAAGTGAGTGCCAAACAAGTATGGCCTCAGCTTCTTCAGGGCCCACACCACAGCAAAGGCCTCCCTCTCTATAGCTGACCAACGTTTCTCTCTAGGGGTCAGCCTTCTGCTAATAAAAGCTAGTGGCTGGTCTTGACCTTCATCATTCAGTTGAGACAGTACAGCTCCCACACCCAGCTCAGAAGCATCTGTTTGGACAATGAACTTTTTGGTGTAGTCTGGACTCTGTAAGATGGGGGCAGTGCACATGGCCTGCTTTAGGACTTCAAATGCCTTCTGACAGCTAGCTGTCCACTGAACCTTTTTTGGCATTTTCTTTGAGGTCAGATCATTCAAGGGGGTCACTATAGATCCATATCCCTTGACAAACCTCCTATAGTACCCAGTCAGGCCTAAGAAGGCTCTCACCTGTGTCTGGGTGGTTGGAGCAACCCATTCCATTATGGTTTGGATTTTGCTCTGTAAAGGCTGAACCTGGCCTCCACCTACAAGGTGGCCCAGGTACACAACCTGACTCTGCCCTATCTGGCACTTAGTGGCCTTGATAGTGAGGCCTGCTTTCTGCAGAGCCTCCAAAACATTTCTGAGGTGGACCAGGTGATCCTGCCAGGAGGAACTAAAGACAGCAATATCATCTAGATAAGCTGAGCAATAAGTTTCCATCCCTGCCAGAACTTTATTCACCAACCTCTGAAAAGTGGCAGGTGCATTTTTCAATCCAAAGGGCATCACCACAAAGTGGTAGTGCCCACTAGGGGTCGAAAATGCTGTTTTGGCTTTTGCATCATCAGCTAATCTGATCTGCCAGTAGCCAGCTGTTAGGTCAAATGTACTCAGATACTTGGCTGAGGCCAAAGTATCAATCAGCTCATCTGCCCTTGGTATGGGATAGGCATCAGTCCTAGTGACTGCATTGAGGCCTCTGTAGTCTACACAAAACCTCATTTCTTTCTTACCACCCTGGGTATGAGGCTTGGGTACCAGGACTACTGGGCTAGCCCAAGGGCTATCTGAAGGCTCAATTACACCTAGCTCCAACATTTTCTGGACTTCAGTCCTGATACAGTCCCTGACATGGTCAGGTTGCCTGTAGATTTTACTCTTGACAGGCAGACTGTCTCCAGTGTCCACCTCATGGGTGCACCAGGTAGTCTGACTAGGGGTCAGGCTAAACATATGTCTATACTGTTGCAGAACTTGTCTGCACTCAGTTTGCTGATGGTCAGTGAGGCTGCTTGCCAAAGCAACACCATCTACTGACCCATCATCAGGGTTCTGAGAGAGCAGGTCAGGGAGAGGGTCACTCTCCTCCTCATGGTCCTCATCAGTTGCCATGAGCAAGCCCATGTCAGCCCTGTCAACATATGGCTTTAATCTGTTGACATGGAGCACCCTCAGGGGGCTCCTGGGAGTTCCAAGATTCACCAGATAGGTGACTTCTCCCTACTTGTCTTGGAGGGCTGCTGGGGCCACAGGCTCCAACACCCACACTTTCTGTCCTGGCTGGTACACAGTCAGCACAGCCTTTTGGTCATGCCAAGCTTTTTGCAATTCTTGGCTGGCCTCCAGGTTTTTGGTTGCCTTTTTCATGTATTCGGCCATCCGGGAGCGGAGACCAAGTACATAGTCCATCACATCCTGTTTGGGGGGTTTGAGAGGTAACTCCCAGCCCTCTTTAACCAAACACAATGGACCTCTTACAGGATGCCCAAACAGAAGCTCAAATGGGCTGTAGCCAACCCCCTTCTGTGGAACTTCTCTGTATGCAAACAACAGGCAAGGAAGAAGAAGGTCCCATTTCCGCCTAAGCTTCTCTGGGAGTCCTTTAATCATTCCCTTCAGGGTTTTGTTGAAACGTTCAACCAACCCATTGCATTGTGGGTGATAGGGGGTGGTGAACTTATAAGTTACACCACACTCCTTCCACATTGCTTTCAAATATCCTGACATGAAGTTTGCACCTCTGTCAGAGATTACCTCCTTTGGGAAACCCACTCTGGAGAAAACTCCAATGAGGGCTCTTGCCACCACAGGGGCTGTGGTGGTCCTCAGGGGAATTGCTTCTGGGTACCTGGTGGCATGATCCACTACCACCAGGATAAACCTGTGCCCAGATGCAGTTTGAGGGTCAAGGGGACCAACAATGTCAATCCCTACCCTTTCAAAGGGTACCCCCACCACAGGTAGTGGTATCAGGGGGCCTTTGTTGTGCCACCTGCCTTACCACTGGCTTGGCATGTGACACAGGAGCGACAAAACTCCTTTGTGTCCTCTGACATATGTGGCCAATGAAAATGTGGAACAAGCCTGTCCCAGGTCTTGTTTTGGCCCAAGTGACCTGCTAAAGGGATGTCATGTGCTAGGGTCAAGAGGAACCCCTAAACTTCTGAGGTATTACCAACCTCCTGGTGGCTCCAGGGGCTGGGTCTCTACCCTCAGAATATAGGAGTCCCTCATCCCAATAAACTTTATGGGACCCACTAGCACTCCCAGCAGCCTCAGCAGCAGCCTGCTGTCTGAGGGGTTCAAGAGAGGGGCAGCACTGTTGCTCCTTACTCAGATCTTCCCTAGAAGGGCCCCCTGCCCCCAAGAACTCAACCTGATCAGGCTCAAGTCCCTCTGGGGCAGTTCCTTCTTCAGGATCTGCTTCACCTCCCTCAAGAGGTGAATCTGTGATCTGAGACAGAGGGGAAGGCACTGCCTTTACCCTACTGCTCCTCTTCTTGGGAAGCATCTGGTCCATTGTTCCAGGATCCAGAGCTGGTTCAGTGTTATGCATTTTGGCCTGAGACCTGGTCACAGCAAATACCTCTGCAGGAATGCCCAACATCTCAGCATGAGTCCATAACTCTACTTCAGACCAGGCTGAAGTCTCTAGATCATTGCCCAATAGACATTCTACAGGGAGGTCTGCACTGACTACAACCTTCTTGAGGCCAGTTACCCCTCCCCAGGAGAAATTCACAACTGCCAGACTATGGTTGGTCTGGACATTGCTTGCATTGGTCACCTGGTACATTTCACCCAGGATGATCTGTCCAGGGTCCACAAGATCCTCTGCCACCATGGTGACACTAGCACCTGTGTCCCTAAATGCCAAAGCCTGTTTGCCATTTATTACAGGCTGCTGTTTGTATTTGCCCAGATTACTGGGGCTTACTAGGAAGGACATATCAAGGTCTCCATCACAAATCAGCATTGCCTGAGTGGGTACTCTGACTAGGTCAGAGTCCACTTCAGAACCCAGGGTCAACCCTACTACACCCTTATTCTGAGTACCACCTCCACCAGTAGCTGAGCTAGGGGGAACAGTTGCCTTAGGGGCAGGAGTGGTGGTGGTTTGGTCTTTGGACTTGTTACAATCAGAAGTCCAGTGCCCTTTCTGTTTACAGAATTTGCACCAGGGCTTCTTTTGGCCTTTTCCCTTGTTGGATTGTGACTCCCCACCAGATGCAGATTTTTGGGGCCCTTGTGAAGACTTCTGGTCTTTTGACTTATCCCCACCTTTCTCAGAGCCCTTAGAATCCTGCTTCTTTGTGTCACCCCCTTGGTTCTGGGTTTTCTGCCTCACCCTGGTTCTGACCCACTTGTCTGCCTTCTTTCCCAATTCTTGGGGAGAGGTCAGATCTGAGTCCACCAGGTATTGATGCAACAACTGGTTCTGGCAATTATTAAGGATCTGTTCTCTCATCATTAGATTATACAATCCCTTGAAATCAGTAACCCTACTGCCAACCAGCCAACCCTCCAGAGCCTTGGTTGCACAATCTACAAAGTCAGTCCAGTCCTGAGTCTGTGCCTTCTGGGTGTCTCTGAACTTCAACCTGTACTGCTCAGTGGTTAAGCCAAACCCATCTATCAGTGCACTCTTCAGGACTTCATAGTCATCAGCATCCTCTTCTCTAACAGTGAGGAGCTTGTCTCTACCTTTATCTGAAAAGGAGAGCCACAAGATTGCTGCCCACTGCTTTTGGGGGACCTGTTGTACTCTACAGGCCCTTTCCATAGCAGTTATCCACTTGTGGATATCATCCCCACTCTGGTAGGGAGGAACAACCTTGCTCAGGTTCCTATGGTCTGGAATATTTTCTCTGCCTCTAGGGACACTGTTGCTGCCACCAGGGGGTTCTAACCCCTCTCTTCTAGAAGCTTTCTGGAACTCAAAGGCTTCTTTGTCTAATGCCAACTGCTTGGTTTTGAGGGCAAATCTTGCTTCCTCATACTGCAGCAGTTTGTACATCCTTTCAGAGGAGGTCTCTCTTCTTGGGAAGAAGGAGTT
The DNA here is from genome assembly GCA_963921515.1 of Calotriton arnoldi. Taxonomy (NCBI): domain Eukaryota; kingdom Metazoa; phylum Chordata; class Amphibia; order Caudata; family Salamandridae; genus Calotriton; species Calotriton arnoldi. Next base: position 1,317,482 of record CAWUFW010000240.1, read on the forward strand.
CCTCTGGTAGACAGTTTCTCTGCCAGAGTGAAAGGAGTGCTCAGATTCCCTGGAAAGGGACCTGTGCCTGTCTTCCACTATGTCAGTTCTCTTAGGGAGAATTCCTCTGTCTTGTTCAGACCCCTTTGGGCCTGGCCCTACAATCACAGAGTCCTGGTCATCCTGATGTTCATCATCTGACCCAGACACTATAACTGACCCACCCACTGATCCAGACCCCTTAGCTCCTAGAGCTAATCTAAGGTCATCTGCTGTTAGCAGATCTATCAAGTGTAGTGTGGAGGGACTCTGTCCTATCTTCAGGTGCCTCTCAGCACACATGGCTTTCAAGTCACAGAAAGTCATGTCCTTATACTGAAGCTGGGTGGATCCACTGGGTCCATCCCTTGAGGACATTCTAGTGTTGTGCAGTGTTGTACTACCTACACTAGTTTGTGGCCTACTGATACTAGCTTGAGCTGTAGAAAGGGTGTGCTATTCCTTTTGCACACAGCTCTAAGTTCAGTAGAACTTATTGATACTAAGCTTGATTTTATATGTACCTTGAGTACCTATAGTGGTTTTCAGTTAGTAATTCAAATAGAGATTTTCTGGTAAAACAATAGCAAGCTGGAATCCCACACGCTGCCACCAATGTGAGAAGTTGGCCTGGTATATGCTGTTCACTAATTAAAGTGGACACCTTGCACCAGAACAATTCGACTCTTATGGTTGGTAGGTTTAAGACAACCTTTATAGAAAGCTATCCTAGTGGTAGCTGTGGAGAGCAGCCTTCAGGCTAAGTCTTGGAGGAATGTAAAGCAGCTTGTTTTACCACACAATCTCTTGAATCACCAAATGAAAAGACACCACACAGGTATATATATCAAATATATATGTATTTATTAATAAACAACTCTCTACTAATCTCTTTATGAGATTAGAAGTCAGGAACATATGTACAAATCAAATGTTATCAAAATAAGTTAGCACAATCAAATATCACAATCTTAGTTTGGCTAGACCTAGGTCTAGAGCAGTCTAGAATCGAGGGACCCCCAAGAACCACCCCAGGTAGTTGTAGGAGACCCACAGGGGACGGACGCGGTGTCCTGGCACCGGTGCGAGTCCTGTACGAGTCTATGCGAACAGACGCGATTGAGATTTCAGTGTTAAAGGTCCCTTGCGTGTTCGAGGCGAACACACCGATCGGTCCTTGTACGAGTCGAAGGACGCGGTTACAGATAGAGTTGCAAGGGAGATGGACGCGCTGTGTCTAACACAGACGCGAACCTTGTACGAGTCAGCGCAATGGAGATTTCAATGTTACAGGCCCCTTGTGTGTTCGAGGCGAACACCGATCGGACTCAGTACGAGTCGAAGGACACGGTTATAGATAGTGTTACAAGGGAGATGGACGCGATGTGTCTAACACAGACGCGAACCCTGTACGAGTCAGCGCAATTGTCGCACTTAGAAAATAAGAGTTTTAGGGCACTTCTAGGGTAGCTACAAGCAAGCCACTTACAGGGTAAGTAGTTCTAGGGCCCACACCCACGGGAGCACCGTAATGCTAAAGTTACCTCACCCAGGGGAGCCGGGTGCATAGGTGTCCTTTGGTGTCGGGTCGCGGCGTCGTTTTCAATGGGAGCCAGTGAAGACTTGCTGCTTGCGGCGACAGAAGAAGTGTCCGTTGGAATCCAAGCCTGGATTCGGAAGGAGGAAGACCTGAAAGCAGAGGGGACAGTGTTCAAGGGCACTTGGCAGTGACCCGGGGCAAGGAAGATGAATGCCCACCGTCGTCGACAGATTCAGGTCGTTCACTGGTGTCTTGACTCTTCAACCACGAGGTCCAGGAGGCATCGAGGACGGCCAGGAGCTGGATTCAGCGTGTCCCACGAAGTCTGCAGCTGACTGCGGTGTCGGCGACCCGATTGGAGCCAACAAGCCTTGGTAGCAGCAAGTCTCGTGGTGGAACGGAAAAGTCAATGGTGCAGACCAGCAAGGTCTGAGGAACTTACCCAGCGAGGGTAGGTCAGGGCAGGCCTGGAGCAACCAGGGGAGCCCTTTGGTTTCTTTGGAAAGTCTTCTGGGGACCCACAAGCCGGCTGGCAAGGGATCGCGAAGACGCCTCCGGAGGATTCACTCAACAGGGGCCCACGGTCACTCGGGACGGTGTAGGCCTCTGATTTTAGGAGGGATCTCTGCTGGAGGCGGGGACCACACGTGGTCCAAAGCACAAGTTCGTAGAACGTCGTGAAGGGGTTGCACTCGACAATAGTGCACGGTACCCAGGGTCTGCGGTTCCTCGTTGCTCGTGGGGTCCACTTGCCTCAGCTTCGCTGGGGACTCACAGTGGCCTTGGAGAAGTCAGGAAATCCTCTTCCTGGGCTGCAGGGACTTCGGGCTCCGGCGGGAGCGGCGTAGTTTGCGACCGTCGTTGTCGTTTTTGGTGCCTGCCAAGCAGGGGAGTCACTCCTTGACTCCAAGGGAGATTCTTCAGTCTTCCAAAGGTAGTGGAACGTCGAAGGTCCGGGATTCTTCTTGTAGAGCGTCGTCCAGGGGTATCTAGTTTGCAATGCACAGGTTCCCCCTCTTATACTAAAAGACAGGGAGGGACTAGCTCTATGACCCCACCTATGGGAGGGTCAGGGGAGTGGGTGGCTACACCCACTTCCCTTTGTCCAGTTTCGCGCCAGAGCAGGGGCAGGTAGCCCCTGAGCTGGTTTGAACTGGCATATGCACAGAGGAGCCTTCTGCTCCCCCAGTGCAGGACTTCAAAGCACTCTAAGAGTGCACCCACCCAGCCCCAATACACTAAACCCTGTCTGGGAGGTGGTTCCACCTCCCTGTGACAGGATGCCTATTGTTGGGCTTCCTCCACTGCGAGTTTCGGTCATCAGCAGGAGGGCAGCCCAGTGTCTGTGACTGGTGGCATCCATTTTGTGATGCCAGGGCTCTGCAGGATTCTACCGCGTTTCCACAGTAGGTACATGTCTATCCCTCTAGAAGGGTGGAATGCTACCCCCGCCGCCAGAACTGGCGGGGGGGTAGTATTCCAAGATGTTTGACACCAAACACGACATGTTTTGATGCAGCCATTCCAAAGTTAGCATTCTACTGCGAGGATATAATGCACTTAAGAGTATATGGTTTAACCGCATCCACAAACAGCCCCAGAGAATGGACTCTGAGAGCTGCAGAGGAGCCCTGCTCAGGCAGAGGCACCCTCTCACATAGGAACCAAGCACCCTGCCCTCAGGATTGATAGGGCCTGCCTTAGGGGTGACTGATAGGTTTAAATGTGTGTGCAGGGGAGATATAGGAAACCTATATCTCAGTGAGGAGTGCTAGCACCACCTCACCCAGGCTGCAGTAGCAGGCCTGTGGTGTCAGATTTAGTCTGCTTCCCAGGGGTGGCATAATACATGCTTCAGCCCCTGGTAGGCCTGTGAAGTACCTATGCCCTTGGTACCTAAGGTACCATATACTAGGGACTCATAAGGTACCACAGTATCCAATCACTAATGCACCTAGAGTGCACTCCAAGTCATTTAGAGAGAACAGAGAGGCTGGGGCCCTGATTGGCAGGGACCCAGCCAGACTATAGCCAGAAACCAGTGTAAACATCAGAAAAAAAGTGGGGGCAACATAAGAGGCAGATCCTACTCTCCTACATGGACAGCCTTAGAAAGGTGGTGGATCCTGCCCTGATATTGTTAATTCTGTCAACACTATTTGACACCGTCGACCATCGTTTCCTGCTTGACCAGCTCATGCCAGCCAAGTTGACTGATTACTCAACTCTGAAATTCCCTCCCAAAACTCTCAGAACTGTCTCTTTCCTTATGATCTCCCACTGAGTTTTCAAAACTCAGCTTTTTGCGAAATCTGCCTAATCAGCTATGGTAGGATTCTGGTCCCTCTGGATGCATAAGGTGCTGTATGGTACCTGAATATCTATTCCAAAACATAATTGGACAATAATATTGTAGTGAAAATATTATGAGTGCCAAAATATCATGGGACACAATATCAGACGTAAGTATATATTTTTTTGTGTTTGACAATATCATCATTAAAAATTTTGTTTACTAAAATATAGTAGTTTATAATAGAGCTTCTGAAAGAGACTTCTAGCTACAGATTCCTCATCTCTTAATATTCCCCAGACGTCAGACTGGATCTGGAACGTTTTCAGTAGTACCACGGAACTGACATCGTTCGGATCCAGAAATGATGTGCGGGGCTTTTAGAGGCACCCCTCCTGGACACTGATATTAGTTCCTTTCTTTCCGCGCCACCAGACGCAGATCCAAAGCTCCGTTTCTCATCTCTCAGAGACATCTCAGAAATTTATTCTAAATTTCACAGTGTGCAAGGGAATGTCACCCCTAAAAACAACAAGTTTTAAGCCCTTGTATTGGCTGTCACAAACAAATATCTGTGACAGTATACAGCCTGTGGTTCAATTCTGGACCATTTGCATTATGGGGGCATTTTTACAAAAAACGCAAATGTTGATTTGCGGGCTAATGTTCAGATATTTTTAGACTGGTTACGTATAGGAGCTCGATTCCTTGAACATAGAGGTACAGGACTGACAGCAATTACCTTTTGGAAGCTGGATAAAAGACGGCATTGTTACTTCTGACATTGAATTTGAAACTACAATAATACTGAAATAGGCTGTGGATAAAAGCAGTAGAAGGATTGCGGATGTAATAACATTATTCCAAGCATATGAGATGGAAGAACTTGACAATGCTATGCAGGGGGAGAACACCAACCTAAAAACAAGCCTAAATCATAAATTAAACCGACTGGAGAAAGTACATAGAAGAAAACCCAATAAATGGTGGAAAGCAACCACGCTTCAGAAATATCTGGCTGTTGGCAGAATCCCAAGGGGACAACACCACATACATGCTGTGCCCACTATGATCCATCCTAGTCCCAGAATGTTGGATAAATGGTGTGTGAATTCCAATGAATGCGCCAAAGGGATGTTAAGGATTGATATAAAGGATTTAATAAAAATATGTTTGTGAATAACATGAACGATTACCAAGGAGACAAAATCAACAGGATTTGAATTGGCTAAAGAGAATCCTCAGGAACAAGACATAATTAAAGCATTTAAAACAAAGATGGAACATCAAATAGAGAAACTGAAGACTGAGATAAAGGTACGCAAACAACAAAAAATTCCTGAGATAAAAAGCACTGTGAAAATGGAAGAATACTAACATTCGCCAAACTCTTTGATCCCATCAGGGACTCCATCGGAAAGGATAACATCAAGAAAATCAAAGATAAAACTATCTCTGAGATTGCGTACTTGTCCCGCCCCAGTAACACTAACAGAACAAATCATATTTTAGAGGGATACATACTTTTGAGGCAGGGAAAGGAAAACGCAAAGAGACAACAAAAAACAGGCACAAGAGGAGGAAGAGGGAGAGGAAAAAAAGGAGGTGAAACAAGTATATAAAATGTAATCAATAGGTTCAGGCAATAGATAATATAAGAGTAATACATTTATCCAACAGAGAACTGACCAGTTAGGAAGAAAAAAAACTATGCTTAGGATTATCCTGTTGCCCCAGTAACAATTTCATTTATGTTGACTCAAGAATAGAGCTCTTCCAATTTGTATGCAGATTGAAACTTTAAAATATATAGCAGTAAACTGGCGCAAGAGATTACTATAGCTTCATCCAGCAATAGAAATGAGGTTTGGACAATAGGTTTAAGGGTTATGAGATGCCTGTGATTTGAATGAAATGAGCGGTACATTAGACACTTTGGGGCCAATTCCGATGTGGGTCGGAAAACTCTCCGACTGAGTCGGATCCGGAGAGATTTCCGAGCGAGCCGGACTCCTGCAGTCCGACCGAGCGAGTACGATGCGGCCGCATGCTGCCGGACTCGATTCGGTCGGACTCCCATTGAAGTCAATGGGAGCCGGTCGTACGACGCGTACATGGGCTCCCAGTGACTCAATGGGTACGTCGCAAACAAGTGCGCCCCCTACAGTGTGTACGCGTTGGTGCAACTCGCACCGTACATGCATGTTTAGGGGGGAGCCTTGGGTCCCCCCTGTGTTCGACTTGTACGGCTATGGGTGCAGGGGGGTCCGGCACGGACACCCCAAGTCCAGCTCCGGGAGCTTTTTCGAGCCGGACGCTCCAACTCGATCCGGCTGTCCGACGCGTCCATCGTACTCGCTCGGTCGGATAACGTCTCCATTGCGTGGTGCGATTCGTTTCCGTACGAGTCGGTCGGAGCGGTTTGGATCCGGAAACGGTTCGGTCGGAACACACGCGTACATTCGCATCGTACTCGCTCGGTCGGACAGCTGTACGAGTCGGTCGGAAAAAACACGTACGGCTCGTACTTTTTCCGGCCGGATCCCATTCGGAGAGCTTCCGACCGAGATCGGAATCGGCCCCTCAGGGGGTGATTACAGTGTCGGGCACCGACCGACCTGAGGTCGGTGGTCCCGACCGCCAAATCACGATGTGACCGAATACTGTTAGGTCGCATACTCCCATTCCTCTATGGGAACTTCTGTTACGGTCGTAAACCGGCCGTAACACAAATTCCCATGGAGGAATGGTAGTCTGTGTTCATCCCTGCACCGTGTGGCAGGCACCTCAGGGAGTCTGCCACACAGTGCAGGGATGAACAGGGGGGCACCATAGGTGCTCCCTCGCTCTCCAACAGGAAAGGCTGCCGGAAACCGAATATTGGAATCCCAAGGGTGGAAAGGCCGCCCTTTGGGATTATGGGCCTGCCTCCGACTGGTCGACGGGCTCCTTGAGCCTGTCGGAAGCCAGCCGTAAGGACCAGCCAGTTTAATTTCTGACCGCCAGCATTGTAATGCGGTGACCGGAAATTAAACCGAGAGGTGACCCGGAAAGACTCTGACCAATGGTAGAAGCCTTCCCGGACCGCATCATAATAAGGCCCTTATTATCTACCAGAGGAATATGAGACAGGATCTGTGGTGAGTGTTCTAAAAGAAATGGGATTTAAGAATAGTGCTAGTAGTCAAAGTGGGTTGATACTGAGATCCCACACAGCCCCAAACGTACCATCAGAAAGTATTGACATATTCCATAAATTGATGACTAATTATTTGAAACATCTTAGGGAGAGAAACTTTGGTAAAATGAAAAGGAACATGACTTGGTCCCAATATGAGGTCTTGAGGAGTCTGAGTAGAGATCGAGAACTGGTTGTGAAACTATTTGACAAAGGTGGCAGTGTTACAGTAAAATTGACTAGGAGTACCCTGGAAGATTGATTAATAAGTATTCAGACGTTGATTACATGTAGAGACTAGGGCATTTTACAGTATGCAGAATATGTGTAACTGAACAAAGATAGCCACTGTGTACCTACTCCTAAAATACTAAAAATTCCTGAAAGACCATCAGGCAGACCCATAGCTTTGTCTATTGGCAGTTTATTGGAGAAAACATCTATATATATATATATATTGATCATTTTTTTCTCCTTGGTAGAGGCACTGCCAAAAAAACATTGTAAATATCAAACTGTATATGGAGTACAGCCAGGTCAGTGTGAATTTTTTAGACCTAAAGGTAGAGATTGTTGACAACAGACTGAACACCTCACCATATTGAAAATCTACCTCTGGTAATAGTGTCTTAAACACTTCCAGCTGTCCACCTAACATGTGAAATGGATTATACCACTGGAAAAATGGTTAGATTGAAAAGGACCTCCAGTACTGTTCAAGCATCTGAAACTGTAAAAGAGGAACTTAACCTAAGTTTAAGGCAAGATGGTGTTCCTCAAAAACACTGGATGTTGCTGAGAGAAGATCTAAAAGTCTAAAAAGAGAAACTTTGATTAGGTGGCAAATGATTGTCACATTTAATACACAATCTGGACTGAGGTCATTAGGTTCATTACTTCTTTACCCGAGATATCGAGTTTGAAACACAGAAAGATGGCCAAACATTGGGACATTCGTCTAAATCACAATACTCTATTTTCCCATTTGAAACATAAACCACAAATTACCTATTGTAAGTCTAAGTCTATTAGAGAAATAATTGTAAACAGTCACATAGAGTCTAGCACACCTACTGAGAAAAGTGAATTTTGGGGATTCTTTCCCCAGCACAAACTGTAAAGCCTGCAAATACAGTAGGAAAGTATCAGAGTTTGAGGTCCCTTACAGTAAAAGAAAACACTACATTGATGAACACATTACATGTAAAACCGATTTTACGATATATATTATTACCCGCCCCTGCAATAAGAGATACTGGATAGTACCATCTTCCCCATAAAGAAAATAATTTTAGAACTCTCAAGGGTAATAACCAAGAAAGATGTGAATTATTTTGAACAGTTCCATCATTCAGACTGTTTTTCTTTTGTCACAATTTTCTGCGAGGTCTTTGATTGACGGTACAAGGACATTGGAATGGACACGTCAAAAAGAAACTATGTGATTTTAGGTTCGCCCACTTGGGTCTAACTAATCAAAACTGAACTGTTTCAAAGACTGTCCATCCATATTGGCCCACTCGGGTGATGATTACAATGAAATTACAATCCCGGAAAAATGATTACAGTACATTGTTGATAGATTTTTATGGATATTATCAACCAGATGCCAACAGTGATTAAGTAGCAAGTAAAGGACTTGAACAGGTTTGCCCCTAACCACTTAGTAATTTTAAATGGAATTGATGATTATTACAGATTTTAAGAAATCTGTAATTAGATGTTTCCGTATGAATATGTATATAAATAGTAATCAATTTGTAGTGAAATTTTGCCATACTGGAGAAACCATCTAGATTTGGAGCTGGACTTTACCAAACCCAAATGGGAAACTGAAATTAAACTGACAAAACACTATCAAAAAGTTAAAAGGAGACTTGAGTAGACATATTGTGGATGTTTAATGATCACCATTTGTTTATATGGTGCACAGACATAATATCGAGTTTTAAATATCGACATACACAAATATCGAGTTGGAAATGTCGTGATACAGAAAAATCGACAGCAAGAATATCGTGGTCAAGAATATCGACTTTAAGGTAAGAAATATCGTTTTTGGAAATATCGAAGTTAGTAATAACGTTTGCAAAAATATAGGGGCCCATTAGGATGTTGGGCGGAAGCACTACCGCCGTGCTGGCGGATGCAAAAACCACCAGTTACCGCCTGCACGCAGCAGTCCACACGCCCGCCCGATTACGATGCGAAAAGTCAGCCAAACACCGCCGGCAAGCCAGCGACACCGTCCGCCATCAAAGTGCGCCCGTACACGTAGCGGCGCAGCACAATTGACACACACCGTCCGACGAAACACGTACCGCCTGGCGTACAAATTACGATGCCGCACACAAACTGAACCCACGGCTAAGAGACACCGTACGTCAAACCGAAGCGGTAACACGAACGCCGAGCACGAACACCGAAGAAGCGGCACCCCCGAGCATGAATCCAGCACTGCAGGCCCTCCCTATGCTCTATCTGATGCACCACCAAGGACGCAACGTACCGCGAAGATGCAGGTAGGCACACATACAACAAGTGCACGCAAACAGCGCACACAGTGCAAGGGCGGAAAAAGCGGACAACCCCCACCCCGCGTGTACACGACACATCTACCATAGCATCCACATATGACACACAGGCCAAATTGTAACATCTCGTAACACATGTGTACACACCACCTGGGACTAGGAACCAACCACCCCGTCACGGCCCCAAAGCGGCGATGACGCTGCCACACATGCGCACAACGCAGAGGCCAACCGCAGCGCCATGCATGCGTCGCACACCGACACAGGGACACAACCAAGCAGCACACACACCAGCCCCACCCCGAACGCACATGACACGTGACAGGCCTGCCACAGACATGTCCCCAACGCCCAATTCACGGACAACACCCAACGTCACACAACCGACGCACACATGTCAGTGAAGTCACGCAACAGCAGGACACACCCCAGTGCAACAAACATGGCGAAGCACACAGCGGCGGCAACACCAACTAGGAGAAGCAGGGCCCCTTCGGGAAGAGGAACGCCAGTACCACACTGAAACACCCATACCACCCTGCACATATGAACAAGACATACAAAACGGAACACCAAAGAGCCCGGGGACCGACAACAGGTGGCCCAAGAATAACACTCACACACAAGGCCCAACGCAGAGCGGAAAGGCAGCCTGCCGCCCACACAAGGGAGAGCAGACAGCACTGAATGACCTTCCATTCCAACTCCGAAACCACAGCCGACCACAGGGCAGATAGCGCATATCACAGAAGAACACAACGGACGGGAAAGAATAAAGAAAACACTCCCCCATGTCGGCCCCATGCAAGTTAATTGGAAGGAGTCACACATCACTCCGCACAAGCCAACAGAACACAAGTCCTGTCTCCCTACGACTACACAGAGCTCACAGCAACCTCGGAGCGTGCACATTGCAGACTGCACACACAGCCGGAGCACGCCACCACAACGCACCGCTGCAAAATGGCAACCGCAACACACCTACCCAACTACGCCGGACAGGTCAAGCTGTACAAAACCAACCTGACACATATATTGGGATGCGAACTCCTGTCCCTGCTGAACGTAAGTTACCGACTGACTTACCGCATCACATTGTTCAGCTGCGTCATACCCGTCTTCTACTGTCGGAGGTGTCCCTACCAGCATCCCGTGGAGATGTGTCTCTCCAACCCGGCATGTCTAAAGGCGGACCTGCTAGCACTACTCCTCCCTCTGGACGCACACGACAGGGCCTGCTCTGCCTATGGGGGCATGGCGTATGTGGCCAACATCGCACCCGCACTGAAATGGGACCACTGTGCCTCCACACGACGGATCATCGAGCACAGCTACATCGAATGTCACCCAGCATGCCCCATCATGGTCCTCCAAGGGACAACTTACGAACAACACCTTGACAGCCACCATCCGCTACATTGGCTGGCAAACATAAACACCACCAATGACATGGAAGCCCTGCTGGACGGCATCGCATACCTGACAACCTGTAAATTCGTCGGACCCCAACGCAGGTTCCCCGATTGACCTATGATGTCCAACCCCGCACCCATGCTTAGCTTCCGCACGGACTGGCCAGTCACCACCACAACAGCCATACCAAACGACCGGCAACAATTACCACACCATCAACGACATCGCCATGACATCGGATATGACCGGGACATGCACACTGTTCCCCATCACATCCAGGAACACCGCATGCATCGTGGGAGGCAGTGGCATGGGGTCTGTGTATCGCACCCACATGGACGGAACTGCACGAACAACCAGGACACGACATGGATCCAGCGCCCATGGACACACACACCGCTCAGTGGACATGAATAGGTCGCCTGGAGTCTGTGGGTGCTGCACCCCCCCCACCCCCGCCCCGGGAATCCCATACCAGGACCTTTGCACGGACGACAAGTGCAAACAACAACAACACGACCCCAGTGACTGTGACATGTCCAGTAACCACCACATTGCAACAACAAGTGGCACGCCGCTACATGCACGCAAGCACATGCCCTGATGCCGCCACATCGAATATACCACCAGCACAACAACCTTCCCATTCGAAACACTGACTGGGGGTGGCGACCAGTGAACAAACATGTGTAGCCTACCCACGCGTACATGTGGGCCCTCCATGATCCATGTCACCTGCGGCAAAGTCATGACATGCGCAATGAGAGAAGTGAGGTGAGCTGTCCGCCCCACGCACAGAAGGTGCATCAGCTCCACAGACCCAGCAGCGAGTCCAGCAGGGGTCACATGTGCAGGGGCAGCTGTGCCTGGTGTGAAGGCACATGCACATAGACAGCACATCGACCAATGTGTAGTCTGCCCACATCTACAGTCCATCATCATGCGGACATAGGAATTGTACACAGGGCAACACATCTTAGTGGGTGCACCCACCGTGACCAACAATGCGCAATCATCGACGTACCCGCCCTGTGCATGGCCCCCCACCCAACGGAGGCACATCCAGTGCCACCATCCCACACACACAAGCCTTCCACGGAACATGCTGTGTCCAATGGTCAGTACAGAGTCAGCGCCCATCTGGTGGATCCTGAACAGGAGACACATGCACACACATAATAGCTCCCACTATGTACGTCTGCCACCTGGCACGTGCAATGTAACCTCTCACCTGTGACGTGTGACTGCAAGCACACAGCCGTCTTGGCATGGGGCTGTCAATGTGGACACCTGTCACTGTTTCGGGAGGTGTGATCCGTACAGTGCTGTACATAGGGTGCAGTGCTGACACCTACTACTGTCTCATATCCCCTTGTGCCACAGGTCCCACTTGTTTTGGCCGCTCAGCCTGTGCCCACATCGTCGTCGTCGTGTGCCATACTCATCCAGCCTCGGAAGCAGTGCCATGCTCAGCAGACATACATGTTGCCGTGGCGTTGCCGCTTGACGAATATGCAGTCAGTCCCCATCAGCACGCCCCGCAAGTCATTGGGGCCTAGATCCCCATGTGCATGACCATGGCAGTGGTTTGCATCACTAGCCATTGCCATTGGTGGGAGACCTGTGTAAGTGTATTGTGGCCGTGCCGTCCCTGCTTGACAGCTGGGCTGTGACTCATGTGCTTGCTCAGTCATGTCAGTGATGTGAATGCGAAATTGCTATGTGTTGTGTTGCTTTGACATGTGTCCACTGCCATCTTCCCTAGGCGGAGACCGAACATTGACCGCCCATACCAATTGCTGGCGGACATGGAGGATACTGAGGTCATAAGGAAGTTTCGGCTGGACAGGCCAAGCCTGCATCGACTGTGTGCCATGTTGGAACCCCATCTCCGTCCCCGCAGGGTGTATCCGACAGCATTCACCCCCATGGCTAAGGTGATGGCCGCCATGCATTTCTTCGCCACTGGGTCATTCCAGCACACAGTGGGCAGTGGAGGAGGGATGTCCCAGCCCATGTTCAGCAAGGTGCTGAGGGATGTACTGGCAGCCATGATGCTGTACCGAAACAGGTACATCAGATTCCCCAGGGCTCGTGAATTGGCGGCAGTGAAGGGTGCATTCTATGCCCTTGGCAGGATCCCACACGTCGTTGGTGCCATTGATTGCACACATGTTGGCCTTGTTCCACCACAGGCCACTGAGCACCTGTACCGCAACAGGAAGCACACGCACTCCCTGAATGTGCAAGTGGTGTGCCTTGCGGACATGGTGATAACCCACGTGTGTGCAAAGTTCCCAGGCTCGGCCCATGACGCACACGTAATGCGCAACAGCATCTTGCCACGACTGATGTCCAATCTGCAACAGGATCGTGGCTGTATTGTCGGTGAGTATGTGGAGTGGTGTAGCGTGCTGGTTGTGCGATGCTGTCCCCTGTCCAGTTGGAATAGCAACGGTTCTCTGTGTCCCTCACACCCAGGTGACTCTGCGTACCCGAATGGGGCATGGCTGCTCAGCCCATTGAGGAATCCTCGCACCCCAGCAGACGATCGCTACAATGAGGCACATGGGAGGACCAGACGTGTGGTCGAGCGTACCTTTGGCCTCCTCAAGTCCAGGTTCAGGTGCCTGGACCGCACCGAGGGTGCGCTGGCGTACTCCCCACAGAAGGTGTGCCAGATAGTGGTGGCGTGCTGCATGCTGCACAATCTGGCCATTCGGAAGCAGATCCCCCTCATTGTGGATGACGGAGATCAACCAGGGCCCCAGCCCACAGACCAGGACAGCTCGAGTGAGGAGGACAGCGGAGAGGAGGAAGCTGGGAATGTGCGCCAGCAGCTCATCGCCCGCTACTTCACTTGACGGTGAGTGTCCATGTACGACGGCTGATGTGTCTGTATTTGTGCAGGTGTGTGTGTGCTGTGTCAGGGTGGCCTTTTGTTCACTGCGTGCTGTGTGTCAACGCTCCATGCCCAGGTTAGTATGCCACTGATGGTGGCTGTGGCATTGTGCCCTATTGCTCTGTGCGATGTGTGTACATTGCTTGTAGTTGTTGACATGTACTGTGTGATGGGTGTGTGACACACTCATTGAATGTGCTCCTGTTCTGTCTCCCACCCCTAGGTCCCTACAGGCCCTCCGGTTCCATTGCCATGCCACGCATCAGGTGCCGTTCCGCTCAAAGTGGCCGTTGTATTCCGTACAATTAAAACACAGGGCACAGACAGCAGTTTGTGGAAGAGGTGCATTTATTTCAAACTGTGACATGTGATTGTGTGTAAGGTGATGACAAAAGTGGTGCGTGCAGTGACAATGAGCTGTCGGTCATGGCTGCGTGATGCTCAGGGTGTACCCACTGGTTCTATGTCCATAGTCCAACACACACATGCCATCCAGATGGCTGTGTGGAGTGGGATCGTAGTCCAAGTCAATGCAGTGGGTGGTCAAGGAAGGCTGGCTGGCTGCCTCACTTGCGTCTGGAGCATGCGAAGTCCTCCCGGGAGATCTGTTTCCACTTCGGACGGCCCCTTCCACGTTTGCGAGGGGGGTGCCTGCTTGCGACATGCTGGTGGTTGAGGTGTGCTCACTGGCTGTGGACGCAGGGGAACTGGACACTGCTGCTCGACCCTGCGCCCCGGCAGGTGGTGGCGGAGGGGGAGCTGCTGTCCCTGGCTGTGACCTCACCGCCACCACCAGCTGGCCCATGAGGTCCACGAGTTGGCCCATACGGGCGTCCATGGACCTCAGCACCCCCAGCACCTCACGCGTGTCTGTAGCTGACCTGGCCCATTGTCCTTGGGCCTCTTCATAGGCCCCAAGGACTCTGGCCATTTGAGGCAGGGCATGGCTCCCAGGGGAGGCTGGAGTTTCCCTGACCCTGCTCCTCCTACCAGACCTGCTGCCACCGGCCTGCCCACTAGCCACATTGCTCACCACGGTCCTCGCCCTGGCTCCCAGGGTGGATCCAGTCGTCCGGGCCACCACCTGCGCTGGGGCTGGGGCCAGCGAAGACGTGGTGGCGGTTGCGGCAGTGGTAGTGGCCGCAATGACCGTGGGTGTGGCCGCAATGACCGTGGGTGTGGTCGCAATGCCCGTGGGTGTGGCCGCAATGACCGTGGGTGTGGCCGCAACGACAGTGGCAGCAGGGGGCTGGGAATGTTCAGCAGCCCTGGATGATGGGTTGGTGGGTAGGAGGGGTCCTGGGGAGCGGCTGGGCCCTGCCACACTAGATGGGCCTGCTTGGTGGTCCGTGTCCGAAGAGGAGGACAGATCCTCCACATCCGTGTGTCCTCGTTGGGGGCTTGTAGGCTGGCTGTGCTGGCTGCTGTCTCCATCCCCAGCATCCAGCAGTTCGTCACCTGTGGAGAGAATGAGATTTGTTATTGTGTTGCACCTGGCGAAGTCTGTATTGGTTGTCTGACATTCTCCGTTCGTGCACTCTCGTGCACGTGTGTCCCGGAGGCGGATGTGTGGCTGTACAATCTGTTGTTGTGTGTGCTTGGCAATGGGACTGTGTGCTGTGCACATGTGGCATGGGACGGATTGGCTATGCCGATGGGTGTGTTGCTGTGCTCCTACTTATTGTGACTCTGGTGTATGCGGGCTCCAGGCCCATCCTGGGTCTGGTTTGTACTTTGCTTTTGGGGTGCATATGGAACGCTTAGGAACGCATTTGGCAACATGGGGGTCATGCCCCAGGAACGCATTTGGGATGGGATATGCTTTTGGGGTGCAAATGGAACGCTTAGGAACGCATATGGCAACATGGGGGTCATGCCCCAGAAACGCATTTGGGATGGAATATGCTTTTGGGCTACATGCTGTGAGCCATGGGTGCCGAACGTGACATGTGTTGTGGCAGCATGACAGTGCATGGTCTGAGGTGTGTGCATGCCTGACATACCCTGCATATTTGCTGTCTGTTGTGATTACTGGACATGGCATTGGACGCATCGTTATGAGTGTGTGATGGTTGTGTGCCACCCGACGTATTGCAGTTGTCCCATCTCCTTGGTGTGCGTGCTGCCCTGTGCCATGTGCATCACTGCAGTGCTCGGGGGGTGTGGCCCATGTTGTGTGTTGTTGCTCACAGTGTGGCGTGCGCTTCATTGACTTCTGGCACATGGTTGGTCATGGGCATGTATCTTAGCGTGACTGCTGTATGTGTGGCAGCTGTGCGGATGACATGCCTTTCATGAGACTGGGGCTGACGGATGGGATGGATGGTATGTTGTATGTGCATGGTGTGTCTGTGTGTTTGATGGGTTCAGTGGTGTTCGTGTGCATTTATGTTGTTCCGCTCTGTTGCGTCTAGTGTTGTTTGTCTTACATAGGCGTAGTTGTAGGGTGTGTGGTTGACAGGCAGTAGGGGCTACATGGACAGGACTTCAATTGTGTTTCGGTTGTGTGTGATGGGTTGCACAGTGGCTGCCGTGTGGTACTATATTCAGTGTGGCTTGTGCATGCAGATGTGGCTCCTTGGGTGTTGCTGTGTCTGTGATGGGTCATGTGGGGTGTGAGTCTGTGGTTCATGTCCGTGTGCACATTGTTCACTTGTTCGTGACAGTGGGCGGTGCTGCGTGTTCGTCTGCTACGTAACATGTCCCATGTGTTGGTCGTGTTACGGTCCTCATGCCTCCAGTAATCCAGCCCTGTCCAGTTTCCCACCTGCAGGTTGTTCGTGCGTGCACTGTACTGGATGCCACATGGTTCTAAGCGGGGGTGCTCCATGTTGCAGGTCTGTGGGGGTGGGGGCGGTGTTGTGGGTCGTGGTGATGGCTGGACACCCACTGACACCGATTGTTGTGGACCGTGATGTCTACCTTTCGGCTGTCGGTGTGCACTGCGGTGGCTGACACGTGGGTGTGGGGTGTGGGGGATGCTCCTCCTTGCTGTGCTGTGGGACTAGGGGCCTGGTGTGTGTTGTACTTGAGCTGTCCACCCTCCCACCCACTGCACTTTGTGTTCCTGCCACTTACCTATTACTTGTCGGTTAGTGCAGCTATGGCGGACACATGGGTGTGGTGGGTGCTCGTTGTGGCGCTTCTGGCATACTTGGGGACCTGTTGGTGGTTACGTGGCTGGCTGAGTGTACACATGCCCCCACGTATCTTACAGTTGTTAGGTTTGGGCTGTGTGTGGTGGTGTCTGTTGCATGTGTGTGTGATGTGTTGTGTATTGTGTGCTGGACATGGGGGTGTTTGTCCCTGGGAGCTGTGGCATAGTGGTAGTGCATGTGAGTACATAGCGGTGTGCTGGTATACATTAGTTTGTACTTACCAGCCTCCACTCCCCCTGGTAATCCGGCGAGGATCTCCGGATGTATAATGACTCGCACCTTCTCCTCCCACGCTTTGAAGGTCTTGAAGAGCGCGGGATTCCCTCCGCCAGTGACGGCAGCCAGCTCTCTGTTCTTGCTCTCCTTCTTCTTGACCAGGCTCTTGACGTCATTCCACCGTTTGTTGATTTCAACTCTGTTCCTGGGCAGGGTCCCGACTGCATTGACCTGGTCTACGATCCGGTTCCACATTCTCTTTCTGGTGGCTAGTGGTGTGTGCTGGACCAGGTTCCCATAGATTTGTGGGTGCACCTTGATAATCTCGTCGACCATGACCGTCAGCTCAATGGGCGTGAACTTGGGCATTCTTTGTGGTGCCATGGTGTTTGTGGTGCTGGTGCGGTTTGTGTTGTGTAATGTGCAGGGGGTTTGTGGTGCCGGTGTTTGGTGGTGGTGGTGGTGGTGGTTGTGATGTGTGCGTTTCTGTGGTGTGCTGCTGTCCTTGCTGTGTCACTGTGTCCTCTCCTCTCCTCTCTAGTTTGCAATGTTGCAAGGGGTTGTGGTCTGTGGGAGTGCTGCTTTTGTACTTACCTATGTGGGTGTGTCCTCATGGTCTGTTGTTTTCAGGTGTGTTGTGTCTGGTGTTCTGGCCTTTGTATTTTTTGTTTGTCCAGGGGGGTGTTTTCGGGATGTGTACTGTGCTTGTGTATTTGTGCGTGCCTTGCTGTGTGGACTTGTTGGCCATGTTGTGTGCGATTGTTTTTGTCAGCGGATGGTTTCTGTGCAGGGACGTGGGCGCCATGGCTTCTGCCGTGTCAATTCTCATCGGCGTTGTTTGCGCTGGCGGGCGGTATATTTGTGGTTTACCCGCGCTCATGGCGGTGCGATCGTAATTTCACGTGCAGTGTGTCGGCCGTGAGGGCGGGCGGTTTTGTGTTGTCGTGCGTGTTTCCGTCCGTGGCGGGCGGTTTGACTCCGACTGGGACGAGGGCGGGCGGTATCTTGTGTGGTTTTTCCGCCGATGGCGGTTTTCGGTTTGTGTAATCGTAATGGCGTGGTCGGTGTTCAGACGGTGTGTGCGGGCGGATTTTTGCCGCTTTCATGCCTGGCGGATTTTTTTACGCCGGGTATCGTAATGGGCCTTATAGTTGTTTAAAATATCAATTTTTAAATTAGTGTTATGTATTTTAGTATGTATTTTAAAAGTATGTGATCTATTTTTTGTATAAGTATTGCTTTTGTTTTTTAATATATGTGTTACATTTTTAGTAGTTATTAATTTTATGTTAATTAAATTTGCCGTTTTTTAGTTCTGTAGTGGGTTGTGGGTTTATAGGGGAATAGGGTGGGAAGTAATTTAATTATAATAAATTAATTAATATTTTTTATTTATTAGTATTTATTTAATTTAGATTTTATAGTGTTAATTGTGGTAACTAATTTATTATTAATTAATTATTAGTTGGTTAATTATTATTAATTAATTAATTGGTAATTATGTTAATTGTGTTGTTTTGTTTAGGAGCGGGTTGTGGGTTTGTAGGGTAATAGGGTGGGAAGTAATTTAATTATAATCAAATTATTAATATTTTTAATTTATTAATATTTATTTATTTTATATTTTATAATGTTAATTGTGGTAATTCATTTATTAATAAATATGCATTAATTGGCTGTTAATTAATATTAATTAATTGGCAATTATGTTAATTGTGTCATTTTTGTAGGAGCGGGTTGTGGGTTTATAGGGGAGTAGGGTGGGAAGTAATTTAGGGGCACATTACGATGGCGGGCGGATGCACCACCGCCGTGCTGGCGGATGCAAAAAGCACCAGTTACCGCCGGCACGCAGCAGTCCACACGCCCGTCCAATTACGATGCGAAAAGTAGGCCAAACACCGCCGGCAAGCCAGCAACACCGTCCGCCATCAAAGTGCACCCGTACACGTAGCGGCGCAGCCCAACTGACACACACCGTCCGACGAAACACGTCCCGCCCGGCGCATAAATTACGATGCCGCAAACAAACGGCTCCCATGGCCAAGAGATACCGTACGACAAACCGAAGCGGTAACACGGATGCCGAGCACGGACAACGAAGAAGCGGCTCCCCGAGCATGAATCCAGCACTGCAGGCCCTCCCCATGCTTCTGCTGATGCACCACCAAGGACGCAACGTACCGCGGAGACGCAGGTAGGCACACACACAACAAGTGCACGCAAACAGCGCACACAGTGCAAGGGCGGAAAAAGCGGACAACCCCCACCAGCGCGTGTACACTACACATCCACCATTGCATCCACATATGACACACAGGCCAAATCGTAACATCGCGGAACACATGTGTACACACCACCTGGGACTAGGAACCAACCACCCCGTCACGGCCCCAAAGCGCCGATGACGCCGCCACACATGCGCACAACGCAGAGGCCAACCGCAGCGCCATGCATGCGTCGCACACAGACACAGGGACACAACCAAGCAGCACACACATCAGCCCCACCCCGAACGCACATGACACGTGACAGGCCTGCCACAGACATGTCCCCAACGCCCAATTCACAGACAACACCCAACGCCACACAACCGACGCACACATGTCAGTGAAGACACGCAACAGCAGGACACACCCCAGTGTAACAAACATGGCGTAGCACACAGCGGCGGCAACACCAACTAGGAGAAGCAGGGCCCCTTCGGGAAGAGGAACGCCAGTACCACACAGAAACACCCATACCACCCTGCACATATGAACAAGACATATAAAACGGAACACCAAAGAGCCCGGGGACCGACAACAGGTGGCCCAAGAATAACATTCACACACAAGGCCCAACGCAGAGCGGAAAGGCAGCCTGCCGCCCACACAAGGGAGAGCAGACAGCACTGAATGACCTTCCATTCCAACTCCGAAACCACAGCCCTACGACAGAAGCCGGTGAATACAGCCATTGTCCAAGAATAGACCAACACAAGCATGCCGAGGAGACCGACCACAGGGCAGATAGCGCATATCACAGAAGCACACAACGGACGGGGAAGAAAGAAGAAAACACTCCCCCATGTCGGCCACATGCAAGTTAATTGGAAGGAGTCACACATCACTGACCTTGAACTGTCTGAGAAGCATGTGGGAAGAGGGCCCGTGTCCTCCAAACAAGCCAACAGAACACAAGTCCTGTCTCCCTACGACTACACAGAGCTCACAGCAACCTCGGAGCGTGCACATTGCAGACTGCACACACAGCCGGAGCACGCCACCTCAACGAACCGCTGCGAAATGGCAACCGCAACACACCTACCCAACTACGCCGAACAGCTCAAGCTGTACAAAACCAACCTGTTCCATACATTGGGATGCGATCTCCTGTCCCTGCTGAACGTAAGTTACCGACTGACTTACCGCATCACATTGTTCAGCTGCGTCATGCCCGTCTTCTACTGTCGGAGGTGTCCATACCAGCATCCCGTCGAGATATGCCTCTCCAACCCGGCATGTCTGAAGGCGGACCTGCTACCACTACTCCTCCCTCTGGACGCACACGACAGGGCCTGCTCTGCCTATGGGGGCATGGCGTATGTGGCCAACATCGCACCCGCACTGAAATGGGACCACTGTGCCTCCACACGACGGATCATCGAGAACAGCTACATCGAATGTCACCCAGCATGCCCCATCATGGTCCTCCAAGGGACAACTTACGAACAACACCTTGACAGCCACCATCCGCTACATTGGCTGGCAAACATGTACACCACCAATGACATGGAAGCCCTGCTGGACGGCATCGCATACCTGACAACCTGTCAATTCGTCGGACCACAACGCAGGTTCCCCGAGTGACCTATGATGTCCAACCCCGCACCCATGCTTAGCTTCCGCACGGACTGGCCAGTCACCACCACAACAGCCATACCAAACGACCGGCAACTGTAACCACACCATCAACGACATCGCCATGACATCGGATATGACCGGGACATGCACACTGTTCCCCATCACATCCAGGAACACCGCATGCATCGTGTGAGGCAGTGGCATGGGCTCTGTGTATCGCACCCACATGGACGGAACTGCACGAACAACCAGGACACGACATGGATCCAGCGCCCATGGACACACACACCGCTCAGTGGACATGAATAGGTCGCCTGGAGTCTGTGGGTGCTGCACCCCTCCCACCCCCGCCCCGGGAATCCCATACCAGGACCTTTGCATGGACGACAAGTGCATACAACAACAACACGACCCCAGTGACTGTGACATGTCCAGTAACCACCACAGTGCAACAACAAGTGGCACGCCGCTGCATGCACGCAAGCACATGCCCTGATGTCATCTCACATGCACGCGTGCATGAGGAACAACCGCAGCAAACCTGTCACATGGAACTGAGATGGACTGTGCCCATGATGCCAAGCGGTCTGGTAGGCTACATGTATACCGTCTGTGTCAAAGTCCGCAGCTCCGCAGCTATACGTAAATGTACATTAGCACAGCCTTGGCCAAGCAGATGTCACTCTGAAGCCCACATCCCACATGCAACAGCCAATCACATGTAACCCCACACCCTATCCCATTTGCAATCATGCTCAGTATATCCTCAACATGTATTCCGCTGCCAGTAGTGTCCACTATACTGCATCACAGAGGACAGAAGACTCAATATAATGTTTGAAACCAAAACTGTCTCCGCTGACTCATTTCACAAGTACGAATGAGAGAGGATGAGAGTATGTGAAGTACACGGCAGTCATGACATGACCATGTAGTCCACTGGTATTGGATGTCAACGCAAATGAGTAGCACTACTGTGGAAGACACACATGTGTCGTGTGAAGTCGTATGGACGCAGTGCTCAGGTGGGTGGGTGCGACGGGTAGATGCGCACATGCCAAGTTGGAGCACGCCGTGTTGGGAGGGGTCATGAACAGTACACCACCGCTTCCCTGGGCATTGTGAGAGGACACCTGTCGGGGGGAGTGAACACGTGTGTGCACAGCAGCCGGGCACACGTACAAAGCGGTACCAGGCGCACCTCAGCCCACCCTCTGTGGACAAGCTGGATCCTGTTGTGCGCCCGCCATGCCCCTTGACAAGGCACACACAGCCCCAGTCGACCAGGTGTAACCCCAACATAGTCAATCCGCACAGGCGATACAGGGCACGGGATGGCAGTGGAGCATGGTGTGTGAGAGGTCTCCTCGCGCTCCTCCTGGTCATATCACGCAGGCAATAGAACCTCAACGTCTAGCATGGCACAAGTCAAATGGAAGTGTAGGGGGACGCACCACAGCACGAGCAGCACTGACGTCACGGGAGGTGGCTCGCACCATCCCATCCATTGCCCATCATACCAACCACGCCACATGCCATTGCGACTAAGTGCAAGCGCGTGCGCCACCACCCCCGAGCCCTCCCCAGAGAGGCCAAAGAGTGAATGTGTGGGCCATCAGCCGCAGACGGACGCGGCCTGGCCGCAAGGGCAGCCACAGCCACTGGGTGTCGCAGGTGGCGGATCCGGAAGGCGAAGACTGTGATGCATAGTCCATGCAGGCCGGGTCTCCATTTGGGGCACCACGCAGGTGGACGGCGTCCCGCCACACATCATACCCTGAGACAGCCCACTCGTGCAACTGGACCCACACATACACTCCTTGCCCTCTCTGGTGCGAGCTTGGGGCTGCCTGTGCAGGCGCTAGCCTCGCAGGTGAGCATGCATATTGGGGGAGCGAGGGGAGGACATGAGGGCTGGGGCGAAGATGACTGTATCACTGTCAGTAAGTACAAGGGATGACCCAGATGTGGAAAGGAAGAGACGTGTCCCGTGTGTACTGCAACTAGTCGCCAATCCAACTACCCCCATGTCCGGAATGTAAGCCCGCACCTAGGCCCGCCCATCCGCCACATCGAACATACCACCAGCACGACAACCTTCCCATTCGAAACACTGACTGGGGGTGGCGACCAGTGTACAATCATGTGTAGCCTACCCACGCGTACATGTGGGCCCTCCATGATCCATGTCACCTGCGGCAAAGTCATGACATGCGCAATGAGGGAAGTGAGGAGAGCTGTCCGCCCCACGCGCAGAAGGTGCATCAGCTCCACAGACCCAGCAGCGAGTCCAGCAGGGGTCACATGTGCAGGGGCAGCTGTGCCTGGTGTGAAGGCACATGCATATAGACAGCACATCGACCAATGTGTAGTCTGCCCACATCTACAGTCCATCATCATGCGGACATAGGAATTGAACACAGGGCAACACATCTTCAGTTGGTGCACCCACCGTGACCAACAATGCGCAATCATCGACGTACCCGCCCTGTGCATGGCCCCCCACCCAACGGAGGCACATCCAGTGCCACCATCCCACACACACAAGCCTTCCACGGAACATGCTGTGTCCAATGGTCAGTACAGAGTCAGCGCCCATCTGGTGGATCCTGAACAGGAGACACATGCACACACATGCCAGCTCCCACTATGTACGTCTGCCACCTGGCACGTGCAATGTAACCTCTCACCTGTGACGTGTGACTGCAAGCACACAGCCGTCTTGGCATGGGGCTGTCAATGTGGACACCTGTCAATGTTTCGGGAGGTGTGATCCGTACAGTGCTGTACATAGGGTGCAGTGCTGACACCTACTACTGTCTCATGTCCCCTCGTGCCACAGGTCCCACTTGTTTTGGCCGCTCAGCCTGTGCCCACATCGTCGTCGTCGTGTGCCATACTCATCCAGCCGCGGAAGCAGTTCCATGCTCAGCAGACATTCATGTTGCCGTGGCGTTGCCGCTTGACGGATATGCAGTCAGTCCCCATCAGCACGCCCCGCAAGTCATTGGGGCCTAGATCCCCATGTGCATGCACATGGCAGTGGTTTGTATCACTAGCCATTGCCATTGTTGGGAGACCTGTGTAAGTGTATTGTGGCCGTGCCGTCCCAGCTTGACAGCTGGGCTGTGGCTCATGTGCTTGCTCAGTCATGTCAGTGATGTGTATGCGAAATTGCTATGTGTCGTGTTGCTTTGACATGTGTCCTCTGCCATTGTCCCTAGGCGGAGACCGAACATTGACCGCCCATACCAATTGCTGGCGGACATGGACGATACAGAGGTTATTAGGAAGTTTCGGCTGGACAGGCCAACCCTGCATCAACTGTGTGCCATGTTAGAACCCCATCTCCGTCGCCGCAGGGTGTATCCGACTGCTGTCACCCCCACGGCTAAGGTGATGGCCGCCATGCATTTCTTCGCCACTGGGTCATTCCAGCACACAGTGGGCATTGGAGGAGGGATGTCCCAGCCCATGTTCAGCAAGGTGCTGAGGGATGTACTGGCAGCCATGATGCTGTACCGAAACAGGTACATCCGCTTCCCCAGGGCTCGTGAATTGGCGGCAGTGAAGGGTGCATTCTATGCCCTTGGCAGAATCCCACACGTCGTTGGAGCCATTGACTGCACACATGTCGGCCTTGTTCCACCACAGGCCACTGAGCACCTGTACCGCAACAGGAAGCACACGCACTCCCTGAATGTGCAAGTGGTGTGCCTTGCGGACATGGTGATCACCCACGTGTGTGCAAAGTTCCCAGGCTCGGCCCATGACGCACACATAATGCGCAACAGCATCTTGCCACGACTGATGTCCAATATGCAACAGGATCGTGCCTGTATTGTCGGTGAGTATGTGGAGTGGTGTAGCGTGCTGGTTGTGCGATGCTGTCCCCTGTCCAGTTGGAATTGCAACGGTTCTCTGTGTCCCTCACACCCAGGTGACTCTGCGTACCCGAATGGGGCATGGCTGCTCAGTCCATTGAGGAATCCTCGCACCCCAGTAGACGATCGCTACAATGAGGCACATGGGAGGACCAGACGTGTGGTCGAGCGTACCTTTGGCCTCCTCAAGTCCAGGTTCAGGTGCCTGGACCGCACCGGGGTGCGCTGGCGTACTCCCCACAGAAGGTGTGCCAGATAGTGGTGGCGTGCTGCATGCTGCACAATCTGGCCATTCGGAAGCAGATCCCCCTCATCGTGGATGACGGAGATCAACCAGGGCCCCAGCCCGCAGACCAGGACAGCTCGAGTGAGGAGGACAGCGGAGAGGAGGAAGCTGGTAATGTGCGGCAGCAGCTCATCGCCCGCTACTTCACTTGACGGTGAGTGTCCATGTACGACGGCTGATGTGGCTGTATCTGTGCAGGTGTGTGTGTGCTGTGTCAGGGTGGCCGTTTGTTCACTGCGTGCTGTGTGTCAACGCGCCCATGGCCAGGGTAGTATGCCACTGTTGGTGGCTGTGGCATTGTGCCCTATTGCTCTGTGCGATGTGTGAACATTGCTTGTAGTTGTTGACATGTACTGTGTGATGGGTGTGTGACACACTCATTGAATGTGCTCCTGTTCTGTCTCCCACCCCTAGGTCCCTACAGGCCCTCCGGATTCAATTGCCATGCCACGCATCAGGTGCCTTTCCGCCCAAGGTGGCCGTTGTATTCCGTACAAATAAAACACAGGGCACAAACAGCAGTTAGTGAAAAAGGTGCATTTATTACAAACTGTGACATGTGATTGTGTGTAAGGTGATGACAAAAGTGGTGCGTGCAGTGACAATGAGCTGTCGGTCATGGCTGCGTGATGATCAGGGTGTACCCACTGGTTCTATGTCCATAGTCCAACACACACATGCCATCCAGATGGCTGTGTGGAGTGGGATCGTAGTCCAAGTCAATGCAGTGGCTGGTCAAGGAAGGCTGGCGGAAGGCTGGCTGGCTACCTCACTTGCGTTTGGAGCGTGCGAAGTCCTCCCGGGAGATCTGTTTCCACTTCGGACGGCCCCTTCCACGTTTGCGAGGGGGTGCCTGCTTGCGACATGCTGGTGGTTGAGGTGTGCTCACTGGCTGTGGACGCAGGGGAACTGGACACTGCTGCTCCACCCTGCGCCCCGGCAGGTGGTGGCGGAGGGGAGCTGCTGTCCCTGGCTGTGACCTCACCGCCACCACCAGCTGTCCCATGAGGTCCACGATTTGGCCCATACGGGCGTCCATGGACCTCAGCACCCCCAGCACCTCACGCGTGTCTGAAGCAGACCGGACCCATTGTCCTTGGGCCTCTTCATAGGCCCCAAGGACTCTGGCCATTTGAGGCAGGGCATGGCTCCCAGGGGAGGCTGGCGTTTCCCTGACCCTGCTCCTCCTACCAGTCCTGCTGCCACCGGCCTGCCCACTAGCCACATTGCTCACCACGGTCCTCGCTGTGGCTCCCAGGGTGGATCCAGTCGGCCGGGCCACCACCTGCGCTGGGGCTGGTGCCAGCGAAGACGTGGCGGTGGTGGCGGCGGTGGTGGTCGGTGCGGCGATGGTGGCGGTTGCGGCAGTGGTAGTGGCCACAATGACCGTGGGTGTGGCCGCAACGACAGTGGCAGCAGGGGGCTGGGAATGTTCAGCAGCCCTGGATGATGGGTTGGTGGGTAGGAGGGGTCCTGGGGAGCGGCTGGGCCCTGCCACACCAGATGGGCCTGCTTGGTGGTCCGTGTCCGAAGAGGAGGACAGATCCTCCAGATCCGTGTGTCCTCGTTGGGGGCTTGTAGGCTGGCTGTGCTGGCTGCTGGCTCCATCCCCAGCATCCAGCAGTTCGTCACCTGTGGAGAGAATGAGATTTGTTATTGTGTTGCACCTGGCGAAGTATGTATTTGTCGTCTGACATTGACAGTTCATGCAATCTCGTACATGGGTTTCCGGAGGCGTGTGTGTGGCTGTAGCATCTGTAGTTGTGTGTGCTTGGCAATGGGACTGTGTGCTGTGCACATGTGGCATGGGACGGATTGGCCATGCCGATGGGTGTGTTGCTGTGCCCCTACTTATTGTGACTCTGGTGTATGCGGGCTCCTGGCCCATCCTGGGTCTGGTTTGTACTTTGCTTTTGGTGTTCAGATGGGACGCTTAGGAACGCATATGGCAACATGGGGGCCATGCCCCAGATTCGCATTTGGGAGGAAATATGCTTTTGGGGTTCAAATGGAACGCTTAGGAACGCATATGGCAACATGGGGGCCATGCCCCAGATTCGCATTTGGGAGGGAATATGCTTTTGGGGTTCAAATGGAACGCTTAGGAACGCATATGGCAACATGGGGGCCATGCCCCAGATTCGCATTTGGGAGGGAATATGCTTTTGGGGTTCAAATGGAACGCTTAGGAACGCATATGGCAACATGGGGGCCATGCCCCAGATTCGCATTTGGGAGGGAATATGCTTTTGGGGTACATGCTGTGAGCCATGGGTGCCGAACGTGACATGTGTTGTGGCAGCATGACAGTGCATGGTTTGAGGTGTGTGCATGCTTGACATGGCCTGCATATTTGCTGTCTGTTGTGATTACTGGACATGGCATTGGACGCATCGTTATGAGTGAGTGATAGTTGTGTGCCAGCCAACGTATTGCAGTTGTCCCATCTCCTTGGTGTGCGTGCTGCCCTGTGCCATGTGCATCACTGCAGTGCTCGGGGGGTGTGGCCCATGTTGTGTGTTGTTGCTCACAGTGTGTCGTGCGCTTAATTGACTTCTGGCACATGGTTGGTCATGGGCATGTATCTTAGCGTGACTGCTGTATGTGTGGCAGCTGTGCGGATGACATGCCTTTCATGAGACTGGGGCTGACGGATGGGATGGATGGTATGTTGTATGTGCATGGTGTGTCTGTGAGTTTGATGGGTTCAGTGGTGTTCGTGTGCATTTATGTTGTTCCGCTCTGTTGCGTCTAGTGTTGTTTGTCTTACATAGGCGTAGTTGTGGGGTGTGTGGTTGACAGGCAGTAGGGGCTACATGGACAGGACTTCAATGGTGTTTCGGTTGTGTGTGATGAGTTGCACAGTGGCTGCCGTGTGGGACTATATTCAGTGTGGCTTGTGCATGCAGACGTGGCTCCTTGGGTGTTGCTATGTCTGTGATGGGTCATGTGGGGTGTGAGTCTGTTGTTCATGTCCGTGTGCACATTGTTCACTTGTTCGTGACGGTGGGCGGTGCTGCGTGTTCGTCTGCTACGTGACATGTCCCATGTGTTGGTCGTGTTATGGTCCTCATGCCTCCAGTAATCCAGCCCTGTCCAGTTTCCCACCTGCAAGTTGTTCGTGCGTGCACTGTACTGGATGCCACATGGCTCTAAGCGGGGGGTGCTCCATGTTGCAGGTCTGTGGGGGTGGGGGGGTGTTGTGGGTCGTGGGGGTGGCTGGACACCCACTGACACCGATTGCTGTGGACCGTGATGTCTGCCTTTCGGCTGTCGTTGTGCACTGCGGTGGCTGACACGTGGCTGTGGGGTGTGGGGGATGCTCCTCCTTGCTGTGCTGTGGGACTGGGGCCTGGTGTGTGTTGTACTTGGGCTGTCCACCCTCCCACCCACTGCACTTTGTGTTCCTGCCACTTACCTGTTACTTGTCGGTTAGTGCAGCTGTGGCGGACACATGGGTGTGGTGGGTGCTCGTTGTGGCGCTTCTGGCATATTTGGGGACCTGTTGGTGGTTACGTGGCTGGCTGAGTGTACACATGTCCCCACGCATCTTACAGTTGTTCGGTTTGGGCTGTGTGTGGTGGTGTCTGTTGCATGTGTGTGTGATGTGTTGTGTATTGTGTGCTGGACATGGGGGTGTTTGTCCCTGGGAGCTGTGGCATGGTAGTTGCGCATGTGAGTACATAGCGGTGTGCTGGTATACATTAGTTTGTACTTACCAGCCTCCACTCCCCCTGCTAATCCGGCGAGGATCTCCGGATGTATTACGACTCGCACCTTCTCCTCCCACGCTTTGAAGGTCTTAAAGAGCGCGGGATTCCCTCCGCCAGTGACAGCAGCCAGCTCTCTGTTTTTGCCCTCCTTCTTCTTGACCAGGCTCTTTACGTCATTCCAACGTTTGTTAATTTCTACTCTGTTCCTGGGCAGGGTCCCGACTGCATTGACCTGGTCTACGATCCGGTTCCACATTCTGTTTCTGGTGGCTAGTGGTGTGTGCTGGACCATGTTCCCATAGATTTGTGGGTACACCTTGATGATCTCGTCGACCATGACCGTCAGCTCCATGGGCGTGAACTTGGGCATTCTTTGTGGTGCCATGGTGTTTGTGGTGCTGGTGCGGTGTGTGTTGTGTAATGTGCAGGGGGTTTGTGGTGCCGGTGTTTGGTGGTGGTGGTGGTGGTGTTTGGTGGTGGTGGTGGTGGTTGTGATGTGTGCGTTTCTGTGGTGTGCTGCTGTCCTTGCTGTGTCACTGTGTCCTCTCCTCTCCTCTCTGGTTTGCAATGTAGCAAGGGGTTGTGGTCTGTGGGAGTGCTGCTTTTGTACTCACCTATGTGGGTGTGTCCTCATGGTCTGTTGTTTTCAGGTGTGTTGTGTCTGGGGTTCTGGCCTTTGTATTTTTTGTTTGTCCGGGGGGTGTTTTCGGGATGTGTACTGTGCTTGTGTATTTGTGCGTGCCTTGCTGTGTGGACTTGTTGGCCATGTTGTGTGCTATTGGTTTTGTGTGCGGATGGTTTCTGTGCAGGTACGTTGGCGCCATGGCTTCTGCCGTGTCGATTCTCATCGGCGTTGTTTGCGCTGGCGGGCGGTATATTTGTGGTTTTTCCGCGCTCATGTCGGTGCGATCGTAATTTCACGTGCGGTGTGTCGGCCGTGAGGGCGGGCGGTTTTGTGTTGTCGTGCGTGTTTCCGTCCGTGGCGGGCGGTTTGACTCCGACTCGGACGTTGGTGGGCGGTATTTTGTGTGCTTTTTCCGCCGATGGCGGTTTTCGGTTTGTGTAATCGTAATGGCGTGGTCGGTGTTCAGGCGGTGTGTGCGGGCGGATTTTTGCCGCTTCCATGCCTGGCGGATTCATTTACGCCGGGTATCGTAATGGGCCCCTTAATTTTAATAATGTTTATATATTAATATGTATTTAATTTATAATTGATAGTGTTAATTGTGGGAATTATTTTATTAATAATTATTTATCAATTGCTTGTTAATTATTATTAATTAATTAATTGGTAATTAATTATGTTGTGTCATTTTTTAGGAATGGGTGGTAGGGTGTATAGGGGAATAGGGTGTGAAGTAATTTATTTATAATTAATTACTAATTTATTGTTAATTAATGGTAATTAATTAATTAAAAATTAAATATGGCAATTGTGTAATTAATTTGAGATGTGAGTTGTGGGGTTTATAGTGGTAAAGGGTGGGAAGTAAATTATTTTAAATTAATTAATAAGTTGTTAATTGATATTAATTTAATAATGTAAAATTAGTTATGGAAATTGTGTAATGATTTTTAGGTGTGTGTTGTGGTGTTTATTGGGGTAGAGGGTGGAAAGTATTTTAGGTTTCATTAATTAATAATTAGTTGCTCATTAATATTTATTCATTAATTGATAAATATTTATGGTAATTGTTTATTTTTATTTTGTGTGTGGATTTTGGTTTTATAGGGGTAACGTTTGGTGAGTAAATTAATTTTATCTGCTTTAATTTGTTTTTTAATTAATAATATTTGTTTATTTGATAATTAATTATGTTAATTATGGAGGTACACTTTGTTACAAATTTAGATGTGTGTTGTGAATTGTATGGTGTTATAGGGTAGGAAATAAAAAATATTAAATGTATGTAACAATTAGTGTTTTTAATTATAATTAATTTCTATTAAATATAGTTATTTGTTTGTAAATTATTTTTAAAGTTTTTATAAACTAATCTTTGTAGGTAATTTTTTGATTTTTTAACATTATATATTTCTATCTTTTGTAATTTTTTATATTTTTATATGTTTTCTTTTTTTGTTTTTGTCATCTTTTGTATTGTAGTTGATATTTTGTTTGTTTTTAATTTTGAATTGACTTCAGTGGGAATATTAATTTTTACCCCTCCGCTATCCCACACTTTCCCTACTGTTGCACTCACTGGAGTGGGAATAGTAATTTGTACCCCTCCGCTATCCAACACTTTCCCTACTGTTGGACTCACTGGAGTGGAAATAGTAATTTTTTCCCCTCCGCTATCCAACACTTTCCCTACTGTTGCACTCACTGGAGTGGGAATAGTAATTTTTACCTCTCCGCTATCCAACACTTTCCCTACTGTTGCACTCACTGGAGTGGGAATAGTCATTTTTACCCCTCCGCTATCCAACACTTTCCCTACTGTTGCACTCACTGAAGTGGGAATAGTCATTTTTACCCCTCCGCTATCCAACACTTTCCCTACTGTTGCAGTAATTGGAGTGGGAATAGTAATTTTTACCCCTCCGCTATCCAACACTTTCCCTACTGTTGCACCCCCTGGAGTGGGAATAGTCATTTTTACCCCTCCGCTATCCAACACTTTCCCTACTGTTGCACTCACTGGAGTGGAAATAGTAATTTTTACCTCTCCACTATCCAACACTTTCCCTACTGTTGCACTCACTGGAGTGGGAATAGTAATTTTTACCCCTACGCTATACAACACTTTCCCTACTGTTGCACTCAATGGAGTGCAAAATGTAAGTTTAAAAATTATTAAATATTTTAATGTTTTAATGTATTATATAATGTTTTTTATTAGATTTTATGTTATAGGTGTATGTATATATATATATATTTATTTGTAAATTTGTATATATTTATAAAAAATTTAAAATAAATTAAAATTATTAATTTATTGTTTTAAAGTAAATATACATATATATATTACATTTTAGATATGTATGTTTAAATTTTTTAAATTACATTTATTTATTATATTTGTTAAAATGTACATTACATCTAAATAATTTTTTTAAAGTTAATTTTATTATTTAATTTATTTAACATTACTTTTTATATATAAAAAACGATATTTTGTACATCGATATTTTTTACAACGATATTATTTTTTCTATATTTTTATACTTTACATTATAAAAATAGGATGTCGATATTTTTGACATCAATATTTATGTATCGATATTTGTGTATGGGGATATTTTGGTAATCGATATTATGTCAGTGATCCTTTTTATATATGTAGCATGTTTTCACTTTCTATCAACTTAAACTAATTAATAATTATTTTTTTAATTATTATTAATACAAAATTTGATAATTAATTATGTTAATTGTGTAAATAATTTTTGATCAATTTTATGAGTGTGCTTTGTGGGGGTATATTGTGGGAAGTACATTAATTATAATTAATTAGTAAATGATATTTAATTAATGATAATTGGTTTGTCATTAAATATTTATATTTTATTTATATTAATAGTGTAAATAGTGTTAAAAGGTTGAGAGTTGTGCGAGGTTTTAAGGTGGTAAGTAAAATAAAGTATGTAATAATCATTCTTTTGTTATAAAATATTTCAAATGTATGAAAATTAATTTTGAATTTTATTTTTTTATAATATTTGTAGGTATTTGTATTATGTATTTAACATTGTAATATTTTTCAATATATTTATATTTTTCTATTTTAATTTGTTTTTGAAGTAATTTAATTTTGTTTAAGATGTTTTGTTACTTGTTGTGTTGTACTAATTGGAGTGGGAATAGTAGATTTTACTCCTTCGCAATACAACTCTTTTGCTACTGTTGTACTGACTGGAGTAAGAATAGTACATTTAACCCCTCCACTCTCCAACACTTTCCCTACCGTTGTACTGACTGGAGTGGGAATAGTAAATGTTACCCCTCCGATACCTAACACTTTCCATCCTGTTGTACTTAGTGGAGTGGGAATAGTAAATGTTATTCCTCCGCAATCCAACACTTTCCCTACTGTTGTACTTGCTGGAGTGGGGATAGTAAATTTAACCCCTCTACTCTCTAACTCTTTCCCTACTGTTGTGCTGACTAGAGTGGGAATAGTAAATGTTACCCTTCCACTATCCAACACTTTCCCTACTGTTGTACATATTGGAGTTGGAATAGTAAACTTTATTCCTCAGCAATCCAACACTTTCCCTACTGTTGTACTTGCTGGAGTGGGAATAGTAAATGTTACCCCTCCACTATCCAACAATGTGCCTACTGTTGCACTTATTGGTGTGGGAATAGTACATTTTACTGCTCCGCAATCCAATTTTTTAACTTTCCCTACTGTTGTACTTGCTGGAGTGGGGATAGTAAATGTTACCCCTAGGTTATCCAACACTTTCCCTACTGTTGTACTGACTGGAGTGGGAATAGTAAATTTAACCCCTCCGCATTCCAACACTTTCCCTACTGTTGTACTTGCTGGAGTGGGAATAGTAAATTTTACTCCTCCGCAATCAAACACTTTCCCTACTGTTGTAGTTGCTAGAGTGGCAATAGTAAATTTTAAATCTTCGCTAGTCAACACTTTCCCTACAGTTGTATTAACTGGAGTGGGAATAGTAATTTTTTCTCCTCTGCAATCAAACACATTCCCTACTGTTGCACATACTGGAGTGGGAATAGTAAATTTAACCCCTCCGCAATCCAACACTTTCCCTACTGTTTTACTTGCTGGAGTGGGAATAGTAAATTTAACCACTCTTCAATCCAATACTTTCCCTACTGTTGTAGTGGCTGGAGTGGGAATAGTAAATGTTATACCTTCGCTATCCAACACTTTCCCGACTGTTGTACTTAGTGGAGTGGGAGTATTATATTTTACTCCTCCAAAATCCAACACTTTCCCAAATGTTAATTTGATTGGAGGGGGAGTAATAAATGTCACCCTTTTGTGCTGGACCAGTTTTACTTTTGTTGTAGTGGCTCAAACGGTTACTGTAAATAAAACCTATCTGTAACTAAATATTTTTGCTACTATTGTATTTATTGAAGAGAGATTTGTAAATTTTAACAAGTTTTTTCATTTTTGCGTTGCGTGAAGTGGGAATTGTAAGTTTTTCAATATATTTATTATTATAGTTTGCGTAGTTTTGAAAAAATTGCAGTGGGAATAGTATATGTATTAAAATTTATAATATCTTTTTTATTGTTATAATTTATATTATTGTCTTTTTGTTTATTTAAAATTATAATATTTTTAATTATTGAGGTTTTTCATGTGTGGAATATTTTTTACTAATTTTTGAGAAATGTAAGTTGTTTAGATTTTTTATTTAATTAGAATGGTTTGTTTTTAAAAATGTAATTTTATTACTATATGTAAATATATATTTTTCAATAATATTACATTATTTAACAATTTTGAAATTATAATATAAATTAAAATTAATAGTTTACAAATTGTTTTTAAGTAGATATCTGTAAATATATTTATTAACTATTATATATTTGTGTTTAACTTTTTTACTATTGAGTTAATTTGTTATATTGGCTAAAATACATATTAAATGTATTTTGAATTTTAAAATTATTGTTATTATTTAATATTTATTAATTTAATTTATATATATATTTAAAAACGATATTTAGCACAACGATATTAATTACATCGATATTTTTTTCAGTATTTTTGTACTTACCATTCTAAAGATATGATGACGATATTTTTGTCA
Source organism: Calotriton arnoldi (assembly GCA_963921515.1). NCBI lineage: Eukaryota > Metazoa > Chordata > Amphibia > Caudata > Salamandridae > Calotriton > Calotriton arnoldi. The sequence goes on from CAWUFW010000240.1 coordinate 1,352,210, forward strand.
TTGATATTTTGTTTGCGATGTTTTTGTATCGCAATATTTTGGGGGGTCGATATTCTGTCAGTGAACAAACATTAACAACAAAATAAATTATAGTTATGGTGATGTACGAACTGAAATAACACAAAATGTTAACGATTGGTTGGCAAATACCTAAAAATCATCTAATTTTTTAGGCAGAGGTTAACAAATTTCCTAAACCAGGCTCAAAGCGTGAGATTTATGGAGGCATAGATTAGCCATGGAACAAGAATATGGTGAAAGGAGCTAGAAGCTGCAGTGGGACCTCGCACGTTATATCTTACAACCTGAAGATAATCAGGTAGTAGCAGAGTCAAAGGCCATTACTTATGGTAGAAAGACCAGAGTTTCAAAAGCCTTCTCTTGGGGAGATTGAGAGTAATTTTTAAACTTACTTCATCAGCACCAGCACACCTTGAAAAGAGTCTGGGCTTGCACTGGACAAAAAGGATCTAGAAACCTCAAATCCAGACATCAAGGCACATATTCCAAAGATATGCTTCTATTCTGACTAGAAAGTACTTTTAAATGTTTTTCATGCTAGTCATTAACAGAAAAGAGTGGTGGTTTAAAGCTATACCAAGAATAGTCTGAACTACTACGAATCTTTGACAGCCTGACACCCATGAATCACACCATATCAGCCCACCTTGCTAAAGATTTGCATTTTCGCTTGGTACCTTACTGTGTGATTCTACACAACCTTCCCTGTCCCAAGGGTGTTTCCTGACTGTTTAAAGCGGGTTCAAGTCACTGCTGTTCTAAAAAAAAATCACAGCCGAACCTGGTGACCTCAACAACTGTATCTAGCCTACCCTTCCTTGCCAAAATTTGAAAAGTTGTGTGAACTGTACAATGAATCACTTTGTTAGTGAGAACAAGCTCTTGGATGCTACCAATCCGAATCTTGTCTGGTTGTAGTATTGCTGTCCTGCAAAATATTGACAATGCTTAGTGCATCATTGACAACGGGGACTATTACCTCCTAATATTACTTGAACTCTCCACAGATGTGACACTTAATCATGATATCTTCATCCTCACTCTAATCCTTAGTGCTAAAGTTCTTGACTAGCTTACTTCTAACTTAACAAACTGATCCCCGGTGATTAAAATTGACAACTCTTTTTCCTGTTCCATGCCAATATCTGAAGGTGTGTCTCAGGGTCCGCTTTTTTCTCCAGCACTCGTTAACCTTTATCTGGAACTCTTAGTGGGAATCATCAGACAACCTGCAATCTCTTACCATCAATACACGGATGACACTCAGCTCTACGTAGGTGGGTGAGCTGCTGAAATCCTGAGCCAGGCTCGAGCTAGAGGCCACGCTCTGGCTCAGCTCGCAGTCCTTTTGGAACCTCGAGCTCAAAATGAGCCAAACTTCCACAGGCGATGACGTGGCCTAGTGGCTACAGCTGCCAACCATGTAACATGGGGAACCTGGTTTGAATCCCGGTCTTGGGTCAGCATCCTGTGAGTCCCAGACAAATCTCCTTGTGATGAAAAACAAAGGTGCAATGTTGTCTCTGCCTGTTGTGAAGCACTATGTTCTTGGGCAACGTTTGCGCTATGTAAAACTGCCAAAAATAAAATGTGGATTATGCCTGTCACCCACACTCTAAGCTTACCATCCAAGTTTTAAGGAAAAAGCATTAACATTTGATGTAAAAAGAGCTAATGATCTAGTGGCTGAACGCCACAATGTGAAACTGGAAAATCCGGGATCAATCCCAGCTTCCCGGCCAAATGGGAAATATTAGAACAACTATAAGACATATAAACATTAATTGATCACATTACATGCATGTACATGTCTAATTCAGAGATGGCAAAGAAGGAAGTGGATAATTCTGTTGGGGGAGGGGTAAAGTTGTGAAACAAATTTCCACATCAGTTAGAGTACATGGGCACAAGAGATCCAGACTGTACCCCTCCCCTGACAAAATTATCTGCATCCTTCTTTGTCATCTCTGAATTGGGCATGTACGTGCATATGATAGGTTCAATTAATGTTTTATAGTTGTTCTAATATTACCCATTGTAGATTATATTGTACATATCCTGTTATCACTACATTTTATATTCCAATATGCTACTCCTCCACATGTTGTCTATGTGAAGTGTTCTGATGCTCCTATGTAAAGATGCTAAATAAATAAATAACATTCCTTAAGGGCAGGATGTGCAAGGTACACGTGGAGTGAGTTGGAGCACCTATATCTATAGTTTGTTTTGTTTTTTTCACTTCAGTGAATTTTTTTAGATCTATATCTACTTTTGTTCGATTTGGTGGGTAGTAAAGTGGTGGATCACTAGAATAGCGGTTAGCAACATTGGAGTGACTTGTAGTCCCTAGATACAGATTGTTTGTTTCTTTCACTTCAATCATTTCTTAGAGTTGTATATCTAGTTGTTTGCCATTTGGTAAGTACTGATGTGAAGCGGATCATGAGCAGCAGTTTATTTAGCCTGCTCCTTTGTATCGCATAAACTAGTTGAAAGTTGCTTTTGTTCAAGTATATTTAGCAATGCTTTGATTTATGTGAAATTAAATGCAATTTAATTGAACCAACAGCCAGTATTTGTAATGAGGTACGGGACCAGCTTACAGTAAAAAAACAGGCAAAGGCAGACATCAGTTACAGGATGTCTGCAATACACTTTTGGTCAGCTTTATAACTGCACTTTTATATTTGGTTAGTTTCCGGTGCAGTTTCTATTATTCATTGAGCTCCATGGACACTGATATTTCCAATCCTGCTTTCAGGCTGGAAACTAGTGCCCCCTACCCCTTAAATAGCACCTTACACATTTCCAAATTCTCCACACAAACTCTTGAGTTTTTTTCTGTGCTGTGAGCATGCAGATATTTGTCTTGCGTATAAAATCAATATTTAGTAATGTTTTCATTTATTCAGAATGGAGTTGGACTCAAATGGATTGATTCGTTATAGGATGACATGTAAAACCACAGGCCCCAATAAAGTAAAAGGCTGGTCACTGTAGGTCAGCCTGATAATAGTTCTTTTGTTGGTTAGTTTTGAGAATACTTTGTAATATTCATAGACCCACATTCATGGTAGCATTTCTAATGATGGTATAAGGCTGAGACCAACAAAGTGAGCTTGAGACATTAACTGGCATTTTTCCAAATTCTCTGACCAAACTCTGAACAGCCCTATTTGCACTTTGAACATATGGATACCTACATTCTTTGATACCATTTTAGAACTCCAAACAGAGATAGATTTTAAGAAGACACCCACCTATTAATCACCTGTTGACATACATTGGGACAACAGCCTTTTCATCACAGTGAAAGGAGAAAATGTGGAAATAAAAAAATTCAAATGTTTACAGAGGCTTACTCCTATATAACACCGGAGCACAGAAAAACATGCACGTTATAAATTAAATGAAATCACTTATAATGCGGTCTCTTTAGCGAACCACTGCTCCACAATAAGGTGTGGATTGTAATTGCCACAAAAGTGTGTCAACTGTATCATTCTAAAGGGCACCAAACAAGGTGAATGAGTCCAGGATTGTTGAAAATACTTGAAACATTGGTTGAAAAAATATTTAAAAAGTGCCACGATTTTTAGATGATGACATGTATAGCTTGTACTTGGGGCTGTTGCTGCAATATAGTGTAGAAATGGGCATTCCAATCACTATGGATGTTCTGAAAACATTCTTGATCTTTGAAAAGTTAACATTTTAAATAACATGAACAATGAGCCTTCAGTTTTCCAAATTTGTTATAGATTAGTTTTTCCAAAAACCATTGTCAATATTCGAGAGCTATTGTGTGTGATATCAGAAGAAAAATTGGCTATTTTGAGCAAAATATCTAATCCACAAGTGTATGGTCAAGAAGGAAACAAATCCTGAACACCAAACAAAACAGTAATATACCTTTTGTATCCAAAAATAGAGACACACATTAACATGCTCACAGAAATGTTTAAATTAATTTCATTGGTTGGAAATAAAAAGTATTTTGAAGAGAAATAAATCTTGGCAAGTTGCATAAGAATGTATATGTTTTCTTTGCTTTCACATTTTTTATGTATATGTTCTTCGAGAATTACATATAAATGAGTAGCATATAAGAGCATTTACGAATGTACACACTAAACAACATTTCAAACAATAATTTTGTATTGTTTCTACTTATGTATATTATAAAGCGAGAATCTAAACTGAATTTTCTCAAAAAGAATTTGGTTAAAAGGGAGGGGCTCAATTCATGTTTCACATTCTTTTGAGGGACATGAACATATAACATGTTGGATGAATATGCAGCCAACGTGAGCATATTGTATTTAGTAAAAAACACATCCAGCGGTTAAGGAATCATGCACAAAATACTTTTTAATACTAAACTGGCAGTTTGGTTCAAATCCGAAATTTGAAAATTGGTAGATTGTTTCTCAATTTTATGTCGGCTATGGATGTATTATGAAAGCCGTCTACTTACAGGCAGAAGTCCATACATTTATATGCTCATAAACACTTGGAATGTGTGCATTCTATAAAATTATATTTCCGTACACTATTTTACGCCTGACATCTGCAATAATTAATTACAGGAAAAGCATGGTTGTGAGAGAACTGATTTTTATGCTTTCGTTTAACAGTAGACCACAAAATCAAATGCAAATAACTTTTCGGAACGAAAGTCGGCGTATTTAATATTTCGAAATAAAAATAAAACAAATGCAAAACCTAAAAGTTACTAAGGAAACAAATGTAGGAAGTAAAATTGGCACACTAACAATGTTCGCGTTCAGTTAATTATCCAGTCTGAAACATATATTTATTACATACTACGTATTAAGAACGAAAAGTGAAGGTCCTCGACACAGGGCGTCATTCCGACTAGCATGCTACATATTATCAAGCAAGGGACGCAGACCACATCTGCGTGGGCACTGAGTCCGTCAGGGTGTGTGGCGCATTTTACCACAAATTAGCGCCCGCCCCTTGCGTAGTAACCGCCTTTTGTCAACACCTGGAGTGCACTTGCGATTGGTTGTATTGCGGGACTTGACTTCATACGCAGCTCCCGCCAGCAAAAGGAGGCGGGTCGTGGGCGGGACCGACAGGCTGGCGCCACGCCCCAAAGTAACGGAATGATACTTTCACCACTAGCATACATGCCAAGATTTTAGAAGAGGGAAGTAGGAAATACATTTTAAAAAATCGGAGGAATGTACTTTCCCCAATGCACTGGCGTAGCAAGGGGGGGGCGGAGGGGGCGGTACGCCCCGGGCGGCACGAGATTTGGGGGCGGCGGGTAAATTTATCGCCAGCACCCACCCCCCCCCCCTCCCGCTCTTAGGCGCTCGGCGGCGGCAAAAGGCAGGAACCGCCACGGGCGGCAGAGTGCCTAGCTACGCCACTGCCCCAATGACTTCTGTCGAGGGAGAGGTAATTTCAGGTGGAAATCAGCCAACATAAAGGCATTTTGCTTCTAAAACCGGGAGATTCCTGCCTGGGTCTAGCATGTATGGAAAGCGTTCCGTGGTGTCGCTGTCCAGAGGTTCAGTAAAGCTATAGTGTTTATTGTGTAAAAGTAGGGACTGGAGCAGGGTGGTCTGTGACTGTGAAGTGGTTACCAGGCGTGTCCTACTTCGTCGTCTCGTCAGGGGTAATAATAAGCGCTATATAAGTGCAATTACAATACACTGGGGGAGAGGATGTGGTCCGTCGGCTAGACTGCCGACTTTGGCGCTGGAAACCAGGGTTCGAGCCTCGGGGTCGCGTCCACATCCTGTGATTCTGGGCAAATCCCCTAATCTCCCCGTGACTGAATGTGTAATGTAACTACGGTGCTCATGTAAAGCGCTCTGTTGTAACTTATGTTTACCTGCTGCTCAGCCAGAATGAGTGGGGCCATCATTTGAATACAACACGCTCCAATACCTTCGGGTCGAGTTCGCGCTATATAATATATGCAACTAAAAGGGGCGTAAGTCTTCGAGGACGTTTATGAGAGGGGGCGTGGTGGAGAAGGCGTGTGTTGGTGTCTGGTAGATGCTGAAGAAACAGTAGGTGGGAACCTGTGGATTTGGAACTACGTTCCTGTCAGTTGATTCATTCTTCGAGGGCGGGGCCTGTTCGGCTTTCCTGATCCCGGAGTGGGACACTATCCAGGGAGGGGCTTCCTGAAGTGTACCGGGCGTGGCTCGCGGGAAGAAGCGTGCGGCGTGCCCTAAAGGGGGCGTGTGGAAGGTAATGATTCGCTGAGCTCCGGAAACTTTGTCAGGTGGGCGGGGCTTGAGGGCAGGTAGGCGGAGCTTGTGGGTAGTGGGCGGAGTCTTCCTTGCCTTTCTGAGTCCCGGGTCGGATTCTGAGCGTAACACACTGGTAAGGGAGGTGAGGAGCGAGGCAGCGCGCGGAGGTCGGGCAGAGAGTGCCTTCCATGAGCCGCCTGCAGCGGGAGCAGCAGCAGCACGCCCAGGTACCTACCTGGACTATCCACGCGCATTAACCGGGATTGTTCACGTGTACAGCTTGGACTGTGGGATCCTCCGTGTTCTGCCGGGACACTTGCAGATCTCGTGGGGGCAGTTGTCGGCGTGCAGGAGCACCCCTGGCTGCAAGCTCGTCGTGCCTTGGATTGTTGATCCGTGCACCTCTCCGGATGTGGCACAATTTAGAGGAGGTGCACGTGCCGCGGTTCGTGCACGGCAGTTACGCCGGTGTGATGTGATGGTCTATGCGGAGGGACCCGTGCGAGCTGCCCTCACTGTCTGTGGAGCGCAACACGAGTTACGGTGCACCCCCGCAGCCCTCCCACCACGTGCGGGTCTCAGGGGCACACGGCGGCTGCTCTGCACCGGGCGACAGGTCGGGTACAGTGTGCACTGTGTGTTACATGGGTGCATAGCTTCTCACCCGGCCATTCCTCCGCATCGAGAACAACCCATGGTTACAGAAAATGACGCACTTACGAGGCTCTCCCGTAAAGTTTGCATTTTCAGTTGGCAGGTCATTAGGTTTCTGCTGGGTACTGGGTGAAAGATCTCAGGAAAGTAGCGCAGTCCTGTGGTGTTGTGGAAAGTCTGATCTTTGCTTGTCCCATAGTATAAATATATTCTGAGTAACTCGATGGCCGACGCGCCTTATGCATGCAACGTGCAGGTGCTCTGTTCATGTCGGTGCCGTGATATGTGTAATGTGACGGTGTACGCCCTCCAGCAAGTGAAATGTGTGAATCGGTGTATGTGGGGCACATTTGTGGGGGGCGGGGAAGCTCGATACATGTAATATAATGGGTGAAATCCAAGCTACCGGTGGTTTGCATGGGCTGTGTTCGGTAGGGTGCGTGAAAGGTTGCAAGAGTCGGGTCATGCAGTGTAGTGGGCCAAGTGATGTGTGAAATTCAAGTTACCAGTGGTCCTCGCGGGCTGTATTCGGTACAGTGTGTGACAGGATGTCAGTGCCGGCTCATGCAGTGTAGTGGGCTTAGTTTTGGTGTGAAATCCAAGCTACCAGCGGTCTTCACGGGCTGTACTAGGGGCGGTTCGTGAAAGGATTCTAGTGTCGGCTCATGCAGTGAAGTGGGCGAAGTTAGGTGTTGTGTATATACCCTGTGCGGAGTGCATGTGGAATATCTGTCAGCGTGCATGTGAAGTCGCGTGCCTCGGTAAGTGTTGGGGTTTTTGTGGGTGTAGCATATTGAGTTAGAGGCAAGGTAAAACTACCAGAGTGTTGCATAGGTAACAATGTGGGTAAAAGGAAAGGCGGGAGCTGGTATTTCATGTGGCATATTAGATGAAGATGTATGCTAATAACTGTCAGTGCACGTAACGTCGTGGGTTTAAAGGGAGGTACATGGTGGCGGGGCAAGTACGCAATGAATGGTACATGGTGGCAATTCGTGCAACATAGAATGTGAAAGCCCCGGTAAAAGCAGGCAGTGTGTGCAGCATTCAATAAAAGGCACGACAAAAGCTGGCAGTTCATGCAACCAGGTGGGTGACATGCATGGTAAAAGCTGGCAGTTCATGCACCGTAGCTGGTGTCACATTTTATAAGCTGTCAGTGCATGTAATGTGCTGTGTGACACATGATTAAAGATAGCAGTTCATGCACCGTAGCTGCCTACGTGGTGGTGCTCCGGGCTTGTAATGGATTCCGTGTCTTTGGAAATTAGTAAGGGCGTCGTGCATGCGACTTTGGTGGGGAAAGTATGCCGGTGTGTTAACAAGTTGAACAGTAGAAGCGCTGAGATGTCCTGCAAGTGTAGTATAGTGGTTTAAAGCCATGGAGATAACTGTCAGGGCTCTGTGCGGTTCGTGTAAGTGGTGTTAAAGGGGACACCACCGTGTATGACATATTGAGTGAAAGACGCGGCCTGTAACGTACCGTGTGACCGAGTAAGCGTGAGTATTCTGTGTAGCGTTCACCTGGTGAAAGTCGTGAACAGGGCACTAGAGATGAACGACTCCAGGCGGTGGCCCCGTGCTTGTCCTTGGGTAGAGTTTGCGTCCTCGGGCTTGGCTTGCCCGTGTGAATTGAGGTGTCGCCCTGACGTGGATACTGGAAGTCGCTGTTTAATGTGACACGGAGAGTTACTCTACTTGTGTGGGGACCCCGTTCCCCGAGAGGAAGGGCCTGTCCCAGGGTCGCCAGCCGCACGCTTTATCCGCCCATCCATCGGCATGCAGCTCGGGTGGGCGATGTGGGCTTCGATGCTCAGCCCCTCAGTGTCTGACTCTCCCCTCTTTCCCTTGCAGTGGCTGAGCAGCAGTGCCCGTGGGTCGGAGCTGGCATCGGGAGCAGCATGCGGGGGGCACAGCATGTCTGAGGACGGAGCCCGGCCTCGCAGGCTCGGCGCGGGGATGCTCGCCTGGCTCTGCGGCTTGTGTCTGGTGACTCTGGCGGGCGGAGCTCCGGCGGCCAGGCTGCCCCTCACCGAGGGCCGTACCTCTGCAGGTAAGAAGAGCTCGGCGGAACGGTGCTGGGAGACCCTCAATTCCGCCATCTACTGACTCCATTGTAGCAATGTGTCCGTGACGTGCTGCTAATATAAAACACTCATGTGTTGCATAAAGCAAATTATGTGAATCTGTGTGCATGACTTAATAATTATAAGATGCTAAGCGGTTGCACATTCGACTAATAGGGTAATAAGCACTGTAAAAATGCTACAAAACAATCGCCAGGTGCCTGTTTATGAATTGGGAGCACGGATATGGTCACTTTTTGGTATCTTTGATGCTGTGCATGGCACTGCAGAATTCTTCACTACTCGTAAATGTACAGGTCCAGGCTTGGTGCAACAAAGGCGCTTCAGGCTAAGTGCTGATGTGTGTTGCACACTGGTGCAAAAAGTGTTGCACATGGCTTGTGTACATCCAACCCCTTGTCTGGTTCAAGTTCTGACGTACCTTTTGGAGTAGTTTTCGAGACTATATAATTCATTTAACTCCCTATTGATTTTAGCCCATAAGGCTATTAGGGAAGGTGGGTTTGGGAAAGCGGAGTTGTCAATCGAATTTTAAACTGACACACTAAGAGGCTTTTATTGCCAAGACTTAAAGATCCCCCAGGCACAGGCTTTTATGTGATGAATTGTGCGTCCTTTACCGTTCCTCGCAGTGCCTGTCCTGTTTGGTATGCAGTGGTCTCAATATATTGTCATCCAGTGCATAGATATTGTATTCCAAGTCTTGCCAGGTCTGGGTGCACCTTTGCCAGCGCCATAATACCTGCTTGCCCCAGAAAGGGCACTGTCTTGTGGGCTACCGAAAGGAGTGCCCTCATTTATTTCAGTAGTATTTCCAGCATACGTATCCTATTGGCACAGAGTGATGCCGATTATTTTGACCCTTTCTGTGCCGGTTTAGTGTGAGGTCGAGCACGTTTCACGAGTATCCACTAATATGCTTCCGAGCATTTCATGAGCACAAGATGGGATCATGGTATTTTTCTCACAATAGTACAATTATTTTTGGGGAATTCCTGGAGTAAACCCCTCGCCCATGATGACAGTTCCAGGCCACTTCACATGAGGGCATACCATGGGGAAAAAATAATTCAAGTGTTGTTTACCTGTATTTGCCATTATGAAATGCTTGATGACCGGAGGCCGGACCTTCTCGAACATCACTCCTAAAAGCATGGAACACCCTCCCACTACATATCAGAGCCTTTTCCTCTCTTGTCTTTCACAAGAAGCTGAAGTCCTGGCTTTTCAAGTAACCAAGCTACCATAGGCAGTGCTAGACGCGCACACATGCGCAATGCCAGGATCCCATCGCTGGCGAGAGTGCACTTTACAAATGCTCATAACATGGTGTACCTTTTGTCCTTGATTGTTTGATGTCGTACAGCGCCAAAGCTATAGGTGGTATTGTGATGTCACAGGTCATTAGGGTCTGGTTATAGTAGAAGCCCGTGGTTGTGTGATGTGACATCACAGTTCAGCACAATGGCTGGCTTTCAGTGCACAAGACCAAAATGCATTAGAAGTCACTATCAACAAAGCAGGTGTGTTTGATTGTATCATGTCATAATGTAGTAGGAGCTCCTTGGCAAAGCTGCTGTATTTAATCACGTGATGCCACTGTACTTCAGGGTCTCTTTAACACAAGAACTGCCTGTGGTTGTGTGATATATATATATATATATATATATATATATATATATATATATATATATATATATATATATATATATATATATAATGTAATGGATGCTCCTTATAGCACATCAGATTTTCTTGATTATGTTATAACAATGCATTAGAAGCTCCTGTGGCACAGTAGTAACTCATGATTGTGTGATGTCCCAACGCATTAGATGTTCCCTTGGTAGGGCAGCTGCACACGATTATGTGATGTCATAGTGCATTCGTGGTTACTTTTGTAAGGCAGATGTCCATGATTGTATGGTGCCATAATACATTGATAGGGCTGCTGCCCATGATTGTTTGATGACATCGTGCATTACTGGTTCATTTGGTACAGTAGTTGCACATGACTGTGTGATGTCACTATGCGTTAGATGTTCTTGTGGTACACAGCTGCCCATAATGCAGTAGAAGTTCCTTTGGTGCGCAGCTGTCCTTGATTGTGTGATGACATCATGCATTAGAGGTTCCTTTGATAGCACTGCTGCCCATGATTGTGTGACGGCATCGTGCATTACAGGTTCATTTGGTACAGTAGTTGCACATGGTTGTAGGATAGTTGTAGGATGTCACAATGCATTAAATGTTCCTGTGGTACGCAGCTGCCCATAATGCAGTGGAGGTTCCTTTGGTGCGCATCCGTCCTTGATTGTGCGAGGTCACAATGCGTCAATGTTTCTTTTAGTAGAGCGACTGCTTTTGGTTCCGTGATGTCATAATGCATGAATAGTGTCTGTCGGCTCAACAGCTATATTTGTGTTTGTTGCAGTAAATTAGAGGCCTCTGTGATTATTTTTTTTTGGCATGGTAACTATCCTTGGTTGTGAGATGCCACAACACAATAGAAAGTGCATTACGTGGCCTAAAATATCACCAGTGTTACACCTTTGCAACACATTAAGTGCCTATCTCATACACCTGCCTCGGTCACGTTATAGATCTCTGGTTATTTGTCACCTCTTAATCGTCTAGTGGATTGATAGTGTTTCATTGCTTGCAGTTTATAGGTGCCGTTGTGTTCAGTGTGTTTCAGTGGCATTGCACGGAGTGTGCCAGTAGTGACTGGTAGCAGTGCCAGCCATGACAACTACTCTCATAAATGGAGTCAATTACGAAGGGGCAACTTAATACTTTACTGACACGCCGAGGAGCGAGTGGAGATCCAACTGTGTACTCGAAATGAGTCCTGGGATTTTATTGATCACCGTCCCCGGTCTTGTTTGTTTGCTGTCAGTTTTCTTAACACATGTCATTGCTTGATTTTGTGCTGTAATGTGTCGGTGTCGTAGCTGTCTTAAAGAGACAGAATGGCTGCCCTTTGGTTTATTCTTGGCTGGGTTTGTTATTATTTCTAGTTCGTGACTCCCCTCACACCAGAGCCCATTTAACTCCGTGCTAATGCTTTAGGCAGAATCAGTTGGTGATCGATTTGCCATTCTTCTTAATGCAGATTTAAATGCAAGCTGGGCTCAGTGTCCAAGGAATGAGTTGGAGGTCTCTTCAGCACAAGCATGTAACTTTTGGAATACTTCCTTGTTTATTCTGGGGTTCGCCCTTTCGGCCTCATCTGCTGCTCGGTCTGTTTAATTTTCGATTCCCCATAATGGAAGGTTTTGTATTTCCAAGGCTACTAGAACCAGTCAAAGCTTTCTAATGTCCAAGAGACTTGTCAAGGGGCCACACAATTAGTTCGTTGTGACAATGGGGGTGGGCCTGAGCACCGGCCCAATTTGGCTTTTGCCATGCATCAGACTCTTTTCATCTGACATTAGGCCATATCCTTACTGGAAGGTCGCCTGGCTGCGATGAGGCTGAGGCTCGAGAAGAAAGTGCACTATTAGGCCTCTGTTCTCACTGTTCATTGGCAGATCTTTACTAGTTCGTATATCTAATCCTATCTCTCTCGGTGCTACTGTTGTCTTAATGCAAGCGGGCATGGACCCAACAGATGGACCATCCAGTCTTCACAAAACCATCTGTTGGGAACGCCCAGGAACACCGCACCGCTTTTAATCGCATCAGCCCCTTGAGTATCGAGATTCAAAGCGCGTTTGCACCAAGGTCTAGCCTGCTCCAGACATTTGGTGAGGACGAATAACATGCTGCATCTTTTGGTCCAATTCAAGCAGAAGGGCCATAATCTAGGCCTCTGAACTTTACCCAAACCTCATGTTGCCACCCGCCAAGTCTCGATTTTCACTAGGTGGAGGACAGTGCAGAAAAGCAAACAGCTACTTTGAACTATACTGAATAACACTGACCACATCACAGGGATATCCCGAACTGTCAACATGACTAATCTCCTTTTCTTTTTTAACGTAAATATGTTTTTACTGAAGTGGCACTTTCTAAAATGTTTTTATTGCACTGGCACTTTACTACATTACCACTCTGCTGGCAACAAGTATCAACTTACTGCATTGCAAAATAGGCTGTCTAACTGAATTCATACTTTATTTTAACTTTGATGCTGCTGTCTTAGTATGCTTTTTACTGATGGATTTATTGTCTTAGTATGTATGAACTTGACCTTTGTTTTATTAATTGAATTCTTGTCTACATTGTAAAGGTTTTAAATATCCATGTACAATAAAGCATTACTTACTTACTTACTCATCTGCTGCTCGGTCTGTTTAATTTTCGATTCCCCATAATGGAAGGTTTTGTATTTCCAAGGCTACTAGAACCAGTCAAAGCTTTCTAATGTCCAAGAGACTTGTGAAGGGGCCACACAATTAGTTTGTTGTGACAATGGGGATGGGCCTGAGCACCTGCCCAATTTGGCTTTTGCCATGCATCAGACTCTTTTCATCTGACATTAGGCCATATCCTTACTGGAAGGTCGCCTGGCTGCGATGAGGCTGAGGCTCGAGAAGAAAGTGCACTATTAGGCCTCTGTTCTCACTGTTCATTGGCAGATCTTTACTAGTTCGTATATCTAATATCTAATACCATAACATCTAACTTAAAAGGTCCATCGATGAATTAAAACTCCCAAAATAATAGGTGGAGCTGTTAGTGAACTTAGCGGTCATTTTGCATTGACTTCTAAAGGATGAAATGTTAAGTCTGCGTTGTGGGAATTCAACCCTGAAGCCTTGAGTTTGCAATTAGACCTCTGCAGCTGGCATATTAACCGGCTCAGCTTTATTGCTCGTGACATGGCACATTCTGTGCTTGTGATGAGGGTTTGTGCTGAGGTTTCTTGCCCTGGTCTAGCCATGCTCTACAGATCATGCATTCTCCTCACGTCATGGGGGTATAAGGTGGGTTTGTGCTGAGGTTTCTTGCCCTGGTCCAGCCATGCTCTACAGATCATGCATTCACTGCACGTCATGGGGATATAAGGTGGGTTTGTGCTGAGGTTTCTTGCCCTGGTCCAGCCATGCCCTACAGATCATGCATTCTCTGCACGTCATGGGGATATAAGGTGGGTTTGTGCTGAGGTTTCTTGCCTTGGTCCAGCCATGGTCTGTATGTAGCTCATGCATTCTCTGCACGTCATGGGGATATAAGGTGGGTTTGTGCTGAGGTTTCTTGCCTTGGTCCAGCCATGGTCTGTATGTAGCTCATGCATTCTCTGCACGTCATGGGGATATAAGGTGGGTTTGTGCTGAGGTTTCTTGCCTTGGTCCAGCCATGGTCTGTATGTAGCTCATGCATTCTCTGCACGTCATGGGGATATAAGGTGGGTTTGTGCTGAGGTTTCTTGCCCTGGTCCAGCCATGCCCTACAGATCATGCATTCTCTGCACATCATGGGGGTATAAGGTGGGTTTGTGCTGAGGTTTCTTGCCTTGGTCCAGCCATGGTCTGTATGTAGCTCATGCATTCTCTGCACGTCATGGGGATATAAGGTGGGTTTGTGCTGAGGTTTCTTGCCTTGGTCCAGCCATGGTCTGTAGCTCATGCATTCTCTGCACATCATGAGGGTATAAGGTGGGTTTGTGCTGAGGTTTCTTGCCTTGGTCCAGCCATGGTCTGCAGCTCATGCATTCTCTGCACATCATGGGGGTATAAGGTGGGTTTGTGCTGAGGTTTCTTACCTTGGTCCAGCCATGGTCTGTAGCTCATGCATTCTCTGCACATCATGGGGGTATAAAGTGGGTTTGTGCTGAGGTTTCTTGCCTTGGTCCAGCCATGGTCTGTAGCTCATGCATTCTCTGCACATCATGCTACTTGAATCTGGCACAGTGCTAAATTAAAGGAAGTACTGTCTTGCTTTTACAATTGTCATGTTTGCAGACACAATGTTCTGCTAAATGCAGTGTACACACTCCACACTTCCGTGATGTTCTGGGAGCGCTTCCATCCTTTGATTGTTTTTGTGAGGCTGAGGCAGAAGTATAGCAGCGTGTGCCTCCTTGTGCCTAAAAGCCCAAGACAGGGACAGTGCAAATGTAAAGGTGGTTGTTCTGTTTTTTTGACAGCTGTTATTGATTGTTGTTTGCTTTACAAACATTTGCATGATTATAGTTTGCATTTCCATGGCCTATATTTTTAAAGAAATGTTTGTACGTAACAAAAAATAAGAGGTTGGGTTGAATTGGCGTGGTGCTGTTGGCACTAAATATATGCCAGAAAATTGAGTTTTAAAGGCTTTGCGGTTCTGGTTGGTCAAGTTAATTAAAGGTCGTGTGCGGCCTCAAGACACTATCTTTGTAAGTCTTTCCACGTAAGTTTGTTAGTACAGCAAAACTAGGGAAGTAATATTTTAAAAGAAGACCCGGGGATAAGTCTTAACTGCAGTACGATGGTGAAATGTTGGTGACATCATAGCCCCTCACTCATGGCGTGGTACTGTTAAGGTGATTTGTGTGATAGTCTGTAACATAGCATAGGAGAGGGTGGCGCCATAGTATGCCAGCCTCGCTCACATCCCACCAGCCCTCACGAGACCCACCTGCTCGGGACATATGTGTTATCACATAAGCCCTCCACCCACATATTCCCAGCTACAGATGGGTGGCCCAGCCCTTGAGCATGTTGTTTATTGATAGCTTTGTCATTATGTTATTTATATTCATATGGAAGGCATTCTACCTTTATGATGATCACACATCGCCAGCTGCATTTGGTACTCTTGTGCCCTGCTTTTGAGGATTTCATCACAGACTGGAGTCTGTAGTTTGTGAGTTTTCATTTGTAGAAGGCATTATAATAATTTATTTTTTTGTTAATTGGATGTAGCCAGGTGGTTTGTGCCCACTGGGTTAATTTGGCTTGAGCATTGCCTGTATCTGTTTATCTTGCCTGTATTCTGTGGCGCTGCAGAGCCTCTATAACTATATTGCTTGTTTGAGCTTTGTTGGCAAAGGTACTGCAGTGCCACCCTGTCGTTGGGTAGCCACATGCAGGAGAGGAGTCATAATCTGCAATGGCTGAAGACCGAGTGATCCCACTCCGGGCTGGACGTTGGCTTGTACAAAGGCATGTTCTCATTACTGAGGGTGGTTGTTCGCCAGCTCGTGCGTACAGTGGAAGGCCTCATTTTCCAGAAAAGGCCTTGGAAGGCTTTTTTCCCCTGTGATCTAATGCTCCACACGGGGCTCGTGAAGCCTGCAACAGCTCAGGCTTTGTGCCCAGGCCAGGCTGCATAAAACACACTTTGAGGGGAGCCTTTCTGGAGGTATGTGTGTGTTTGCTAATATGAATGTGACCCATTGGAGGGGCTGCAGGTTTCCATGTCTCCGCGGGGAGTTGCGCTCCATGCTGCTGGCAGGAAGGAGGCAGATGGTGCGGCTGCTGCTTGAATGGGAGCCAAGGCTGGAGTACACTGTAGGCCTCCTCCACGATGTGGTCCCCTCCTCGGCTGTGCCTGAGGGGGGGGAACAATGTCAAGTTTTTTTATGAATGAAAGTGGGAAGGCGCAGGCAGGGCCTGTGAATGTGTGTGCCATTCACAGGCTATGGCAGAGATGATTAAGGGGGTCAGCGAACACTTTTTCTGCTCCAAGCATGCGGTCACTCCATTCAGCGGCTAGAGAATAGGCCTTCCGACCAGCATTAGTATTCTGATGAAGATATCCCAGCACACAATTTGGGAATGTCACGTCCCTCAGTGGCGGGGATGCGTGGAAGGCGCACCAGTGAATGTTTGCCTGTTGGGCACGAATATTATAATTTATTCTCTCTCCTGATGGACGGCTAATCTCCAGCGGCCTTTCAATTCTCCACCAAGCTTGGCTCATGTTGTCCTCTTAGTATTCAGTGGCGTCGCTTGAATATTAAGGGAACTGTCAGAATTAGCAAATGAATGTTTATGGCGAAGGAGTTCTGTTCAGAGATGCCTCCATCTTTCAGGTGCTCTTAATGTTGACAGACTCCTCCTTTCTAAATGTAGGCCCTACATAATCTGGTAAAACTCTGCGTTAGAAGTATACAAGGATGATGCCAAAACATTGACAGATATCTGAAATGCCATGATAGGCAATATACAAATAGTTTTGCTTTTGTTTGTTGATGGCACACTTTGGGGGGGCTGCGAAAGTCGCTTCTTTCCTTCCACAGCGCCGATTTTGCAGCAGTTGGGAGGAAAGTGAAAGTGTTCCGAACTCTCTCCCTGAGTGGAAGCTTAAGTAAATATTGGCAAGGAAATTAAATTGCTTTGTTCACATTAGCTCTTTATTGAAGTTAAGATAGCTTGGTTGAGGTCTGCTGCAGATAACGTGTGCAGTGTACATGTCGTGTGCTCAGTTTCTGGAGGGTCTTATTGCATCATTGAGGGGGTGTGCAAAATGACTGCCCTTCAGTAAGTTAGTATTGCGTATCAAAATGAAATTTCAATATAGCGTCAGACTGGTTTCTGCCCGAAAAACAGGGTTGTTCCCAAATCCCCACGTCTGGTGTGTACTCAACACCTACTGGGTGTGATGATTACTGTGTGGGTGTGAGTTGGTAAAGGGCTTCTAGCTGCAACTGTTTGCCGGCTGGGAGGCCTGCAGCAGGGAAACCATCTTCCTATACCACAAACTTCCATCCCTCTTCTCCCTGGACCCCCCTGTGTGTCACAGTGCTGTGTTGTGGTGTATTGTGCTGATGCACAGTGTCTGCTGCTGTCAGACCTCCTTCCTATACCATAAACTTCCATCCCTCTTCTCCCTGGACCGCCCTGTGTGTCACAGTGCTGTGTTGTGGTGTATCGTGCTGATGCACAGTGTCTGCAGAGGTCAAACATTCTTTCTGTACCACAAACTTCCATCCCTCTTCTCCCTGGGCCCCCCTGTGTGTCACAGTGCTGTGTTGTGGTGTATCGTGCTGATACACAGTGACTGCAGCTGTCGGACCTTCATCCTATACCATAAACTTCCATCCCTCTCCTCCCGGGCCCCCCTGTGTGTCACAGTGCAGTGTTGTGGTGTATTGTGCTGATGCACAGTATCTGCTGCTGTTAGACCTCCTTCCTATACCATAAACTTCCATCCCTCTTCTCCCTGGACCCCCCTGTGTGTCACAGTGCTGTGTTGTGGTGTATCGTGCTGATACACAGTGACTGCAGCTGTCAGACCATCATCCTATACCATAAACTTCCATGTCTCTCCTCCCGGGCCCCGCTGTGTGTCACACGATGCTGTGTGGTGGTGTATCGTGCTGATGCACAGTGTCTGCAGCGGTCAGGCCTTGGCGGACTAACCCTGCTCTTGGCGGCATGCTTTGCACCCAGTGTGTGTGTCCACACATGGATGTGTTGCGCAGCGCGAGGGAGGGCGCCAAGTGCAGTGTGCAGGTCCGGGCCCGCTCGTTCCTCTGAATCATAAATCAGCAGGGCGTGGGTAGCAGCAGCCTAACTGAAGGGTAGGAATCAAGGCACTCGTGTGCTGCTCGGAGCTGCTAAGACTCGAAGTAACGCGGACCTCTGGTAAAAGAGCGGGGGTCTCAGCGATAGCACGCACGTGTTGTGTGCCTGTAGACGTGTACACCCTTCCTTGTGCCCTCGCAGTGTGCAGACCGTAGTGAAGAACAGCAGCCGCCGGGGAGAACAGAAACGAGAGACCTGCCTTCATTCACCGTAACGCGCCCCAATTGAGTTAAACTGCAGGTTCTTGAAATATGGTGTATTGAAAACAGCCCATTTCCTGTTTGTCAAACACACACGTGCCCTCACTGTAAATATAGGACCGGCCTGTGTAACTTTGTAAAGCTTGGCTGCCGTGTAGTATGCTGTCCTCAAGACAAAATGTTCAGAAAGTCTGCGGCTCCAGTATTTGCATGAAGCCTCTAACTAGGCCTGCTCCCCGCCTCCACCTTGTGGCGTTGTTAGTGAAGTGCACTCTCCTGTAAAACAAAACAAAACATTAAGTATATGTGAACTCTGCTCTCGTCTGTCCTAAAAATAGAGCTCGCGGTTGTGAGACATTTCAGTTGAGACCCTCTGCAGAAGGAGGTGGATGTCATTCTAAAAAAGCCCCCAGTAAAACAAAAATAGCGGCTTTAAAACAGAGGTGGCAGTCTGAAATATTCTCAAGTATGCATCGAAGCAACTGCGCGCCAGCCCTTTGACACCAAGTGCTGCCAGGATGGGCTAGCTTGCCTACTTCAAGCAATGCGCGCAAAGATGTTTAGGCATGAAACTTGAGAGCTGCTATCTCTGCTACAATATCAGTTCACGGCGTTCGCACAGCTCGAAGATCCAGTCTTCGGGGCGCATTTCATACAGTTGCAGAACTGCACACAGCCATATTCTGATGCGTCGAGGGATGTTTTCATAGACATAAAATGGAAGAACCCCTTTACTTAATCTAATGCTTAGAACGGGATTTGTCTTCCGACATAGGTAAATCCTGCCGCAGCTTTGAAGCTTCTTTACCTGTAGAAGAACTTTTGATCCCACTGGAAAAGGGTAACTACTTCCCAGTAGTGTAGTTCAGCATAAGAAGATGCAAGTTAACTCGGTATTTTTTTAAGGAACAAACGAAGAATGCAAATAGCATCTTGCCTTTCAAAATCTCCAGCCATACTTGTTGCACAACTGTCCAGCGCTTTTTAAATGGTTCTGTACTTAACTTACAACCTTGCAGGCGCGCAGGCAACCCTGTGTCACAAAGACGTGCGTTTCAAGCTGGTCGAACACTGGTACGGGTGGGTATTGCTCTCTCAGTAGTTTGTTCATTGAAAGAAAGCAGGTCTTCGAAACTGGTGCTGGAACCAGAGCTCCACACGTAAATAAGTCATAGATGCTATGCTGTATCTGTAATTCCATGCCACATAGTGGCGCTTTACTAGCTGGCATGTGAGCCTTACCTGGCCCAAGAAAAAATAGAAGTTCAAATATATTCCTCTCTTCTTCCTCAACTTGCAGCCTTCATTTAAAAGACTGAATGTAAAACCTAGTGCTTGGGTCAATGAGGAGTCCTGGGAGATGGCGTGCTTCTGGCTGTGAACTGGTTCGGTTGAGCAATTGTCTTTTTAAAAAAAAATGTTTACCTATCTTGGCAATAGATAGACCCTTCATAAACTCGTTTCTGCTTTTGTGGAAAGTGTGGCATTCTTGCCGTTCTGCTTATGTTTAATCAAAATTAGGATTCCCATGTGATTTCAAATGGTTAGACTTATTAAAACCATTCCTTCCATCACCGTTTGTGATTGGAGGAATGGTAAGTGTAACATTATTGCCCTTCTGCTTATGTTTAATTAGACATAGGGTGCTTGTGCATACACATATGTGATATTTAGAAAGATGACTGTTTCCATTGTTTTAAAGGCTATTAGGAGGTGCTGCAAAGGGCCACGGTCCTAAACTGACATTTTTGTTGTTAATAGCTACGTTAGCCTACATTTATTGCGTCTCGTTAATATCTTGTTGAATGTGCCCTTTCACCAGGCTTTAAACGCACTTGAGAGAAGTTTTCAGACTTTTGTGTCAGCATTCTGTATGCTCAGTCTGTGTGGGGGGTTGTTACAAGGCGTGGCCATCTGAATATATGTATTCACCTACCTTCTGGAAATCTGGGTGCCACAATCCGATCTCTACATTGGATGTGTAAGTATTCGTAAACTTCAGGTTTGTATTAAGCCCTCTCTGTAACCTAGTGATGTACCACACACAATGACGCTGCAATTTAACCGTTTACTGTCACTTTAATTTGAAAGCAGTATGAAAGAGTACCATTTGACAGTACGTTGTAGCAGAAGACCTTGTCTGTAGGTGGTCTGAGCACATTTTCTGTGTCTCAAAAGGAAAGGTTGGCTCGACAGGGCATTGTCGGAGATTCTGTCTCCATTACGTTTTGTAAGTGCCTTGTGATATATTGTGCTCGTCACCGAATAGCCTTTATTCACAAGTTAAGTTGGTCAGTGGTAGCTTATCACCCGCTATCTGTTATCCTTTTCCGAGCCAGTTAGAAGTGGTCTGCTACACTTTTCAGGTTGCTGTTTTTGGGTCCCATGTCTCTTTCTGAAAGATGTACACTTGGGATGTGGTCGGAGCTGATTGAGTACCCTCAGGCTTAGCCCACTTCTGTGTTGTAGGCGTCATGTGGTACATGATGTCATAGGACAGTCGTACAACAAAAGGTGTGCTTTAAATGAATCTTAAGAGTGCCTTTGTCAGCTGGACGAAGTGCTGAACTACTTAACATAGACTTTAGAGTGGATTCTGAATCTATTTGAGAGTGAGCTGCCTCCTGATTGGGATTCACTGGTTGCTATTGAGAATGACATAGAAGTGATAGAAATCATACTCTTCTTAAAGCACTGAGGGGCACATGCATCAAAGGTTTTTGCGATCGCAAAAGGCGCAATTCGCAAAAATCGGCCGTTTGCGATCGCAAATTGGCCTTTGGAGATGCATGAAAGTGTTTCCTATGCGCAATTTAAGAATTTGCAATTATTTGCGAATTCCTAAATTACGATTGCATTTAAGGAATCGCAATTTGCGATTCCTTAAATGCAATGCTAGAAGCACTTTCAAATAGCGATTTCGCTATTTGGGACCGCAAATTACAGACAAATCAAACTTGTCTGTAATTTGCAAAAACTTTGAAAAATGCACTAAAATGCATTTTTTAAAGTTTTAGGTTACACACACACATGCCCTTGGGGCATGTGTATGCGCAACATGGGTGCACATCACAATTTCAGGGGTGCAACAGGGTGTCATTTTGACACCCTTGCATCCTTGAAATTGCATGAGCAATTTGCGAGTACCTACTGGTACTCGCAAATTGCGCATGCAATCTCCAATTCATTAGGCCCCTAGGAATGAATGGGACGGCATTCCTTAATTGCGACTCGCAATTTGCGAGTCGCAATTAAGGAATGTTTAGGAATCGCTATTTTTATAGCGATTCCTACATGCATAGGCTTTTGCGATTCCTTAATTGCGATTCCTTAATAATCGCAATTAAGGAATCGCAAAAGCCTACCTTGATGCATGTGCCAGTGAGTACCTTCTGTTTTCTTCACTCCTTCCCCCTTGAAGTGATTGAGGCTCCATTCTCCACCTTGCTGCTTTGTTGATGCACCCTAAATTGAATCACCTGTGGGGTACACCTCACTACTGCAGGTAGCTGCAAAAAAAAAAAAGGGGAGGCACAAGTGAACTGCTCAGCGCTGCAGGTATCTGCAAAACGTGGGCACCACTCACTGTTGCAGGTAGGGCACATCGCACTGTTGCAGGTGCTGTAAAACTTGTGGGCACCGCTCATTAATGCAGTACCTGCAGAACATATGGGGCACTGCTCACTGCTGCAGGAAGCTCCAGAACCTTTGGCCATCTCTCACTGATGCAGGTCGTTGCAAATCAGGTGGGCACAGCTGCAGAACGTAAGTGCCTGCTGCAGAGCTATAAAAACGCACATTCTGTGTTTCATTCATAGCATACCCAAACTGCTGCTCAAGAAAAATGCATATTTTGATTTTTTGGAATGGAAAATGTTAAATCTGCTATATTTACTTGCTTAGAAAAGGATCACAGACTGCTGGACTGGAGCCTCAAAGTAGGTTCTAAAACATCAGAGCTCTGTTAAAAATGATGCGGGCGCACTACTAAAATTATACGGATCTCTGTTTATTTGCTGAAGATCATGGTATCATGGTGCCCTCTTGGGGGGGGGCCTTTCTGCCTCCTGTTCCTGTTCTGTCACAACATAAATGACATGAAGCCCCTGGTGGGACAGCAACAAAGTGGATGGCGGGTCGGAGATGTGGACTAAGTTATAAATTGTTACATGGATGAAAACTTCTAGTGTATAATGTCATGTCAAGTCAAAAATAAAGTTTATTTAAACCATCTGTTTTTAAACCATAACACATACATTATCATTTAAAAAAGTCTACACATTACAAAGTCGTTTTCTTAAGCAATAAAACCCATAATATCCTTAAAACTTAATACTTAATTCCTACCAATTTTAAAACCACTAATTTCATTTTAGATTGCAAGGCACCTCGCTTCTCTTAAGCCTCTATTGGACCAGGGAACCTATAGACACCCTGCATAAATTTCCCAATGGCTATCGCGATATCTAAATGTTCCATATCCGCGAGAAGCTCCCATGCTTGTGAACGCGCCCTAACATCATACTTTAAAAAGATCGGACGAAGTATTAATTTACGTAAATATAAAAATTTCCGGCAGTCCAATAAAATATGTAAAATATTACATTTCATCCCTATATTACACATACAATTGCCATCTTGTTGAATTAGGCCAGATTTTATTGCACTATTTATTACGGCCGGATTAATACCGATTCTAATCCTTAGTACATCCATTCTTAACCAACGATTCGGTAATGTGTCTAGGTAGGGATAGCTTATATCTTTCTCCCAGCTATTACTCATAAATTTTACAGAGTCTTTCATACTCAAATACTCTCTGTCTACTGCTCGTGACAATTCTTTACCCTGCATTCTAAGTACACTCTTTGTTACGTTGATTTGCAATGTCTTCGGATCTATTTCCACGTTCAGGTGATCACAAATGGTCTGAAGTTTGCATCTTGTGGCTTTAGCCCACTTTCGCTCACTAGATTGGATCTCTTTCATGCACCACTGAGACACCTTTGTGACCTCCCCAAGACCCAAACGATTCCAAAATCTAAGTAAACTTAGTTGCACCTGAAAGTTCCACGCAGTCAGGCCAAGTTCCAGTCTAATTGCCTGGATCATTGCCGAGCTGGGGAGAGAGAGTAAAGATTTTAGGCATTTCCCTTCATCTTTATCCCAGGAGCTTTTACCATCAATACATAAGATTTCTGAGCCATATTGGAGTTGCGGAGGAATCCAGTGTATAATGTGGTGTATAATATTGGGGTTTAGTCTGTTCATCAGCTATCCCTTTATCCCATTAATTGGAGATGAAAGCATAGAGAAATAGAAGGATTTGGGCAGCACCTTCTATTTGGCCCAGATGGGGTTCTCTGGACATTAAGGTTTTCTGCTTTATAGGAAACAAACCACAAGACCATTAAGTTTAATACATTATATACTGGGCATTGCACCCAGTTGTCTTAAAGGGAGCACCAAGGACTCTCTAGACCTCTGTTTTGGGGACAAAGAGGCGAGTTCACACGGAGCAGCACGGCCCGTTAGCTCTCACATAAATGGATAAGCCGCAATCACCAGCTAGTGTCTTAAAAGCGTGTGTGCTGAGGAGCCACGTATGCAGTGAAGGATACATCCGCCAGGCAGGCACTATCTGTATGATTAATGGGGTCTTATCGGGGAAGCTTAGGGCCCTCCACTGCTTTCTGGGAAGGCTGCCCCAGCCAAATTGGGTTTCACCTCCATGGCGTCTTGAAATCTGTGCCGCTCAACAAGTCCCAGATCAGCCTTGCTGCATTTTATCGCTGGATGTGGACATTGGAGTGAGCCCTTTCTAAACACAGCAGTATCCTAGCGTATATGAGTACTTTGAAAATACTTTCGGCAGAATGAGCCTGTTAATGTAGCAAAAGCTGAAATAAGTGCGAGGATGAACCATTATTTTAGGGAAAATGTAGACAAACTATCACTTGCTTTAGCAGGTGAGGCCATGGCAGTGAAACATTGTAGGTATAGATGGTTTTGGTGTTCAGCCATTATTGCATTAAAGTCTTGATGTGTTTTCCTTGTTGACTCCATGCTGTATTGGTGTTGTCAAATGTGTTTATCCCTACTTAGTTCAGTGCTGTGTTTTTGTCTCCGGTTTGAATAATGTGACCACTTTTAACACACATAAAGTTTCACAAGGGCTACTTTGTTGAGTAGATGGATGAAACAGCCAGTGACATTCAGTGAAGCATACTAGCATATCTGCCTGCTGTAACATTGCACGCCTCGAAGTGTGCATCAGCTGTGTCTTTGTGCTCACCCTAGACCGGCTCTCCTGTGTCATTCATACCAAGCCATTTTTAGGTCTGGCGTTAGCTAACGCCTTTTCATTTTCCTAAACTTATATATTACAAAGTGTCAGTGTAGTTATAGTAAGGACTAGGTTTCCATTGGAAATAGATATTTTTGATTTTTAATAGCTTTGGCGCCGTTTGACAAATCTTCACAAAACTTTTTTTTAAAAAGATCATCTACCTCAGCTCGTTCCAGGAAAATTATGGGGTTATCTGTCAAGCCGGGGCAAAGAAAAGGGGTCCAGGGCATTAGGGTTGGTGCATCATTCTAATTAGGATTGGCGTGCTGTAGTAGTGCTGCACTAAAAATAATAAACCGTGCCGGGCCGCACTTTTCAATTAAAATCCCCCTGGGTGGGCCAGCTCCTAGGGGTCGGTGCATCATTCTTTTTAGTAGAGGAGGCATCCCCATAGCCTGATGCTTAATTAGGGAGGGGACGTGGGGCCCCCTCCTCATGCCATATAATAACCTCTGAGACCCCATTCCCTGGGGCCCGATATTTATATTATCAGGGAAGGAGTTGTGGGACCCCCACCCTGAGCTGTATCTTTGCCCTATGGCCCGATATATTATTAATTTGGGGAGGAAGGCATAGAGCCGCCTCCCCAAGCCATACAATGCTCCCCCTCCCATATAATGCCCACCTCCCCATCTCAATTCCCCAGGGTCTGGTATCCGGCATTGTCCCGGGAGACCTCGGTTAGAAGTCTAGCTCTCTGCCTGGGCTCTCCCGGGTAGGGAATATAGGTTTGCTCCTAAACGGTGGGAGCAGAAACTCGTAGCCCTCTTCATCCATTGGGCAGTTGTGTTCGCATTTTTCTTCCGCCCACTTCAGCATACCATATGGGAAAGTGAGTCTACCCACTCCAGCCATTGGCTGATTTCACTGTGACTGAGTACATCCTGTCTCTTCACAAGGGACACATCTGCACACAAAGTAGTTCCATTCAGTGCCAGTGACTACTATACTAATGTATACTTTTTGAGGGCACATTTTTTTTTCTTTTACATTTTTTTTAATGTTGTAATATTCACCAGTAACCTTTAGAAAAACCTCCTTGTAATTTCCTGATCCAACCAATTCTGCTGACTTGTGGTTAATTTCATGCAAGACACCTTTGATGGACAAGTTATTCCTGTATGCATTTCTTTTTTGTAAGTACTGGAATAAAATAAAAAAGTAAACTTTCACTATTATGCATGGAAAGACCCCATAATGTGTGATGTGAGGTAGTCATTTTGCAGCAACCCAGCCGGCTGCAGTTCACACCAATGCGGATGCAGACCTTTAAACCATTTGATTTCCGGACTGTTCCTCGTCTCTGTCATTAGGGAGAGTATTTTGATTTCATCATTTGGACCTGCAGCATATAGTGTCCAGCAAAGTTCCTCTACTGTGACAGCCTAAGCACTTGCTTTTAAAAAGTGAAAATTTAACACAGGGTTCACTGAATACTCTTGTACCTTAGTTCCAAGAAATGATTGGTGAACTAGTGATTTACAAGCGACCACAACATAACAGAACACTTTTTTATGTATATACAGTGTTAAATGTGCTGAAGCCTATTTATACTTTAACAAGCTGTTATGGCCTGGTACCGTGGGCTTCTTTCTCTATTGACTGTAAAACGTGACTACAATAAGCCTGTTCTATACAGAGTAGAATCCATGTACAAGAGTCCTCTCTAGCTCTATAAAAGTTTCCGTGTACTGAATTTACATTGAACATTTTACATAATCAGTGAATATCCTGAAAAGGAGGCATGGATCAGGCCCTCTGGGAGATACATTACTTATGCCTGCTCTAGTGTATGGGTCACCAGGTCTTTGCCTTACTATGCTTAGTTCGAGGCAGGCCTTGTCCTAGCAGACTGTTATTGCTATAGACTATTAAGACCCTTGCACAGCTGGCCTGTTTCTTATTACTTCATGTTGTGAGCTTACTATGGCCTCTGACTTGTGGAGTCAGAAGCCCAGATGCAGCAGGCCTTTACTTTGTTATATTGGGTGATGTTGCTCTTACAATAGTGTATGGTTCAGGCTTAACTGGTGGCTGCTTTGCTTTACAGTATGAAATATCTTACCTTAGTGTGAAGCCGAGGTACAACAGGCCTCTGCCTTGCTTTAGTGTGTGAGGCCCACGTGCGGAAAGCCACTGCCTTAGATGCAGCAGGCCTCTGCCTTGCTTTACTGTGTGAGGCCCAGGTGCGGCAGGCCTCTGCCATGCTTTCCTGTGTGAGGCCCATGTGCGGCAGGCCTCGGCCATGCTTTCCTGTGTGAGGCCTCCATGCTTTCCTGCGTGAGGCCAAGGTGTGGCAGGCCTCTGCCTTGCTTCCCTGTGTGAGGCCACGGTGTGGCAGGCCTCTGCCTTGCTTGCCTGTGTGAGTCCCAGGTGTGGCCAGCCTCTGCCTTGCTTTACTGTGTAAGGCCACGGTGTGGCAGGCCTCTGCCTTGCTTTCCTGTGTGAGTCCCAGGTGTGGCAGGCCTCTGCCTTGCTTTCCTGTGTGAGGCTCAGGTGTGGCAGGCCTCTGCCTTGCTTTCTTGTGTGAGGCTCAGGTGTGGCAGACCTCTGTCTTGATTCACAATGTTAAGGCTCAAAAAGCAGCTTTTTGCCACCAGGCCCTGTTACAGGCCTCTGATTCCCCGCTCTGTCACTGGGGGGAGCTGGGCATAGTGTGACGATTTGCAGGAGCCCTGCGCTCTGAAGTGCTTGCCATCTATGCCCTGCCAAGGTCTGCTGCGCCCCGATAGCACAGACTTGTGGTCTCAGTGAAGCAGGTGGCTGGGTGGGGACTTACCCATGAAGAGACCCGAGGCACAACACGCGATTGTTACTTTCATTTATCTTTCGCGGTTTGAACCCACTCTGCCAGATAAGGTTACACGAAGCTGAAGCTGTTGCTGCCAGTGATAACACAGGGCGGTTGAGGCCTGGGCTCCTTTCTCCTCTTAGTAACAACCCAAGGGCTCTCTTGAGCCAGGGCGTGGCTTTATTTTACTTAAGTGGACAACTTTATGGAGGCAGGGAAGGGATGTTAATTGTTTACGGCATGCCGTGGGACGCGTGCCAGGAAAGTAACTGCACTGTTTCATCATTTATTTGATTATTTTATGCAGTGATTAAATGCATTTTTCAAAACTGCTCCTTGCCTGGAAAGTAAAACCAGACGGTATTCCTTTTAATGCCTTTTTTGGGATACTTTTTTGTGCTATTTAGTATAGCTTTCTCCAGAGAGTTTGATGGAGGAAGCACCTGAAATAATTGATCCAGTATCCTAGTTTTGGTGAATCCCAATCCCTGCTCAGGAGTCCTTGGAAATTCGTTTTGATTCTTATTCTTAGCCATGTGCTTATGTCAGCACACTTTGTTGTAGAATTGCTTGTCCTTTCACATGAATAAATACTGCACAAGGATATTTCCTTACAGATCGACAGCAGAAGACTGATTTAATAATACCCACGGACCATAAAATAATCCTACTTACATTCTCACATGATCACAGCCTTGAGAAAGCCAAAGGCCACGCATTCTACTGTGAGCGAAACGTGTCTGCAGATCAATAGTACACCAGAGTGTTACGAACACCCGATTGTTGCAAACAAAGATTAAAATGAGTTTCTGAAAAATCATCAATGCAACTCTTGATTCAGTTTCTGCATAATAATTAAGTTTTACCAAAATTAGGGTATTGGATCTGTTATTTCTTTTTACCTGTTTTGAAATCCATAGGTATCAAAATACAGTATCTAGCTTACAGGCCTTGAAAAATCATTAAAATGTTACTAGACCCGCAGGTCTAGTAACTTGAATAATCTACTCGACCTAACTGTATGTACTTGACCGGTAAACTGGTCTCAAATTGTGTGATCCTAGGCAAATCATTTATTTTACAGACCTGCCTTTTTCTTCATTATAACATTTGGGAGCACCTTCAAATATGGGAGTTCAGATTTTCTGCTGTGCAAAAAAACCTCTTTTGTTTGAATAAATAGACTAAAAGTTTGCTCCATGTATAATAAGAATCCAGCCCAATTATATAGGGTGCACATGATCCCAGACTTGCCCCTTAGTTCACTAATAGCATTGCTATCAGGGCTAGAGTGTTTCTCAGTTCATGTTTAAAAACTCCCTTTTAGTAAATATGGGGCCATATGAAGAGAATTTAGGGATTGCGAATTCCTAATTGCAATTCTTTGCGAATTGCAATTAGGAATTCGCAAGTCCTAATGTACAAAAATCTAGAAGTTGGAAATAGCGATTCCTAATGGGTCTAGAAGTTGGAAATAGCGATTCCTAATGGGGTCGCAATCGACCTATCTCATGACTATTAATGAGGTAGGCTGCAGTTTGCGACCCATTAGGAATTGCAACCTGCTGGGGTCAGCAGACCACCATGTCTGTCATTGGTTTTTAATAAAGCTTTTTTTCCCTTTTTTTTATTATTGCAGCCTGTTTTTGTTAAAGGAAAACGAGATGTGTTTAAATAGAAAAAAAAAATGAAACTTTTGAGTTTCATTTTTTAGAGTGGACAGTGGTCATTGGGACCACTGCCAGCTCTTAAAAAATATTTGTAATAACATTAATGGAAGGGTTCTCATGGAGACCCCTTCCCATTTGCGAATGGTTACCACCACCCTTGAGGTGTTGGTGAAAAATTAATGTTTTGCAACCGTAATTTGGTCGCAAAACATTCATACATGCCACGACAAATCGGTATTAGGAATCGACACCCTAAACACGCCTCTTCCAAATACCGATTTGTATACCCAAATTGCAATTCGATAACAGGTCACTAAATCGAAATTTGGCTTTTGTACATTTTAAAAACCTTTTTTGCAGTCGCAAACACCCGATTCTGCTAATTGGGCCGTTTGTAACCTCAAAAAATGATTTGTACATATGGCCCTATATTACTAAAGCATGATGTGGTAGCGCACAGTCATTTACAGACTGGAAATTTCCCATTGAAATTACCAAAAACGTTTCCACTAACATGCAAGTTTACTGATAAAACTATGTAGTGTATAAACAATAATCTGTGAAAATTGGGTTTCCGCAAACATGTTCATTATTTGCTCATCACCAAGTAAAGTGTACTTATATGTTTTCATCCTATTAAAATATTTTTTCATCCCACAGAATTTCAAAATGTAGGCTTTCATAACTAAAATATATTTTGAAATGTTTGAGCAGTTCACTTATTAGCTATTTAAATCTGACCCTTTAGAGCCTTTTATTTCACACTATTTGTACAGCATATCAGACAGTTCACTTTACATAATATTGGAACTCTGCAGTCAGAGAAAGAAAAGTAATTGTAAGAAGATGTAAACTGACTTCTGACCTCTGTCTCTAAACACAGAGCAAATGTGACAAGATAGAAACTAGCTTTAAAGGCATCTTTATTGCTCCTTCACTTTCTGAGTGAATAGAACACCTGTTCTTTATTAGCTCAAATAGGCGAGTAGGCCCTAAATATAGGACGCCCTGATAAATTCTGCCTTGGTGCATGTAGGAGTTGTGCCTGCAGGAGCTTGGCTGGTTGTCCCGAGGTGCCTCCAGGGAGAGGGTCGGTTGTCCCGAGGTGCCTGTAGGAGAAGTGCCTGCTGGAGCTGGGTCGGTTGTCCCGGGGTGCCTGTAGGACATGTGCCTGCAGGATCTAGGCTGGTTTGCCCGAGGTGCCTGCAGGAGCTTGACGGGTTGTCCCTGAGGTACTCTCTGGAGCTGGGTCGGTTGTCCCGAGGTGCTTACAGGGGCTTGGTCGGTTGCCCTGAGGGGCGTGCAGGGGCTCGGTCGGATTTCCCTGGGTGCTCACAGGGGCTTGGTCGGTTGTCCCGAAGTGCTCACAGGGGCTTGGTCGGTGGTACGGAGATGCTCGCTGGAGCTGAGCTGGTTGCCCCAAGGTGCGTGCAGGAGCTGTGTAGATTGTTCCGAGGAGCCTGCAGGAGCTGGGTCGATTGTCCCGAGGTACCTACAGGGGCTGGACCAGTTGTCCCGAGGTACCTGTAGGAGTAGTGCCTGTAGGAGCTGGGTCGGTAGTCCCGAGGTGCCTGCAGGAGTAGGTTCGATTGTCCCGAGATGCATGTAGGAGTTGTGCCTGCTGGAGCTTGGTCAGTTTTCCCTGGGTGCCTGCTGGAGCTGGGTCAGTTTTCCCAGGGTGCCTGCAGGAGCTGGGTGGGTTGTCCCGAGGTGCCTCTAGGAGCTGTGCTGGTTGTCCCGAGGTGCTTGCAGGTGCTGGGTCGATTGTACTGAGGTAACTCCTGGAGCTGTCAGTTCTCCTGAGGTGCCTGTAGGAGCTACATCAGTTGTCCCGATGTGCATGCAGGGGCTGGGTCTGTTGTCCCAAGGTGCGTGCACGTGCTGGGTCGGTTGTTCTGAGATGCGTGCTGGAGCTGGGTCAGTTCTCACGAGGGGCCTGTAAGAGCTGCATCAGTTGTTTCGAGGTTCTCATAGGAGCCAGGCCGGTTGTCCCGAGGTGCCTGATGGAGCTGCTGGGTTGGTTGTCCCGAGGTGCCTGCAGTAGCTGCTGGGTTGGTTGTCCAGAGGTGCCTGCAGGAGCTGCTGGGTTGGTTGTCCCAAGGTGCCTGCAGGAGCTGGGGTTTGTTGTCTCGAGGTGCCTGCAGGAGCTGTGCCGGTTGTCCAGGGGTGCCTGCAGGAGCCGGGTCGGTTGTCCTGGGTGCCTGCAGGAGCTGGGTCGGTTGCCCCTGGGTTCCTGCAGCAGCTGGGGTCGGTTGTCCCGAGGTGCCTGCAGGAGCTGGGGTCGATTGTCTCGAGGTGCCTGCAGGAGCTGGGGTCGGTTGTCCCGAGGTATCTGCAGGAGCTGTGTCGGTTGCCCCTGGGTGCCTGCAGGAGCTGGAGTCTGTTGTCCCGAGGTACCTGCAGGAGCCGGGTCCGTTGCCCCTGGGTGCCTGCAGGAGCTGGGGTCGGTTGCCCCTGGGTGCCTGCAGGAGCTGGGGTCGGTTGCCCCTGGGTGCCTGCAGGAGCTGGGGTCGGTTGCCCCGAGGTGCCTGCAGGAGGTGGGTCGGTTGCCCCTGGGTGCCTGCAGGAGCTGGGGTCGGTTGTCCCGAGGTGCCTGCAGAAGCCGGGGTTGGTTTTCTTGAAGTGCCTGCAGGATTCGGTGGTTGCCACAGGAGGCCGGCAGGAGCTGGGGTCGTTTGTCTCGAGGTGCCTGCAGGAGCTGGGGTCAGTTGCCCCGGATGCCTGCAGGAGCTGGGGTCAGTTGTCTCGAGGTGCCTGCAGGAGTCGGCCGTTTGCCCCGGGGAGCCTGCAGGAGCTGGGGTCGGTTGCCCCGGGTGCCTGCAGGAGCTGGGGTCGGTTGCCCCGGGTGCCTGCAGGAGCTGGGGTCGGTTGCCCCGGGTGCCTGCAGGAGCTGGGGTCGGTTTGTCCTGGGGTGCCTGCAGGAGCTGGTGTTGGTTGTCCCGAGGTGCCTGCAGGAGCTGGGGTTGGTTGTCCCGAAGTGCCTGCAGGAACTGGGGTTGGTTGTCCCGAGGTGCCTGCAGGAGCCAGGTTGGTTTTGTCTCGAGATGCCTGCAGGAGCCGGGTCGGTTGTCCTGAGGTGCCTGCAGGAGCCGGGTCAGTTGTCCTAAGGTGCCTGCAGGAGATGGGGTCGGTTGTCCCGAGGTGCCTGCAGGAGCCGGGTCGGTTGTCCTGAGGGGCCTGCAGGAGCTGGGGTCGGTTGTCCCGAGGTGCCTGCAGGAGCCGGGGTTGGTTGTTCTGAGGTGCCTGCAGGAGCTGGGTCGGTTGTCCTGGGTGCCTGCAGGAGCTGGGGTCGGTTGCCCCTGGGTGCCTGCAAGAGCTGGGATCGGTTGTCCCGGGTTGCCTGCAGGAGCCGGGTAAATTGCCCCTGGGTACCTGCAGGAGCTGGGGTCGGTTGCCCCTGGGTACCTGCAGGAGCTGGGGTCGGTTGCCCCAGGGTGCCTGCAAGAGCAAGGGTCGTTGTCCCGGGTTGCCTGCAGGAGCCGGGTAAATTGCCCCTGGGTGCCTGCTGGAGCTGGGGTCGGTTGCCCCTGGGGGCCTGCAGGAGCTGGGGTCGGTTGCCCCTGGGGGCCTGCAGGAGCTGGGGTCGGTTGCCCCTGGGTGCCTGCAGGAGCTGGGGTCGGTTGCCCCTGGGTGCCTGCAGGAGCTGGGGTCGGTTGCCCCTGGGTGCCTGCAGGAGCTGGGGTCGTTTGTCCTGAGGTGCGTGCAGGAGCTGGGGTCGGTTGTCCTGGGTGTCTGCTGGAGCTGGGGTCGGTTGTCCCTTGGTGCCTGCTGGGGTCAGTTGCCCCTGGGTGCCTGCAGGAGCTGGGGTCGGTTGTCCCGAGGTGCCTGCAGGAGCTGGGGTCGGTTGTCCTGGGTGCCTGCAGGAGCCGGGTCGGTTGTCCTGAGGTGCCTGCAGGAGCTGGGGTCGGTCGTCCCGAGGTGACTGCAGGATCTGGGGTCGGTCGTCCAGAGGTGCCTGCAGGAGCTGGGGTCGGTTGTCCTGAGGTGCCTGCAGGAGCTGGGTCGGTTGTCTCTGGTGCCTGCAGGCGCTTGGATCGGTTGTCCCGAGGTGCATGCTGGAGCTGGGGCCGGTTGTCCTGAGGTGCCTGCTGGAGCTGGGGTCGGTCGCCCCTGGGTGCCTGCTGGAGCTGGGGTCGGTCGTCCCGGGGTGCCTGCAGGAGCCGGGTCGGGGGCCCCTGGGTGCCTGCAGGACCCTCGTTGGGCGTCCTGAGGTGCCTGCAGGAGCTGGGGTCGGTCGTCCTGAGGTGCCTGCTGGAGATGGGGTCGGTCGTCCCGAGGTGCCTGCAGGAGCCGGGTCGGTTGTCCTGAGGTGTGCATGGAGGAGCTGGGGTCGGTTGTCCTGAGGTGCCTGCAGGAGCCGGGCCGGTTGCCCCTGGGTGCCTGCAGGAGCTGGGGTCGGTTGTCCTGGGTGCCTGCTGGAGCTGTGGTCAGTTGTCCCGAGGTGCCTGCAGGAGCTGTGGTTGGTTGTCCCGAGGTGCCTGCCGGAGCTGGGGTCGGTTGTCCTGGGTGCCTGCAGGAGCTGGGAACGGTTGCCCCAGGGTGCCTGCAGGAGCTGGGGTCGGTTGTCCCGTGGTGCCTGCAGAGCTGGGGTCGGTTGTCCCGTGGTGCCTACAGGAGCTGGGGTCGGTTGTCCCGTGGTGCCTGCAGGAGCTGGGGTCGGTTGTCCCGTGGTGCCTGCAGGAGCTGGGGTCGGTTGTCCCGTGGTGCCTGCCGGAGCTGGGGTCGGTTGTCCCGTGGTGCCTGCCGGAGCTGGGGTCGGTTGTTCTGGGTGCCTGCAGGAGCCGGGTCGGTTGCCATTGGGTGCCTGCAGGTGCCGGGTTGGTTGTCCCGGGTGCCTGCAGGAGCTGGGGTCGGTTGTACTGGGTGCCTGCAGGAGCCGGGTCGGTTGCCCCTGGGTGCCTGCAGGAGCTGTGGTCGGTTGCCCCTGGGTGACTGCAGGAGCTGGGGTCTGTTGTCCTGAGGTGCCTGCAGGAGCTGGGGTCGGTTGTCCTGAGGTGCCTGCGGGATCTGGGGTCGGTTGTCCCGCGTGCCTGCAGGAGCTGTGGTCGGTTGTCCCGAGGTGCCTGCAGGAGCTGGGGTCGGTTGTCCCGAGGTGCCTGCCGGAGCTGGGGTCGGTTGTCCCGAGGTGCCTGCCGAAGCTGGGGTCGGTTGTCCCGAGGTGCCTGCCGGAGCTGGGAACGGTTGCCCTGTGTGCCTGAAGGAGCTGGGGTCGGTTGCCCCTGGGTGCCTGCAGGAGCTGGGGTCGGTTGTCCCGAGGTGCATGCAGGAGCTGGGGCCGGTTGTCCTGAGGTGCCTGCTGGAGCTGGGGTCGGTCGCCCCTGGGTGCCTGCTGGAGCTGGGGTCGGTCGTCCCGGGGTGCCTGCAGGTGCCGGGTCGGGGGCCCCTGGGTGCCTGCAGGAGCCTTGTTGGTCGTCCTGAGGTGCCTGCAGGAGCTGGGGTCGGTCGTCCTGAGGTGCCTGCAGGAGATGGGGTCTGTTGTCCTGAGGTGCCTGCAGGAGCTGGGGTCGGTTGTCCTGAGGTGCCTGCAGGAGCTGGGGTCGGTTGTCCTGAGGTGCCTGCAGGAGCTGTGGTCGGTTGTCCTGAGGTGCCTGCCGGAGCTGGGGTCGGTTGTCCCGAGGTGCCTGCCGGAGCTGGGGTCGGTTGTCCCGAGGTGCCTGCCGGAGCTGGGAACGGTTGCCCCTGTGTGCCTGCAGGAGCTGGGGTCGGTTGCCCCTGGGTGCCTGCAGGAGCTGGGGTCGGTTGTCCCGAGGTGCATGCAGGAGCTGGGGCCGGTTGTCCTGAGGTGCCTGCTGGAGCTGGGGTCGGTCGCCCCTGGGTGCCTGCTGGAGCTGGGGTCGGTCGCCCCTGGGTGCCTGCTGGAGCTGGGGTCGGTCGTCCCGGGGTGCCTGCAGGAGCCGGGTCGGGGGCCCCTGGGTGCCTGCAGGAGCCTTGTTGGGCATCCTGAGGTGCCTGCAGGAGCTGGGGTCGGTTGTCCCGTGGTGCCTGCCGGAGCTGGGGTCGGTTGTCCCGTGGTGCCTGCCGGAGCTGGGGTCGGTTGTCCTGGGTGCCTGCAAGAGCTGGAGTCAGTTGTCCCGTGGTGCCTGCCGGAGCTGGGGTCGGTTGTCCCGGGTGCCTGCAGGAGCCAGGTCAGTTGCCCCTGGCTGCCTGCAGGAGCTGTGCCCGTTGTCCCGGCTGCCTGCAGGAGCTGTGGTCGGTTGTCCTGAGGTGCCTGCGGGAGCTGGGGCCAGTTGTCCTGAGGTGCCTGCAGGAGCCGGGTCGGTTGTCCCGGGTGCCTGCAGGAGCTGGGGTCGGTTGTCCTGAGGTGCCTGCAGGAGTTGGGTTTGGTTGTCCTGAGGTGCCTGCAGGAGCCGGGTCGATTGTCCCGAGGTGCCTGCTGGGGTTGGTTGTCCCGAGGTGCCTGCAGGAGCTGGGGTCGGTTGTCCCGAGGTGCCTGCAGGAGCTGGGGTCGGTTGTCCCGGGTGCCTGCAGGAGCCGGCAGGTTGTCCTGACTGGGCAGTGGAGTAGGCCGCTCGCCGGCGGAATGACAATCTTGGCCGCCTGCATGTGGGCACCAGTTGGGCGCCGGGGGTGAATAGGCCGAAGCCTGCCCGGTTCCAACTCTGGCCAAGGAGTGCGGCTGCTTCCGCCTTTAATTAACGGTTTGGGGGAAATGTAGCTCATTGTGCCGTCTCTGCCGCTCCCGCTCCCATTTCATTTCTCTGCCTAGTGATAAGATTGTTCTTTTCTTTCTTGCTCCAGTTTGGTAGCCGAGGTCTTCCAGGATGTTTAGGATTAGGCACATTGTTCCGGGCTTCTTAGAGCCAGCTGCCGGCATTAAATGAAGATTATGCGAGGCACGTTGTGGGCGCAAGGCGCTGAACAGGGCTGTTAACTGGAGGGTAAAGATGCGAGGGCTTTTCAGGCCAGGGCGCCAAGTTAGCATTTCTAGTTTCGCGTGGCGTTTATCGCAGGGCATGAGGCGACAAAAAAGCGACTTCTGGGCCCTGAGATGGACCCCCAAGAGCACTGCATTCTGAGCCCAGGCCGCGCTTCTGCTGGTGGTGGGAGGGAAAGGCCCAGTCAGCACCTCGGCGACGGCTGGCACACGGTGGGATGCTGCGGCTGTGGGTACTCTGGCGAGGCCTTTTGTCTTACTCAAAGCTCATTTTTAGATCGTGAGAAGTAGGAATAAATGATGAACCGCGAAAACTAAGCAAGTAATGTCTGTGACGTAGGCAAATGGACGTCGAGTCGATGGGCCTCATCTGACATCTTAGATGTACATGTATTTGTAGGTCAGTGTTTCACAGCAGGAAGCCATGTCAGTAGCTGCCGATGTCACTCCACCTGCTCTCATTGCGTACTTTTATTCTTTTAGCAGATTTCATTTCCTGACTTACCCATGTTACCCTCATCTTTCTAAGCACGGGATTCGACCTCGGAGTCCACACGATGGACTCACACCATGGCACTTTCATTGATGTCTTTACCACATGACTTGTCCTCATCTTGAGGGAGCTGTTCACGCCTGTGCTGCATTGGAGTCCTGGAACGGGCATTTGAAGAGCGACTACCACCTGTTTTTAATTGGATTATTTATTTATATGCCACTTTGGCCAACCCAGTCAGTGCATGATGCGGAGTGTGTGCCTGTATTTCTGTTGCGGGGGGCGCCCAGTTTGTGTAAGTAGAGTAGTGTGCTGTAGCTTGAGTACAGGGTGAGTATTTTGTGCTGTATACCGAGTGGGGCTTTCTGAGGTTTGAGTGCAGAATGTTGTAGATATTTGAGCTTCTATGCAAATGTTTTATTTAATTGATGCACTGTATGCTGAGGGGAGAGACGGTAAGCTCTCCGCAGGGAGAATGGGGACACCGGCTGGGGAGGCAAGGGCGCCAGATCACGATTTAGGGCAGGGGACAGCGGCCCCTGTTTATTCCCTACGAGCCTCCTCGGGAGCCTGGTGGTAGAGGGGTGGGCCCCGGAATTGGCGGACAAGGACCAGAGGGCTGGGGGCTCACCTCTCAAGGACGCAGGTGGGTTGCGCCTTGCGTGGTTCTCAATTGGGGATGCGAGCCTGAGGGCCCCTTGGTGCTGGGAGCAAGTTAATAGGTGATAAGTTATGCATTGTAAATATTAAAAGTGTGATTAGGATTTGATAATAAGATTTGGAATAATGTTTTACTGATTGTCATGTTTATGTGTGTTATGAAATAATTAAACATGGCCGTTTATACCCACACTCTAGAAGTATCAAGTAGTATTTGTGGGTTAACTAGGGAGCGGGGCGGGGAGCATCCTAGGCGTTCCGGGCCCTATATGCAAATGTTTTATTTAATTGATGCACTGTATGCACACGGCGTAGTGATATACGGATGATGTATTCTGCAGTGCTTTCATACACTTATTTCCAATACTTTGCATGATGACAACGCATCGCTCCGGTCTAGCATTCATTTTCGTTTTACCTGGGTCACCCAGCTGAAACCACCTGTGTTTCTGGGGGACAGTCCCTGACCTCTGGACAACCGGACACCTGCCCTGGTCCTGCTCCTACCAACCACAAGGTCATAGGGAACTACCCCATCCCAAGAGCTACAGCCCCATGTCCTACAGTGCTGTCTGAGCTGTGCCTAATCCTCCTCCCATGTCTTTGTAGAATGAAAATTACTGTTTGCAACCTCAATACTGTCCTCAGTGGTAATGGTTGAAAAGGGCAACAGTCCTTAAAATAGTTGATGCTGCGGCCTCCTATGTTGCCACACGCGAGGTTGCGTGGGGGGTATAAGGCAAGCAAAGTCATGCGAGGCAGGCACCACGAACAGACCTCTTTGTGTGGCAAGAAGTCCTCCTCCAAAGGTCTGGTCCGGGAATAGTGGGAGCTTCAGAGGGTGAGCACAAAGTGGGTTAGCCCTTAGTACTTCTACGCTCCCGTGATGCCTGGGCCTGTAGTTACGCGGGGTGGGGAGGTCACATCACCAATTTATGTTGTGGAGCTGAGAGCAAGAAGTATCTCCACCTCATCATCCCCTGCCTCGGGCCCAAAGAGTTTCTTGAGCAGAGGAAGGGTAGGATCCACT
Organism: Calotriton arnoldi; assembly: GCA_963921515.1. Lineage (NCBI taxonomy): Eukaryota > Metazoa > Chordata > Amphibia > Caudata > Salamandridae > Calotriton > Calotriton arnoldi. The sequence goes on from CAWUFW010000240.1 coordinate 1,390,739, forward strand.
GGAGCCCAGGACCTTACGTTGCACCCTCCTCATAGGGGGCTATTTCTTTCATCTCCCTGACCCCCTTACTCCGGAATAAAACACTGCTTTGAGCTGGGGAAGGCGGTTTCTAAGAGATGCATACGTTTTGTGGAATGATAAAATGTGTTATGGGTGAGCATAAGGCTGGTTACCGGAGAGCACTGTTGAAAGGATGGCTGGAGGCAGTGTGAAAATTTAATATCGCGCCTTGAATGCCATTTAATCTGTGAAACCTCTTGTGCTGATGTAAATTAGAGTTTGCACAGCACAAAGTCAACAATTTTCTCCTGCAGACTGGACCGATTTATTAACCTCCATCAAAGTGGCATCTGGCTTTCCTTCCCAGAAGCCCATCCAAGTCTGTAGTGCTGTACAAACAGCTCTGTGCTTAAAGAACTGCCCCCAAGTAAAGCAAAGGGTGGATTTGTGTATGAGAATCGTACACTACCGAAAGCCATCTCGCTTTTCATAATTAGTTATATTATGTGTTATCAAAAGAAGTGTGTGGCAGAAGGTTTATTGTAACGGAAAAGAAGCCTTCTCTCGAAGGCTTTCTCTGAAGACTGCCTTTTTAAATGCTGGAAGTTAAATGTTGGTTAGGGTATGGAACGAACACCTCATTTTAAGCGATTGTGGAAGATCTAAATAAACCTTTTTGTTTGCGGAGTACAGAGATGTGAACTTCAAACTGAGTACTTCCAGCTATCACATCAGATGATAAAAGTTTAGTTTCTAGTTCTGAAGTGTTTTGCTGATGCTTTTTAGACCCCACTGGTGTATTTCTTTGCCGTTAGCAGTGTTTTTTTCCGATGAAGCCCACTCCTTCGCGATAGCTGGTCCCTCGCTGTCTTGTGTCTTCATTTCAAAGAATAGCTTGCTCCGAGACTCCTTCCTACGCACCAGAATTTCCCCAGACGGTGCTTTGATGTGAAAAGGAAGAAACTGCCTTGGCTTTCTTCAGCAGCCAGCGCTGCTAGTTCTGTACATTGTGTAGGGGTCCATGTCTCATGTTTTTAATAATCCTACTCTGAACCGGATCTAAATCAATCTTTCTTTGAAAGCAGCGATGACAAAAGTTTAATTGAGCCTCGTTTGATGTAGGATTGGTTAGGATTCTTAGACCTACGGAAGTGCTTCTCCGTTTGTGGTCCCCAGTGTACACCAGGGCTGCAGTGTTATTCGGTCTTCTCTTACTTTTAATGCTGACAGATCGGTAGGATTGGTTAGTTCAAGGGCCACATTACCCAAGTCTGCCCTTTCTTGATTGATTTGTGTGCTAACCAGGGTTGCTACAACCTGTGTGGTGCATGGAAAATTTGCTTGTATTCCTGTGCTAGACTAGGGGTGTCCAGTGTAGTCTAAAAGGCCGTATTCAGGCCACGGTTTTTAGTATAGTCGCATAAATGTGCATAGAGTGAGTCTAAATGGAACTTGCAGAGACAGTGGTTAGCCTGAGGGTATAGCAGGGATCAAGCCCTCTTGCACCCACAGTGGACACTCCCTACAGTTGATATCCTAGGAGTGCGGAGGATGGTGTTACACTATTGTCGACAAGTCTATAGCTAGGACAAGCATAAAACTTGCCATTAAAACAAATTTACCTTAGCAGAGCATCCAGCAACGTCCTGTGCTTGTAAAGTGCCAGGAAGCCTTTTAATACAGGCGTAAATGACTTGCAGTGTATGGACAGATTGGGCCAGTTGTAGTGGATGTGGCCACGGACAGTGGCGAAAAGCAGTTTGTCCATGATGGCAGCTCCCTCTTCTAACCATTGTTTGTGTAACAGCTGTTTTAGAGTGCGTGCAAGTGCTTCTGTGAACTTGTGTGTTTCCAGAGTCAAAGCCGTCACTTAACTGAAGATGAAACAAGGCTGCAGCACCGTCTGCAGCGAGAGCTGATGGTGTAGATACTCCTCGCAGGTAACTGTGCCCCGTCCCTGCTAGGTGCTTCTTGTTCCTCTTCGCCTGCGGAGAGCGTCCCGCAGTTCCCAGATGCAGAACTTTAAAGGATGGGTGCTTAGTCTGTTTAAAGACGCAGAAATGTAGACCAATATTAATCAAAAACACAATACCTCCAAAGTCTATTATATTCAATCAGTTACTCTGAGCCACAGTCGCGTGTCTTCTATCGTCAGTTCTAGCTTTAGAACATTCAGTGAATTTCAAGGACTTCGAAATGTAAGAGACACCATAAGACTCATTTCTTAGCACTGCATTATTGTAATCTCAATTCAGGTCAGATGAAGGGAATCTCTGTGTAACCTGCATTTGTGCTGCGTGAAAGTTAGCCACCTCCCTTTTGTGATATCTGTCATGGTACAGTGTTGAGGTACAGTTCATTAATAATGTTCATAAAATGGTACACAAATATAATTAAATCATTCAAGGGGGTCAGTCTATTTGACAAAGCACTAGTTCTTTTATGTTCCTTGTTAATAGAACAGTTGCGCTAGTGTTATAACAGTTACCGGGCAATCATTGTAAATTCCTTTGCATGGCACAAGGTGGTGCTAATTTCTTGCGGCCACACGTGGCACTATGGTAATGATCTCATGGAAATAATTGTAACTGTTCTTTACAGAATATTCTTATTTTTGTCAGTCATTGTTCTGATAAGCCCCTTTGAAAAGATTATTGGGTGGAAACATGTTGACAGTTTCCCAAATGGGAAAAATGCATCAGAAAATATGGAGCACTATCTCCGAGGTGCACTAAATGAACAACAAAGGAATTCACAATGATTGATCTTCAGCATCCCAACACAGGTAGAGGTTACCTTGTTTACCTAAGACGCAAACGAGATCGTAAGGATGGGAGGAGGAAATTACCCCATTGTCAAAGGCCACCAACCTGGTATCCATTTCAAAGGATTATTAACACATACCAAGAACTTCAGGGGGAAAGTGCACAATTAGCAACATTCTCTGTGCGTGTGATTGGGACTGTACCATTCTGAGGAGTTTGCCCTATATTTCATTATTGAACCAGTAGAACACTGCAGAGGTAATGCAGTCTTCAAGGGAGGTGGCAAGGGTTTGGACACACCAGTGCGTTGAGAGGGTATCTTTAGCAGAGGGCATTGTCTCTAAACAATAAAGAGTTGGGGGGGCTGTTTGTACTGCCTCGGCTAGGACTGCTTCTGCTAATAGTGACTGGGGACCCCCAGCTTGGACCACGCTCCCCTCCAACTCGACCAAATCAATGACAAGACACTTCTGCATGGCCATGGGCAAAAGGAGATCTCGCACAAACATGACAATCATAAAATTCAGGCATCAAAATGTAAACAATTTGAGAATCCTAGTAATAGTTGATGAGCATACAAGGAAAATGTGCAAACAACACTTCTAAGAAAAATTATGCAGACAAATTAGTGGAGAGGTGTGGTGCAGCGGCCAGGGCAGCTGACTTCGGAGCACAGCGTTCACGGTTCGATCCCCGGCTCCGGCGGCAGCTCAGCTCAGCACCATGTGACTGGGCAACAGCTCACTTAATTTCCACTACGGCCCCCAGCGCCTTGAGACCCGTAAGGGTGAGTAGCTGCGCTATATAAAAACGGACTTACATTTTTTTTTTTACATTTATAGCAAACATCTGTTTACCACTAAGCCATCCGCAGAGCCTTCACAGCTCTGAGGGCCGAATATCCTATACTTCTGAGCTTTATCTGCCAGGGTGGCCTAGGAAGCTCTCCAAGTGGGCCCCAGTGTTCTGTAAACAGACTGCTGCCACTGGGCTCTGTAGCCAAACGGTGGAGACTCACAGTAGGCGTGGTAGACAGATACCAGTGGGCCTCTGCCCCATAGTAAAGGAAGGGAGACTTCGATAGCAATATAAACAATACATACAGCATTAGAGGCCTTGGGCTGCCCTCTTGTTAACAAAAATCCGCTTTAATCTTCAAAAAGACTGGCACAGAGTTAAGAGCTCACAGGTCTGCATTATTTGCTACTTTCTCTCGAACCACACCACCAACATTTTCAGTAAATGCGAACTTTTCTGCTTTTTTACGCAAAAGCTTATATGATATTCCCCGCTGCATTTCTAATTAGATGGGGAAAGAGTTGGTTTATGTGCCAATTAAAATGTCCTGGACATGTACCAGCAATTCCTGCGCTGTCGGTGCGACTGCATGGGCAGGGTTGGAGAGTGGGTTTTCGGAGCTCCAGTGCTGTCTGTGTGCCAGCATCAGCGTCGTCCTCGGACCTGTTCGACGGCTTATGTGTTCTTCGGAGTCAGACGAGGCTACTGTATCAGACTTCACAGCGCCTCGCCTCATCTGCGCAGAGGCCCGAGTGAATGGCGGCCATTGCACAGGCCCCTTGGCTGATTGTCAACGTGTGCGCCCACTAGTGAGCAAGCAAGAGGTGCGCGGCAGGTTCTGGTGGCCTTGGCATGTAGTGGCACCAGCTTCTGGCGTGGCAGGTTCTGGTGGCCTTGGCATGTGGTGGCACCAGCTTCTGGCGTGGCAGGTTCTGGTGGCCTTGGCATGTAGTGGCACCAGCTTCTGGCGTGGCAGGTTCTGGTGGCCTTGGCATGTAGTGGCACCAGCTTCTGGCGCGGCAGGTTCTGGTGGCCTTGGCATGTGGCGACACCAGCTTCTGGCGCGGCAGGTTCTGGTGGCCTTGGCATGTGGCGGCACCAGCTTCTGGCGTGTCAGGTTCTGGTGGCCTTGGCATGTGGTGGCACCAGCTTCTGGCGTGGCAGGTTCTGGTGGCCTTGGCATGTAGTGGTACCAGCTTCTGGCGCGGCAGGTTCTGGTGGCCTTGGCATGTAGTGGCACCAGCTTCTGGCGCGGCAGGTTCTGGTGGCCTTGGCATGTAGTGGTACCAGCTTCTGGCGCGGCAGGTTCTGGTGGCCTTGGCATGTGGCGACACCAGCTTCTGGCGCGGCAGGTTCTGGTGGCCTTGGCATGTAGTGGCACCAGCTTCTGGCGCGGCAGGTTCTGGTGGCCTTGGCATGTAGTGGTACCAGCTTCTGGCGCGGCAGGTTCTGGTGGCCTTGGCATGTGGCGACACCAGCTTCTGGCGCGGCAGGTTCTGGTGGCCTTGGCATGTAGTGGCACCAGCTTCTGTGGCGGCAGGTTCTGGTTACCTTGCCATGTGGTGGCGCCATGCCTTGTGCACTGCCTGTGTACACAATGGTAGACACCCCACCCGTTCAGTCTTGGTGAATCGAGATAGGTGGACTCCTGTGGGATCGCCTAAGATGCCTGTTTTCAGACTGAAATGTACACTCTAGCGCTGCGACCACCGCTCTGTGAATAGGCTACGAACCATGGCTAAAAATACCCCACAGAGCTCGCTTCTGAGGCGACTGGGTGACCACAGGCTATGTAGATCCTTTCAGTGGTGTTTGAGCGCGTGCTGGGGTCGTGAGGGGGGTGCTCGCCTGTGCGTGCTTTGTTCACTTACTAAATGCACACAGGGTCCCTTTACAGAACAGGACACTCCACAGGATAGAGCGGCGCTTTCTCCGAAAGTTCCTGGTGCTTACCGTGTGCTCTGCACTTCGGTGTGGCCAGGGACTCGTGAGCTCCGTGCTCTCACCAAGCTTTAACTTAGATGTGTTCCGCAACCTGCGCATTGCGTTTCTGACTGTGACATAAATTCACAAGAGCTTATTGAAGGCCGGTTACTGGGAGTTCAGCGGTTCCGACAGCCTCGAAAATGTTGGAAGCAGTCTGTTAAGCAGTGGTTCCTAGCAGAGTTCGGCGGCTACTTAGTATGTTTTTAAATTGTTAGTGTAATTCTCCCGCGCACCCCACCCCCCCTTGCTTTCCGATCATGCATTATTCATTAACAAACTCCGCCTTTACGGCTGTTTTCTACCTGCTGGCGGGGAGTGTTGCTTCCGAGGTGCCTGGGAAGAGTTGGGCTGGACAGATTGACTGCACCCCCTCCTAGCCCCCACCCTCCCCCAGCTGAGAGTCGTGCGTAGTTCATAAAAGGCTGCTGCTGTCAGCGTAAGTATTTGTGCAGATACAGCGGGCAGCCTCGTGTTTATTTGTACTAACGTGTGGATGGGCTGAGGAGCCGTGCCGAGGTCAGCGGTAAATACCGCGTGTCTGTGAACACTAGCGCCTTCTTCACGGCTCGCTCCGAGGCCCGGCGCTGCCCCGCTGTCTGCCTCGGAGCTGCCCATGGACGATGACAAATGGTTTTAATAACACTTGCGGCACTCGGTGAGAGTGCACTCGCTTTTAAGGTCCAAGGCTAATCGAAAACGTCGAAGAATTTGGAACTGAAATCTTGTGTCCGTTTGGGCGCCTGCTGTCTGTCTTGTAACTTGTGAGCTTCTGCAGTTCACGGTTCAAGCACAGCAGGGCAAACTCGGACCTTTGTCCCTCACAGGTCGGTTTAAGAATTACGAACCGTCAGTAGTAAGGGTGTCCGATGCACTCGGGTTTAGTAATGTCCTGATAGTTGTGCTGCATGTGATGTGTGTTGCTGCTGCCCTGTTAACGCGCCCTCGCTTCTCCCCGCAGACTACCTCCCCGGCGGCGGCGCCATGGTGGAAGAGCTCCTGTTCGGCACGGGGGACACCGTCGAGCTGGCCTGCACCAGCCCGGGCTCCTCGGTGTCCGTGCTGTGGTTTAAAGACGGAATCTCAGTCGTGCCCACCAACCGGACCCACACCGGCCAGAAACTGCTGAAGATCATCAACGTGTCCTACGACGACTCGGGAGTGTACAGCTGCAAGGCCTGGCAGTCCAGCGAGGTGCTCCGGAACGTGACCGTCAGGGTGACCGGTGAGTGCGGCCCCGGGAGGGGGCATTGAGAGGAGCTTGGCTGGAGTAGGGTCAGTCGGAAGACGAAGAGCCCCTTTGACTCTGTAAAAGTGGTATGTCTGAAGGCCTCGAGGCCTTTTTACGGTATCACCAGCTTTAACCCCGAACCCCCAGTTTATTGCAGAGCCGCGCGTGCTTGGCCAGATCGCCCTGCAGAGGTTTCCTGTTGCATCCTAGGTGAATTGCTGCCCCTGGCTGTACTCACACGAGAGCTAAAGCAAATGTGCAAACAGTCATTTTCACATACACATTGCATAGAATTGGGCGTGTTTGAGCTGTGTCGCCACAAACTGCTGTTTGCACAATAGGGGCCGAATGACTCTCTTGTTGACTGGTCATTACAACGCAATTAGCTTTAAGTGAACCTCATTATTAAACCCAGCTGGAGAGGGCTCTACAAAAACAGTTTTGTTGTGCCTTGGTTGATACTTTTTTTAATATGTCAAATTCACCATCAACAAAAACAAAGTGAGATTCTCCAACAACAGTGATAGCAAAGTGGCCGCCCTCCCCCGGACTGTGTCCATCAGGACGATAAAGCAAAACCCGCCTGGTTCAGAGTGTCCCACCTCTTTTCTACAGTATTAACACATTTCTGCTTTGATTCAGTAAAATCAGACATTTCAAGGTCAGCCGAATTAAACAACCACTGAAGCACTTGACCCCTTTAAAGTCATTTTCGTCCCTTCACCACCTTGCACTTTATGTTGTAAGTTGTGGCTAATGGATAGCTTTAAATAGTCCTGCTCGTTTCTAAACATATTTGGCTGTCTGTACAATTGCATTTAAATGCTTTTGGGGTCAAGGGGCAATATTGAGTAGATGGGCAGCTGAGCGCACGGATGGAGCCGTTCAGCTGTGTAGCTGGGAGGTGGTGAAAACTAGGAACTGTTACCCATCAGCTCAGCATTTAACACCCTGACCGTCTTCGTTTCAATATTTCCTTATGATAGTTCTTTAGAACAGCCCTAGAGACACGGTCCAAACAGTTGTCCAGTGGAGACTTGTCTGTTTTCCTAGCTTGGCTGCAGGAGGGCAGTATAGCTCAGCGTGTTCATGCACATCGTGTAGAGACTGTTGTGTAAGCCATAGGCTTGAGATTCAGATATCGCCACAGCCTACTCTTTCATCCCGCTGCTTGGTGACATGCTTTTGACACAGGCGTGTTGGAAATTAAAGCTAAACGTTTACAGGGTAGAACAGAATTTTGATCAAAATCTTACATGTGATGCTTGACTCTCCAGTAATCTGCCCCTCTATGTGCAAGTATCTCTCTTCCTCTTGCTTTCTTCCTCTCTCCCTCTATTGCTCCCTCTTTCATTTCCCCTCTTTTATCATCTGTTTTGTCACCCTCTTTGTATTTGCCACAGTATTTTATCCTCGAGCAGTACTGAACAACAGTCCAGCTGAAGCACAAAGAACCTTTGACTTCGCACATGGGCATGTTATGAATTTTAGAGAAACAGTAATTTGTCCCACAATAACTAGACATCAGTATTGAGACTAAAAGTAAGAAGCGCCTTGCACAAAAAATGGAAATGCCTCATTCAAGCCATGAGAGTGGTGGCGATGGTCTGTTCTTGCTGCATCTGGCACCTTTCGAAGATCTTCATGTTTGAGTAATTCGGGCCACTCCACTCCTTAATGGAGTTCATTGCTCGAACAGGAGTAGTAAAGTAAGATGAACACTTTTGTTTGAATCTGGAATCTATTTGTGTCTAAGGGGGCTCATTGGAAATTAATCCATAGTAAACGGAGATTAGATGTCATTAAGAACAGAAGGCTTCCAAGGGCCCTAGCTGTGTTACGAGGATGCGCGAGTCACATCGTAGTGATGCGAGAGAGACTGGTGTGTCTGCTGCCTTATGCGACCTGTGCATAGCGACACCTGACCATTTTAGGCAGCTAAACAAGCCTTGCTAGGCTGCTCATATATTCAACAGTGTATTGCGATCTCTGTCACGACTGGCCCCTTTCTTGTGACGCTTCTTGCTTCAATCTTGAAACGAGGAGGCTAGGATACAGCCTGTGAATATTCTGTAATTGTTTCATTGCTGAGCAGCACCAAGCTTAATTTAACAGCCTTTGGCCAACGAGTTAACTGAACAGAAAGGGACCATGGTCTCTGAGGTAATGGGGAGCAGCAGTGGTTCCCCTTAAACCAAAGCTCCTTGTACGCAGATGGGCTCGAGACTGAGACCTACATTCACAAATCGTCTGAGAGATAGGGTTTATGATGTGCCAGGAAGTGTGGCGCCTTGCTATATTTGCGTTATGTATGTAACTAAGTGTGTAGCACGGTGCAGCCAGGATAGGGGGGATACCCTAAAACCCCTATGTCTGTGTGGGCAAAGCCTGCACAATTCGAGAGAAACAAAATTCCCGGGCACACGTTATTGGGTAAGTATGCTATTATGCAAAGTCTCTGATACCACAATTACTCTTATAGATGGTCCATTCAAGATTAATAGCAATTATTCAATTCATTTAATGTTTAGCTTTGGCAGACACAACCAGCCAACACGTGTTACGTCACAATGGGAGGTGTCCTGTGACTTCTTCAGGGCTGTTTAACAGAACACGTTTGGTGTTTTCATGGAGTCGCCTCGCCGATGATAGTTCCGACCCGGCTGGTCTGGGTTAAGCACACAAAGAAAAGAAGTGAGTTGAAACCGAAGATCCACTGTGTGGAGATCTTGTGTAGAAAATGCCTGTTAAATGTAGAACGGCGGATGTGCCGTCAAAAGATACCGAAAGGGCCGAAATCAAGGTTTGCAGCTATGGGAGCGAAAAGTGGCGGGTGCGCCGTCAATCCCAATCTTCAGCGTGTGAGCTGATGTCCAAAACAGGCGCACTGGTCCTCCTCTGATACGGAAGTGGTTCACTTCAAGGCATTTTCTATACAAGATCTCCACACAGTGGATCTTCGGTTTCAACTCACTTCTTTTCTTTGTGTGCTTAACCCAGACCAGCCGGGTCGGAACTATCACCGAAAGTGGTTCACTTCCGTATCAGAGGAGGACCAGTGCCTGTTTTGGACATCAGCTCACACGCTGAAGATTGGGATTGACGGCGCACCCGCCGCTTTTCGCACCCATAGCTGCAAACCTTGATTTCGGCCCTTTCGGTATCTTTTGACGGCGCATCCGCCGTTCTACACTTAACAGGCATTTTCTACACAAGATCTCCACACAGTGGATCTTCGGTTTCAACTCACTTCTTTTCTTTGTGTGCTTAACCCAGACCAGCTGGGTCGGAACTATCACCGGCGAGGCGACTCCTTGAAAACACCAAACGTGTTCTGTTAAACATTCACAAATCGGACCTTCTTGCCCCATTACTCAGTATTTATGGCACACATGCACTGAAGGTGGGAGCATTGTTGCCCCGAATGTGATGATTTATACTTTGCAGCCCTGTAACTTAACTCAGTGTGGCTCTTAACCTGTGGTCGAAACCATCATTGTGCTCAAGTAGTATGCAGGCTGCTAGACCACTGAGCACTTCTTACAAAGTACACTTGGAGGGTTGGGTGCCTATCTCTCTATGCTCTGTTACTACTGCTTGAAATGCTCCTTTCACTACTTTGCTGGCCCTTCTCAGATATCTCCTTCACTACTCTGTTACCACGTCCAGATATCTCCTTTTATCCCATCTTTTCTTCTGTTCAGACTTCTCCTTACCAGTCGCTCTTTTACTTTCCTTCTCTAAGTGGAAAGAGACCATGATTTTTGCAGTTTGTCTACCAGCAGTGGCATTCCCCATAGAGTGGGAAGTAGGGTTTCTATATCACCAAATGCAGGTATCTGCAGCACCTGTTCACATCACTGATGTCCTCATGCCTCACCCAGATATAGGATCCCTGTTTGTTATCTGTGCACCATTTCCCTAGGCATATTTCATGATTTGTTAAACAACAGCGCCTCTCGTCCCTTATTTTTTTTTCTCTTGTTCTTTTCTCTGTTTCCCTGCATCTGCTCTCTCTTTTTCTCCGGTCTGGTACATTCATTCCCACTATGTGCTCTGATCCTTCCATTTATTCCCTTTTTCACATCTGAGTCATGCTTGATCACTCTCCGCTCTTCCTAACTCCCTGATTTACTTCTCTTTCCCCATTGAGTGGGAAGTATAGTTTCTATATCACCAAACGCAGGAACAATCTGCATACCAAGTTTTTATTCTTTTTGAACAAAGGGTGTACACCCGTAATAACAAGCCTGGCAGTGCCATTACACAGACTAGTCACAAACAGACCACAGTGTGTCAATGATTCTTGAACATCTTTAACATGCGTCTGAATTGCCCGATAGTCTCTTGGAGTGACACTTAATTTAGAGTGAGTTTAGTCCGAGTTTTCGCTTTAAATCCAGAATCAGGATGATCCTCTGATAATTTGCACTGCCCCATCTTGTACAGCATCCTTCGGTGTAAGCCCTTAGGACAAAGCTGTGGAGCATGTTTAAGGGGGTTCTTTTGAACGCAGACTTAAAATATTTTTGGATCACCCAAGCTCTAGAAATGGTTTGGGGCTCTTAAAGATTTGCAGATGAAGCAGCAGAATGTAACCTTGCTTTATTTCATCTGTCATTTTCTTAAATGGAGATGTATACAGTGAAATGCATCAAGGTTTTCCGTTTAAAAACCTTGTGTTTCCTCCTCCAGATTCTCCGTCATCCGGTGATGACGAAGATGATGACGAGGAATCTGAAAGTGGAAGTAAGTGTCCAGCCATGAACTGCTAATCTGTGCGATGTCTGTTTCTGAAGTCTAAGTGAGTAGAAATGCTTGTGTAGCGCCAATATGCTGTTTCTTCTCTGTCCAACCCCAGCATTTGTTGACATCACTGATGTCCTCATGCCTCGTCCGGCTTTAGGATCACTGTTTGTTATTCGTGCACTTCTTCTTCAGTGTACCTGTCAACTTACAAATTAATGCCACTGTGTGAGGAGGGTGCGGGGCCTCATGCTGAAACCTACCTAGAGGCATCCACGCTTCTCCCCCAAAAATTAAAACAAAGGATCATTGAGGCTATCACCAATGACTTGGGGTGTTTTCACACCTCTTAATGGACATCGGCCGGTTACTGCCTCCGAAAACGAGCTAAAAATCCACTGTTTATAGTGGTTTTCAGCTCATTTTCCAAGCCACTGTGTGATTACGGCTCCTCGCCGTGTGACCGTGTGAAGGGAGCCGAAAAAGTGTGGTGGAGCCGAAAAAGTGTGACACACAGTGGCACCGTGTGAGTTGGCAGGTCTGCTTCAGGCTTATTACATGCTTTTTTAAATGATGGCACCTCTCAGTCCTTTTTCTCTTATTTTTTTCTGATTTCCCTGGATCTTCTCTCTCTCTTTTGTTATCCCCTTATTTACTATTTTCTCTTTGCCTCTGGTTTGGTCCATTGTTTCCCACTCTGTATGCTCTGATTCTTCCCTTTGTTCCATTCTTTTTGACATCTGGGTCATGCTTGCTCACTCTGCTCTTCCTAACTCCCTGATCTACTTCTTTTTCTCGTTCTGTTTGCTCTCTGGTCAAGCCTATCCTTGCATGTTTTCAGATGGCTTCTAACTTCTCGTTCTCTTTGCTCCGTAGTCAAGCCTATCCTTGCATGTTTACTGATGGCTTCTAACTTCTCTTTCTCTTTGCTCTCTAGTCAAGCCGATCCGTGCATGGTTTGTGATGGCATCTGACTTCTCTGTCCTCTTCTTAATCAGCTCCCTCTATTCATTCTGGTCAACCTTCCATTTCTTCTCTTCCCAGTCCAGCTGATTCTTGCCTGCTACGATCCTCCCCAATTTCATCCCATTTCTCTTTCTTTTCCTCTCTGGTCCAGCCCATTCCAGACTGCTTTCACCTTTCATGATCTCGTTCTATTTTCTCATGTCTTCCTCTGTTGTATGGCCCATACTGTCCTGTATAATTTTTGTTCTTTCCAAGGTCTGTCTGTAACCCCTCCCACCCCCACCGCCTGGCCAGCGCCACTTTTCAATTCTCCTCTTTCTGCTATCTGCCCTATTGCATACTATTCCTGTGCTATCCTAGCAATATCTGCTTCTCCTTTGCCTTCTTTTTCTCCTTCTTGTAGTGCCAAGTGAGCCAGAATACACTATATTTACGCCCTGTTTGGAAAATTACACTATGGGTGTATTTGATTGGATGTCAGAACAGAATAGTTTTGCTTGTCACAGACTTGTTGAGAGCTGAGTGTGAGCTTTTGTTGAATATTTTGTGAAACGAGCTGTTTATGATTTGCTGAAAATGAAGAAATATTTTTTGCTTTGCTAATTACTGTTTCACTTTTTTAATTGATGGTTACCTGTGGAATTACTTTTATTGGACTAGCTATTGGAATAACTGTATCTTACTGTTGGACCAGCACTGATTCCTTGTAGAAAGTGTGTGGAACGTAGTGTATGGAGAGCTTGTATCTCGCAGGAGGTGAAGGGTTGCCTTCCCCTAATGGGGCATCTTAAATTGATTCAGTATCCTGTGGTAGAGAGGTGGGTGGTGAAGCGAGCACACAGCAGGTTTGCCAGAGGATTGCCAGAAATGGCTCAGAGGTGTGCTTTTGGTGAAGCAGGACTTCATCTGGTATTCAGGAATCTTTTCTTACATCCTTGTCTTGTCTTAAGAATGGTCAAAGAATGTTACCAAGAAAGGTCTTTGCGACTAAGGTCTGCATTTAAAGAAGACCCCACTTTTAACAACACGGCAGTCAACTATTGATGCTCTTATCTGCTAACCGATGGTGATGAGAGTATGGCAGCCCAATTGCTCTTTCATAATATTCAGGTGATAGAAAGGTAAGGGAGGCGGCTGTCTCATCCCGTGCTTCTCCTAATCTCTGTGTGTGTGAAATTTGTATAATTTGCTTTTGCTAAATTACGTGAAATTTGGGCAAAATTACGCGAAATGCAGATCTGCCGTTTCACTGAACAGAGCTCCACTCCTCAGAGTGGCATGGCGTTAGGACCCAGGGCCCCAAGGACTGCGCAACCTCCTGCACACAAGCCTCTATGGCTCCTGAGTCATGCTGGGGGGGCTTCCTGTCACAAGTCGCGGGGCTGGAGATAGGAAGCGGAAGTGAGTTGCGTGGTTTGCTCATCACGTCCACCCCCGCCGGGGCCTATTTAGGCCAAGCGGCCTCTCGTCACCTCCTTTTCTGCAGTGGCCATCGCGGAGGCAGATTCTTGTGCGCTTGAACAGGTCGACTTACCCACCCATCACTCTTCTATTTAAAGATTGGGTGAAAGAGTTACCTCAAAGTTTGCTTCTCGACAGCAGGGGGGGGCCTTCATCTCATACTTCTTAGAGCAGCACTGAGGGTGGGGACAGCAATCCAGATTCCGATAAAGGATGTTTGGCTTGTACTGTAATGAACATGGCCCATTTACCCACACCAAACTGGTGACTTGTCATTGACTCGTTTGGGTCGGAGGGTGTGTGGTCCAGACTGGGGTCTCCAAGTCCTATATGCTGAGTTCCCACAACGTGGTAGAGCCCTTCCAAACACAAGAATGCATCTTGATTGTTGGAAAGGCCCAATGTTGAAGCATGCCACAAGTTGTGGGTAAGGGCTATTTTTTCCCTTCACAGAGGGATCTTCATTCAGTTAGAATAGTACTATACCTACCAATTCTTGGAGCTCACTACACCATTTGTGTACTATATACTGTGCTAGTGAGGAAGGATTAGTGAGCTTTGTTACCTCTCTCCCCACTATTGTGATACACATATTTTATTAAACAGATTTAAAGGGAAAACACATTACAAATTCATAAAAAAGCTTTTGTAAAAAAAAAAAAAAGGTACATAAATTGTTACATACACATGCAATTATTAATGTCCCATATAGTCAGCACAACATTCCTGTCCATCCTCTATCCCCATTCAGTTTTGTGAGCCCATCATCAGACTCCTCCCCAGATCCTCCCTGCACCTCAAAAAAAATAAAACCTGGGCCCGACTTGTGACTGTGAAGGTCCACCAGAATTTTGATTACTCCTCTCCCCCGAAAGCAGGAGCAAAGCCTGCTCGGATACAAACCTAAAAATTACCATGCTAGAGTCATCACCTGGATGACCCAATGGCACCCGACAGAGAGAAGTCCCAAGAATGGAGCACCTATACACAGAGAGGACTAGAAGCAGCTGTGGAAGAGCCCACCCCAGCCATCTGAAATCAATTACGGCTCCAAACCACCGCCTTAATGTCCAAATAGCCAATTTTATGAACGTATATTATGTGAGTTGTCAAGGTGACCAGAAGTCTCACTGCCAAGAATGAGCCCACCCTGCCCAAATATACAACCAAGAAGACCAAGCAATGTGCCACCAAGACCATTACGCTAAGAGCAAGCAAACAGTGAAACAGTAATTGAACACCTGCTCCGAACCTAAAGTCAAAGGTCAGAGTGGGCGGGGAAAAAATCCAAGTTCACCAGCAGCTTCCAGCCAGAAAAACACCAGGAGCGAAGGGCCTGCAGAGAGGAGGCAGCTGCTCTGGGTCAGCAGCAAAAGAGGCTGCCTGACTCTTGGCCCCAACCTTTTAAAGGTTGTCTGGGCTTGTCCACAAACCCTTCTGGCCAGCCCAGCACCAGTCCGACACAGCGACTTTCCTCAGAAGCCACTTTTTTACTGTCTGGCATCCTTAAACAAAGGAGTGACTTTTCAGCCCGCCTACGGCCCCATTGCCATACAAAACCCCATGTTGAAACCATTCCTATTTTGCTGCACCCACCCAATCGCGGGACACCTTAGTGAATTTCACCTACCACTTTTGACAAAAATTGCTTAATCCTAGTCTGGTGAATCTATCAAATCTACTTTTGTTCTGCTACCTCCGAAAATCGTGCAGACTTACAAACGAAATTCAAATTTAGCCCTTTTGTATTAAAAATGACTACACCTAATATTAATGGAAACACATAGGTTTAAATGTTTAAAGCTTTTAAGCTTTAGAGATGTCATTGTTCCTTATGGCTCATGTTTTATGCTTTAGAACATTACCGCCTCTACTTTCTGACTTTTAACTGAAAGACTGCTAGATATCAACAGCTTGTTCGTATACTGTTGTACATAAAAATTGCTGGTGTTCAGATGATCCTTAAATTGCATCATTGATTCTTCCTTCAGCATTTGCTTCTGTTATCTTTATGGTCTGTTTGCGTCTCTTGTAAAATCCTACCCAGGACTTCGGTTACAATGGCCCTGGTACTTTTGGGGCTTACACGCTTCTTGTCCAGTCATTGGCAGTCAGTGGGTCTTCTGCTTTGGATCTTTGATGGATTCACTTACATTTGAGTAATCTCTGCTTCTAGGAATTGTGGCAGCACTTGACCCTCCCCCCAACCTCCAGATGTAGCATGAGTGCTACTTTTAGGCTTGACAAGCAGGAGAGAGAGTGAATTCCCTCACGTCATTGCATGCTGGTCTTGGCAAGGTGAACAGACAACATGGTGGCTCTTCTGGCTTTCTCTGCTCTCTATCTAATTAGGATTCCACATAGCATCTGTGATTGGAGCGCGGGAAGCCAAATGTGCGTCATCAGGATGTGGCAAGGTTGGCCAGGGGATGCGGCCAGCGGCTTGTAAACTTTGAGAGTTTGGGAGAGCTTCCTTTATGTCCCAAAAATGCAATTGGCCCATCTACCACCTGCCTGGACATATTGCATTGTATTCTGATTGCATTTATACCGTACAGGGTAATCACATCGCAAATTAGCCCAAGTCAGATTTGGCAGGTTTCTCTATATTTAAAAAAAAGTGGTGGATTTTGTCCCAGACTTTGCTGTTTTTATGGTCTGGCTGGACTGCGAAGGTGTCGCCAAACAATTATGTGTTACCAGAAGAGGGATTTTTGCTACCCCCCACATGTTGGGAGCCAGGAGTACATATTTTGGTTGGGTAGGAGTTGTGTGATTTCACAAAAAAAGTGCTTGCCCTCCACACAGCTGTGATCATTATGTTTATTTGTCCAGCTGCCTGTGCTTCAACTTTCAGGAGCACACATATGCCATTGTAATGCTATTAAAGTGTCTTAGATAACTAGATAATTTATGTCATTTGCTGTGGCAGCAGCACAGATGGAAGGAGGGCAGTCATTAATGTGCGTGGATTTTTAAGTCTGGCTTGACAGGTCATTCACAAGTCGGACATGTTGCCAATTCTGGTTGATAAAGGGTTCATTAGTATTTGAGATCACGTCTCGAGAAGGTGAATCTCAGTCGCCCATTTTGTGCTGAGGTTTGGCAGAAAAAAGTGGCATAAAATTTACGCTGGATACCTCCAACGATGCTGGCATTTCTGCAGCCGACGAATCCCCTACAGGATGTCTTTTCATAACCAGCCTCCAGCCTGGAGACTACATCTTTCTTCTGAAGTGGGCTAACGTTGCAGCAAGGTCTGTCAGTGTGTCCTAGCACTGCCGCCTAGTGGCCTTCCACAAAGAAAACTGAGAAGATTGGACCCTTTCACATTGAGATCAGAAGTGAGACTCCCAAGAGACTATACCTTCAGATCAAAAACACCACCTTGATGGAGACGGCCAATTCAAATTGCTGCCAGCCCTCCCGGCATCTCAGCTATTTGCTGTTCTGTTATTACTGGCTCTGAAACAGAACCAGAATGATGCATTTTCTATGTTTCTTGTGTTAGTGTGAAGCCCCTGCTGGCTAGTCCGGAGTGCCCTTCAAAGAGACTGCATTTAAATGGGCCTCTGTGCCTGGTGTCTGCAGCACAGCAGCACCCATGGTCTAAAAGACCTAGATTGTCCCAGCAAAACAAAGCCTGTGACTGGGCCATCGTGCCGGCGGCCAGCTGATGGCCTACCCAGAGTATAGAGCGTTCCTTATCTGGCAAAAGCCCTCTTCTAGTCCAAATCCCCCTCAAAGGCATGAATTGGAGGGGTGTCATTGGCAAGCTGGTGGCTCAAAGGTCTGTTGATCTCACATCATGCTTTGCCCAATATGTTACCAGATAACTTCATGTCAACCCTACTAACATGGTAATGGCATGTGGTGGCTCTTCTTCATCAGCACTACTGTGGATTGTCATAGCCAGACAGCCAGCTGATTCAGCCTCTTGGGTCTCATTTTGTGTTTTCGAGCCGCTATAGAGGCGGATGTCGGGCATGAATTGCGGATGTAAAATCTGAACTTGTCGGAGAGGTCGTTGAATGCTATTGGTATCTCTCTTGAGTAGAAAGTTTCCAGTTCAGTGTTCTTCATTCTTTACAGTTGTTCTTAAATGGTGCAGTAAAAACATTGGCCAATAGTTTCATGAGCAGATGGACTATTGTCAGGGAGGCCAGACGCAGTCCTGTCTGAGCTTCCTTCCTTCATTCAGTTGTCTTTTTTTTTTTTTTTTTTTTTTACGTCTTGCTGTACGGGATGGCCCTGCCATTGTGTGTTTTAGAGTTGTGTATTGTAGAATTTATTTCACCAGAAAACACCGGACAGGTTTCTACCTCACTGATTGAACTCCAGCGGCCCATGCATTTAACCAAAGCTATATCCAAGACTTGATTAGCCAAAAGGAGACGCGCCGTGTTTTATAAAGCTCCTAATTAAATATACCGCTGCACAATTCTTTCAAGGCCGCAGAGTGTTCACATTTACTGCAGATAGCCATCAAATGAGTAGGGCTCGGCCAAAAAGTGCATCTCTTCCCTTTCTTCAGGAAGGCAAAAAAGGGGGGGGGAAGTTAAACTGAGAAAAATAAACCAACAAAATCAATGACCCCTGCCCTTGTGTGTACACATGGATTGAGATAAATGTAAAATGTGTAGCTGCGTTGACCAGTTACAGAGCGAACGCAGAATATAAAATATATGCACTTTTTGTTGTGGGCCCTAGGAAAAACTTCCCTTCTAGGTCCTGGCAGTTAATTTGTTCTTTTTCATTATTAAAGAGAGGCGAGAGAAACACTGTGCAGTCTGAAGTGTTTGATTTCTCCACTTAAACTCTTGGCATGAAGTAATGTTCTACTGCACACGAGAGGATTTTGTCACATTTGTTTTTAATTTTATTTCCCTTGGAAATGACATTAACGTTTAGTTGTCCCCCTCGAGCATTGCAACTCTCAAAGCTTGTCAGTGCTTTCGCCTTGAATCACAGGCAGGACAATACCAATTGGCCTTTAAACAATTGCATACCACCTTCAGACCCTCCTCTGCTATTGCCCATGTAGGAGCATGGATAAACCAGTCCAAGTAAAGGAACAGACACCAACCATGAAGGTGAAGCTGCGCTATCAGAGGGGCCACCACTGTTGTGAACACCCTGGGAGCAGAGCTAAGGCCAAAGGGAAGTACCCGAAATTGTTCCCTCAGAACACACAATCTCACGTACTTCTCATGAGACGTTATGGTCACTCTAGATCTGAGAGATGCATACACTCATAAAGTCCCCCACTGGTATTAAACAAATTCTTCTGTGCAAGGTTTCCATCTTGAAGTGAATCCCCTCCACCCACTCATTCAGCTCCTTGTGATTTATCACCATCATGTACCCCCTTGAATTATTGGACTACAGATGTATCCTGGAATATCCTTTTCCTCATTTCCTGGGATGTAGCAGGGATTATTTTCCTCTTTAGTTGAAGTTCTTGCATCGCAAGTTGAAAAATTGTACTCTTTTTTTTTTTTTTTTTTAAACTTGTCTCTGCCATGGAGTTTGCTTGAATTTCTCTTCTAGTTGTTGACAAAAAAAGATGTGTGCCCTTAAGGGCATCTTTAAAGAAGATGATTTTTGGGTTAAATCTGTGTACAAATCTCTAAGAAATAGGTTAAGTCTAGCCCCTGCTGATACTCCACCAACCAGAGCAGAAGCTCTGACAATATGAAATGATATATCAGAAAGAAACTCAATTTGCGTTTCCATATCCTCCAGGAGAGCGGCACATTCTGTACTCTCCGCTAATGCTTTGAAGAGCTTCTTGAAGTCTGAAAGAGGGGATTAGGAAGCGTATGCTCCGCAGACTCCTGCCATCAAAGGCAAATGAGAACCTAAATAGGCCTTCCTCTGGGCAGACTCAACTCTTCTTTTCTGTGGCATCTTTCAGAATTGTGTCCTCAGTCATTGCTATTCTCCTCACCAAACTTCCCACTATAGAATCCACCGATACTGCATCGGGAAGCTTAGTGTCCATTTCATTTGGGTATAGTGTTTGCATGAACTTGAGCAACAGTCTTAACTGGATCCTGCCATTCACGGAGAACCACATCCATAGCTCATGGATGAATCGGAAGATCTATCTGAGGATGATGAAGAAACTTCCTTATAAGAGTCTCTGTGTAAGTCGCGGGTTCCTTGAGAGTAGGAAAACCTATATTTACGGGAAGGAATGCAGGGTAATAAGTCCTTTCCTAAATATGTGCTCCTTTGGTCCTCATGGGAGATCACTGTCAGCATCAGAAGATTCTGATTGAGATTCCACTTCAGACTTATTACTTGTTGCTTTTTCGCCATTTCAGCCAAGGTTTCTAATATCAATTTTTTAATCTTGGCCTCATCTGAAAATTAAGAAGATCTTCCCCTATTTGTAGGAGGAGAAGGATATCTGGCAGGAAACAAAGTGGAGGAGGGAGTGTGAGACCTACGTCTCTTCTCCTTATTGTGTTTCCTCATGGCACAGAAAATGAAGCAACAGAATGTTATATTGCAAGTTCACAGCTTAAATTGAAAATGCTTACCTGTTCCTGCCGAGGCGTGATATCTGGAAGCTTTGCCCCGCTCTTCTTCCTAAACGCAGAAAACGAACCTCCACATTTACACGAACCATCCACTTTACTACGCATACGCATTCATCAGCGCTGCTAATGTCCCTTCTTTAGCAGGCGGGAGGCAGGCATCTCCATTGGGATTCTTCCACGTAGGATTTTTTTCAACTCCTTTAGTCATACAGTGAAACTAATCCTCTCCAAGCCCAGTTTGGAGAGAAACTTTGCCATATTAGTAGCTAAAGGTCCAAGCTTTGCAAGGGCCCTTAAAAGTCCTCGTAACTCCATGACCAGCAAAGAGAGAGGTATTGGAGAAAGAAAAATACACAATCTGGCACAAACCTAGACAGGACCTGCTTTTTTAATCCTAAAGTCCTCATCTCACCATGAGACATAAAAAAACAGGAGGATGGTGAGAAGGTAAGCCTACTTGTTGCACTCCATGAGTGGACTTGCTTTCTTTTCAGAATGTCTTGTTTCCCGTCTCATGGAGGTGGGATCACCTCATTAGTAATGACTGGGACGAGGGTTGTAGGGTAACGTTTAGTTATTACTGTTTTTTCCAAGCTGGATTTGCGGATAAGGGACACATTTTCTCGTTTGTTATCTTTCGCCTTCGTTCAACAGTGCTGTTGTGGGTAAAGCTTCATATCCCTTAAAAGCAGCCGCTATCAAACACTGCCCCCTAGAGGAGGCTGAAAGAAAGGGTAAATTCCACACCATTAACATCTGCCGTGTAAGATTAACTCTTTGCGAAGGTAAACATTCTGACAACCACATTCCTCCCAGTGGGTTCCATTCAAGTCGTGATTTTCATTTTAGAAGTGGATTTTGGGCGCAGTAGAACACTGTCTTAACTTAAGCATGTCTTTATTAGTGGCCTCACGGATTTGAAAGGGGGGCGCTGCTAGTGGTGTCTAAATCTACACAGTGAATTGTCTGCAACGTGTTCCTGTGTTTAGGGCATGATTTTCTTTTTCTGAGAATCAGACCGATATTAAGCAATACAGGGTTTTGTTTTGTCCTTCACATGTGTTTGTACAACAGGCATCACAGAGGGCGTATGGGGGAGTCTGAGAGTGGAAAGGACATGACTGGGGCCAGAGACTGAAGAATGAGCATTGGTTTTTCAGTTTAAAAAAAAGTCATCTGTATTTTTTAACCTATCAACCCCCCGAACTCCCCTCCCTACCCCTCCTCCCCCCCCCCCCCACACACACATTTCAAAACAGAATAAAACACAGCAAATCTAAACACAAACAAGTACAGTGAGCACCTGGGCGCACCTTGGTGTACGCACACGGTAGCGCGAACATACACACACACCTATAACTAGAGCATTGCCACAGAAGGCCCTAGGGCACACCCACAGTTTTCTCACACCCACACAGACTCGCACTTCCCAGCACACTGCATCGCAGACGCTTGCTCAAGCACAATCTCAGACATGTAGTCCCTCTGTCTGTCTGCAAAAAGACAATCATGTAGCTATTATGTAAGTAGGTATGTCAGCTCTGCTTGCCGGATAGTCCTTTCCGATGCCAGGCCTGTTGTGCTAGGGTGACCGGAATTTTAAAAACCAAAAACCGGGACTTTCTACAAACGTAGAAATGGGACTATAATGTTCCATCTCGTGACTTAAGTGACAGCAGTCACCAACATAGAAAACAGAAATTCAATCAATCAATCAATAAGGGAATTGTAAGCGCACTAATCACCCGTGAGGGTCTCAAGGCGCTGAGGGGGGGGGTCCGCAGATCTGTTTAGCTGAAGAGCCAGGTCTTGAGGGTCTTCCTGAAGGTGTTCGGGGAGGGGGCGCATCTGATGTCTGCCGGTAGCTCGTTCCAGGTCTTGGCTTCAATGTGAGAGAAGGATCTTCCGCCTGCTCAGGCTCTGTGGATGCGCGGGGTTTCGGCCAGTGCGAGGTTGGAAGTTGATTCTGTCGTTGAGGTATTTGGGTCCGTTGTTGTGTAGGCATTTGTAGGCGTGAGTGAGGATTTTGAAAGTGACTCTTTTCTCCACGGGGAGCCAGTGGAGACTTCGTAGGTGTTGGCTGATGAGTTTGTGTCGGGGGATGCCGAGGACGAGTCTGGCGGCGGTGTTCTGGAGTTTGCGGAGTAGGGACTTGTTGATGCCGGCGTAGAGTGCGTTTCCATAGTCCAGTCTGCTGGTGATGAGTGCGTGGGTGACTGTCTTCCTTGACTCAGGGGGGATCCACTTGAAGGTCTTGCGGAGGGTGTTGAAGCAGCTGGAGGTGACGGCGTTGACCTGTCGGTTCATGGTGAGTGATGAGTCGAGTACGATGCCGAGGTTCTTGGTGTGGTCTGAGGGGGTAGGTGGACTTCCGAGGGCGGTCGGCCACCAGGTGCTGTCCCATGCAGAAGGGGTGGTACCGAGGACTTCTGTCTTCTCGGCGTTGAGCTTCAGGCAGCTGTTGGTCATCCAGACTGCAACGTCTTGCATTCCTTTCTGGAAGTTGAGTTTGGCAGTGGTGGGGTCTTTGGTGAGGGAAAGGATGAGCTGGGTGTCATCGGCGTAGGATACGATGTTGAGGCCGTGTTGTCGGACGATTGCTGCGAGGGGGGCCATGTAGATGTTGAAGAGGGTAGGGCTCAGTGATGAACCCTGTGGGACTCCGCAGGTGATTTTCGTGGGGTCGGAGAGGAAGGGTGGGAGTCTAATCCTTTGGCTTCTTCCGGTGAGGAATGATCGGATCCAGTCTAGGGCTGTTCCTTGTATGCCTGCGTCGTGTAGTCTGGCGACTAGTGTGCGGTGGGAGACGGTGTCGAAGGCCGCTGATAGGTCGAGTAGGATGAGGGCTGCGGAGTGGCCTTGGTCCAGGAGGGTGCGGATGTCGTCTGTTGCGGCGAGTAGGGCGGTCTCTGTGCTGTGGTTGCTTCGGAATCCGGATTGGGACGGGTCGAGGACGGCGTTCTCTTCAATGAATCGTGTCAGTTTCCTGTTGACTGTTTTCTCTGCAACTTTGGCTGCGAAGGGGAGGAGCGAGATGGGCCGATAGTTCTTGAGGTCGGTGGGGTCAGCTGTGGGCTTCTTGAGCAGGGGTCTGACTTCTGCGCGCTTCCAGTCGTCTGGGAAGGTGGTGTAGATGGTGCGTTGTAGTTTGGGTGCGATGGCGGCCGCGGCTCTGTGGTAGATGTGAGGGGGGCAGGGGCCGGTGTGGGCCCCCGAGTGGATGCTTTTCATGGTCGAGGTGGTGTCTTTGGCTGTGATCAGTGTCCAGTTGGAGATGGTGGGCTGGCTGGTGTTTCTGGGCGGCGGGGGGCCGTCTGTGGCGCCTGGTGGATGGTCGATGAAGTTGTCGTAGAGGTTTTTGATCTTGAGGTGGAAATAGGTTCCAAGCTTGTCGCAGAGGTCTTGGGATGGGGTGATGTCTGTGGCTTCGCTGCGTGGATTGGTGAATTCCTGAATGACACTGAAAAGTTCCCTGGAGTTGGTGGAGTTGGCCAGGATTTTGTTGTGGATGAAGTTCCTCTTGGTGGCTCTGATCTGGTTGTGGTAGTCCGTCATGGCGTCCTTGTAGGTGGTGTGGTTTTCGGTTGTCTTGGTGTTTCTCCAGTTCTTCTCCAGGCGTCTGCAGGTGCGTCTGGCTTCTTGGAGAGCGGTGGTGAGCCAGGCGGCTTTTCTGGGGCGTTGTCTGTCGGGGTTACTTAGCGGGGCGAGGGGAATTAAATGGCAGTTTTGCAAACAGTATCACAGGTGCTAGCTAAATTGCGATCTGCTAGGGGCAGTTATTTAATCCAGCACTGGAATACATGAAAATCTGCCTCTTTGTAGATAAATCGATCCTCTCTAAACATGTATTTGTAAAGCCGGTAAGTCCCAACTTTGTGACCTATTGGCTTTGCTAATGGTTTTTAGCCTCCCTGCACACCATCCTCGATACTATGCAGCACTGCTAAATAAAACTAACAAAAAAAAAACGTTTACGCACCCATGTGCGCGCCTTCAAAATGCTGTGGCCGCTTTTTACATTTTTTTACTTTTACTTTTAGTTACCGATTCGAATCAGGTCTGTGGCTAAAAACAAAGTAAAAGACACACTTTTTTTTTTTTTTTTTTAAAGTGGGGTGAAGTATTGTGAAAACCGTGACTGTAATGCCTACTGTGTGTGGGACTCCTGGCCACCCTGCCGTGTGCACGATTATTACTTTGGAAAATCCCCGTAAACTGAGTCCATACAATGTAGTGGTGTTCGTGCGCCAGGCACTGCTAGATCCGTGCAATTTATCGCTATAAAGTTCCACCCCAAATGAAATACAAATTAATTTCTTTAATTGAAGCCGGCTGGTAATCCATGGCTTCGCGGCTGTTCTTGAAGTGTTACAGAAGCGAGCGAGATGCACAAGGAGTTGAAATGCGTGCACATTAAAATTATTAGCGTCGCCCTCCAAAAGCTGTGTTTGTTTTGCCCCGAGCCTCAACTGGCAGCAGCCCTGTGGGGCGCTGAGAGAGCCTTTCTGTGGGGCCTTTGAAAGGGCGCAGCGCCCGGTGCCAGGAGTCTCTTGCCGCGGCCCGTCCCGCCTCCGAGCTGTGCCCTCGTGCTGGGCGAGGATTGACGGACCCCTTTCACCGTCTCGGGCGCCTAATCTGTGGGCCCCAGAGGCGCTAATCTCTCCCCGTCCTCTACAGGACCTGCAGACCACGCAGGAGTAATGTGAATAGATTTATCGTCACGGCCTTGGGCCTTTTTAAATTTTTTTTATTAGTGTTGCGTGCTTGAACCAGCTATGCTTACGTTGTTCGTCCCCAACGGCCGAAGAGAACTTTATCGGGTTCATATTTAAATCATTTGGGGGGAGATGTGGCCTAACGACCGGAGCTGCTGTCATTGAAACTGGGGGGCCAGTTTCGAGTCCCGACGTCGGAGTGATATCCAGTGATTCTGGACAACCCCTCCACGCCCCCTCCCAAAATCTGAATAATGTAATCTGGTGGTCATGTAAAGCTCTCTTTTGGGCCAAATTCGAACTGTATAAAACAATAAACAAAAATTAGGTGCCTCGCTACACTTTTAAGGATCCACATAAAAGACACTTCCAGGTAGAAAATACTGCAAGAGTCATTTTCTCTGCGTCACAGTGTGCAGCTTGCCTCTAGCAGCTTCTACCACTTCTACGTGGTTACATTAGTGTAGGTGACACCAATGTCGCTTATGTGGCAGGCAGCCTTCTTTCTTCCACTGTCACTTGTGGCATCCTTGGTATTCTACCACTTATTCATTTTTGTACCTTCGATGATATTTGCAAGACCATCTTGCCTAGGAGAGCGACTCATTCCCTTCTGTTTCTCCTTTTCTGGTGATCGTGTATGACCCTTTGCAGGATCATGCTTATAGAACATAAGCACTGGTGCATGAATTCAGGTCCCTGAAGTCTCCAAGCACTTACATATTTCCTCCTTTCGCTGGCATTAGCACTCTAAAGAAACGGCTAGACTCAATAAGTACTATACAAAAATGTATAGAAAAGTCTTGGCCTTGCCAATACTTGATGTATTTCCTCCTTTGTGACTCTGCCCTCCCGAGTAACTTGTTGTGATCCATTATGGCACGGAAACAGCCATAACATTTCAACTCTCTTTTCCTGTCGGTTATGGTGGCTCCGTGGATTCATGCAGCCACTCCACCGATTTGTATTCGACCCCAAGGTGACATTTCCCAATCATAGTAGTTCTCCGATTGTTTCATCCTTCTGAGCTTAAAAGACCCAGATACCTCCTTGGGAGTGATCATATGCTCTACAAATGTGGGTGAACATGTGCTCTACAAATGTGCCTGTTATTTTATCTATACATATATCCGTATAATGGTTGAAGACCATACAACTGCTGTGTTTATTTCCATCTCTGCTTCTTCTGCGCCGTTCAGGACCCCTAACATAGCCCCTCCCTCGACAAACAGGCACCAATTTAGGCCCCCTTTTTTAAATGCGAGTTTCTTGAAATGTGGGCACTAAGAGCTGATTCTGCTATATTACTTAGTTGGAAGTGCACCTTTCTATGACGGTACAGTTAGACGTCAGTGATAGAGCAGATGAAAAAACATAACATTCTGTTCTCAGGAGCCAGTTCGTTAGCTTGTGTTAATGTTACTGAACCCATATATGAGAAAAAGGTCACATTTGGGTTCTAGACAAACTCCTTGCAAATAAGCTTTGTTGAACTGCAGCAAGTCAATCCTGCAAGCACTCAAGGAAGCATCTGTGCAGTACGGTGCTCGGCTTGCAATGTTTTGGAAGCCAGAGCAGGTATGAAGAGAGCAATGGTCACTAGCTGTAACCTTCCACTACTGGCGGTGCACATATAACCTTTCCCATGGCCGCTTTCCTTTTGAGTTATTTTACAGGCTGATATAAAATCCATGTTTTTTTAAAATTAAGTTCTGTTTTGAATTGTCCTCCCGGTAGAACACTTGTTTGCATGGCTTCCTTGCAGTTTAAGCAGTGCAGACGATGAAGTGCCTGCTGCTGGCGTGGGTGCACGTGTGTCTGTCTGCATTTGTGTGCACTAGTAGTTGCAGGTTTTTGTTCTCTGTCACCCTTCCTGTGAATATACTGTTTTATAATTATTATTAAGTGTGAATAATTATAAATATGTGTATGTTCGTCCATAGAAATATTCTAACCCCTGCTCTGACATCCTATTCTGACGAGCTTCGTTGGTGCCTATCAGAGGCGCAACTAGAGCCAAATTTCGGGGGGGGGGGAGGGGTGGCTAATAACAATTTCGGGGTGGGGGCTAATTCTTCCAGCAATAGACAGAGTGGAGATGCAGGGGCTGTAAGAGGGGTAAAAGAACAACAAAGCCTCATTAACAAGTAAATGGTCTTTCAAAGACCTTTGAAGTACTCGGGTGCGGCTGCAATAAGTCAGACACCAGACCAGCCAGCCCACAGCAGCTCAAAAACTGTCTGTGTGTGTGTGCCTGGGAAGCTGTCTCAGCCCGGGCTGACACACGACGGGGGGGGGCCTGAAGCCCTTTGAACCCTATGGGCGTTGCGCACCTGGCGCCATTACATATAAAGCTCCATGGCAAGGTTCTGATGCAGTTGCTTGGGTGGACTGTCCAGTATGTTCATCAATAGATGCAGCCTGGCTTTAGTCAACTCAAAGTCGTTGTTTCCTTTTCTGAATTATCCTGCTTCCTATCGTGTTCACTTTTGAGAGCCGAAGGCTTGTCCCTGTATTGATGGGGTGGAGTGGCTGAGGTGCTAACTTTAGGAAGTGAAGACCTGGGTTGGAGACCTGCCTCTGGCACCTGAGCCACAATGTTGACGCTGGGCAAATCGCTTAATCACGTTGGAAATCTGTGTGACCTAATGTAAAATCTCATGCATATATGGAAAATCACACTCAACGTACACTTAAATGATGTCCTAGTGCTCCACAGCTAATTTGCTTCATATATATTTACATTCACACACCGTACCAATACAAACGTAAAATGTTTTTAGTAAAAGCAAAAACAAACAAAAAAAAAGCCAATCTTTAATACTCCAAGCCTGACTAAAGGCCAGATCCATATCAACACTGAAAACATGGTTATCTTTAGGTGCACCACAATTCACGCGACTAGAATGGCTGGAGAAGAAACTGCTCGCAGTGCCTGCAGCCAATACGGTGCGCTTCCGATGCCCAGCTGTAGGAAAGCCAATGCCATCCATCACCTGGCTGAGAAACGGCAAGGAGTTCAAAAGCGAGCATCGGATTGGGGGCATAAAGGTAAGAATTCACTTACATGACAACTTTGCCACCATCTTAGCTGTCCTTGTTGCTGATTTACCAGCAGTCTAGTTGCTTCTAACACGTTTGTGTATATTTTATATGTAGTTATATAAGTGACTTAATGCTGATGAGCGACCTTTTGAAGATGTTTTGCTCATTCATATTGGTTTCTGCTTTTCGTGGGATCTAACAACTTGTTGTATCTAAAGTTGATTTCTCTTAATTATTCAAACTGAAGGACTCTTTTTGCCACAGTTGTAATTTCTGGTGTCGTTTCTAGAGGTATTTGCAAGTTTGTGTTGACAATACTTTGATTAGGTTAGTGTACGAGAGAAGGCCAGGGAAAGTGTATAAGTGTAGATTAATGGTGCAAATGAGGAATAGTAGAGATGAGTGTTTGAATTGGTAGATATGATCTGTGGGTGGGTTGAGTGCACAGGGATTGGGGGAGGGCTTGGCTTTTTTTTTTTTTTTTAGATTAGTGAATTGATGGATTTATAAGGAGATGCATTAGTGTCTAACAGGATGAGTAGTGGCTACATTCATGATCGGTAGAAGGATAGGTGGTTGAATAGGTTCAAGAGCGTATGGATGGACGTATATATACTGATCTTCGTTAAAAAGTTATTGTTTTCATTTGTTTGATCTTTATGATATTTTAATTCCAGATTTTAGTCTTGGCAAAGGTTGAAGTAGAAGGAAATGTAGCCAATGTGGTCTTGCGTACTGGGAGTACTACAAGGTTCGAGTTGGTATTTGCTATGTAGCAGGATGGGCAAGGACAAC
Organism: Calotriton arnoldi; assembly: GCA_963921515.1. Classification (NCBI taxonomy): domain Eukaryota; kingdom Metazoa; phylum Chordata; class Amphibia; order Caudata; family Salamandridae; genus Calotriton; species Calotriton arnoldi. The sequence continues at coordinate 1,419,792 of CAWUFW010000240.1, forward strand.
GCTATTGCCCGGACAAACCAAGTTGGAGAAATACTGTGTGGAATTCTTTATGGCAGCATCATCTGGCTTGGTATTTGATGTAGATGTATGTGTTATCCTTGTTTCCCACTTATCAAGTGTGTGTGTGTATATGTATGTATGTATGTGTGTGTATATGAAACAGTCAAGTCCGATGGTTCCTCCAAAAACAAGTGAACAAGGACTCTGTGCGTTGGTGTCTGGTGTTTGGAGGAACTATCGGACTTGACTTTGTTACACACACGTACACACACACACGTACACACACACACACACACATGTACACACACACAATTGCACTGAGGAATTCTAATGACATAAACCACGAGGCTGAAGGAAACCCGAGAAGTCAACAAATGATCATATCTCACATATTAGTCATTATGTATGTTTTGAATATAGCATGTTTATTTTAGGGTAGTTAGCTGGGGAAAAAACCTCTTTTCTTCAAAGAGCAACTAGCCACTAGCACTATTTTCCATAGTTCTCTGTGAAATTGGATTTTTAAACCACTGCATATCGTGCAATAAAAGCACCCAAACATGAGCTTTGTCTGTTCGTGAAATTGTGGTCCTCCATGCCATATAATCCTAGTAGCCGTGATGAGTAAAGCTCTACTGAGTGTTTTGGGGTTTGTCATTATGATGATGAATTCCCTGTTGGGCAGGGAACTGTAAAATATTTCACTGTTCCCAGTGAGATAATGGGTTTTTTATACCACTGCATTTTGTGCAATAAAGGAACCCAAACATGCAAGGCTTGTTTTTTTTTCTCAGCCCCTGCTTGACAAATTACCCCAAAACTTTACAGACAGCAGCTAAAATGATTGGCACCGTTTGACAAATCTTCACAGAATTTTCAAAACTAGTACTCCAAAGTTTTTAGCAAAACAAAACACGCATTGTCTATGGAAACTAGGTCCTAACTATAACTACCTACTGGTGACTGCCAATAGGCAACATATATACAGGCTTCAGGAGTAGAATAAGTGGTGCTTGCCGTGCATAAAGATGGAGACGCAGTCTCGGCAAGCTTTCATGATGGCATGTTGGCCATTAGTTCCTGGATGTCAAATCACTGTCTTAAATTGAACTCAGCCAAGACAGAAGTAATGGTCTTTGGAAACCTTGCCCCAGGATGGTCTCTGACCTGGTGGCCAGCTGAGTTGGGATTACCCCCTATCCCCGCCAAGAAGGCTAGAAACTTGGGTGTCATTTTTGATGATAGATTATCCTTCATACATCATGCCAACGCAGTGGTTTCATCATCCTTTTATGTTTTAAGGATGATAAAGAAATTGTTACCTTTCGTCCCAGTCAGCACCGGGAGAACATTAATCTGTGCTCTGGTCATGTCTAAGGTTGACTACTGGAATAGCCTTTTAATTAATGCCCAAGAAAGGGTTCTGGGTAGGCTGCAGTTGGTACAGAACGCAGCCGCTAGGATACTGTCAGGTACCCCGAAGTGTAAACCCATCTCCAATGTGGTGCGACAGCTCCATTGGCTGCCCGTAAGAAGCAGAACGAAATTTAAGGCTCTCTGTATTGCCTATAAGCAATTCACAATACAGGACCAGAATGCTTGAAGAAAGCTTTCTTGGCTTACACACCCAGCAGACCTCTTCGCTCATCAGATGCCAACCTTCTGATCGTCCCCAGAACCAAGAAAGCCAACTGGGGTGACAGAAGCTTCATAGTGGCCACATCTAAACTGTGGAACTCTCTCCCCTTTCAGATTAAGGCTAGTCCCACACTGCTATCATTTAGAAAACAAATAAAAACTCGGCTCTTCAAGCAATAGGCTTCCACCAGCTTTCTGCTTATCCTTCCAGTACATAGCGCCAAGACACCTACGGGTATTTGCGCTTTATAAGTTGTTAAAAAAATAAAATAAATAAATATGGAGTGGTTGGGGTTGGAATAGGCTAGATGAGGCAAACCTTTCCGGTTTTGCAGTCCTTCGAATGCGGAGCATTCAAAGAACCTCAGGGACTGCTATACCAGAAATTTTTGTCTCGTCTTAAAGGGTCACTTATCAATTCCTCAAACCTAGATCTTGACTAGAGAATAAGAATTGAGACCAAATAAAACCAACCTCCAAACCAACATATTCTTGATCCACACCTTGAAAAAGCCCCGGACCTGTGTGCCGTTCGGGGCAAAACACACATTGGCTGTACCTCAGGAATGGCTGTACATCATGAAACAGTAAGTGGAACAAGCAAAAAAGGAAACTAAAAAAAGCATCCTTCTTCCACAAACACCGTTTCGGTGTTCTTATATGGATTTAAACAACCAGCATAAATTGTATGTATATATTAAATGCGAGCATTTCCAATAGCACTGTATGCAATATTTACCTCTTTTGTGTGTATGTTGTCTAAACGCGCAGATCTTATATAGATTTATAAGAACTACACGACAGGGGTACCTACCCAGACTATGGAAATGGAATAGAGTAACCTTTATAACCAGGGTAATGTAGATAACAAGGTACCCAGGTGATTGATGCAGCTGGCATGGGTAAACCTAACACAAAGTATACTGTGCATTGTATAGTGGGCGGACATAAGGCCTATAATTGCCGACAAAAATGTGCAATCGGTCATTTAATTTTCCCTTAAACTTCCGAGCCATAAGGTTTTTAGGGATAAAAGATGACATTCCTCTGATTTCTGCAATAAACATAACCACAGCCAAATTCTAAATGAAGTTTCTTGTGTCTTGTAGACAACTGAGTGCTTGCATGTTTGGGTGATGTGTTTAGACTGGCAGTTTCTCATAGCCTAGATTGTAGCTCTCAGCTGTGCGGCCCCTGTCGCACCATGTAAAGAAACACAAACCTAGCGCCTTTTCAGAGCTGCAGTGTCGAGAAGAGGCAGATAGTCTTGGGAGGCCCAGCAGAAGGTGCTCGCCGCAGCACAGCCAATTATCATTAAAAAGAAAGGGCCTTGTGTCCTCACTCCATGTTCAATGGTGAAAGCCACCCTTCTGAAAAGGCAGCCAAGTCATTAACATTCTTTACTTGCTAATTACTGACCTCTGGTCAGATGATGCCTGCCTCTTTCCTTGGTTGGTACCAAGGTGACAGACATTACGAAGGTTTTTTTTTACCCTTCTTAGTGCTTAAGAGGGGTCAGAGCTTTGCATTCCCAGGGAGACACCGATGCGCATATAATTAAGGCCTAGTGTTGCGCCATCACCTTTTTCAGCGTTCACACAACCTATGACCTCTTCTGGATTATTGGAATACATGAAATGAGTCTCAAGGGTAGTCAGCGATTCAGTATGTTCCAGTCTCAAGAACAGCTTTGCACCCGGCCTAGGCAGAACGAGAAAGCTTTGGGAAAGGTTCAACACCGCAACAAGTGAGTTGATTTGGGGTGGCACGGGTACTGAGAGGGCAGAGACGGATGTGCATGAATAGCTGCCCTTCAGTCCGCACAGCTTCTAGATGTCTAAGAACCCAAAACCAAAATCTTCTTGGTATTTTGCAAGCAAGCCCACTTTTCTCAATGAAACAACCCTACTCATTGACTTTACACTTGGGTATAAATTATAGTTTACCAGTATCCAATGGTACCACCTGCAACATGATTTTGAGACGGCACTTTTGTGTGTGTGTGTGTGTGTGTGTGTGTGTGTGTGTGTGTGTTTTTCTATTCCTTTCCCCTTTTTTATGGCAGGTGGCCACCGACACCAGAGTTGTGTTGTATTTACCTCTTTATTATTCCTACATATTTTGCCATGACACGTTTTGGCTGTTAAAACAGCCTTGTTCACAACTAGGCTGTTTCAACAGCCGAAATGCATCAGGGCAGCACATGTGTGAATAATAAAGCACGGAGTTGAAATACACAGTGATGGTCTCCGTGAACAGAAGTTGGAATGTATGTGTGTGTGTGTGTGTGTATGTATATATATATATATATATATATCTATATATATATATATATATACAAACAACTGGATCCATGAGAAACCACTTGCAACTTGAATATCCACTAGAATAGAAAAAAAGGCCAGTTCCAAAATATTTACCTTGTTTTGTGTACTCCGATGAAATGTTGGATCTGGCCAACGCTTTACATAAAAAGATCTTCCGAACAGAGTAGAAAGATACGAACTTGTTTTTTACCTTGGTTGTTAGATTTCAACCGCCTGCACCCTGCAGCGACAGAGTGCACCTCCAACCAGAAAGAGTCAGAACTTGGCTGGGCACCTTTTTCTTTTGGCCAGAGGTGGTCTGACCTATCAGCGCAAACAGCTGGTAGTAAGCACTTGTGCACCTTACCCCTATATTGATATAGCATACAACCTGCTCACCATTACCTGCCAGGGGCTCAATATCTTTCTGGGGGCCCCAAAACGCAGATCAATCTGGCTTCTGCAGTCTTAAGTTGCTGCTCCCTGAAATCAAAAATGTTCTACTTGCATGATTCACTATCGCCCCTGTACATCACATTAGGCGGATGTGCTTTTAAGGATATTTGTCTTGAAATATCAAATGTTCGTTTTCCCCCAGTGAAATGGGCTACTCTTTCGAGCAATGGCTTCTTCTGCTTATGTTAAGGAATGAGTGCCTTGTAATCAAACGAGACTCATTCAAACTGTTGGAAGCAAATATTTTAGGGAGCGGGCCCTCAAGGCTGTGCCTGTGCTAAGATGTCTTTTTCCCAATCTTTCCCCACATGTCGACCGTAATCGTGCGCTTAGTGACTATGGACTATCTCTGTGAAATAACTGCCCCCACCCAGTTCTGTAATTACCGAAACAGCCCTTGGAGCAGCTGCATGAGACTCTACTGTGTCGGCCGTACTTGCACATATGTGCGGCTCTGGGATCTACAGATTTCCGTGCTCGTGCAGAAGGCATATACACTTTATTATGGCAGAGTGCTGTGCGTGAATGTCACAGCCCGACCGTGTTGTGAGCCTCTTTCACAGGCAAAGCTCACTACTGTTGTGTTCATTTTGTGGAACATGAAAGGCCCATGGGGCAACAAACCATGAGCGGGTTGTGGCATTTGTGATGCCTTCTGGTACATCAGCAAGCAATCTGCAATCACTTTTTTAATTTCTTTTCATGTTTAAATATATTTTATTGAGAGTTTCATGCACAGTAACATTGAATTAAAGCTTCAAATGCTGCATATCACAGTGGTCGGTCAGCATGACCTAGTGCTGCAATTTATTGATCATGCAGTTTTGTCACTTCACAAGCATTCACTACTTCGTGTGTAGTGCAGTCCTTGTTTCACGATATATTCCGTGTGAGGAGTGTTGCACATTCTGGTGACAGAGTGAAGCACTTCACACCCTAAGCCCTTCAACTGAAGGATAACTTCTTCTGAGTGAAGGATAACTTGTTCCTGCTGTGGGTAGGCCTGTCTCTCTCGCTCTCTCACACACACACACACACACACACACCAATGCTCTGCCGCGAGCCGCCATTTTGCCGATCAGGAGGTGACTGCACACAGGGACCGGGGCATGCTCATATCCGCGGATCTTATATTGGACTGTTACCACGAGTCTTTTCCTGGCACTTTCTGACCTATGACCCCAGTTGCTCCTGAAAGGAATGGGAAAGCCCTCTTTGGAAGATGTGGATTGGTGGCAGATTTATCAGCTGTGAACATAAGATCCAATGGCTAGATGTGCAACATAAACACTCTTATTCCAATACTGAACTGTCGTCACAAAAAAAAGCGTGAGCCTCACCAAATCACCCTACCTGCCAGTTCATACAGCCCAGTTATGTTATCAAAAATAAAATCATTACAAATATTTAAAGAAGATAACTGTGACCATCTGCCTCCGTTCCTCTGTCTGATTCATTTAAGAGCAATTAGAAAAGGGTAACCCCACAGCTGTAAGCCCAATATAACAAGCTGATTATTGTATTCACACAGCTTGCTGATGAGTACTCTGAGTCCAGCTCTGCATCGAGTTTCTTATCTCGATCACAAACGGTTGATGGTAAACGTGCTTCATTTATTGAACAGCTTTTCGGGCTGGCTAATTAGATCAGTATGGTTTAGGAGCTCACAGTACTTTCTAAAGTGATACCTCCTTTTTTCCCAGTTGTACCCTTTCTTACTCAGTACGTGGTGAATATGCCAAAGCAAATACAGGAGCAGGGCTGGAGAAGTTTAGTTTTTACATTCCTTCTTTTACAGCCTCTTTTTATGCAAAGGGTGGGAAAAAGAGAGTCTTCACAAGTTTGTATGTTTGTGCAATGGTGAGAGGTGGAGAGTGGGATTTTTTTTTTTTGAAGGCATAGAAAGCTTAAACTCTTCAAGTGCAGCTAATGGCTGCTTATCCTTTGCTCTCGATTCAGTGGAATTCATTATGACATATCACATGAAATTTCACAAAGCATGGTGGTGTCCAAATCCGTGCTGGAATCTATAATATTGTAAGCATGGGTACATTAAGTGACCCTGAAAAGAGAAGAAAAATGTGAGGATTATCTCTTCCCAGACCGCTGTCTTAACTCACATGCCTTCGGGACACACACCCTCACTGGGTTTGTGAATGTGACTGTGGGTGCTAGTCTTTGCAGAAAGCCAAGATTGTCAAAAAATGAACAAATCCAAGTCATGCTTAGTTGTCAAATCTTTGTGCAGTGCTAATCTCGTGTTGTGGTGTTCTCACGCCCAGAAACTTTTTATCTGAGCGTGGATCTGATATTTGCTACTCGGGTGCAAAGCCAAGGCGACATAACTGCTGCATGAAGGAGCTCAGTGTTCTTCTCAAACCATGGTCTTTGGTAATGCTTAAGCCGCCTCCGGCTGGGCTTTCTAGTCCTTAGTCCATGTTATGACCACCTTGGGTCTCTTTTCTCTGTATATGCAGCAATAACTTGGTCTGTTCCTCAACCCCCTTATTGTGTGCTTAAGCATTTCTAAGCTCATTGAAGTCTCGCTTCTCCATCCTTAAACCTCACCTGTGGGTTTGGTTGCAAGACCCTATTTCTCACCCTCGGCCCTACCCCTAACCCACTAATAATTCTGCAAACACCTTGTGCCATAGATCACTGTTCTTGCAGCCATGTCCCCTGCCCATTTAGCTTGCCTCCTGCTTGTAAGGTCATGCGCCTAGTTCAGTTTTGTGGACTGTCATGGCCTTCCTCCACCCCTATGCAAACGATTCTGCCCCACATCAATCGTTTCTTTGTGATTGAGAATTCAGAGGTAGACTTTATGGCTAAAAGCAGATGATGGTGACTGAGCAGTCAACCACAGAACCCCAGCGGAGGATTCGTGTTAAATATGGCTATTACGTGCATTGCCTGTGTCTTTCAGATCAGAATGTGGCAAAGACATGATTTTAATTATTTGTGTTGTTCCTGTTTTCTTTGTGTTATTAACGAGTCTGTACTTTTGGTCCCCTTAGCTAAGACACCAGCAGTGGAGTTTGGTGATGGAGAGTGTAGTCCGATCAGATCGGGGAAATTACACGTGTGTGGTGGCAAATAAGTACGGCACCATCCGACACACATACAAGCTTGATGTCCTTGGTAAGTTTTTTTTTTTTTTTTTTTTGCTTTTTCAAAAGAATTAACTTGTAAAACTCCTGCGAGCACAGCTGTACTTGTAATTTGTATTGTGCTGAAGCCCTAGGGCATAGAAACCTGTTCACTGGTTAACCACAGGAGTGACAGATTTGATGGAGGGTGTGTGCTTCAAGTGTCCAGAAGTTGTGCGCTCCTAAGTTTAGACAAAAAAAGCATCAGTACCATGTGTTTTTGCTTTGTATGCTGTAATGACCTTTGGTCACAGAATTTGAAATAGCTGTCTGATGACTGTCAAAGCAACTCAAAGACCGTGCCCAATTATTGTGTTTTAGAACGGTCTCCACACCGGCCCATCCTCCAAGCGGGATTGCCTTCGAACAAGACTGTGGTGGTAGGGAGCGATGTGGAGTTCCATTGCAAGGTATACAGCGATGCCCAGCCACATATCCAGTGGCTGAAACACGTGGAAGTTAATGGCAGCAAGTTTGGACCTGATGGGAACCCATATGTCACTGTGCTTAAGGTCAGTCCATCTACTCTGATGTCTTTGGTTAGTTTGGGGAGTTTCGGGATGGAAGGTGGAATGTAAACCATAGAGAAGAAAATTGGCCCTAGCAAAACACCTCTTTAAATCAAGACTCTGAAAGCTACACTGCTGTACTCCCTTTCACCCACCATGATGTATTTAAATGTAGCTGAAGGAGAATACAATATGCATTCAATAAGAGTTGGAAGAAAATACTAGCCACTGTGTGAGTATGCCTCACACACAAAGCAGTCCACCCCCAGCCTCCCACACTGAACACCCTCTCAGCCTACCTTTTAGTGTTGGGGGTTCTGTGAGGGTCAGGTTTGTTGTAGCAATTGGCAGTCACTGAAAAGTTGTGCTAACATACCAAGGTGTGAAGTTACAAGAGTAATCACTGTACGCCCAGAGAGAGTGGCTCTCCTCACAGAATGACAGTTGTAGTACAGAAGTGTGCCTTAGGGAAGTGTGGTTCTGAGAGAGTCTATTTCGGGGACTCAAGAAGTATACCAGAGAGAATAAAAGAGGGGTATGGTTTTGATGAACACCTAAGTAAAGCTTGATGCCTACGTGCGTAAGGACGTGCTAGAACGAATTCTTTTACACCAGGCGAGGTTTGCATTCTAAATTGAATTGTTAGTGGCGTAATACCCCCAGGCCTTCTAAGGAGGCTCAGAATGACCGCCCAGTACACCCCTTGCCTGGCCTGGTTGTCCAGGAGCAGAACACTGAATCCCAGCCTCCTGTAGGAAAACAAAAGTACACCGCAGTCTCTGGTGTTCCCTGCTTCTGCCTTGTCTCCAGTCACAGTTGATAGAAGAGCCAGGCTCCCTTGATAAGACATTCCCTGAGCTGGCGTTAAAAACTGCACAGTCTTTCGATATCTCCAGCTCGGTACAGGTAACGGCAGAACTTGATGACGCAGGTGCTGCTGTGTTTTATCCTGGAGGGACATAAACCAATGTGTGGGATCAACCCGAGTTGGGATCCAATCTGTGTGTTGAATGCAAGGAGTGGGTAGCGGTGCAAGTGTTATTTGGCTGTACTGAAGTTCAGGTTTCTGTCCCGCAGACCTCAATCAGTAAAAACGCTGAAGCCGATGTTAAGCTAACCCTGTTAAATGTGACAGAGAAAGACGAAGGCGAATATCTGTGTAGAGCCAAAAATTTCGTAGGCACAGCTGAAAACCCCTATTGGCTCAACATTCACAAACCAACAGCAGGTAAAGCACTCGGCTCTGTCCTGGGGCGCACGCACTTGCAAGGGCTGTCCACCTGTCGAGCCCCCCACCTCTCGGAGGACCTGTCCTGCTGTCCCTGGGTGCTTCTCCTCTCTGTGCTTTGCAATGGAAGACATCCCCCAATGGTATGACTGTGACAAGGTCTGCTCTCTTCTTCTCTTTCTATCCTGCTACGCTGTGACGTCATCAGGCCTGCATAACACACTCCAAGTTCCTTTAAGATTCTAGGCTTTTAATTAAACTTCAGATGGATTTTTAAATAAGGTTTTTATTTTACATAAATGGTGCAACGTACAGCGCCCAGAACACTAATTTGCATCGTGTCTTACACACATTTGATCAAATTTTTTCAGCAGTGCTACTTTATTCACAAACAGTTATAAAATTGCATTGTCGCCATGAAAGTAATGCACAATTTTACATTAGAAGCAGACGGCAGCCCGCCCCGCCCTTCTTTTAAAAATAAACTAGTCGTTGGCACAGCTGATGACATCTCAGTTTATCTGGGGCAGGAGAATATTGTAATCTCCAGGCGAGGGTACTTTCTAGGATTCCGGCCTAAATGGATTATTGGCGGTGGTTGTATGTCTAATCCTAAAAAATAAAGTAAACTTCAATTTATTAAATTAAATCAGGAATTGGGGACCACCATTTTTAGAAGACACTGCTAAAAAAATCGATTTGTTGTGACATCCCTGTAGTTGGTAACCCGCACAGCCAACTAACTATATGTGCAATTACCAATTTTATTTTTGATTCATGTAACCCCTTTTAGCTTTCTGCTCTTTCTAATTTTAATTGCACTTTAAGCACTTGTTTCCAAAATTTTCTCTCCACATTGCCTCTACCAGCCGTTCAGTCATAGCATTGTGGGAGTGTCTTCCATTTTGCCTCTTCCATATGCATGCTTCCGTAGTGGGACAGAGTAAAAGGTCTGGTGAAGGGTACTTTAGCTTCTTTTCCTTTGCAGGTTGCAGAAATATCTCCATAAAAAATGCACTGTGGCTGGGGCCACAGTGACCCTTGATTTGCAGATATGCCTTTGGTGTCTTTGCTGGGAATCTTGCTTGTTCTCCGTTTCCGCCTTTCTGTATATGTGTGTTTGTTTTTCTTTTCTAGACGGCAGGTGTTAATACCTCGGATATGGAGCTAGAAATTCTGTTCTTGCGAAATGTAACTTTTGAGGATGCGGGGGAGTATACTTGTCTCGCTGGGAACTCTATTGGCTATTCCCATCATTCTGCTTGGCTCACGGTGCTGCCACCAGGTATTTCTTTGATACTGGCACCTTCGCTTTTATCGCCTTTCAGTGGTGTTTAGAAATGAAATTGAGAAATGCCACGCCTACGGTTTTGTGTGCCCCGCTTGTCTCTGGCCAATCTACCCTGGAAGTCATTTTCAGGCGTCTATGCTGCTGATTAGTTGTAACACAAGCTGCTTGAGAAGCCGCTAGTTTCCAACAAAGTTACTTTAGCATGTGAACAATTGGTGTCCTGCCCAGCTCCATGGTGCTCTTTTTATTGGGATCTTAAGTAGAGGCTGACTCTGCTCCATGCAGTTGGAACTTCTGGCACAGTAGGACATAAATTTACGCAGCAGAAGCTCATCCGGCTGAACTGTTGTGCCAGCATAATGATTCCTGCAAGATGTCATCTCAACAGCAGAGGGGTGATGGGAACCTAATTGCAGAACCACAATTTTAGGCATCTTCCACGTATGTCTGCCCTTTTATTTTAGTTTTTTCTGCTAGCAGAACTGGCTATCAGTGTGACACCATACCAGTCTGACTTATTGGTAATTGCCCTGGGTACCACCAGCTTGACACCACAACTAATGTATGACTTACTGTGATCCAGCCTTTGAAAGCTGGATCGTTGCTCTGTGTCGCTGCTTCCCCAATGGCCAGTCCATCTCTGCCCAACAGTAGCACAGCTCTCCCATGACTTGGAGTCCATCTTCATTCTTTTTTCTTTAACTCGCCGTTGAGTCCATAGTCCAGTGCCACAAGTTCTCCGACAGCCTGAAGTCTTCACTATTGAGTCAGAAATGGAAGGGCCGAAATTAAAAATTCTAAAAACATGTTAAATAAACCATCACTGGCTGGCATTTCTGAATTCATGTTTTATTTTTTAGAAATACATTTATTGTTGTTTGATTCCTATTTTAAATGTTTATTCCAGTCGGGATTGATGCAAGTCACTTGTACACAAACCTTATTTGTGTGTGTGGTGTGCTCACCTGTGTGTTTATAAGTAGAGCAACAGTGCTGGAGTGCTGCCTAAAATATTAACTTTTAATTGTTCATTTTTTACATGGCTGGCTGCTTCTTGATTGCTTAGTACTGCGAACACCAATATTTTGTAGCTCTAACCTTTGAAACAACAAAAAAAGCAGTCGTCATTTGAATTAACTCTTTTTATAAAAGCCTTGCAGTTAAGTAAATCAAGGTGACTGATTTGACAACAGCTGAGCAACCTTTTCCGTTTTGCTGCACTAATATTTTGGTGTCGCGGTCTAATATCAAAATGCTGTTGTTACATTTCATTGATCTACGTTGCCACTGTAATAATTTTGACAAATGGATTTCTTTGGAATTCTCCTTTATTGTCATCAAGGATGAAATCATGGAATCCAGCAGCAAAATCTCCTCCATTGTGCTACTGTATGGAATATATATGTATATGTGTCTGACGCTGGAGTACAATGTCGATTGCTAGTTTTTCCTGGTCTACATGTAAGTGTGTCTGACCTGTCCGGAACCCTCTGCATGCCGTTATGAATGGCTGATACGTCCAGAATGTGTCATCTTTTGCCAATATGTGGCAAAATCTCAGAACAGTCCTCAATAAATCTCACTTTTTTTTTTGCCTATTAACGTTATTAGACGGAGTGTCTTTTAAAAAGCAGCATAATGATGCTGACAGAAAGCAAAAATCCCTTCTGGCTTAGACACTGTTTTATGTTTTATTGTTGTGCTGGTAATGTTAGGAAAGAAGCTTATTATTTTTTCGATGACTTTAATCTACAGCAGAGCCAGTCCCAGATGTCGATGCCTCTGTCGGCATTCTTTTCGCTGCAGGTTGTGTCGCTGCAGGTTGCGTTGCCGTTGTTATACTGGTAGTGATCTTAATCTTTACGTACAAGATGAAGATGCCCTCCAAGACCATGAACACCGCCACTGTGCAGAAAGTCTCCAAGTTCCCCCTGAAGAGACAGGTAACAGAAAGTAGATACAAGGTTCCTACCCTCTGCCTGTCTTCTCCCTTTCTGTGGCCGTTGTCCGAACTTTTCTCTGCTATTGAGCTAATTCCGTGATTAAGCCAGATCCTTGGATTAGTAATGCAACAGACCAGGCTCAAGAAATGGGGAATTACATATGAACAGGTTTAGGCATAGAGCAAGTTCTGTATTGAAGGGCATTTTTGCAATTGTCAGTTTTTTCTTCTAGGATCTATTTTAATGCCCCAGCTTCATTCATTATGCTTTAATTGTGACGACATCCTACTTAATTCACCTCCTACATGGCAAAACACATTTGTGATTGTTCATCAGTTTTTGCAGGAGCAAGTCTCTTGACTTTGAAATCAAACATTCATTATTCAAAGATTTTTCTTGCCACCATTGAAGCCAAGAAAGTGCCTGTTGCCCGTAAAGATGTGCAGCTGGTTTCTTGTGCCATAATTATGTGGAACTCTTGATAAAAGACTGCTGCAGAGTAGGGGTGGGTGGAACTGGTGGAGTTACATAAAAACTCATCGAGATTCAGCAAGCAGCGGGATGTGGCACATTGAGCTGCTCGCACTAATTTTTAACGCTGGGAGCTTGTTCTGCGCTGTAAAATCGGCGCGCCAGAGGGCACTGCTTCTTTCTGCGCCTTGAGTGGATTTTCTCCTCAAATGGTAGCTTTCTCAGCACAAACGGCAATGACCTGCTGCAACCGCCCACATTGAGAAATCTCTCTGGGAGACGTTCTAGGGCTCGGTGCTCACCAACTTAACGTTTGCGAGTCACGCGCGAGAAAAACCCTCCTCCATGCAGCAGTTGGCGGAGCTTTTCTGGAACTCCACGCTCCAAGTGGAGCGAGGAGTGGGAAAAACTCTGCGAACTCCGTTGGCCGAGCGGAGTTTATCGCCCACCCCTACTGCAGAGTTGGCATCTAGAGTAGATAGTTCTTCTCAAAATGTATTTATCTCAATTAAGGGTCATGTATACGTTATTCTTTCAAACACAATTTGTCTTTCGTTTTTTTCTTCTTCTTCATTTGCAACTCATACACTTTTAGTCTTGCATTGATAACCCGGCGTGAGGGTTTAACAACGGCGTTGATGCGACTTACAGAGTTGCTGAATGACAGTAAAATAGTTAAATGTTAGCAACAGTAGTTACATATGTGCAGGGCACAAACTTATTTGCAGGCCCTTCATGCAGCCCCTCCACTGGTGGGAAAGTTTGCGTGTTAGATAGAGGAGTAATTGTTTGGGAGAACGGCATCCATGTGCTTTGTTTGCTTGTATTCATTAATAGAACTTATGTTCCTCTATTGTTGGCCCTGCCCGTCTGTGTATCACATAAAGTGGAATGGATCTTTAGTAGTTGTGCACTGATTTACAGTTTAAGTCCACATCGTGCCACTCCGAGCTGTCTGGATCGTTGAGCCGGAATAAATCTGTCTCGGAGATCTGCAAAATTCTTTTAACGATCTAAATTGTGCCCATCATTTGGCTCCCAGAAATTCTATTCAGTGGCGTTGTATGATGGCTTTTGTGCCCTCACTGGGCCCTTGAACTGGATCAGCAAGAAGACATCCTTGTTTGTAAAGGCAAATGTACAATGCCAAGCTGACATTTTTTTATAATCAATTTTATTGAATTTTTGATCAAACACAAATTCACATTGGCATCGAAATCAAGCACAGTATCACAATGTATATCCACTTGAGAAACGACAGGGACTCGCGAAACAAGATGCAGGGTGAAAACATGCATAAGATGACCCCAAGGCATAGGAGTAACGCACCCACCCCTCAGGACAACAGGTTGAACCATTTTCCCCATATCTTTTCGAAGAGTTCGGGGCAGCCCCGGGCTTCAAAGAGGGGCTCCTCTTGAGTCCCGCACCAGTCCACTCCCCGTCTCCATCTCCGCACAGTTGGAGGTTTGGCCTGGGACCACAGCGCCGCTATATCGCGCTTCGCCACTGCCACCGCTGTCCCAAGAAAGCGCTTGTCGGCCCGTGAGCCATCTAGGCCATCGAAGATGCCTAAAATCAGGCGCAGTGGGTCATGGGGAACCGTCCATCCCAGGGTCTGTGAGTTCCAGCTCCACACCCGCCCAGAATGGAGAAAGGACAGGGCACTGCCAGACCATATGATAGAAGTCCGCTGGGGCGTGGTTGCAGCGTGTGCAGGTCGGAGAAGGACGCAGCTGGGCTTTGTATAAACGCGCTGGAGTGAGGTAGGCGCCGTGTAAGTAGTAAAGTTGGACTAATCGCAGCTTGGAGGAGGTCGTCAGGGTCCTGGGGGCCATAAGGGCGTCCCTCCAATCCGCGTCCTCCAAGGGACCCACCCAGCCCTCCCAGCGGACCCGCAGCGCGTCCAGGGTAGCGGGACCATTATTCACAAGGGAGCGATAAATCCGAGAGACCCCACCCCTACCCAGATTCCCCATCATCACCTGGGCCTCGAGGGGACTAAACTCGGGAAGGGAGGTGGAAGACGGAAGGTGCACCCCCAGGGCATGCCTAAGCTGTAAATATTTGTAGAATTGGGAAGAGTGGAGGGAGTAGCGCTGCTGCAGATCTGCAAATGTTCTGATATGGTCCCCCACCCAGACATCCCCAAGAAGCGAGATCCCTATGCGGTCCCAGCGATGGAAGTCCTGGAGGGATGAGGTCTCCTGCAACCAAGTGCCACACCACAGGGGTGTCTGCCTGGTTAGTTTCTGATCCCACCTCGTGTGACGCAGAGCAGTGCGCCAAGTGAGAGGACCGACCGAGTGATAGGGAGGGGGTAGGTCCCTCGGTATGGGAGCGCCGTACAAGTAAGCTTGAAGTCGCGGGAAGTCCATCGTCCGGAGTTCTACCTGGTATGCCGGGTCGGACCAGCCGCCCGCGAACCAGTCATGGACCACGATAAGTTTTGTGGCGAGATAGTAGAGGTTGGTTACCCCCATCATATGGAGGTATGCGGCAATGCGCCAGGGACAACCGTGGTCTCCTGCCCCCCCATAAAAAGCGGGTAAAGACACCATCAAGCTCTCGAAACCAGCTCGCTGGGAGGTGAAAGGAAGTATTCTGCAGAATATATAAAAACCGGGGGAGAACCATCATGTTAAACAGGGCACTCCTGCCAAGGGGGTTAAGAGGAAGAGATTGCCATTTCCTAAGGTCCGCCTTGGCCTTGGTGATTAGGGGCGTAATGTTCAGGGCCCATTCGAGATCCGGAAGCAGGGCCACCAAATCCCCAGGTACTTGAAGGATTGCCTGCGCAAGGGGATGGTTGTCTGCCAGTCGAAACAAGACCGGGCCGGATGGAGGGGAACCAGAGTGGATTTCGCCGGGTTAAGTCGAAGGCCCGACACCCGCCTAAAAGCTGAGAGAACCTCCAAGCAGCGCGGGCCAGAGTTCTCGGGGTCCGCCAGGAAGAGGAGAACGTCGTTGGCATAAAGGGCGACCATATCGACCTGAGAGGGATCCCACGCCCAGCCCCGAATGCGGGGATCTTGGCGTATAAGGGAGGCCAGGGGCTCCATCGCCAGTGCAAATAAGAGCGGCGAGAGCGGACAGCCCTGGCGGGTGCCTCTTTGGATGGGGAATGTCTCCGACAGCACGCCGTTGACTAGGACCCTCGCCTTAGGGCATGAATAGAGAACCTGGATGAGGCGCCGGAATGGCAGGCCGAACCCCATCACCTCCAGCACATCTTCTAGATAAGCCCAGTCCACCGTATCAAAAGCCTTTTCAAAATCAATGAAAAGCAGGGCTAAGTACGGAGTGAGACGGTGGCGATGCGCGAGTGCGAGATGGAGACGACGAATGCAGTGCCGCGTACCCCGGGCAGGCATAAAACCGCATTGGTCTGGATGGACCAAATCGTGTAAGAGGGGGCGGAGACGCTGGGCCAAAACAGTGGCGAAGATTTTCACCTCGGTGTTAATGAGGGAAATAGGACGATAGTCCGCGCAGACGAGAGAGGGTGGGTGTGTCTTCGGGAGTACCACAATAGTGGCCACGTCTGTTTCGGGGGGAAAGGACCCCGTGTCCACCACATGGCGAAACAGTTCCACCAAGTTCGGGACCAGCAAGTCGCGGTAGGTCGCATAGTATTCCTGCGGATATCCATCCGGTCCCGGCGTCTTGCCGGATTGCAGGCGAGAGATAGCCTTATGAATTTCCTCCGGAGTGAGGGGGAGATCCAGAGTCTCCGAGACCGCTTGGGGAAGACGCGGCAGACGGGTCCCCGTATCCGACATCAGTGCAGTTAAGGAGGCCTCGGGGGGTCGGCCCGTATAGAGATTGGCATAGTAATCCGCAAAGGCCCGAGCGATATCTCAAGAGAGGAAGTGGTGGGTACCATCCCCATCCCGGACCTCGGGAATGATGCGAGTGGCCTTGGGATAAGAAATTAGGTTATGGAGTAATTTGCCGTTTTTATCCCCCCAACCATATACTCGGGCCACCGAAGAGCGCCAGAGCATTTTAGCGGCGTCCAGAGAGATTTGGCAGATCTCCTCTCGGAGTAATGTGAGCTGTCGGGCGGAGGCAGCACCCTCAGTGGACCCCAGGGTTGACTCCAGTCGGGCAGCGCGGGCCTCCAACTGTACAAGTCGGGCGACCTGAGCCGTGCGCTTCGCATGGATTAAGCTTCTGGCTACACCCCGCATGGTGGCCTTGCCGGCCTCCCACAAAGTACCCGGTGAGGGGACCGACCCTGCATTAATCATGAAGTAATGCTTCAGTTGTCGCCCAAGGGATTCAGCGAATTCTGCGTCTTGCAGAAACTAGGCGTTCAGTCTCCAAGTCGTACGAACGCCATCAGGAGAGTTTCCAAGCCGGAGGGAGACAGGAGAGTGATCCGAGATGCCCCGAGGTAAAATAGTGGCCCCCGACACCAACGGACAATCGAGGGCAGGCACTAGGAGCAGATCAATACGAGAGTGAGTATGGTGGGCCGCTGAAGTGTGGGTGTACTGCTCCCGCTGGGGATTCCACACCCTCCATGCGTCGCAGAGACCCAGGGCGGAGGACCAATCAGAAAGGCGCTTAGCAGAAGCAAGACGGGACGCAGAGGGGAAGCCGGTCGCGTCGCGAGAGGGGTGGATAACAGCGTTAAAATCACCACCGATGACCGTCAGGCCCGGAGGAAGGGTGGAAATTAACAGCGTAAGCCGCTGGAGGGCAGAGGGCAGTGTGGCAGGGAGAACATACAGAGATAAGAGGTTGAGGATGTCCCTCGATCCTGCCAGTCAGGGCCACATAACGGCCTTGTGTGTCAGTCTCAACCTGTGACAAAGTAAAGGGGAAACCTCTGCGGAGCAGTATGGCCAGCCCCATGTAAAACCCGAATGCCAGACCCTGTCGAACCCATAACGGGTGAGAAAGGTGCATTGAGTGCCCAAGAGGTGTGTTTCTTGTAGAAAGAGGATGTCGGGTGCGTGGCGTTGGGCGCTGCGGAGGACTGCAGTGTGCTTTATGCGGTCTAACAGGCCGTTGACGTTCCATGACACAATGTGGAGGGGTCTATGTAAGGTGGACAACATCAGTGCGGGCATCGTGTGTGGGATAATAGTGCAAATATACCTGGATCCCAGGGGAGGCATCCTCTCCCAGCCGGGGCATTGGGTCGCATGTCGCTTGGTCTGTTAAGCTTCCTGTCGTCAGCGGTGACGCGTGCACATTGACTGATGCCAAGTAAAACAAAAACCAGCGGCCCGTAGGCGGCCAAAAATAATAAACAATCGGGAGACAACGGTCTGCCCACCCTCCCTTGCCCCCCAACACCCCCACCCTACACTTCTGAACATGAAGCATCTGTCGCCCTGAAAAGGAAGAACAACAAACCAGTAACACAGCTAAATCGGAGTGCCAAGCTAAAACGGTTAGCGAATCATGAGCGTGGCAGAGATGGACCCCTCCATGTAGGCGGATGAGATAGTCGTTAATAGCTGGAAAGCAAGTAAGAGCAATAAAAGCCAAAAGAATACAATTACAACAAGTTACTCAGGTAATACAGGCAATAGAACTTGGCTGGACGGTGGTGAACCCCTTCACATGTACAGGTTTGGAAAGAGGGGAGCCGTGGTAGGGTCGCCGAGAAAGCAGTTTCTGGATGTCCGGCCAGTGGGCCCCCAAGGTCAGTTCCCGCCGTCGTCCCCAGCTCCTTGGAGTGCAGGACTCCGTGATAGTTCAGAGTCGGAGATGGCCTGGCGCAGTGTCCCAGGTGGTTCCGGAGTGTGGCTCAAATCGATCGGGGAGCCAGTTGAGCCGGGAGATGCAGATCGTCTAGGCGATGCCCGAGGGAGGGGCAGTTGAGACACAACCCCCGGCGAGCAGGAGGCAGCCCCACGACGGCCATCCTTCCTGCGGGACCGAGTGCGGCGCCTCTGGGGCTTAGGCAGGGGCAGGCGAGGTTGCGTAGGCTCACGCCGGGCAGGAGAGGAGACCAAGTGGGGCCGGAGAGGGCGCTCCTCTGAGAGAGCCAGGCCCAAGCTGCTTGGGGGCTATCGAAGAAGAGCGCCTTGTCCTGAAAGATAACACGGAATCGGGCCGGAAAGAGAAGGCCATATCGGAGACCCAGGTTACGGAGCTTCTGCTTAACCTCGTCGTAGGTGCGACGCTGGGCATGCACCTCCCTGGTATAATCTGGGAAGACCATGATCTTATTGTTCTGGAAGGTCAGGGGGCCCTGCGCCCGAGCCTCTTTAAGGATAGCGTCCCTGTCCCGGAAATTAAGTATCCGTAAGATAATAGGCCTGGCAGGAGCTCCTGGTGGAGGTCGGGGAGCCAGGGAGTGGTTGGCACGTTCAATAGCGAACCAGGGGGAGAGGGAGTCTTTAGGCATCCAGGTGCGTACCTAACTCTCTACAAACGTGTCAGCATGGCCTTGTTCCGCCCCCTCGGGAAACCCTATGAGGCGCAGGTTGTTTCTCCTCGACCTGTTTTCGGCGTCCTCGGCCCGGCGGTGGAGGTCTGAGTCTGGAGACGGGCCACTTGAGTCTTGAGTTGGCCTATATCATCCTCGGCCGTGGAAAGACGCGATTCCGCCTCTGAGATCCGGGCCGTGGCGTTCCGTAGGTCCTGCCGAATCAGGGCCATGTCTACCCTCACCTCCCCGATCTTGTTCTCCACCGAGGCCTGTGATGCGCCAATTGCTTGGAGGATGGTGGACAAATCCCCCCCAGCGGGAGCAGGAGTGATGGGCGCTCCCTCCCCCCCCCCGGGGGGCTCCCGGTCGTTCGTGGTGTATTTGTCCATTTTTGTTTGGGTTTGGGAGGCAGGGGTCTGTAGGGCGCGGGTCCTGCCCATCGCCGCCCAAGACGAGGTCCAGCCGTCGCGCGGGGGGGCAGTCGGCCATGCAGGAAGGAGGGCGGGGCCGACACCCAGACCGTCGATACCCGGGCGGCTAGGCCACCCCCCTCAGGTCTCCGTCCACCTCCGGGAAGAGCCAACAATCAGTCGGGACCCCCCTCCTCCCCCCCGGACACTCGCCTCGGTCAAGGAAGGATGGTGTTCCCACGCCGAAACAGGAGGAGCGTCGAGTGGCCGATACCAAGGGGGCCCAGGGAGGTGTGTCACCAGCCCGTACCACGGTGGGCGGGAGGCAGCCCCCCGCGGGCAGTCGACTCCAGTTGGTGGTGGGGCCAGCGGCGGAAGGAAGGGTCCACTAGGTTGAAGAGAGGCCCAGGGGATCAAATACCGGTAGTGGGGCCCCGCAGCGCGCCCCCAACCGCCCGCCGAGGACGGCCAGAGACAGGTCCGCAGCAGTCAGGTGCCCTCAACCAGCCGAGGGGAGAAGAATAAAAGGGGGGGGGCCCGATCCCACAGTGGCCAACTTCCCCACGGCGGCACCCCCAGATAGTGGGCAAAGCAGATGTTCCCCGTGCCGCTACCCGACAACAGTAGCCGAGACCAGGAAGACCCAAGCAGATGTCCAAGGGGGCCCCCAGCCCGCAACAGCCGCAGGGAGGCCCAGAGGCATCGAGCAAGCAGCGAGGGAGGGGGGGGCCACAGCAGTTACAGCGCCCCAGACACCACCCCCCAACCCTCCAGCCGGCCACCGGCTCACACCCGACTCACCGGAGGTCCGCCACCGAAGGGCCGACAGGGAGTCACCCTCTCTCCGAGGGCCGCAACCAGGCCGCAGCGCCGCCCCCACTCAGCGGGCAGGGGGCCAGGCCAGGACAGGAGGCACGCAGCACCGGGTGCAGAGAGGGCCCCCCGCAGAGGCGTGGAGTCCTGAATGGCGCCGGCAGCCAAAATGGGGGTGTAGACGGTCCAGGGGAGGCCGGAGCCGCAGAAGGTAGGAGGGCCCAGGCGCGTCCCTCCGCTGCCCGATAGGCAGCCGATCCCGGCGGGCCAGGCAAGGCAGGCCAGCGGATGTCAGGAGGGGTATGGCAGCAATGGAGGGCCCCTCAGGGGTGCGGAGCCCTCGGTGGTCCTCGCCAGGGCCGCCGGGCCAAAGCACAGGATGCCGGGCCACAGTCCCCCGTCGTCTCAGGCGACCCCCGCCTCTGCCACTCAGGGGGGCCGACGAGGCTGGACCCGCAGGGGGAAGGAAGCAGGCCCTGGGTCGCCACGTCACCCCTCCCCCGCTGCCCGACAATGGCAGCCGAGCCCGGCGGCACCCCCGGGCACCACGCAGTCGCCACCAGGAGCTAGGGCACTAAGCAGACGCACCTCCGTGGCCGGGGCGCGCTCGTCCCCTCAACTCTCCGGCGGCCGCCCGCGCCAGGAAGACAGGCCTCACAACGCGGCCTCACTCTCCCCCCGCAGGGGCCCGAGACGCGGCCCGGCCCCAGGCAGCACCAAACAGCTGGTAGATACAGCCGCCCTCCCCGGGGCGGCAAACAGGGCCCGGAGGGCGGATCGCCAAGGTCCAGGCCGCCCGGCTCAGGAATGGGCCATCGAGGGGGCCGCCACGCTGCAGAGTGCGGTCTCGGAGAGCAGGGGGTCCGATCAGGGCAGCAAAAGCTCAAAGCTGCCTGAGAACGGGACCGGAGGGTAGCCAGAGAGACAGCGGACCGCAGTAGGAGAAGGCGATGTCAGCTATCAACGGGCGGATGACGGAGGGGGTCCGGAGCACTCTCAGAGTGCGACCGCCATCTTGACGCCTCAGGCCACGCCCTGACATTTATTTTTATGTTGATTCTGTGAATGTTATATCCTTGGTCTAAGAAAGATGTAATTCTGTTTGCTATATTTAATCTTTTCGATATGTGGTGTCTAGAAATGTTTGTCTCAGCCCATACTACTCTTCAAAGCCCATCTCCTCCATTCACACACTCAACTTGGATAGTCTTTTTATATTATCTCATTCCTTCAATCTAAACATAAACATCCATGCCAGTGGTGCACTCCTCTGAGAGAGATGTCCATGAGAGTTAACCTTCCCTTAAATCTGTTTCCTGTTGCTGCTAGGCCCACTTAATTTATGTCCCAACACAACAAAAGTTTGGGAGTAGAACATCTTGAGAAGCTTTCAGACTGGGAGATGCAGCAAGTAAATTAGTAGTTCGCAGCCCTTTTAGATGCTTCTCCTGTGCCTCCAGGTCTCCTTTTATTCGGGATCCAACACCGCTTCCCCTGCAGAGTAGAAGGTCTTTGCCATGCTTATTGAATGCAGCCCTACACATGTAAAATGGCTTTTGTGGATAACGTCTCTGGGGTGGTTTTCTTTGACAGTTTTTAGGCCAGAAAGTTTGATATTTAGTAAAATAACTCATATGTTATGCTTAATGATAAGGGCTTTCAGTCAGCCTTTTTCTTTTATTGGTATGTCTATCTGAAAGAGACACGTTAGTGACAGATTCCTTACCTTAGAATATCCCCAGGCGTCAGGCTGGATCCGGAAAGTTTTTGCGTAGCAGTACCCTTGCGCGTCGGTAGGCGGTGTCGTGCGGCTCCGCGTCCGTCGTCGGCGTCGGGACCGCCGGGATGACGTCGCGGGCAGTACTTAGACGCCGCCCCTGCGCGCTGACGTCAGTTCTTTCTTTTTCCGCGCCAGTAAGCGCAGATCCGGGAAGAGCAGTGCCCTAGTCATTTTTTGACTACGTTTTTTTGGGTGATTTTCACTGTTTTCTCGAAGTCTCTCGACTCCGAAGGTGTCGGTAGGGATGCCCGGCTTCAAGCCATGCGACGCCTGTGGTCGAATGATGTCGATCACAGACCCGCATCAGGATTGTCTCTACTGCCTCGGCCACGACACGAAGTCGTGCTCCGACTGCCGGGCCTTGCACCCGAAGGCTTTGCGAGAGCGGTCTCGAAAGCTCCTCGAGGTCTGGCAGTCGGCTCCGCGCCACACCAAGCCCCGGTCACGTGAGAGGTCGAGGGGCCGGTCGCGGAGTCCTCAACGGTCGTCAGGGTCCAAGTCTTCGCACTCCTCCGGTAAGTCGAAGCATAAGAAGTCAAAGAAGCGTCATCGCTTGACGACTTCCCCTCGCCGGTCTCGTGACTCGGCTGAGGGTCCTGTCGGCACCGTCCCCGCGGCTCCGGGAGTGCCTGTGGAGCCGCCCCCGCATTACCCGTCCTTTCCGGGTTCGGGGGCGACTCCGGCCGAGATACAGGAGTTCCTGTCGGCCATGGCCCGCCTCTTCGGGCCTCAAGGTCCCCCCGGTGCGCCTTCGGGCCCCGCGGGCCCTGATGGGGTTTCTCCGGCGCCGCCGGCGACTCCGGTCCCGGCGCCGCCTGTCACACCGGCCTCGGTCCCGGCTCCGGCCCCGGCCTCGACTCCGGTGCTGCCACAACCCCGATCGACGCCGGTTGACCTGACGACACCTCCACCGGCGCCGATCTCTCTGGTGCCGTTCCCGACGCCGCCCGAGACTCCGGGCGGCGTCGTTCCCCGGTTCTCTCCGGATCCGGACATGGCGCCGCTCGACGCCGGCTCCGACGCCGATGGGACCTTGGGTCCCACATGTCCCTCCTCCTTATTTTGAACCTGAATTGGAGGACCAAGATAACTGGGAGGGGTCTGATGACCCTCTCACACAGCAGTGTGAGTTTGATCAGGACTGGGCTGAGGAACTTGGGGATGCCAGTGGTCTGGACACCTCCCCTGACTCTGGCATGCTGTCTCCTCCTTCCGTGGCAACGGAGGAGGGAGCAAACTTTGCAACGGTGTTGCGTAGAGCAGCTGGGGCCTTAAACCTCCAGTTGCCTACAGTGGCTGTCAGGACTAACATCTTGACGGAAGTGCTTCAGCCGGCGGCTACCTCCTCGGAGCCACTGCTGCCGTTCAACGAGGCGCTTTCAGACGTTCTTTTGGGCACCTGGTCCAAGCCCACCACAGGGGCTCCTGTGGATAGGAACGTGGCCCGACGCCATCGCCCTGCTCCGGGCGACCCCCCGTTCCTCTCTCTACACCCCACCCCTGAGAGCTTGGTGGTCCAAGCCTCTGCTTCCCAAAGCGCCTTCCCTACCGCTCCCCCGAATAGGAAATCCAAACGCCTGGATCAATTTGGGAAGAAGGTCTTTTCTTCCGCCAGTGCTGGCTTGTGGTCAGTCAACACCACTTGCCTCTTGGGCCGATATTCCCACTCCTTGTGGGACTCGGTGGCGCGAGTTCTGCCCCAGTGTCCTGAGGAGGTCCAGACACTGCTTTCCCGCACCATTGCGGAGGGAAGAGATGCGGCAAAGTACACCATCAGATGTGGCCTTGATACCGCCGACTCGCTAGGCAGATCGCTTGCGACGACAGTGGCGCTGCGCCGTCACGCCTGGCTGAGGACCACTGGTTTCTCGGGTGATGTCCAAAACTCTCTTATGGACATGCCCTTTGATGGAGACGGTCTTTTTGGGACAAAGGCAGACCATGCGCTGGAGCGCTTTAAGGACTCGCGGGCTACAACCAAGTCCCTGGGCCTTTCTGCTGTGCGCCCTCCGCAACAGTCTGCTTTTCACCCCTTTCGTGGCCACGGAAGGGGCGCCCAGTCACGTCCGCTGCCCAGCCACCGGCCCGCGCAGCAAGCGTCTTCGCGTGGCCGAGGACGTGGCTCCCGCCGTGGAGGGTCAGGTAACCAGCGTGCGGGTCAGGCCACCCACCCCGCCCCGTCCGCGGCCTCCAAGCCCTCCTAGTCCTTCCTTTCAGGTGCACAGCACGCCAGTAGGCGTGCCATCACCTCGGACAGGTGGGTCTTGGACATTGTCCGAAGGGGCTACTCCCTCCCCTTCGTGACCATCCCCCCAGCCATGCCACCTCAATTCCACCGCATGTCAGGGGATCACTTGGTGCTTCTTCAAAAGGAAGTTGCGGCCCTCTTGGCCAAGAGAGCCATCGAGCGCGTTCCGACCCCAGAAGTAGGACGTGGTTGCTACTCCCACTACTTTCTGGTGCCCAAAAAGGACAAGGAGGACATGCGTCCTATCATGGACCTCCGGAACGTCAATCGCTTCCTCCGGAAGGAGAAGTTCAAGATGCTCACCCTAGCTCAGGTCTTGACTGCCCTCGACCTTGGAGACTGGATGGTAGCGTTGGACTTGCAGGACGCGTATTTCCACATCCCCGTCCTGCCGGCCCACCGGCGTTACCTGCGGTTCACGGTAGGCCTCGAGCATTTTCAGTTCACCGTGCTCCCTTTTGGCCTTACCAGCGCCCCTCGGGTGTTCACAAAGGTGATGGCGGTGGTCGCAGCTCATCTGCGCCGGGCAGGGGTTCCAGTCTTCCCCTACCTCGACGACTGGCTGCTGAAGGCGGGCTCGTCCCAGGCAGTCGTCTCCCACCTCCAGACTACGGCCGAACTCCTGCACTCGCTGTGGTTCTCCATCAACGTGCCGAAGTCGCACCTGATTCCTTCTCCACAGCTCCTTTTCATCGGAGCAGTTCTGGACACGACGCAGTTTCGGGTCTATCCTCCCGAACGGCGAGTCCGGGATATTTAGGCTATGATTCCGATCTTTCGGCCTCTATCCTGGGTTTCGGTACGGATGACCCTGAGGCTGCTGGGCCTCATGGCCTCCTGCATCCTGCTGGTCGATCATGCCAGATGGCATATGCGGGCTCTGCAGTGGGACCTGAAGTTCCAGTGGGCGCAGCACCAGGGCAACCTGTCCGATCACGTCCAGATCTCGGAGGGGACTGCAAAACAGTTGCAGTGGTGGCTCTCGAACCGGCAATGGGTCATGGGCAGATCCCTCTCCCTACCCCAGCCAGAGCACACAGTTGTGACGGACGCGTCCCTTCTGGGATGGGGCGGTCACATGGGAGAGGCGGAGATCAGAGGCCTCTGGTCTCCGGCGGAGTCCCGGCTCCATATCAACATTCTGGAGCTCCGGGCGATCCGACTTGCACTCCAGGCATTCCTTCCCTCTGTCAAAGGGAAGGTAGTGCAGGTGTTCACAGACAACACCACCGCCATGTGGTACTGCAACAAACAGGGCGGGGTGGGGTCGTGGACCCTATGTCAGGAGGCTCTGCGCCTCTGGACATGGCTGGAACATCAGGGCATATTCCTGATGGTTCAACACCTGGCAGGTTCCCTGAACGCCAGGGCGGACGAACTCAGCCGCAGGTGCATGATGGATCACGAATGGCGTCTTCACTCGGAGGTGGCGCAAGGTCTCTTTCAGCAGTGGGGAAAGCCTTGGTTAGATCTGTTCGCCACCGAAGAGAACGCGCAATGTCAGCAGTTCTGCGCGTTGGAATTTCCAAGGCGGCACTCGCTCAGCGACGCTTTTCGTCGCGAGTGGAGTTGCGGTCTGTTGTACGCCTTTCCGCCTATACCACTTCTACCCAGAGTGTTGAAGAAGATTCGGCGCGACCGGGCCCAAGTCATTCTTGTGGCTCCGGACTGGGCTCGAAGAGTTTGGTATCCCGAGCTACTCAGTATGAGCGTCGATCCCCCGATCCGTCTGCCTCTTCGGGAGGATCTTCTGTCGCAGCAGCAGGGGACGGTCCTCCACCCGAACCTGTCCAGTCTACACCTGCTTGCGTGGAGATTGAGCGGCGGCAGTTGATTCCTTTCGACTTGCCTCCCGAAGTTTGTGATGTGATTCTGGCAGCCAGGCGTCCCTCCACTAAGGTGGTATACGCCTGCAGGTGCAACAAGTTTGTGGCATGGTGCACAGCAAAGGCTGTGAATCCCCTTTCTGCCCCTCTTTCCGAGGTTCTTCTGTTCCTTCTTTCTCTGGCCCAACGGGGTTCTGCCCTGGGTACCATCAAGGGCTATCTTTGTGCAATCTCGGCCTTTCTCAGGCTTCCTGATCAGCCCTCTCTTTTTAAGTCCCCTGTTGTTAACAGGTTTCTTAAAGGCATTACACACCTCTTCCCTCCTGTTCCGTTTGTAATGCCTCAGTGGGACTTGAACTTAGTTCTTACTTTCTTAATGTGCGCTCCCTTTGAGCCTCTGCATAACTGTCCTCTTCGTCTTCTTACTCTGAAGACAGCCTTTCTGGTGGCCATCACTTCCGCTCGGCGGGTGAGTGAGCTCCAGGCTCTTTCATGCAAACCCCCTTTCTGTCTGTTTATCCAGACAAGGTTGTTCTTCGGACACGTCCGTCCTTCTTGCCAAAGGTGGTTACTGCCTTCCACATTGGGCAGACCATCACTTTGCCCACCTTCTTTCCGCCTCCGCATCCTTCCAGAGAGGAGGAGAGGCTCCACCGTCTGGACCCAAAACGTGCGCTTTCTTTTTACATCAACCGCACACAACAGTTCCGGGTGGATGACCAGCTCTTTGTTGGCTACGTGGGCGCCAAAAAAGGTCAGGCGGTACACAAAAGGACCATCTCCCGCTGGGTCACCATGTGTATCAAAGCCTGCTATTCTTTGGCTAAGAAGGAGCCTCCTGTTGGGCTGCGTGCCCATTCCACCAGGGCAACGGCGGCTACCACGGCCTTAGGCCGCGGGGTTCCGTTACAGGATATATGTCAGGCAGCTACGTGGGCCTCGCTGCACACGTTTACCAAACATTACTGCCTTGACAGCCAAGTCCGGAGAGACGGCTTCTTTGGCCGTTCTGTTCTCTGGGACTTTCTCGTCTGATCTTTGTTCGCAGACCCACCACCGGGGTTGGTATTGCTGGGGTATCTATTCTAAGGTAAGGAATCTGTCACTAACGTGTCTCTTTCAGATGCACAAGTTACTAACTTGTGTAACGATATATCTGTAAGAGACAGTAGTTGGTGACGGATTCCTTACCGCCCCACCCATCCTCCCCGTTCTGCGAACTGATTTCTAGGGTTAAGGACATCCCTTTCAGGGCCCTAGTATTTTTCAGACACCTATGTCAGCTTCTTGCATGGCTCTGCGTTCCTGGCGCGGAAAGTCGTGTACAGAACTGACGTCAGCGCGCAGGGGCGGCGTCTAAGTACTGCCCGCGACGTCATCCCGGCGGTCCCGACGCCGACGACGGACGCGGAGCCGCACGACGCCGACGCGCAAGGGTACTGCTACGCAAAAACTTTCCGGATCCAGCCTGACGCCTGGGGATATTCTAAGGTAAGGAATCTGTCACTAACTACTGTCTCTTACAGATATATCGTTACACAAGTTAGTAACTTGTGCTTCTGTCATTTCCCATTTTTCTTCTACTCGCTCCACATAGGGCAGTGGATTAGCCCACTTCAACCATTGGCTAATTTCACTGTAAGTGATGGCAATCTGCTCTTTCACTAGAAACACATCCACATGCACATTGGTTCCCTTCAGTGCCAGGGTCTACTGTGTGTGCTTTTTGAGACAAAAAAATATTGTTGCTTTTAACCAATTTGTTTTTCTTTTGGTGAGGGCCCGACTGCTCTTCCATCTATAATGTTTTACCAAACAAATGACAAAACAAAGCAAGCGTTGACAAAGCCATAAGGTTGGTAGCCAACGCCAGAACTATTGACTTAACTAGTGGTTATTTTATTATGTACCTTGCTTTCAATAGTTGGCAATAACAGTTTGTGTTTGCTCAATTCAAGCAGGTTTCACTGGAGTCCAACTCTTCAATGAATTCCAACACCCCTCTGGTGCGGATCACCCGCCTGTCCTCAAGCGATGGGCCGATGTTGGCCAACGTGTCCGAACTGGAGTTACCCGCTGATCCGAAGTGGGAATTGTCTCGTTCACGGTCAGTTACCTTCGTTTTCTTGTTTGGAATTGTTAAACTGTTCTGTTTATTGTTCACGCTTTTACTGAAGGTAATATTAAGTAGAGAATGTGGTTGAGACATCTTGTGTATTTAGACTGATTCTTGACACTGCTTGGTCTAACCTTTAACCAAATAAAGTGCAAGAATATTGTTTTAAAAGTCTTTGTGGACTGTTGCTTTTGTCTCCAATGCTTTGCTTGGTACTAGAAGCCTGATCACTTCACACAGTGTTCCACCAGTCCTCTGTAATTAAAGAATTCTCCCACCGACAGCCATAGAGAACACCATCCCCCCCCTCCCAAGAACTCTTCGACACCCTCTTGGACTACTTCCACAGTAAGATCACCTACATCTACAACAATTTCAACCTCCAACCCTCAATCCCAACGACCTCAACTAACGAGCGAACAACATCCAAACCATTACTACCTGGTCACCACCCTGACTACCTCAGCCATCATGTCTTCCATCCACTCTGAGGCACCCACCGACCTCTGCCCCCACCACCTCAGCACCCAACTCAGCGCCATCCTCAAAACCTACATCTCCACAGCAACCTTCCCAAACAGATGAAAACACGCAGGCGTCAGACCTCTCCTAAACAAAGCCTCCGCCGACCCCCAACGATCTAAAACATCATCGGCCGGTCTCCCTGCTCTAGTAACCGGGCAAAGTACTTGAGAAAGCCATCAGCCAGCAGCTCACCAAATTCCTGGAACAAAACCACCAACTGGACGCCTCGCAATCAGGATTCCGTGACAACCACAGCACTGAGACCGCACTGCTTGCCGCCACAGACAACATCAGAACACTCCTCGACCATGAAGAAACTGTGGCCCTGAGCCTCCTCGACCTCTCTGCGGCGTTCGACACAGTCTCCCACAATACCCTCATCAACAGACTCTACAACATAGGAATACAGCAAGACGCCTTCAAGTGGATCGTCTCCTTCCTTACAGGACGCACACAGAGCATCCGACTGCCTCCCTTCTCCTCCGCACCCAAAGACATCATATGCGGTGTACCACAAGGATAATCCCTCAGCCCCACCCTGTTCAACATCTACATGACCCCCCTCGCAGATGTCGTCCGATCCCACAGACTCAACATAATCTCCTACGCAGACAACACCCAACTGATCCTCTCTCTCTCCGAGGACCCCTCCAACGCCAAAACCAACTTCTGCAACGCCATGACAAATGTAGCCAAATGGATGAGAGAAAACTACATCCAACTCAATTCTGACAAACTGAAGTACTGATGTTCGGGAAGAACACCTCCGCATGGAACCACAGCTGGTGGCCTGCAGAACTCGGACCCACACCGACCGACCGTGCACGCATCATCCTCGACAGCCAACTGACCTTGAAACGACAAGTCAGCACAGTCACCTTCTCCTGCTTCCACGCACTTCGCATGCTCTGCAGAATCTTCAGATGGATCCCAACCAATACCAGAAAGACCATCACTGAGGCCCTCGTGACCAGCCTCCTCAACTACGGCAACGTCCTCTACATCAGCATCTCCACCCAGCTCCTCAGAAGGCTCCAGACCATATAGACAGTCTCATCCTGGACCTCCCGAAATGAACCCACATCACTCCCCACCTGAGAGACCTCCACTGGCTTTCCATCCAGAAGAGATGCCAGTTCAAGATCCTCATGCACACCTACAAAGCCCTCCACGACCTAGGACCGGTCTTACTCAACCATTGACTGAACTTCCACAAACCCACCAGACACCTGCGCTCCTCTTCACTCGCACCACGCACACACACCCTGCATCCGTCGTCGCGGAGGCCGCTCCTTCTACATCGCTACCAAAACCTGGAACGACATTCCCCTCCATCTCCGTATAGCCCCCTCGCTGGCAGACTTCAGAAAGAGACTCAAGACCTGTCTCTTCGATGGAGACACAGCACCCAGATACCCGTAGGAGTGACAGTGTTGCGCTTTACAAATGCAGTTTGATTGATTGATTGATTCCTCCTGGAGTATAATGTCAGCTAAAGGACCCTTAGAATAAATAACAGCCACCTGCTAGCTCGATAAGCAGGCTCAGTTGCAGGCGGATTCTGCAGCCCAGGAGAGTCCCTGTGTGTATGACCGATCAAGGAGTGCAGCCTAGATCAGGATCACTGGGCATGTGCACCTAAACTAATGGAAGAGTCATGATGGGGAGTAAAATTGCAGTGTTACTTCTGCTGTCCCCACACTCTCTTTCCCTCCAGGTTATCTATCAGCCAGAGTCCACCTTCCTGAGGGAAAGTATGGCTCTCAGTGAGTTCGATAGGCCTTGGCTTGGCAGTCCATTTAAATCTAATACTGACAGACCTAATTATAATCATAGCTCTGTAGTATTTATGTAGTATTTACTGTTAGATCTGGAAATAAGAGGTGTCTGTATTTTGATTAACCTCAAATGAGTAAACGTGTTAGGCACAGTTCTGTGACAGTTAACGGTAGCTTGTGGGTGACACTCTAAGTGGCTAATAACCCAGCTGCCGTACTGACTTTTGAGGAAAAAAACATTTTGCGTCCAGCATAATTTTATCAATACTTGAAGCATTACCAGTTTTAATATTTATTTCATTCTTTAGTATATTTCTTAGTGTCTTCCAGGAAGTCACTTCATCTTTTTGCATTCTTTCGATTAGGCCATCATATTATTATTTATGTGCAGCATGAAGCACAACCCTTTCAACTCTTGATTGCGCTGGTTGCTCACTCTCCATTTTAGTGTAAAATGTGAGGGCCTCATTTATGAAAAGTGACGCATCGCTGCGTGAAAACAGCGATGCGTCACTTTTCATTGCGCCCTCCTTGCGACATGCTGGAGGCGTCATATTTACAGTATGACGCATCATGTCGCAAGGAGTTACAGATACGTCAGTATTTCTGACGTATCTGTAGGCGCAAAAATGATGCATTGCTGGAGTGTGTCACAAAAGTGACGCAACTCCTACAATCGGTCATTTCACATGGGCAAGTCCCATTTCAAATGTGCCTGCGTCAGTCTTACGCCTGCTGTGAGGCAGGCGCAAGATATTGACGCATTTGTGTCCTAGAAGTGGCACAGTGAAATCTCATAGATTTCACTGCGTCACTTCTACGAGGCCTACTTGCGTCGGAACGCCCACCCTGCATATATTATACCTGGCGCAGGTATAATGTGGCGCAGGGGTTTACAAAGTGATGCATCTACCTAGATGCGTCACTTTGTAAATATGACGCAACATGGTGCATTTTTTACGCCGCTGGTGCGTCACAAAAAGTGACGCACCGGCGGCGCAAAAGTGACGCAAGGGCTCATTAATAAGCCCCTGTGTCTTTAAAATTGGCCTAAGTGGAGCATTGCATTGTTGTGGGATATGCAAGATAGGGAGCTACTGTTGAAAGCAATAATCAACTGCTGCATTGATATCTAAATATTATCAAACTAGAATGTAATATCTGTTCTGCAAGCTTTTCGCCCAAAATGTTTATTGTCCTCTTTTGTGCTTTTCTTTAGCTTGACTTTGGGCAAACCTCTTGGGGAAGGATGCTTTGGCCAGGTGGTGATGGCGGATGCGCTTGGCATTGAAAAGGAGAAGCCAAATAAGGCCAGCACAGTCGCTGTTAAGATGTTGAAAGGTGTGTTGCTGCCTCAGAGTATTTGGCAATAATAAAATATTGGAAGGGACAGTCAGTCGGGCAGTGTACCTTGGGTTATTTAAAGTTTCTTTGAGTTACAAAACTAAGGCCATCAGTACTCCCGGGTGTTGAGAAAATACTGATAATTTGGGGTATTACCACAAATCTGAGTTCCACACCTCAGAGTGGGGATAACACATTACGGTGCAGTTATGTGCTGCACAAGTTTTGCCTTTTGAAAATCTGCTGTGGGTAAAAAGGGGGAATGCTAGGGAAGGGCCTTTTAGGATGCTGTACTTCTGCAGCATTGGATCTTTCATAGATTAACATGCTTGAATCATTCCCCTTCGTCGAAGTGATAGTCTTTCTGTAACTAACATAGCAGTACAAAGCAATATCTGCTCGACAAGTTCCAAACAAGGCCATTTTATTACACATTCACCTCATTATAAATAGCCCAAGGTGAGAAGGCCCACACAAAGTGTACATTTATTGCTTATGTCCAAACCATAAGCCCAATGACTGCAAAATGTACAGAAGATTTTCAGCAAAAACTCTCAGTAATAGAGAAGAAAGTCTGTTAAGACGGCTCCATAAGATCAACGCTGTGTAACAACCCTATTCAGGGGATGAATCTAAGAACAGCTGCTTTAGATCCGAAGAGAAAAAAGCATAAAAAAACGGAGCCAGAGGCAATTCTAAATTTGACAGCAAGGATAGCGCCATAAAGGCTTAAATTCTGTCCAGCCACATGAAAAGCATAATAAAAAGGCACAGAAAAAGGTTGACAGCTCAAGTTCTCTTGAGAAACAACACAAAAAAGACCTTCTCCGACGTCCATTCTTCCTCCTTCCAATCATCTACAAAAAAAGCAGTCAGTTATGCCATTGCCAGTCACTTCGTCTACTGCACTGCCTCCAACTGCAGCCGACATCTCATTGTTGATGCTGCAAGCCAAGAGGAAAAAACACCTAATATAACCACGTCTGCAAAAAGGGAGATCACAGACGAGTCTGTTGACGCCACTGTAGAAGGCTCATCCATCGACAAGTGGGAGTTAAAGGGACAACATCTTGAACAAAGTTTTCAACATGTGGGGAAAATCCGATATAGATCTCTTCGGCACGCACTGCAACAGGAAATGCTGCTTCTACCAAGCAGTCATCTGCAACTAAATTTATGGGCAATACCCTTTTGCTAGGATGGTGAAAAATGTTTGCCTATGCTTTTCCAACAGTTTTCCTGCCACCCAAAATAATTTTCAAAATGAAGAGAGAACCCCGCAGACTCATTGTCTGGCCGAGAAAGTACGTGTTTATGCACCTTCTACTTCTTGCAGAAGTACCAACCTTTTCTCTAGGCCCAAGTATAGACAGACATACAGCCGAGTTGGCAGTGTCAAGTACTCCATCACAACCCACAGTCTTGGAGACTGTGGGTGATAGCTTTACTTCTGAATTCCCTGAGTTTCAGCACTTGGATATCCTGGGGGACAGTAGCAATATCTTAGCATAGTCCAGAGCTTTATTGAGTAATAAAACCTATGCCGCTAAATGGAAAAGGTTCTGTCTTTGGTGCTCTTCGAAAGGTAGCACCCCTTCCAGGTGCAAGCCCATTAGATCTTACCTGTTAGAACTGACTAATCCAGGACTGAAGCATGCTTCCATGAAAGTTCACCTGGTGGCAATCTTCATTATAAGTGCTCCCCCAAAAAATCACTACTGTGGTCCTATAGAATCGAACAGGAATAGTGTTAATACTGCTTGCTATCCTGTGCTGGAGGAGACTTTTTTTTTTCTTTCTATAACTGTAGTTTGCCAGCATTGGTATCTTTCATAGAGTAACCCTCCTCACCAGATAGAGGCACACCTCAAACATTTCTTTTTATTTATACTCCACTCTTGTGCTAAGAAATTTGGAGGTGTTAGGACCACTAGGAGGGGTGAGGCTAGGATTACTCTCACCTCATTGGCTGAAGTTTGGGCTTTTTACAACGAGATGATTGTGCTAATAAATGGGCAGTGTTTAGGCCTAGTCAGGCAGGCAGTACCTTGTACTGCTATGTTAACGTGTCTGAGGGATTCCCACTTTGAGATCAGGGAATGATTCATACCTCTGAATGTGTGAAAGATACCAACGCTGGAGAACTACAGTTGCAGGTAAGTACCTTTTTTCTTATCACACATCTTGGAATGCTGGTTTGGGTGCAAACTCCTGTTTGTGCCCAAATCCATATTCCAGTGGTAAGTGGAATGATAGTCTAAGAAACAACAACCAGGGAAGAGGATTTGGTGTAACGGCTAGTGCTGCCGACTTTGGAACTGGGGAACTAGGTAACTAGGTTTGACTCTTGGTGTCGCTTCAACATCCTGTGATTCTGGGCAAATCACTTAGCCTCCTAGTGCCTACAAAAATGAATGTGCCCTTGTGTAATGTAACTGGTGCTCACGTAAAGCGCTCCAATACCTTCGGGTCGAGTTCACGCTATGTAAAACAGCAAAGAAAAGCCTATTAGTACTTCCTGTGGGACCAAAACTCAGCACAGATGTAGTATTAGAACATCTAATAAAATAAGAATGTTTAGAAGAGGCTCATCAGTAAAATACTTTGCATAAAAAGTGGTAAATGCACACAGTCGCCTCCCAGCAGAGTGGCGGCCTTGTTTCTGCAGTGGAATCTGGAATTACAGAGACCACTGCAAGTTCTGTAACAAGACTGTACACCATCTGCAGTTCTATGCGCTCCGCCAGATTAGCCACTTTCTCCTCTCTCTAACGCTTTTATCTTTGTTTGCCTTGCAGATGATGCCACCGATAAAGACCTGTCCGACCTAGTCTCTGAAATGGAAATGATGAAGATGATTGGGAAGCACAAGAACATCATTAATCTTCTGGGAGCCTGCACGCAGGATGGTACTTTTCAGATGGATAATTTATTTTAAATTCTTTGAAGTTCAGTACAAAATTGAAAGACAGTTAATTAAATGTAAAATAGACAAAAGCACTGGTAATTTCACCCTACGCCCCTGTGAATTAATTAACGAACACTAAATCAGAAAAACAAGTTCACAAAAATCCTGAAAGATTGGAAAGCACATTTGGATATTGGTCCCCAAAATGAAACCTAATGCTAAATTTTGTTAAACCTTTTTCACAATCCGAGTGTATGTAGCAATAAGTATGTTTCATGCGTGCAAACCTGTCATTTAAACAGGTGGCCTTTTACCTTTTGTTTTCTATGACCACCAGAGAGGAGAATGATGTTTCACATGCTGGTTCATTCTCTCACCATTCATCCATCAATATTCCCTTTCCAGCCCAAATCCAGGCCACATTCAGAGTACCTCCTGCACCACCCACAAACCTGTCTGACTTATCCTTGCCCACTTCTTGGCTCTGTCTTTTTCGGTCGTGCCTACATGGAGACCCATTCAAATTACTTTCCTCTCTGCCCACAGTCCTGGTTGTGTCATTCAGAGTGTACTCCTCCAGCCAGAACACAGCCCTACTAATCTCCTGAACCATTCTAAGTCCCTTTTACCCATTCGACAGTCCAGCTGACATCCCAACCCCATTCAGAATCCATTGTGCCTTGCCTACTTTCTTGTGCGTTTCCTGATCCTGTTTCGAGTTCTTCTCTGCAGTGTGTGCAGGTCTGAAAAGCTCTATGGTACGTCTGGTCCCTCCTGTGCCTCAGTAAATTCTGTACCACAATATTTCTATAGATGCCCACTGCCTGAACCCACAGTCTCATCCAGCATACCTTCCTAGAACCTCTCTCAGCTTTCACCGAAAATGGTTTGACCAAAAACATGACAAAATGTATATGATGAAAGGGTTTGAAGTTATTTCACAGGATAATTGATGGCCCTTTTTCATGCATATCGTAACCGTAATCCTTCTTGCCCTGTTAATTTTTATTTGTTTTTGGCACCAATAACACTACCAACCTCTATCTTAATCATGTGAGGTGTGTGTGACAAGATTCCATTAGTATAATGCAGTAAAAGTATCTAGGCAGCACTACTGAGCTGCAGGAGGGTCAGCATGAACCTCCCTGAGCATGCGTTGTAGTGTCGATCACATTTACCTCACGCGGGATCCCGCTTCCATAACCTGGTGCTGTGTTTGCATGTCCTTCTGTAGGCCCACTCTACGTGCTGGTGGAATATGCATCCAAAGGAAACCTGCGGGAGTACCTGAGGGCCCGGCGCCCTCCTGGCATGGATTACTCCTTTGACACCTGCAAACTTCCCGAAGAGCAGCTGACATTCAAGGACCTGGTGTCCTGTGCCTACCAGGTGGCCCGCGGCATGGAGTACCTGGCCTCTCAGAAGGTGAGCCAGTATCACGTGTTGCTCTCAGCTGGTGGGAAGTTTACCTATGTATTTAATGGTAACTTTGTACTTGTTGAGGGACAAGTGTTGTTTATGAGTGATTAAAAAAAAAAAAAAGTGACCATGATCAGCCCTAAATGTACATGGAAAAGGTTACTGAAAAACGTTTTATCCGTGTTGGAATGAAACCAGCGCATGTGACTGGGCGTTTTTGTTGTACTTTGGGCTATTTTAATTTGAAAATATTTTTAAAGTTGCCTTGCCTATGTATTTCATGTAGAAAGAAAGTAAGTTGTATGTAAAGAAAACAGCCCAGTTAGAACATGTGTTTAAGAGTCGTATTTATTGATTTGTTTTTTACTTTCCTAAGTACATCATATGTTATGGGTACTATATAGCACTCATACCACTCTGGGGCTACCGAGAGCTTTGTGTGCATTGACAACTACATATCTGGTTGGTTATTCTGAAAGAGGGAGGTGAGATGGACTAGAACAGATGACCCTTGACGTGTTTCCTTGATGCTGTCTAGTTGCATAGTTCACACAAAGCATGTTCCTGGATTTCTGAAAGCTGTATCTTTAAGAGAACCTGTTAGAATTTGTCTTTGTATTATGCAAAGCCGTCAACTAGCTTAATGTTGAGAAGGTGACTTTAAGACAGTCCTGTTGTTTTTTCCCAAGCAACAGCACTAAGCATTCTAGAACTTGCGGGCCCGCACCTTTAAGCAGGATAGCAAAACTGCATGTTTTAGCTACCTTACAAGTGAGCTCTAGAAGGGTCTGGTATTTTCTGCCCCTCGCCCCCTAGATTGCCTTTAGAGTTCCCTGTCCCTATACCAGTTGTTTCGGTTTTGGGGGGGAGAATGCAGTGGGATTCTGAGTTGTACCCTAAGGGTACTCTCAGAAACGAGGAACTACCAGTAAAACAGAATGTCTACCAGATTCCCCCGGTTATTCCCCATTTTCACACTGGAGTTTTACCCAGACATATCAGTCCTCCAGATCTGCAGATTTACAGCAAATTTTGTAATCCCCATAGGGCTGATACCTGGTGGTACTGGAACGATCAGGATTAGTACATGGCTTGTAACTAGGCCCTCAGGACTGTTAGTAAGAAAAGCTTGGCAGGCTGGAAGTCACTTTAGTGACATAGGGCTCATTGATGACTGTTAGACCTTTATGAATGAGGAGGATGAGCTTTAACATAGCATCATGGACTGGATGATGCACTATGTAAAGGGCTTGTGAGCTACTGTAGCAAAACCAGTGTACTTAGATGTGGTAATATTGGGTCTATTTATTCATTCAGAATAGTGCGCCAAATTAAAAGAAAGTGAAATAAGTACAGTTGCAGGCATTGTGCATTTTAATCTTGAATGCTGGGAAACTCCGTGGGGGAGGGTGGATGGGTGAAGGGAAGCTCCTCATGTGTTTTAATCTGTAAAGATTTTAAGTAATCGTACGGTTAACAATAAATTTACATTAGAGTTGCTCACAAGTAGACCACAACGCTACGTGACACTTTTCCAGCGTCCAACAATTTGTGCAAGTTCAGCGGGTCTCGATTATGACACTGAATGCAGACGTTTTGGCTTTGCCAATGCTTGTTTTCGTTTTGCCATTTATAATAAAACCATTCCAAGTTGGGCACAGTGAAGGTGCATAAGTGTGCACACATGATAGTTATCTCTAAATGCTTTTTGAAAAATCATTGCAAGGTGGCGGCTGGGCTGTGCATGCACAGGTTGCCATCTTAGAATGTTTTTATCAGAAAGCATTCCTAGATGGAGGAAGAGGAAGTCCACCTCTGTATGCATGCCCACACAGAGGTAGCCATCTGGAAATGGTTTAAAAAGCATCCAGAGATGGTCACCTGCAGCTCTGTTAGCAACATATGGAGCACTGGGGGGGGGCAAGCTGGTGCTGGGGGACAGCAGTATGTTAAGGAGAGGAGCAGCGAGAGCAAGAAGAGACTGAGAACAAGAGAGGATATAGGCCCTCATGCATTGCAATGCAAGGCCCTGCGTGAGCAGTAGAATGGAAAAACGCATCCAGTCTAAACACAGTGAGCTTCAATGTGCACTTATGGTCAAAATAGGGAGGACAGCCGTTCTATCAGGAGCAGGGAACTGCGATAGGCCATCCGTAGAATCATGAGCAAAGGATGACCAAGAGCCCTCTCCAAGTAAATTACATCCAATAGGTCTGAGGCCAACAAAGCAGTCTGTAGGTGAGATCTAAAAATACATTTTTTTAAAGTGCAAATGAATGCCTTGGGATCATAGGTCTAGTGAAGAAAGCACCCGGGCCTGTCTACTTTGTCAGTCTTGGGTGAATATCCCAAGATCAGGTATTGCTGCTGTGCTTGTAGCTCCAAACGCTGGTGCTGACACCGTCCAGTTTGAGGGCCATCCAATCATGTCTGCCTGTTAGAAGAAGCTGACAGGCCTGGAGGCTCATTGGATCCGTTTGAGTCACAATTGCTGTTTGCTATGTATTTGCTGTGTGTATATGTGTGTGGGAGGGTTATGAATTGTGTTGTGTGTGAATGGAGTGTGTTAAAGGCTTTGGGCACAAATCCCTCAGAGCAGGATGAATGAATTTATAATATGAACCATACACTCTTTCAATATGTTTATATAGTTTTCTTGTGTTTTTTTTTTCTCTCAGTTTCTGATAATGGAAAATGCATGTAATAGAATGCAGTACTTAGACCCTGGCAGCCATCCGTGCTTTTCAGTATTTGCTGAAAATAGTGTCATCAGTTGCTCATGCCCTGTTTTAATAATGTGTACTCAAGATCCCATACATCCTAATACAGGGACATGATTCCACATTCACCATAAAAAGTAACATTCCCACATTTCTCCAGATCTAGGTGAAAGGGACTGTCCTGGTTGCTGAGATAGGATTGGGGTAGTTTACTTAGTCTTCTATTTCTCTGGGTGGTAAAGCAGGTAGCCAGCTTATTTATCCAGTTATTTCGATCAGCGGTTCTTGGCCTGTGGCTCAGAAACCTCTGGGGGTTCGTGACATCTACTCAGGGGGACAGCAACTGCTTAGAAAATTAAATAATATTAACAGATCAGTAAAGTGTTTATAAATTAAGAAGCAAAAAAATTGATTCATGGGAGCAGCAAGTGCATCAAACAGAATATAGTATGGACGATGAGGGGCCTCAATTGAATTTAGAAAAGTGCCAACTTCCACTTTAAAATGTACATTTTTATATTTGTGAATTGAAGAAAATATTAAGTAGTGAATTTGTTTTTTAAAAGTGTTTGTTTCTGTATTTTTGTGTATTGTTTTGCGGTAAAAATCACAAAAATTGCTTAGCCCGGCCTCCCTGACTTACAGTAATGACTCAGTGGTGGTCCCCGAAATCCAATAGTGATTTAGTTGGGGTACCCGTGTTCCAGTGATCATTAGTTGGGGGCCCACGGAAGTCAAAAGGTTAAGAACCACTGATTAAGATGACTGACTGAAGACATCATACGTCCCCTACAGAGCAGAGGATTGCGTGTATCTCTAGATAAATACACCCAGATTTTTTGCAGCTAAAGAACTGATAAAATGTAAACAGTGGGTAACAGTCATGGTTGCAAGCTTCAAGGGTGGATATATACTGAATGGCCCCTAACCCTCTCCGTTTCAGTGGTCAGGCGGTTAGCAGCCTCTCCATGAATAAGGATGAAGACCACACAATAGACATATCGAGAGGCACACTAGCTGATAATCTTATCAGAATCTGAGAGCAACAAACAGGAGCCAGCTGCATCAGATCCTGCAAACTAGGTTTAGGGGATGGTGGGGCAGAGCATCTTCATTGAAAATGCAGTGCGTGCCAATTAAGAACTGCCCTGCATTAGGAAGGTTTGTACAGAATAGATTATGCAAGAAGAGTGTCGGGAGTTACTTGTTAAGTCATAAAGTTTGTAGAGGCTCCTAACCATGTAAGAGCACAAATTGGAAGATCTTTAAGCACTTTCATATTATGTATTGTCTTCTTGACCCATGAGTGATCATCGTGCTTCCCTTGTAAATATTGAAAAGTTGATTCAGTTGTGCCGGCATTTTAACGTGTGATTGACACATCTTTGCTGCAGACCCTCATACAGCTCAGCTATTTTGTTGTTCAAGCTGCACAGATAACTGAGTGCATGCTGAGTGCATGCTGTTGTTGCCAGTACACCACAATATTCTGGAGCTGTATTTGCTTCCCTTTTTGGAAAACACTACTCTGGGGGTTGAGGTTCACCAGTTACCTTGTCACTTGCAGTGCATACACCGAGATCTGGCAGCCCGGAACGTGCTAGTGACGGATGACAACGTTATGAAGATTGCTGATTTTGGCCTGGCGAGAGATGTGCACAACATCGACTACTACAAGAAAACCACGAACGTGAGTATTGGAAGCATGGCTACTGATGAGTCTGAAACCAAGGCTCACACCTGGGACATATGGCCACAGATCAGCTATGGGCAGCGGGGTTAGACACCTGGAACGCATGGCAGCAGATTGGCCATGGGAAGCAGGGCTAGACACCTGGAGCGCATGGCCGCAGATTGGCCATGGGAAGCAGGGCTAGACACCTGGGACGCATGGCCGCAGATATGCCATGGGCAGAAGGGCTGGACACCTGGGACGCATGGCCGCAGATATGCCATGGGCCAGCTGGGCTAGGCACCTTGGATGCATGGCCGCAGATCTGCCATTGGCAGCTGGGCAAGTCACCTGGGACACATGGCTTCAGCTCTACCGTGGGTAGCAGGGCTAAACACCTGGGATGCATGGCCGCAGATCTGCTGTGGGCAGCGGGGCTAGACATCTGGAACGCATAGCCGCAGGTCTGCCATGGGTAGCGGGGCTAGACACCTGGGATGCATGGCCGCAGATCTGCCATGGGTAGCGGGGCTAAACACCTGGCATGCAGAGCCGCAGATCAACCATGGTCAGCAGGACTAAGCACCTAGGACGCATGGTTGTAGATCTACAATGGGTAGCTGGGCTAGACACCTGGAACACATAATTGCAGATCTGCCATGGGTAGTAGGGCTAAACACCTGGGAAGCTTGACTATTGATTTGCCAGGGAAAGCAGAGTTTGACAGCTCGGAGGCATGGTCACAGATGGGTTCAGAATGAAGGGGTTACATCTGGTTGTCTCCTGGCCTGGTCCTCAATATGTAGCTGCAGAAAACGCCAATGGCCCCCACATTTCTCCATCGAATCTGAAGTGAAAAACATTATTGGTGGGGACGGGGTAAGATTATTTGATTACAGATTTTTTTTCTGCATGAAGGAAGGAGACTGGACGGTGACAGACTTAGAACTGTAGTGCTTTTTTTGTTGATGTGTCCCGTAAGAAATTATCTGCTATTTTTTTGTGTGCCTTCTAAAAACCTGACAAGCTTGGGGCATCCAGATGGAACATTTTCCTGCTGGTTCATCTTTAGTCAATGTGGTGATTTTACATTTTGATAATGAAATGAATTGCTGAGGTTTTGTTCATCGTTTTGTTGTTTCTGTAAAGCCATTAGGCTGCTCCCTGTTGTTACTGCTGTCCTGGCGGGTGGAGGATTTGCGGGAGCAAGAGGGCTGTGTTTGTAGATATTGTTTGAGCTTTAAGCCCTTCCCCGCCTAGGCAGCCCCACATTTGAGACCTGCCACTGCCATGCACGCTGAGCCAGGACTCCGAAGCGGGGTGCCCATGGACATATTTCAGACTGGATTAGGTGTAGGATTGATCTGGTGCCTTTGCGGCTGAGTGAATGTGCTGACGGGACGGTCCCCTTTGTCTCCCTCATTACAGGGTCGACTGCCTGTGAAGTGGATGGCTCCAGAGGCTTTGTTCGACCGGGTCTACACTCACCAAAGCGATGTGTAAGCATAACCCCTTTACTCGAAAAGCAAATGTTCAACTGTGATTAACAAAACACACTGTCATGTTCAGCACAATCGTTGCTGCAACATAGTTCTGCTTTTGTGAATGCAAATGAAGACCGCATCAGGCTACGAACTGGTGGAAAAGGGTATCGCTAACCGATCATTTGTTAGATGTTCATATAAATAAGTTTGCTGAAATATTCTGTATGTGTAGCCGGCTACACAGACTCAAGAAAGTTATATGTTGGCAGTGTAAGTGAGGAAGTGAAGGATCCGTGGGCTTAAGAAAGGCATTATGTGGTCTTCGTCGCTGGGGCCTCTACCCAGTCCAGCTCGTCATCCCTTCACGAGTGAATGCTTGTGAGGTGCTATGGTTGGGTAGCTAGCAACCAGCCAGTTCTCATACGCAGCCGCTGGCCAGAGAGCAAGGTTACAGTTCTGAAAAGAGTTCTGCTTTAAGACATATTGGACCCATATCAAGTGATGCCCGTTCTTCCTCCATTAGTAATGAAGTGGGCGTGCAGGTTTCTGTGTTTCGGCAGTTTCAAGGAGTGATCCGTTTTCCCAGTACTACCTTGGAACTAACATGCCACAACTTGTCATGATTGCCTCTGACAAAATAAGCATTATCCAGCGAGGAGTTCCACAACAAATGGTGCCAATGATTACCCATCACAAGTGGCACCCAGGTTCATCTATGAAAAGGATTGACGCATCTCCACAGCTGTGCCCATTCTGAAGGATACTCTGTCGACCAGAGGGTGCTGACTC
Organism: Calotriton arnoldi; assembly: GCA_963921515.1. NCBI lineage: Eukaryota > Metazoa > Chordata > Amphibia > Caudata > Salamandridae > Calotriton > Calotriton arnoldi. The sequence goes on from CAWUFW010000240.1 coordinate 1,463,009, forward strand.
CCAAAATCTCCTTCCAGCCTACGCTATAACAAGGTGCTGTCCAAGTCTCCCTAAGGCGTGTGTAGGGTCCACGAGTCTGTCTTGGAACCTCCGTAAACTGGACTTCCTATGCACACAAAATCACCCTCATATAGACTATCTAAACTTCCCCACCCTCCCAAAGATTTGGCTTTTCTTGAAGCAAGTGTCTTTTAGACTTCTCATGGTAGCGCCAGTAGCATGATGCCTGCTGCCCATGTCTGCAATTTGCATGTCCCCAAGAAACCTTTTAGTTAAATACTTTTAGCGCGACCTACAGCAATCTTCCATGACAGCGCACCACGAATGGTACCCAGCATCATCCATAGCGAGGGATACCTTGACTCCCCTAGTGCATAGTTTCAGTCTGTGCCTTAGCAGCAAACTTCCTCCCGCTCTTGTATTCGTGAAGTAGAGTGCAGTGTGGCTATCCTAGTAAGACAGCCACTCTAGACTTTGCGTCAAAAACTGACACCTCATTAAAGCAAGTGTTAGCAAAGGAAAATGTTTTTTATTTCTTAAAAAAAAAACATGTTTTGCATATATTCTTCAGTGGACAGCATACATCCAATACATGGGTTCCTTCTGAGTTTGTCTAGACATAAAAGTTTGTACTGGAAGAGTACACTTCCAGTATAAATCTTATGTTAGACTGCACACTCTGCACCATTGTGCAAGGTTGTATGTTGCACAAGGCTGCATGTGTGTGTACCAGCACAAGAATGACAGCTTTGACGCAAAGCAGCACGAAGGGGTTTTTGCATTGATAAAAATTAACTTTTACAGTGTAAGACACCTTATGCGTGATTTGTGTTGCTTTGCACAGGTACACAGTTTTATTAAATCTCGACCTTAGTTCTCTAGTTTTTAACTTGCTCTCAGCTGAAACGTTCGCTGAATAATTGTATTTTTTTCCTGTGCAGTAGACATGGTTGAATATTAGCAAAGTCCATGAAAGGGGCCGGAGAGGAGCTGCCATCTATGTGATTAAATGCCCATTTCAATTTTAAACTCTGAGGCTGTGTTTCTTTGCTATTGTGAGAGCGGGACTGGGGTTAGGGGGGATCTGAGTACTGACCAGAAACTGCCTGGGCAATTAGTCATGCTAATGATGGTTGTGTTCGTTCTGCCTGGCTGCTTGCACACGCGAGAATGAGGGAGAAAAGCATCAGGCGTCCTAACAGTCTCTCTGTGATTTCCAGCTGGTCGTTCGGAGTGCTTCTGTGGGAGATCTTCACGCTGGGAGGCTCACCGTACCCCGGAATCCCGGTGGAGGAACTCTTCAAGTTGTTGAAAGAAGGCCATCGAATGGACAAACCAGCAAACTGCACGCATGAGCTGTGAGTGGGATTCTGCCTTTCTTTTACAGATGTACTACCCTTTTTTCGTTTCGCTCCTTGCAAGAAAAAAACAAATGACCCCATCCTTCAGGTGTTTGCTTCTTACAGGGATCCGATGGGAGAGTGCAGACCTGGCTTGGCTGCTGTAGTGTCCTTGGAATGCAATGAAACTGAAGGCTTTCAGGATCTGCTGTCACCTGAACCTGAAGCAGTCCAGGGCTTCAGGATCAGTTGTCATATGGACCTGCAGCAGCCCGGCTGGGCATCAGGATCGGTTTTTACATGAACCCGCAGTACCACAGGAATTCCCGTTCCATTCTTATATGAAGCCAAGTGCATTAGAATCCGCCATTTGGTGACCCTGCAGGGCTTCGGAATCTGCTGTTGCATGAACCCGCAGTGTTGTAGGCTTCAGTGTGTACCATTGCATAAACCTGCAGTGATGCCGGTCAGACTCTGCCTTCACAGGCTGCAGAATCTGCTATTACATGTACCTGTAGGGCTACATGGCTGCATAAACTGCTTTCACCTGAAGCTGCTCTACTGCATAGCTTTGGAATCTGTCTTCATGTGGACCTATCATAGTACACGTCTTAAGAACCTGCCATTAACAGAACCTGCAGTACTGCAGGGCTACAGAATATGCTGTGACATAAGCCGGCTGATTTTAAGAAAATGTGATGACCTGAACCTTCAGTGCGGTAACACCTCAGATTGTACGCACCATTCGGTTTGCAGTGTACATTCACCCTGCTGCGCTGCAAGAGCCAAGAAACTGACCTCACACATGCACCTCCTCCAGGATTCCAGAATCGGCTGAAGCCAGGAACCAACATAAATGCATGTCGAGAGAATCTACTAAAGCATATGAACCAGAGTTCTCTAGTGCTGCAGAATCTGCCTAGACGCATGACCCCACAATGCAGTAACCGATGTACCCATGGCGTTCACTTTACACATCGGCCTGCAGTGTTGTAGGACTTAAGAAACCTCTGTCTCCCATGAACCCACACCGAGAGGGCCTTGATTGTCTGTCACAACACACCACATCACATTGCTGTTGCTCTTCAGAATCTGCCATCTTCTTTGAACAGCGCTGAGTCATTTGTACATCTCCCCATTCACCTTTCTCTTAAATGTCTGTCTCTTCGTCATGTAACAGAGAGCAAAGAAACTTCAAAGGAGTGCGTTTTTGGTTCACTGTCCCTTCTAATTTTGGAATGTGTTGGATTACACGAAGCAAACCACCCTAATCCTTCCTGTCTCCTGCCTGTTGAACCATACAAAATTCAGATAGGGAGGGAGAACAGCAGGGTGGTACAAAATGACTCAATTTAGCCTGGTGCGAAGTGCTTTGACTCTCTAGAAAAAGATTCTGTACAATACAGGCAATAAAGTGCATTCATTGAAATACAGCTGGAACTATTCGCAAAGGTAAGTTACACTTGTGAGTAATTTACACATGTAAATTTACTCTTAACTTTACTACTCTTGACTATTCCCCAAATTCCAGTTTAGTTACTCAGAAGTGTAGACTTGCATGTCTCCATTCCTTGAAAAAGGGGTGGAGCCTTACTTACAAGTGTAAGTTACTAAAAAAACACGAGCAAATCTAGCACCACACATGGGCAAACCCTGGTAATGCAACATCCGCTCACAGAAAATAATGGAGGTAGGAACTCAAAATTAAACTCTATGGGAAATTATGTTAAAATAAAAAAAAATAAAAAAAATATTTTAAAACATAGGCAAATATAATTTAATGTTAAAGGTAATTTATAAAAAAATAGTACATCGTTTATTTAATTATAAAATACTTCAATAACTTTTTGCATTTAAAAATTAATGTAACATTACATTTAAAATAAAATTTAATTACTCGTATACATTACTTAATACTTACTAGTTCATGACTTTTTTTTTACTCTAGATGGAAACTTATTTATTTAAATTAAATGTGGGAGAAGAATTTCAATTTATTATGTTTACATTGCTCAAATATTTAATTCAAATTAAGTTAATAGTTCTGTAGCGTTTTTTATTTAGTTCTATATTTAAATTAACAATATCAAATTACATTAATATTTATCATAAAAATATTTTTAAATATTTTTTCAAATTTAGAAAACTTTAAAGTAATTATATTTTAATAAAATGTATGGTTACATTACTTTTTTAAATGGAAAAAAGGTTATTAAAATACTTTCTAATTAAATTAAACATATTATTTAATTATAAAATACTTCAATAACTTTTTTGCATTTAAAAATGAATGTAACATTACATTTAAAATATAATTAAATTACTTGTATACATTACTTAATAATTACTAGTTCATGACTTTTTTTTTAACTCTAGATGGAAACGTATTTTTCAAATTAAATGTGGGAGAAGAATTTCAATTTATTATGTTTACATTGCTTAAATATTTAATTCAAATTAAGTTAATAGTGCTGTAGTGTTTTTTATTTAGTTCTATATTTAAATTAACAATATCAAATTACGTTAATATTTATCATAAACATTTTAAATATTTTTTCAAATTTAATAAACTTTAAAGTAATTATAATTTAATAAAATGTATGGTTACATTACTTTTTAAAAAGGTTATTAGAATACTTTCTAATTAAATTAAACATATGCACTATTTTTACAAATTGTTACCCTTAAATTGTATTTATTTACATTTTTAACTATTTTAAATAATTAAATTTACTTTAATTTAACATTATTTCTTATGGTGTTTTATTTTAAATCCCTTATACCATTATTTTCAATGGGCGGGGGTTGCAATACCAATGGTTGACCAAGTGTGATGCTAGAATTAATCTGTGAGCTGGAGTACTTTACTAATGTTTTGTGCCCCTTTTTGGCTGTAGTAACTATAGAAGTAGTTTATCAATAGCAATGGGCTTACTCTTTTTGTGGGTGGGTGGTGTTCCTCCCTAAAGCCCTCTCTGACTTTGCTTAAACCCCTTCTTACTCCTTACGTAACCCTCTCCTTTATTTGTAACTAATCCCCATTTACGAGCCACACCCCTGTTCCTTTCCTAGATTTACTACTAAAACGTACACCTACATGCGAGAAAACTCCCCATTTGGGGTGGAGATCTCTGCATATAAAAATGCAGTTTGTGAATAGGCCCCAATGTGTTCTTTTTTCTGCAGCACTGGATCTTTCGTAGATTTACATGCTTCAGATTACCCCACGCCATCTGACTGGGAATCCTGGTTAAATGCAACACACAGCAGTATTAAAAACATTTGTTTATGTGAAACATACCCTGTTGCTGCATTGCAGGCAGCAATAAAATTTGCTTTTTTTTTTCAAGATTCAAGTACTTTTACTGATGAATGCTGCTAACAGATTTTGGATTACTGGATTAGCAGCACCATAATACCCTTTTTTCTTTAATAATATATATTTTTAAATCGCAGTTCTGATGTTTAGGAGTGCATTAAATAACGTGCTGTTCTAAAACGGTGTAATGGTACGTGGGTCCCATAAACAAGTGTTCCTCAGTTCTGTGCAATAACCCATAAGACGTGCTCTTCCCGCTTTTCTGTCAGAAAGTCTCAAAACAAATGCAAAGCCCTTGAAATCATCTTTATTTATGGTAATCGGGTGCAAGGTACTGATCTGATTCGGATATCCTCATTGACGTTCATGCCTCCTCCTTCAGAAAGGCTTTTGTGGATTTGCCTGTTAAAATGGTGCCAGAATCTCCTGTATTTTTTTAAATCTCCCTGTTGCCTCATCAGTTATCCCCACGTCAACAGTGCCTCAATAGCCATCTCGTTGACCAGAACCTAAGCCCATCAACTACAAGTCCTTCGATGACCACAGCGTTAATAATCTTCATGACCGTTAGACCATCATCGAAGACGTGCACACCAATGAGGCCTTTCATCTCTGATCAAGATACTTCCTTCCTCTCCAACTCGTCCATCTGCCTTATCCATGTCAATGTCTTCTGTGCTGGCTTGTGCATCTGTGAGCACCTACAAAGCTGCCTCAGCAGGCTTTGGAGGACTAAAATAAAGAACAGGGAGCAGAATATTCCACAAATAATAATGCAAGACCACCTGCATCGATTGAATAATTGCATCATAAACAGCTCTAGAGAACGTATTCCCTGGCTGTGCACCTCTTCAGTGCTATGATGTTCATTGTTTCTTAGCTAATGGTTCTATTTTGTGGCTGTGACTCAAGAGTCCACCATCTTAGAGGAAGAGTGAAATCACTGTGCTGATTCCTACCAGTAGGCAAGAAAAGACAAGATGGTATTCCTTTAAATGAATCCCTTTGTAATCGACCAACACCCACCTCTGCTCGGTATAACTAAAAAAGGTCGCTGCCTGCTGATCTCTGATAGAAACCGAAAAAAATTCAGAAAATCTGTACATTTCTTGAAGGTGAAATATGCTGGCAGCATCTTTATTCTCTGCCACTTCCCCTCTTCATTCACAGTGCTCCCTCCCACGTACTGACACAAAGCACTTACATACTTGAAGTAGATAGCCGATGCACTGGTTAAAACTGGTTAGTAGCTGTCTTGGCGAACACCCCCACATCTCACCTAGCTTTTGCTTCTCATCTTTGATTGAAGCAGTCTGACATCAGACACTAAGGAGAGGGTCTATATTTAAATGAATACAGTGCTGTCTGTCCTTAAGTATACTCCTTCTGGCTGTAAAAAGGGAAGAAAGCTCAGTAGAGGTATTCTTGGTCTAGACTGATGTGCACCATTTTGAACTATGCTACACGATTTAAGCAATTTCATCCTTAAGACTGTAGGTGAGGTGAATAAAATGGCAAGTTTTTACATCTTTTGTCCTTATAGGGCTAAGTAGAAGTTTTCAACCACCGCAAACCGGTTCCATTGTAGTATGTTTCCATGTTCACTTTAATTTCTCAGACATTTCCATGTAAAATGCACCTTTATTTTGCTTAAAACTGCCTATAAACATGCTTTCAATAGTCAAGCCCAGTGAACCTGTATTAGCAGGTCATCGTGACTACTTGAATGTAGGTGAAAAGGGGCGAAGAATAAATATACCAAGTTAACCTACACCACTGCCAAAATCACAGTTCAGTATAACAACTCTGATTCCTCAGTTTTGACATTTATTTTTAAGCTCTGTAAGTAACAAATGTTCAATTACTTAGGTTATTGATGCTCTGTTTATCGACCAGCAGAGAGTGCTTACTTAACATGCCAAGTTGTCTAGCCGGAATGTGGCATACACAAGAACATATTAACCATGTCACAATGTTACCAGTGCCATGTTATTGACTTGGAGCTGTCCAGTGCCTAGAGGCCAGTTAAACCTGTTGTATAAAGTGAAGAGATTCTAAGACTAGCCACCATCTAGTTTAAACCGGAATTTTACACCTGTTTTTAAAACGGAATTTTATTTGGTAATGTGACATTTTCAGGTAGTCTGTTGAAACTGTTTAATCACGTGGTCTGACCTTTAACACCAACTGCCCAGATTCTTAAAGGCATGTCCTCGTTTCAGGTATATGATCATGCGAGAGTGTTGGCATGCAGTGCCATCCCAGCGGCCAACCTTCAAACAGCTAGTAGAAGACTTGGACCGGGTCCTTACGGTGACGTCCACTGATGTACGTATCATTCGCTCATTCCAGGGGTATTTTCATGGGTTTGAAGGACCTTAGGTGCCGCAAACGGTAGAATGAGTACACCGTAGGCATTAAGTGAATCTGACCAGGGTCTCTTAATTTGTTGATGCGCCATTGCTTTCTGCTCTCAAAAGTGGGTTGCTAAAGGAACTTGTTCTGTGAACCCTTCATTTTTCCATCGGTGCAGGTCGAAAGAGTATAGTTGGGTAAGTGGGTGGTGAAACTCTGGGCATAATGTCTGAAATAGGATTCAGCAATAGGGTCTTAGAGCTGTACACCTGAAGATCTACATGTCTACAGTTTCACCACTCTCCTACCCATCAGTACTCTATAGAGTTGCACCAATGGAAAATGCCCTTGGCTTAAAGAGAAGGCTCATCCTACCCGAATATGACTGCGCTGATGGGGATTGGAATTGCACGTCATCACAGTTAATATACTTAACCCACACTGGAGAACTGTCGCAGGAGAGTAGAGTTTTACCCATTGCCCTCTCCCTGATCGTACTTCAGATGTTCATTTAGTCTATGGTTTGCAGGTAAATTCAAGAACTGTTATGGGGGGATAACCACTTAAATGGCAGTCTCCCCTTGCTGCTGTGCTTCCTTGATAAACTCTGTTACTATAACCTCTCTTGCTTTGCTGCTTCCTACAGGAGTACCTCGACCTCTCGGTGCCCTTTGAGCAGTATTCGCCAGCCTGCCCAGACAGCCACAGCAGCTGCTCTTCTGGGGACGATTCAGTCTTTGCACATGACCTGCCCGAGGAGCCCTGCCTTCCCAAGCACCAGCAATACAATGGAGGCATCCGAACATGAGTGTTAAGGGACAAAGATCCAAACCAACCCAAGCATGTAGGCTTCGAGGCGCATGGACAGACCATCACGAAGGGCGGTTTCGCTGGACGGAGCCCATGAGTGAAAGAAACCTTTTTTTTCTTTCTTTGAGCCGTAGTTTTTTACATGCTGTACAAGAAGTCATGAAGCACTGTTTGGCCTGAAGGACCTAATCTCTTGCCAAGATATAAATATATATATATATATTTTTTTGAAAGCAGAATGTTCCATCTAGAGGTATGGACAGCTTGACCTCTAGTAATGTAATATAGTGTGCCAGAGTTGCCAATCTGTGCCTGAGAACGCCAAGAGAAGCAAAGTTTAAAGAAGAAGAAACTATAAAGGAAAAAGAAACTATAGTGAAGAATGTAAACCTGTTAACTTTATGCAATCTGTGCATTAACCTTTTGGGAGAAGCCAAGAGGGGAGTGGCCTACGGATGTTATAATGTTTTTTCCAGTTGAGGTAGTTGGGTACAGTTTCGTTCTTTTGTTGCCTTGAACTATTGTTAGGTTTTTTTCTATGGAACCCCTATCATTTTGTCTTTTGAGAGAGAAAGATTGCAGTGGATTAATAGGCATGTTAAAGTCAACATTTTCAAGGGTGATGGAGGTAGTAGACACATAAGGAATAACAGGGCCTCCTTTTGGATATTTGTATGTTTTCTCTGTAGCCTCTGTAAACCCAAGACCTCCAATTTTACAAGTTAGTGGTTAACTTGTTGCTACCGCAACAGTGATCTCCAAATCAAATTCTTTAAATTTACTTTACTGTGCCGATGACATTGACTTACGAGTCCAACCTTCACACCATACACAGTAAAAGCAGGTAGGCTGAGCTGATGAGTGTGCTGCTAAAAGGCCTGTAACTTCAATATGATTCGCTTATCTATGAAAGGTACAGCAATATGTTTGGTTACCCAACAGTATTACGCAGGAAAATAGAAACACTGGCAACACCTGCTTAGTCCTGCAATTGTGAGAGGGGTCCCGTTCAGTACATAGGAATTATTTTCTAATCCCAGCTATCCATCTTCTCTGACTTTTTAAGGCAGGGTTGCCTCGGTTTGGGGGAATAAATGTTCGCAAAGACCACATATTAACAGAAGTTACCCATCTGGCAAAATAACATAGTGCAACCTCCTAATAAACAATGTGAATGTTAGCATAATGGGAGCAAGTCAAGACTTACTGAATTGGTGCTCTTCTGGTTTTGGAAACCGACTGCCCCATTATCCTTAGTTTTTGTACATGGCTGGATCTAGGAACAAATATAATCCCTGCCCCCATGCACCTCCTGTCGCCTCGCTTACGCAAGGTGTCCATATGTGCCCCTGAAACCTTTCACTAAGTGTTTTACAAAAGAGGGCTCATGTAGCGTGTCTTTGTTTATGTTTATTTATGTGTATGTATGTGTATATATAAATGGTGTGTGTGTGTGTGTGCACATCGTCATACTCTTATTGAAGCTATTGGAAATTACAAGCAACCACATTCCATTGCAAAATGTGTATCTTCAGAGTTGTAGGCATAAAATCCTCCCAAAAAGACCCTGATGAAGTATCGGGCAGTAAAACATCCTCTTCTGACCCAGGGCCACCTCCACCAGCACCATGACCGCGTCCATCACCTACCAGTATGTACCCATGATACAGACTTTGTCTTCTTCTGCAAAAATCTATTGCAGTTTGGTTTGGTAGGAGAAACTAGACATATTCCATAACGTTTTGTACTGAAACCAAGTACAACAAATTTGTTTTAGTTGCTGTTGCTGCTTACTGTGAAAGAAAGGAACAACAAATTTGCTCCACTTTTCAAATGAAAAGAACGTCCTTGGTTTGGGGCGATATCTGGTTCATTCTGTTCTTAATTGATATGCAGCAAAAGTGGTGCAAAATCAAATAAACCCTTCTGTTGCCTCAGCATTCTTCCAAAAGAAGTGGCAGTGATTTGAAGACCGAAAGTACGGGTACCTGCAGGCAAAAAGTCTTTAATTTATTTTAAAGAAAGGTTTATCCCAGAATAAGCATGTACATAATGTATGTAAATAAAATATGTAAAATATTACTGGGATGTCTTAAAAGCAGTTCTCCGAAAGAGGGCAGTCTCACAAGTCTAGCATTGCAGTCTAGGATAATACAGATCGAGAACATTTAAAAGAAATGCTTTTTTATTCACAGTTTTGTTTTAAAAATTGTATTTTGGTATTATTGTATATTTGTAAAGTTATTTATAGACTTCAACATTTATGTTTGTTGCATTAGGCTAGACAGCATATTAATGTTACAGACTGTAAGTTTTAAGTTATTAACATTTGAGAGTTAATCTATATTAATCCGCTTGTGTTTACAGAAGTATTGAGAGCATGTTAGGAGTTGGTCCCTTTCACACCTGGACGTTAAATAAATGTTTGTTTCCTTTGCAAAACGTGGTTTTTCAAAGGTTATGCGCATTGATATTGGTTAAGTAGAAGGATGTATGTATGTGTAATACTTCCTCTCTATAACTGGCCTAGGCCACTTGCTTCAACCTCCAAATATGGTAAATTAACAAAATACTTCACTTACATTGTGTTCTTTCCCCACACTCACCTTTTCTGCCAACCTGCAACAGAATCCATGATTAGGAGATTAAAAGTTTACTGAGGATCTTTGACTAGTCTTCTTGCCATTCAGAACAAGGGATATATTAACGCAAGCCTCCACTTTGCACTACAAATACTGCAATGCAGAAAAACAACTTATTTTCTCTATAAAGAAAATTGGAAGAATTCTTATTGGAGAAAAAGTACTTTCTGAAAAGTGTGATCTTAGGCAAATAGACATAAAAAGTGGGTTAACTAATGAGTGTATGCAGCTTCCTTATCCAAGAACAACAATATCTTGATCTTTGGATACAGAGAGGTGTCTGGAAGCTTGGTGAATGTTTTCAGTGTGACTGCACCGCACATGAATGTATGATGTCCTTCAGCACAGCTCCCAACTGTCCTGAAACAGCAGTTTGTTTGTGTCCTATCTCATTGCAATTTCACTTATACTACAGCTTTCATTCAGTGCTGTTACACTTTTTCTGCAGAACATTTATATTGGATTGCAGTGTGGAATCTTTTGGTTTTTTTCAATACATAATCAGCGGTTAGAGTAACGGATTGATTTACAGTTTTAAGTTGCAAATTAAGTGCATGAAAACCAATGAAGCCTCATTGCATTAGTATCATCTATTTCCTGTTTTGTAAGAATGTACTTCGGTCAGTGTATCAAGTGCACAAACAAGCTAAACATGGTTGTTGAGAGGGGTACACTGATAGCTTTTATTATGAAACACCAATAGCCACTTGAACTATAATTTGCAGACGGGATAAGAAAATGAATAACACTGCAGTGGGCGCAATGAAGATGGGTTTGTTGTTCTAAAGCATGGAGATAGTACATAATTCATAAAATTGCCTTAAATGTGTCTTTGCACCAAAAAATATATTGAAAGGCACGCCTTAAACGTGCATAGAGGGAGCTGTTAGCACAGTCAAAGTTTACTAGCAGGAGCAGGTCAGTGGCAGGATGGTCACACAGAATGTCTGTATATCGCTTTCATTAGCACAACAAATCGGACATGAAATGTTTGCATCCATGTCATTCATTCTAGGAAGTTCTGTAGCAGGGCACATGTGAGAATTGATTGTGAGAAATTTGGGTTTCACTTTAGATTACAGCACCTGGAGATACAGACCAGTGTGCAAAAACGTGTTAGCCCCACAGCGTTATCACTAGAATGATCATGGTGCTCCTATATGTGTGTGTAAAAATTAATCTATTGTACTGGTTCAAATTTACTCTACAGTGACTTATTTACGGTTTATGTCTTTTATGTCCTAACAGCACCACAAAGCTCTTATTCTAAAATAAAAGAAGTAATTTATAGTTTAAGGTTATCACAGTGAAAGATTTTAGACTAGATTTCTAGTGTTCTTTTTTTGAAACTAAAAAGATTATTTTCTTACAAGCATCTGCTAATTGTGTACATTCCAAGTACCTAAGGCATTATTTTTTTCAATGCTGAAAAAATTGTAAAAATGTGCGCATGATTTCAAATGTTATTAGATATTATAAATCTATATATATAATTTATTGAGTTTTTACACAATGTACCTGTTGTAGACTTGTCAACTTAACATTTCTTATTTCATGCAGATATAGTTTTGTAGCCTGAACTGTTATCTTCAAAGGAAATAAACCTCTGACTTTGTTACACTTTCCACCATGGATGTTGCTTTCCAAATTTGCATCTAATAGATGTGATTTTGTTGAGGAAATTATTCAGTTTAATATGATGCTTTTTTTTTTTTTTGAACAAGTGTGAAATGAACATTGAGCAAATCTGTTTTGATTTTGATAACGGGCAAACTTACTATTACCAAACAATAAAGGCAACAGTTGAGTTGTGGGACTGTACTACTTTTTTATTTCGTGACCAACTGTGGTGTTACTTGTGCTTAAGGGAAAAACACCAAATCCATTTTTGTGTAGGTTGGTCTTTTTATTTATATTTTTGAGCATTCTTGTACATTATGTTTTAGTGGTAATTGTCCTTGTAGACTGCTCTTTTAACATTGGTAGCGTCTTGACCTCTAAGGGTTGTTTTAAGTGTTCATGTGTGGCACTTCTCTAAGATTGAATGCTGACTGGATTCTAAAAAGTTTGAGGTTGCACTTTGTATAGTGTGTCTATTGGAGAGTCACATGATATGCACACCTGTCACCTGCTGTTGGGTACGGAATAGCACAAAGGGTTGTTTTCAGACTTCCGGTTCGAATTCATACATACTCCAATGAGTGGCCACTGTGTGTAAACTGGACCTGGACACTGACTACAATTTGTTATTTTTTTTTTGTTTGGATAGAATTCGCTTTTTATATTTTGACCGCCATGTAAGACCTATACCTGCTATGATTTGCATGTGATCTGCATCTGACTCTTGGATCAGTCAGCAGCATTTGATACCATCTTGCCTATGCTGCTGTTGGACAGACTCCAGAGTCTTGGTATCTCCCATAAAGCACTAGCCCTCTTGTCCTCATTCCTGATGGAAAGATCTCAAAGGGTGAAATTAAAGCACTTCCACTCGGAATCCTTTGTTTTACCATGTTGAGTTCCGCAGGGCTCATCGCTGAGCCCCACTCTTTTCAATCTTTATGTAGCTCCTCTAGCGGCCGTGATTCACTCCTTTGGACTGGAGGTGGTGTCATATGCAGATGACCCGCAGATCTTGGTGTCAATCCCCAAGGACTCCAGTTCAGCATCTGAGAATATTCTCAGCTGCATGACCAAAGTGGCAGAGTGGATGTCGGGTAATTTCCTGAAGCTGAATGGGGATAAGACTGAAGTTATGATTTTCGTATTAGGGACATCAAGCTGGAACAGCAATTGCTGGCCCTAGGCCTTAGGATCTTGTCCTATGCCGGGCAAGAAGGCCAAGAATATTGGAGTACTATTGGACACGCAACTCAACCTTAATGTCCAAACGAATAGCACCATCGCCACTTGCACCTGAATTATAAGGATACTAAAAAAATATTCCCCTTAATCCAACGGCCTGAACGCAAACAGATGGCTCTTGCCCTAGTTATGTCCAGCCTGACAACTGTAACTCGCTGTACCTGTACTCGAATAAGAGCATGCAATATAAACTCCAGGTGGTGCAGAATGCATTGGCGAGACTGGTCCTGGACATTCCTAAAAAACATTCTGCGAGGAAGGAATTAGAAATCCTGCATTGGCTCCCCATCAATAAACGCATCAGCTTCAAATCACTCTGTATGGTACATAAGGCACTTTATCTCCCTTACCATACAAGATTAAAAACCATGTTCTGCTGGCACTCCCCTGGTAGACCTCTACGCTCATCTCTCCAACTGCGGCTTGCGGTACCGAGAACCAAAAGAAAGAAGTGGGGCGATAGAGCTTTCTCTGTGGCCGCAAGCAAACTCTGGAATTCTCTTCCTTTTACCTTAAGAGCCATCCCTCTTCTCCTGCCATTCAGGAAGGCTCTTAAGACATGGTTATTCTCCGGCTAATCCCTCAACTGGGGCAGATGTATAGGTTGTCCTCTGCTGGACGGCTAGTCTTCAGCGCCTTGATGCCCTCTGGTGATTGTTGCGCTCTATAAGTCTCAAATCAAATAAAAAATCAGCTACTTATGCGGTCATAAGCACTCTTAACAGATGTTGTTGCTTACGAAACATGTTGGACAAGAGGAAAGACAGTTTTTTCAGTCAGTAAGAGTGAGACCTCATCTTATCCTTCCATATCATCATGCCTAACTCAAAATTGTCCTGGGGTAACTTTAAGTTTATTTCTCCTGGCGATTTTACTGATCGCAGTATTGTCCTGCTCAAAATAAGGGACAAATTATCAGCCTTGCCAAGCAGTTTGGTGTAAGAAAACAAAATTTGGAAAAGCTAATAAACTATTAAGAAAACTGCACTCCGCTTATTTGGCCATGATGACATGAAAGGACTGTACCAAATTGTCCTAAGAAACCTTAGAAGAAGAGTTCAAAGAAGATGCGGAAGTGGTTGAAGAAAATATTTATGCAGAGCTAATCATGGTTATTGATCTGGGAGAAGGGGACTGGAGTCTTTCAACATGAAATCTCTCAGTTACCTGGTCCTTCGATGGAATACACACATCAAAACCTATAAAACAGACTCTACCTTAAAAGGGACTCAAACATTAGTGACACTCATATCTGTATCATTCATATAGATTTTTCAGCAGCTAATTATGTCCGCACCATCAGCATTGAAAAGCAGAATCACAAATTTAAGGATACCCACACTTGACCCAACAGTTGACTCAATCAAATTAATCTCAAAATGAGAATCCACCTCCTAAAGAGGATCAGCTTAGAAAGGAGCATGATCATCAACGTGAAAGAGACCTTTATTGAGATACTACCCTCAAAGCTAATCCAGCCCTTGTCACAAGTGAAAGCTAGCCCATCTCGAACAGAGATCCACCCAGGAATTGTTTATATTAACACACAACTTAGTCCTATCATGCCAATCCAATTACCAAATCAATTTAATGCTGGTTAACAGAAACTACTCCAAATGTCCAAATATTTAACATTTAATAAAGCTGCTTCTGTAGAAATGCACATATTTCTGGACCACAAGGAGAGAAATAATGTTCATAAATCTACTTACCTCCTTCTCTGAGAGATTCAAGAGATACATTTCCACTCTCCGTTATTTGGCCACTGCATGCTAAACGAATATCAATCAACGTAGAAAAGGAATATCGGATGAGTAACATAAGGTCCAGGAGTATCTAGTGAGGGGGAGGAGGGTAATAAATGGAACTGGTGAAATTTCTGGATATCATGCAGTAATTCCACGTACCCTTCACCAACCAGGATCAACTATGCAGTTGCGGGAGGATGACGTCTTTCTAATTGAAGCTCCTTAACAGAATAGAATAGAAGAGTGTCTGCTAACATGGAAAACTGCCCTTAGTAGATCAACCTTACATTTGTGGCCACATGAACTCTGATTTATGGTAGCACCCACAGCCTACACTTAGTATTTTAATTTGTATTTATTTACACTCTGGGGTGGAGTAGTCACAAGTTCAAGCATATTGTGAAGGTTAGGTAACTCGGAGGGATCCTCCAGGGCCGGCTCTAGGGCGGTGCAACCGGTACCACCGCACCGGGTGCTGGCTTCCTCGGGGCAACGTGTCTGCAAGTTTATTATGTTTTTAAAGCACCTGCTGCAGCGTTCCTTACCAGGCCTGCAAATGTCAAGATAACTCCTGTGATTAATGTTCTTCCTGGAGAGAGATCAGAGTTTTGTATAGTTGAGGTTTTGACTTATGTGAAGTTAGTGCAGAGGGTTAAAATGCCTGCTGCAAAGAACGTGTACCAAGTAGATTACTGAGTGCATATAATGTAAACAGATCAGCAGGTTACTGCTTTTATAAGAGACATCCTTTTGTTACTTGCAATTTATAACTTAAAGTCCTAATATAGAACAGTGAACTATTAACTTTCATCATAGAACTGCATACACACTGCAAAGTATACATTAGAACATTGATTAATGTTGCAAAAAGGGTTAATTTGGCTAGAAATCGATTCTTGTTATTAAAGAAAACTCCCAACTATGCTGTTTCTTTTTTGACTCCGAGTTTGTGCTTCTCCACACCAAGCACTCTTAAACTATACTGCCTACCAGTATGGATGACATGTGACTCCTACAATTTTAGTCCTGTGGCTTATGTAGTAACATTTCCTATACACTGATTTACACACGTATGATTGATTGTCTCTGTGTATTGTGTGTGTGATGCCAAGTGCTCTGACACCCTACGCTGGTATGAATGGCGCTATATAACTAATTCAATGCATCTGAGAGAGAGAGTGGTTATGGAGACTTGGTCACTGTTAAAGAGTGCTAGTGAGAGAATCCGTGGTGGAGGTGGTCATTCGGGGGCGGGGGGGGGCGGGCACCAACAAACATTGTCGGACAGGGCGCCACTAGCGCTAAAGCTGGCCCTGCCGATCCTCATTGGATACACTAGATTTGGGGGAAAGGTTAAGACTTTAATATCTTTGAGGGGCTTAACAGTATAAGGAAGATGATATTGTGCAGAACAGCAAAGCTATTGCGAAAGCTAGAAATCATACCTTATTAGACGCAGCAGACACTGCGGTCAGGGCTGAATATTAGCCATCTGTTGTGCTGACATGTCTGTGAGAGTGTCAGAGTTTCTCACAGAGGTACAAGCACATTTTATCAATGTACCTTTCAACAAGGAACATCTCTTTGGGACAAAATAGATGAGATAGATGACAGAAGGGCCATCACAAATTGTTTTAGTGACAAGAGACTTACGCCATTAAGTCATACAGATGACATTTCTGGTTGATTGGCTGGTACAAGGGGAAGACTTGATAAATGTCAATCCCTTTTGAGGCAAACAATATGCTTGCTTCTCAGTCTAGGGTTCAGCATCGACATGCCACAATCCAATCCCCTTCCACAACAGAAACAGACTTGGGTTTTCTTTTTGGGCAAACCTGAATTTACAAAAAGCAAAATCTTATTACTTACTGGAATTAGTAATGGCATTTCTAAATATAGGTCACGAGACATAACAGTTTGTCATTGTTGGATATCCTGCACCTGTTTTGTAGGAGGGTCTTCTGCACTGCACTAGTTCTTCGTGCAACATTCCTTTGAGTAACTGAGTCATGGCAGAATCTGGTGGTGTTAATTCCCAAGTTTCAGTACCGACTGCAGTGGTGGAAGAAGCACAATTTTATGAGCTGACACATTGGAGATCCTCAACCACAGGTAACCACTGTAGCAGACATCACAGATGGGTTAGGAGTTTGCTTGCACACGCTGTCAATAAACACATATAAAGCTCTCAGAAATTGATCTGTACAGCGATTTAAAAAGTATCCTGTGTGAACATGTGCCAGGGAATAGAGGTCATCCAGAGATACCAAACCAACGAAGAAATTAGGTGATATTGGGAAATGTATGGCTCATTGCTAATCCGGGCCTACAAGAAATACACTAGTTATTCTCCTACTGCATCTCTAACATAGAAAAATGTTATGGTGGAACCCCTATACCATGTATGATTTCCAAAGATTCATCCACAAGTTGCAACTCTGGTGTATACTCTTTAGCTATTAGTTAAGTGTTTCCTTTAATCCACTCCTTAATTGCAACTGAACACTTGGAGTTGTAGCCAACAGCAAGCACGTTTTGTAGTAAAAAAAAAACATTTTCTCTAGACTTAGCTTTCTTCTGAATGTCCATATTAACTCCGTCAGTGACTCAGAAATCCCCGTTCTAATCTCTGTATAAGTAATCTTTCCTTTGAACTTGCCTGTAAAAGAGTGTTAACTACAAAAACCCTTGGTAAGGCTATAAGTCATTCGAGTAAAATAATATTTCCTTTAAGACAAGCTCATCTGTTTTTTGTTCACCCCAATTCTAACCATTGTAGAAAATCTTCCTACTTATTGGTCATTGATACACACCCACTTCCTATGCTGTTGATATGGCTAAAGAGACAGTTCACTCAGAGAGAAGTTCCTCAGTTGAGTCAGAGACAGTTCACAGAAAAGTTCCTCAGTTGAGTCAGGTTTGTTTGACTAATTCATTGCACATGGTTTTACACAAGGACACCAAAATGTAATTCTATGCAAATTTCCAAACTTCGCACTACAGGTATCTCCAGTCCTATTCCTGGGCAATTCTCTATCAATAGATTAGTCAGGGATATTTGTGTACAGTTTTTCTCCATTGCTCATTCTATCATACGTTAGAGAAATGAGTCGGGCGCCCACAAGAATTATTCTAATTGAACCAGTTTGAGTACCTCAACCATGGCTATCTCATTGAAATATTGGTACAAGGAACTGTGTTCACACTTCAACTTACTTGACCATCAAGAAGGAAGGGTTTTGCACACCAATCTTCCCTCACTGAATTTAGCGACATGGCATCTAAATTCTTAGGGGACGATTACGATGACGGAAGGCCCACCAGTCGTGCGGTGGCGGGCCCTCCGCCATCTGACGACTATTTCCCCCCCGCCATATTACGATGGCGGGGGAATCCTTAGTGAAGCGTGGCGGTCGCAAAGACCGCCTGCCACTGTTCTGCAAGGCGGTCCTTTTCCGCCCGCCTTGCAGAACCAAAACATAGGGCTGCATTGCGGCGGTATCCCTTTCCGCCTGTCATTTCGTGGCGGTCATCCCGCCACAAAAAGACAGGTGGAAACGGATTCGGGGGCCCGTTGTGGGCCCTCTTGTGTTGGGTAGAGGTGGTGGTGCACTGGGGGGGTACCCATGGTACCCCCCTACATTTCCCTGCCTTGAGTGGAAGGCACCGCGTGGTGCCTGCCAATGTAGTGCAGGGAAACACACTACATACATTTTTAATATTGAGGCGGGTGCTGCAGCCAGCAGCACCCGCCGCAATGGTAAACATGCAAGATGCGACCGCCACGGTGGCGGTCGCATCGTAATTCAACGTGCAGGACCGCAGCCATGCAGGCGGGCGGTCCCAATCACCACATCGATGGCGGGCGGACTCAAGCCCGCCCGCCATCGTAATGACCCCTTTAGTTTGGTTACCTAGCCTATTCAGAGTGCAAAACAATCTTGATAGAAGCACATCACTGCACACAAGGCAAGGAATGCGGCTAAATATGAACACCATGCAATCTACTGTGTTTTGCTGAATATGCACTGGGCAAGAGATTAAGGGGTCGATTCCGATTCGGGCCGGAAAAAGCACCGACCGACTCGGATCCGGAAAAATACCGACCGACACGTACCAGTGGCGCCCGACACGCCAAGTACGATGCAAGCCGCGATAAATCCGACCGACACGTCAGGAAACCAAGCCGACCGACCGAGCCGCTCGGAAAATAGCAATCCGGCCGGAAAAACACGCGAATCCAACCGACCGACACGCACCCGGAACAAATCCGACCGAATCGTACCCGCCAACTCCAACCTGCAAAGTACGATGCAAGGCGCGAAAAACACGACCGAGTCGGACGGAGGACAAGCCGTACGACCGACACGCATACAAAACCGAGCCGAAGCAACACAATACACCGCGACCGACGCGTACGCAGCATACAAAACTGCACAAACACAGCGTGAACGAAACGGAAAACACCGTACGAGACCAATGCAGGGTCCGACTCGGTCACAAGAACGTTTCCAACATACACAAACAGCACAAAGGAAAAATCAACCAAAAAAAGGCCAAACAAGCAATTACCAAGCCAATAAATACTGGGGGGGGTGGGGACAGAGAACAAAGACACACCAACAACTCCACCTATATAAAGGACACAAATCACTACCATGAGCCTTTGCAAATGCCATTCCACTGCCAGCACCCAAGAGAAAGCAACCACACACCCACAGCTCATCCCTCACACAAGCCACACACCAGCAGCACACCAACAAATACCTACCTCACATACACCCAGCACAACACACACCCACACACCCTCACCTGCACACCAACACACACATCACCCACCATCACCAACCATCACCATGCCCCCCAAGAAGAATCCCAAGTTTCTAGATTGTGAATTGGAAGTCCTGGTAGACGAGATCCTCAGGGTGGAGCCACAGCTGTTTGGCACATTGGTCCAACAGACCCCCATGTCGCAGAAAACCAAGATGTGGGAGAGGATCATCAACAGGGTGAACGCCCAATCACCATGTCGGCGCACAAAGACGGACATCCAGAACAGGTGGTATGACGTGCGCAGGAGGGTCACGGGAGCTGCTCAAGAAAGACTACCACCTGAGCCAATACACCGGCAGTGGCCCTCCTGCCAAGCCAGTATACCTCAGGCCCTGGGAGGAGAAGGTGCGGGCCATCCTTCCGCCAGTGAGCGTATATGGACTAGAGGACATCCCAGAGCCTGGTGAGTACACAACAAATGTACACAATAAACTGCCACAAAACACACACATCACTGTCAAGGGGAGAGTCAAACCATGCACTCATAGCAATTACACAGCAACTAGAACAGAATCATCCCAAAATGTGTATGTCAGTCAGATAAACACAACACATGCCATCAAAAAAGTCACATCCAACTGTGCCAACACATGTACAAACACAACCACAACTACAGCTAGGCAGTGGCACAAATAGAACTAACACACACATCCACACATGTAGCCACCACAACAACACCAACACACAGTGAAGACCACTCAAAGGAAGGAATTCTGTGTATGCTGGCCAAGTCAGTGTAGCCAATAGCATCATGGGAGTCGCAGTCACACATATTGCCCCCCCACAACTGTCCCATCAACACCACCCTGAACCATGCTCACATCACAGGGAGTGGAGAAGGACTCACAAGATGGCTGACACTGGCTACTGCTGTGGGGAGCACAAGGCCCTGCTGCCAACTGTGCACCAACAAACAGCAGGACACCACTGACTGACATCCTGAGAGACAACTTACACTCCCTGCAATGCAAGCACGTTCCATGGTGGGATATCTGGCTGGCTGGCTGGGTGGGAAGGGAGACTTGCAGCACTGACCATAGTCACCAGCACCTCCCCTCACACCCCCCCAACACAAACTCCACAGTACCCACCTGGTAGAATGCAATGCCCTCCATCCTAACACAAGATCCCACAAAGCACCACCACCCTGGGTTATGTTGTGTGAAGCACAGGGACACTCTTGGGACTCTTAGCCAAACAACTGCCAGGACAACACTCCCAGCCATCCTGTCAGCACAGCCAGCCCACCCCACAGGGAAGCAGAGTCAAAAGGAAGGAAGCATGGGCATGCTGGGAAGGGGGTGGAGGCAATAGCATGATGGGAGTCGTAGTCACAGACATTGCTCAGCCTCACAACTGGCCCATCAACACCACCCTGAACCATGCTCACATCACAGGGAGTGGAGAAGGACTCACAAGATGGCTGACACTGGCTACTGCTGTGGGGAGCACAAGGCCCTGCTGCCAACTGTGCACCAACAAACAGCAGGACACCACTGACTGACATCCTGAGAGACAACTTACACTCCCTGCAATGCAAGCACGTTCCATGGTGGGATATCCGGCTGGCTGGGTGGGAAGGGGGACTTGCAGCACTGACCATAGTCACCAGCACCTCCCCTCACACCCCCCCCCAACACAAACTCCACAGTACCCACCTGGTAGAATGCAATGCCCTCCATCCTAACACAAGATCCCACAAAGCACCACCACCCTGGGTTATGTTGTGTGAAGCACAGGGACACTCTTGGGACTCTTAGCCAAACAACTGCCAGGACAACACTCCCAGCCATCCTGTCAGCACAGCCAGCCCACCCCACAGGGAAGCAGAGTCAAAAGGAAGGAAGCATGGGCATGCTGGGAAGGGGGGTGGAGGCAATAGCATGATGGGAGTGGTAGTCACAGACATTGCTCAGCCTCACAACTGGCCCATCAACACCACCCTGAACCATGCTCACATCACAGGGAGTGGAGAAGGACTCACAAAATGGCTGACACTGGCTACTGCTGCGGGGAGCACAAGGCCCTGCTGGGAACTGTGCACCAACAAACAGCAGGACACCACTGACTGACATCCTGAGAGACAACTTACACTCCCTGCAATGCAAGCACGTTCCATGGTGGGATATCCGGCTGGCTGGGTGGGAAGGGGGACTTGCAGCACTGACCATAGTCACCAGCACCTCCCCTCACACCCCCCCCCAACACAAACTCCACAGTACCCACCTGGTAGAATGCAATGCCCTCCATCCTAACACAAGATCCCACAAAGCACCACCACCCTGGGTTATGTTGTGTGAAGCACAGGGACACTCTTGGGACTCTTAGCCAAACAACTGCCAGGACAACACTCCCAGCCATCCTGTCAGCACAGCCAGCCCACCCCACAGGGAAGCAGAGTCAAAAGGAAGGAAGCATGGGCATGCTGGGAAGGGGGGTGGAGGCAATAGCATGATGGGAGTGGTAGTCACAGACATTGCTCAGCCTCACAACTGTCCCATCAACACCACCCTGAACCATGCTCACATCACAGGGAGTGGAGAAGGACTCACAAGATGGCTGACACTGGCTACTGCTGTGGGGAGCACAAGGCCCTGCTGCCAACTGTGCACCAACAAACAGCAGGACACCTCTGACTGACATCCTGAGAGACAACTTACACTCCCTGCAATGCAAGCACGTTCCATGGTGGGATAACTGACTGGGTGGGTGGGTGGGTGGGAAGGAGGTCTGGCTGTCAACCAAACACAATCAATGCAGACCATGTTCACACCCCAGAGAATACATAGAAATGCCCAAATAATGCAGGACAATGTGCCACACCAATATCAACCCCTGACTGTGACGACTTAGGACAATACAATGTACAGGCCCGCACCCCGAGGCACAGTCACAACTGTCAGGTGTGTCAACCACTGATGCCTGCAGAAACATGACATACATTGTTTGTGTCTCCCAAAAACAGGTGATGATAGGGACACAGCAGCAGACGCTGAGGAGTCCCAGTCCCAGGCTCAAGAGGATGCCGAGCTCACTGGCGTCGTACAGCCTCTGTCCTCCTCGGACGATGAAGAACAACCTGGCACATCCGGTGCAAGTCAACATGCTGCACCAGCAGGACCACCAGCTGCAGCACCAGCAGGTCCACCAGCTGCACCCCCTGCACCCACCCCTCCAACGACTGTCACCACGAATACCATCCCTGCCGACATGGACAGAATAAGGAACAACACCAGCGCAGTGACCCTGGACCAACCTGGGGCCATGGACACCACCACCACCACCAACCCCCGAGGTGGACCAGGGTTATCTGTGCGTGCAACTGCACACACTGCACATGTCAGCAGGGGTGGTGGGAGGGGTGGGAGACAGAGGTCGCTGCTTGCAGACGTTGCTGGTGTGCATGAAGACCCACAACTGGTACGCATAGCTGATGCGTACCAGTCCAGCACCGGAGAGCTCAGCCAGGTAGTGGGGCTCCTCAGAGACATCAAACAGCAGCAGGCTGCCCATCATGCCCGCTTGGACTCCCACATGTCCCATGTGGAGTCACACATGTCACGTGTGGACTCCCACATGTCACGTGTGGACTCCCACATGACCCGCGTGGAGTCCAAGTGGGATGTACTACATGAGATGACGGCGGTGCACAGGGACATTTTACAATGCCTCCGCCAGATGAACAGCAACCAGTCCACACCTCCCTGTGTGCCAACAACATCTGGTACCGAACAAACTGCAACTGCCACAGGGAGGGAGGAGGACTCTGGCGGAGAGTCCCCTGCACCGCAGCAGCCTGCACTTGAGGGCCCCCCCCCAAGAAGAGGGGTCGTCCGAGGAGGGGAAAGTGAGAGGCTGATGGCCAAGCGCAACTCCCAGGAAGCCTGAACCTGTTCTGGATTTTCGCCTTTGTGCACAGACTGTTCACCCTGTTGATGGCAACACTACTCCCACACATTGCATGGGGAGTACAAGTTGGAACAATGTGTCAGACAACTGTGGCCCCGATACTGGGGATCCTGTCTACCTGGACTTTCTATTCATCTAGGAACTTGGGATTGCAAGATTCATGTACAGCACAATCCATCCTATGCACTATTATCACAGATGTATCACAATAAACACAATAATACACCATACTTGCCTCTGTCGTGATTCCAACGTGGGTGCTGTTATGGGGATGATGAACAACAAAATTACACTGTGTATGCGAACTGCAACAGCAAGGACAACACAGGCATGTGAGTACAGGCAACGTGACACATATGAGGGAGACACACCACCAGGGCTACACAACACATACACACCTAGGCCATCTGACTCATTGCCTACACTGATGTTGCCAGGGAAGACGGTGCAATGCACAGACACCACACCCATTCCCAGTTGTAGTCAAGTAGCCCACAGGTGCAGTAAGCAAATGGCAGTCAAATGTGTGACCACAGACAACGCACATCACTAAGTGAAGCACAGGTTTATTACACAGTAGCAACATGCCGTAACCACTACAGATGCAAGGTAACCCCACCTGGTAGCGGGCACACAGTCAACAACTGTAGACAGAAGGAAGTCCATGGGTGTGGCGCACATCACCTGTAGGGACACAACAGCTACCAGCCTGGATGTGCAATCACGTTGTCGGTGGACACAGTTGACCAAACGAATCTGAAAGTACCCTGTGAAGGACAGAAATGACACACAGTCAAAAGCAATGGAGTACAGGACAGAACAGCAAAACTCATGCACAATACATGTTACAAGATACCCACCCAGAACCAAGTTAGCATGTGAACACTGTTGGGGAGTACAGCCCACCTGTAAGCACACATCGCAACACACATCCAGTCAAGTAGCCCATGGACACACTCCAACAGCACCAGAGCACCACCCACACATCATGCCAACTCACATCATTGACATGACACCTCAGGATACTCACATTCAGCTAAAGAAGTTGGTGATGAGCTGTGTGCGGACATCACCATCACCATCATCATCATCATCGTCACTGGCATCGTGTTCCAGGCCAGGATCCTCCACAGGTGGCGGATGTTGGTCATCGTCATCCTGGATGAGAGGCAACTCCTTCCGCACTGCCAGGTTGTGGAGCATGCAGCAGACGATGATAATCTTGCACACTTTCGCAGGGGCATATGGGAGGGACCCTCCGGTCTTGTCCAGGCAGCGGAAGCGGCTCTTCAGGAGACCAAAGGTCCGCTCAATCACTCTCCTGGTCCGACCATGTGCCTCATTGTAGCGCATCTGGGCAGGTGTCACAGGGTTCCTGAGGGGTGTCAGCAACCACGGCATGTTGGGGTATCCCGAGTCACCTACGGACAGACAAGTGCACATCAGCTGACTTGGAAAAGTGGGCGGAATACTACAGATCAGATCACACACAATGGCACAAAGTCAGTACACACCGACAAGCCAGGCACGCTGGTTCTGCATCTGTGCCATCAACCTGGGGATGCGACTACTCCTCATCACAAAGGCATCGTGTGCTGAACCAGGGAAACGGGCACACACGTGTGTGATGGTCATGTCTGCAAGACACACCACCAGTGCATTGACCGAGTGGTAGTGCTTGCGGTTCCTGTAGGCCTGCTCCTGGGCCTGTGGTGGTACCAAAGCCACATGTGTCCCATCAATGGAGCCAATGACATGCGGCATCCTCCCCAGGGCATAAAAGTCACTCTTCACGTCAGTGAGTCGTCGCAGTCTAGGGAAATAGATGTACCGGTTCAGGAAGAGCAACATTGCCGCCAAAACATCGCGGAGCACACGGCTGAACATGGTCTGTGACATCCCACCAGCAGACGCCACAGTATGTTGGAAGGTACCGGTGGCAAAGAAGTGTAGGGCTGCCATCACCTTCACCTTGGGGGTCAGCGCTGTAGGATACGGCCGGCCAGGCTGCAAATGTGGGGACAACTGCACTGCCAAATCCTCAATCAGCTGCCTGGTGAAGCGGTACCGTCGGATGCTGTCCCGTTCCACCATCGTTGCCAGGTCTGGGAATGGCCGATGGACAGCAGGAGCCCTGCAGTGCAGAGGAGAAGTAAGCAAGATCGTCAGTCACCCCACATATGCGGCATTGAACACACTCAAGATCCCAACATACATCATCATGAGGCACAACTACATGAAGTGTGCAGTACCGGAACGACATGTATGGTACATACATGGCCAACATCTGTCAACACGGTCCTACAGGTGGCATCAATTTGTCCCAGGTTGGCCCATTGGATATCATGATGCTGTGTCACAGTCACCCCCCAGTGACATGTGAGGACAGATGTGCCCCAGGCACCACAGCTCAACGACAGGCACATTCCCAGGGACCCTGTAATGCCACATGGACACTGGCATCACCTGGAGTATCATGTGTACACCACAACAAAACAAACATGACCCCCACAGGTAGTGGCCACACTTGCCATGGCAGGAGAGCCATGGACGTCTGTGACACACACGCACAACATCAGAGTCCATGCACACACAACGTGGATGTGGAGACTGTCTCCCATTGTGCACATGAAATCAGAGACATTGTAAACACTACATGCACAAAGACTGTGGAGGGCCATCACTATTGTGCCACTGGGACACCCTGGCTCAAACATACCGTCCCACATGGGACTCACGGGGTATGTGACATGACATACACAAACACCACTGTGAAATGTGACCATGGCACATGCACAGATATGAACAGTTGCACATCACAGTGGTCACGTACACGTAACACCCAGGATCCTGTCCCCATTAACACGTGCACAGCCTGGGGGTGGCTGCCCACAGGTGACACCCACAGGACAAAATGTACACCAACATACACACAATAGGAAATGCAGCCTTACATGCCTTATGATAAGGTTTGGACAGGCTGTCGTGATGTAGGTGTGCCCCTCACTCCCTGGGAGCTATCTGTGGCTGGCATATGTCCATCTGAGACAGGCATGCTGACATATGCCAGTCACATGTACAGTGATGCGTTGAACAGCAATGGACCGATCGGTGCCTCCGGCCGGCCCATTGCTTTCAATGTGTGCGGGTACGCGTTGTACCCCTGTGCGCGTTGTACTGCAATGGACCGATCGGTGCCTCCGGCCGGCCCATTGCATTCAATGTGTGCGGGTACGCGTTGTACCCCTGTGCGCGTTGTACTGCAATGGACCGATCGGTGCCTCCGGCCGGCCCATTGCATTCAATGTGTGCGGGTACGCGTTGTACCCCTGTGCGCGTTGTACTGCAATGGACCGATCGGTGCCTCCGACCGGCCCATTGCATTCAATGTGTGCGGGTACGCGTTGTACCCCTGTGCGCGTTGAACAGCAATGGACCGATCGGTGCCTCCGGCCGGCCCATTGCTTTCAATGTGTGCGGGTACGCGTTGTACCCCTGTGCGCGTTGTACTGCAATGGACCGATCGGTGCCTCCGGCCGGCCCATTGCATTCAATGTGTGCGGGTACGCGTTGTACCCCTGTGCGCGTTGTACCTCAATGGACCGATCGGTGCGCACCCATTGACAATGGGCTTGCCTGGCAACGGACGCGTTTTCGAATATTCGAACGAGTCGGTTGCTGGAAAATCAGTTGGTCACCCACAACAATGTTGCAAAATCATGTATGTCATGAAGTTGAAATTTTGAAGGATGCTGTGGGCGTGTTTTGGTGCTGCTATTCCATGGATTGGCCAGATTCAGAAGATGCAAACGACTTGGACCTATCACTTTGGACACAAGGGACAGTATCTGCCTCTCCAGCACATATATATTGCTGCATGTTCCCCTGAGAGCCCACTTGCCTGCACTACATGCTCCAGGACGACATCTGCCACTGCACTGCTGCTGTCTCTGCCCCTCTGGACCCTGCAATGGCACGTACTGTGGAGAGAGCCCCAGCCTTCAGCCTTGAAGAGAACCAGGCCCTGCTGGACAGCCTACTTCCACAGTACAGCAAGCTGTATGGGACACCAGGGGAGCAGGTGAGTGTTCTGTGCACTGCCTTTCTGAATGTGCATTTTGTCTGACTAGCAAGGCTGAGAGTCAGCACACCACTGGCTAGCAGGCTCACTGAGTAGTTGTCACCCCCCATAGTGTGTAGTGACTTGCACTGGACAGGTATGGTGCAGTGACAGTGCTTCTGAACAGGGTTTTACTCCCCATGCTATGATACCATGTAGTGACTTCTGGAAAACTGTCCATGGGCAGCCGTGCACTGCCTGGGTACACCATGTGCCCCTGTGATTGCGACATGTATATGCAACTGTGTCATGCACGGATATGTTGCATGTGTAGTAATGGCCTTATCACTTTGTCATCCTGACAGGCTTCTGCCCATCGGAAGCATGAGATCTGGAAGGACATCGTCCGGGCTGTCCGGTCCGTGGGGGTCTACAAGCGCCGGATCCGCAACTGCCAAAAGAGGTGGCAGGACCTTCGGGGCTGGACCCGGAGGATTGCACGGGTCCAGCTGAAGCTGTCGCCTCCTCGCAGGAGGGGCGGAACACGGACCCTGACCCCCCACATGCTCAGGATCCTGGCGGTGGTCTTTCCAGACCTGGATGGGCAGCTGAAGGCCAGAGAGCAGCAAGGAGGGGGTGAGTCAAAGACTGCACTGTGTACTCTGTCTAACATGTTATGTGCCCTCCTCGGGCCAGGTTGAACTGCCACAGTACAGCAGTCATGTTGTCCAGGAGCCATGTCCCTCTATTGTGCACTGCCCACTCCTCATCTGATACCCAGGTGTGGCCCTTACATGCAGGGAATTCTGTCACTTAGGACTGTGTCCTTGCAGTTTGCTTGACTCAAGGTGGGAGACAGCATCTGTTTCCCTGACTCTGTGGTGGGCATCATGGGTGGGTCCATTGCTTACACAATGCCTGTATTCTGACATGTATTCAGCGTGTTACTTTGATCTGTGGTCCAATTGCTGAGCTGATCCACCACATGTGGCTGGGGTACCTGGCACACACCCATGCTGCGGGTGGGAACAATGTTTGGGCCCCAGGAGTATGTATATGACGTGTGTCACACATACTTAGCCAGCTGCCTACAGTCCAGGGCTCATCCCTCATTCATGTGGGGCTGGACAGTCATGCCTACTCCAGGCCATACAATACACTCTGTACTCCCACTCCCGTGTATCAGAGGACACATTGTGCACAGTGATTTGACCCCTCAGGTGTCTGCCTCTGTGTCAGTGTGCTGTGGATTAGTCGCCAGGACTGCTGTGGAGTTTCTTGGTAGGGGCTCAGCATGCCACTGGAGATGTGACCATAGGAGACGATACTTGTGTGACACATAGGTGTCTGATCAGCTGCCCATGCAGACTGGGGCATGTAAATGTGAAGTTCAGGCAGCTGTTCCCCATGCACAGCAGAGTGTGAGGGGCTCAGGTTCAGAGGGTAGTGTCACAGGTCTCCCATATGTCCAATAGGTATGACCTGGACAGATGAGGGTTAAGAGGATGTGTTGTGGGGGGATGTACATGTGCACTTGTGCAGCTCCAGGACTTGCATTCCCCATGACCTACTATTGTGACACAGTGCAGAGTGTTGTTGTCTGGCTGCAAAGTCATACATCACTGAGACAGTGATGTATGACTTTGCAGTCATGCCTCCGCCATGGCATGTGTCTACTGATTGGTGATCCTGCAGGGGAGTGACATGTGCTACATGCACACCATAGTGGCGCTGGCTATCAGGACATGGGTGCATCATGGTGTCTGTCGCTGGTATGCATCACATGCATTTCCTATTTGACTCTGGGCATCCCTTACATCCGTAAACCTGTACTGACTCAGTGGCAAGAGCTGTGATGTGTCCACACCGTGTCCTCTGCACTGTCCAACTACTGTGTACTTGGTGCATGTGTCAACACTGGGGTGTTGCAATCCAACAGACACCAGACAGATGGGTGCAAGGCCATGTGGGATGTGAGTGCCATGCTTGGCATCAGACTGACAATTGACTTCTCCTGTTCAATTAGGGCACTTTTAGCAATGTACAACTAATGATGCCAGGGCTTGCTCTGTAATGTGCTGTGCTCACAGTGGTGTGTGCGTTTGGTGCAGGTGACTGATGTCTGTCTGTTTCCCCATTGTTTGCAGATACATCCACGGCCACGGAAGGGGACAGCTCCACGGACCAGGAGGAGCCGGAGAGCCAGACTGGGTCAGCAGCCGAGGAGTGGTCGGAGGGACCCAGTGGCACGGAGGGCGAGGGGAGCCACACCGAGGAGTCCTCAGCAGCATCCACCTCAGCTGAGGACCAGAGCAACTCGGAGGATGACTCCCTTGTGGAGGCGGGTGTCAGCAGCCACCACACCCCAGCTAGTGTTGCTGTCCCCGCCACCACCAGCACCACCACCGCCCTCCCATCGGCTCCCATTCCCCAGGTCCGTGGAGGCTCCCATGTCCGGGAGCGTGTCTCCTTTGGGCCAGGCACCGCACCCCCTGCCCCTGTGTCCCCTGCTGCCCTGAGTGAGGAGTCTGTGTACCTCCTTCGCCAGCTCCATGTAGGGCAGACAGCCATGCTGAGTGTCCTCCATGCGCACACCGCGCTGTTGACTCAGCTGGTGTCGTTCATGGAGGGCATCTCATCGGGCATGTCTGACCTACAGAGGGGCAATAGGTCCATGGACTCCTCCCTGACGGCAGCAGTGTCCCTCCTCAAACGGTCCCTCACCCCTCCTGCCTCTGCTCCATCCACACTCCCCAGCACCTTACCCATCCCAGGCACACACACACTGGCACAGGCACACACCAGCACACACACATCCAGCACACTGACACACACGCCAATGACAAAACGCACACGCACGCACATTCAGGGGACTGAAGCCAGACTCACAGGGGATGGGGCCCTGGAACACACACACGCATCCACATGCACTGCGCAGTCCTCAGTTCCCTCTCCCTCCAAAGCACCCTCCCTTGCCTCACCTGCAACCCCAAAGTCACAGCAGCTCTTCCTCTGTGACCTCGGCCTCTTCCCCACCGATGAAGCTGCTCCAGCATCCCGGGGGAAGAGGAAGCCCACCCACACGGAGCAGAGTGCCCCTCGCCCCCGGACACCCTCCCCCAGGCGCAGACGGACTGAGGCCCCCACCCGCAAGTCCCCCGGAGTGCTAAGAGCAAGACCCCGCCACCACCCTGCAGCTCAGGCACAAGGTCTCCGTCCTCCATCCCTCAGGCCCCCACTGCACAGGTGCCCCCACCACACCCTGCCCCAGGTTCCCCCACCCACAGATATACCATCCCCAAGATGCTCCGGCCTTCTCCCCCTGCCACTTGCTCTCCCAGCACCACACCCCCGCTGCGCTTGTCTGTGCCACTGATGTGGTGAGGGTGTCCCCCCTCTGTCCAACCCACCTTGCCTGTTCCCCATTCTCCTCCCCTGGAGGTAGGCACTGCAGTGGAGTCCACTACCGCCCTGTCTGACTTGGGCACTGCAGTGGCGGACCTGTCCACCCCATCTGCAGGGTCCACTGCAGTTGTGCCGGCACCCACGACATCTGTGTCATGCCCCCAGTTGTGCCGGCACACACCATGTCAGACACCTCCACTGCAGTTGTCAGTGGCTCTCCTGCACCCACCACCCCTTCCCTGACTCCCCCTGGTGAGCCCTGATCCTGTCCCTGCGGTGCCTGGCCTGCCCCCCGGTTGCCCCTCCTAGTGGATTGTCCCTGGTATTGTGCAGGCATGCGTAGGGTGACATCTGCCAGTGTCACCCTGTTTGAACTTTGACAATGGACTGGCCATTGGCCTTTGCTCTTTTTCAGGACTTCGTTTGGCCTCAACACATATGCTGAATAAAGCAACTTTCTTTTCTCTAGTGCTCATGCTTCAGATGTACATGTTGTTGGTGCAGCTAACCATGCCCTTGCTGCAGTGATGGTGATATCTGGTCTCATGATTATGAAGTGTTACTGTGCAGGAACCCATGTGGTCCAGGGGGAATGTGTCCTATCCTGTGGTGTATCCATGTCATCAATAGCAGCATCTGAGGGTGTCATGTGTTCAGTATTTGGCAATGGGTTTCCTACTTACATTGGCAATTTCATATCTGTGGCTTCCACCCCTGCACATCTGTTGTGCCTGCCATCGTTGCATTTGTCTACTTCCCTGACCGTGTTGCCATCTCCAGTGGACATGCAGGTTTGGGCATCAATGGGGAGGGACTCATCCGTGTAGTCAGTGCAACATTGCTATACAAGTGTGTTGGATCTGTGCTGATGATTCCGTTGGCACATCCATGACCAGGCTGATGTGATGGGAGCCCTCATTTGGTGCTAATTGTTGATTGTGTGACCAAGTGCTCAGCTGACATGATGGGGCCCTACTGAGGCAACATATGGCACAGCTTTCCTCACACAGGAGTGGAGTCCCCTCATGGCAGTGTGTACACGTGTGACATTGCCTGCGCCCAAGGTGTGTGTTGTATGTGCATGTCTGTGTGTTCACTTCCATTCATCTGCGCATGCTGTGATCCCTAGTGTTGTACCTGTTTGTGATGCTTGCTGACTTGAGCTATGTTCCCCCAAAGTCTTCTCCCTGTGTTCTCTGTGATGTGGGTGCATGGCACATTACTGGTCATCAGGGTGTCACCCATAGGTGTGTTTGCTGTCAGGGCAGAGTTTGTGTGCTGACGCAGATGGGTCACAGTCAGGTTTCCCTTTGGCACTTGTTGTTTGCCCCTGTCATGTGATTTCCAGTTTGTGTTATCTTTCAGTGATTGTGACACGTTGTGTGTGTGACTGCTGGCACTCCTTAGGGTCCGGGCTGCAATGTTGGTTGTTGTCTATGTGTGTTCTTTGTGGGTGACCTTGGCTTCTTCATTGGTGTGTGACTGTGGCTGGGATCCCATTGGTCGGTGTGGTATTGCCGTCATGTCCATGTACAGAGTAGTGTGCAGTGTGTCAGACATTCAGGAGTCTTGTTGAGTGTCCATGTGTGATGTGTTTCTACACCTTGGTTCCCACCCACCACCCTGGAATAGTCATGGGTGCATGTGCAATGTCACCAGTGCATGTGTACTTCACTGCTGCACATTGTTGGAGGTCGAGGGGTGTGGTGTTGAGTGTGTGCAGATGAGAGTTGTTGCCCGGCTAGTCCCCTGCCTCCATGTTGGCCTTGGCTTACTGGCCATGCTGATTGATTTGTGCTTGTGTAGGTGTGATGGTAGTTAGTTGCTCAGGACACCTGACTGTGGTTCACAGTGTGAACGACATTTAGCTTTGTCATCACAGTGGTATTTTTCTTCAGCCCAGGGTCACCACATTGTGGGGGCCCTGGGGGTGGTGCTGTGGTGTGTCTGTGACTTGCTGTGTCAGTTGTTGTTCCTACGTGCCTGTGTGACATGTGTGTTTTGTGCTCCCTCTCACCTGTCAATGCCTGCTTGCCCACATAGGGGATTTGGATCCATGAGTTAGCTTAGTGTGGCAGTGTATGCACATCTGTATGATTGGTATTCAGCTCTCCTCATGTGTTGTGTTGTTGCCTGGGGACAATGGCACCCCCACCCCTCACCTGCTGTGTATGATGACAGTGTTGGTCTGCCTGTTTGTGTTTGTGCATCTGCACCACTGCATTGGCATATCTTGGGTGTGCCATTGGCTGTATGTTGTTTGGTGTGTTTCCCCTGCTGTCCCTGGGACTCCTAGGTCATCGGTCAGCACAGTGATCATGGTTTGTGTGTCCCATTGCTGCCATGGTATGGTATCTGTTCACCTCACATCTGCTGTCTCCACAGGGTATCTGCATTTGTGTGCCCATTGGTGCAAATATGTGGTTCTGCATTCTGATGGTCACTTCTGTCATTGTGTCATTGATGACTGTTGACGGTCTCAGCCCCCATGGGTGTTGTTTGTCTGCACATGGCCAAAGGAATGTTTCATTTGCACTGCAGTATTTGGCTCCCCCAATTTATGTTGCAATGGGACACATACACTACTTTGCCACAGATGAGTTTTTGGTTCTGTGACCAGGAATGATCCATGCAGTTTGGCAGTTGCAGCTCTTTCTTTGTTAACAATTACCTTTTGGTCACTGTGATGATAAGGGTGTAGACCCCATTGCCACAATGGTCAAAATGTGCTTCAGCTATGGACCCCACACTTACCTTTTGGTCACTGTGATGATGGGGGTTTAGACCCCATTGCCACAATGGTCAAAATGTGCTTCAGCTATGGACCCCACACTTACCTTTTGGTCACTGTGATGATGGGGGTTTAGACCCCATTGCCACAATGGTCAAAATGTGCTTCAGCTATGGACCCCACACTTGCCTTTTGGTCACTGTGATGATGGGGGTTTAGACCCCATTGCCACAATGGTCAAAATGTGCTTCAGCTATGGACCCCACACTTGCCTTTTGGTCACTGTGATGATGGGGGTTTAGGCCCCATTGCCACAATGGTCATGGGCTGCTTGCATTGTGGGTGCCACACACATATATGTGTGGCACATGTGCTAGGGGGTCACATTGTATGTTCAATGTCATGTTCGGTGTTGTAGGCATTTGACACAGCCTGCTCACACGCTTGTCATGGTGGTGGGGGGATGTCTTAATCTTGCATTCCCTAGGTTGTGGTGTGCTTGTTGTGTCATGCATTGTCCATCCTATGAGTGGGGGTGGTAGTAGTGGTAGGCATCCAGCCCCCTGGCTAAGGGTGGTAGTAGTGGTAGGCATCCAGCCCCCTGGCTAAGGGTGGTAGTAGTGGTGGGCATCCTGCCCCCTGGCTAAGGGTGGTAGTAGTGGTGGGCATCCTGCCCCCCTGGGTGAGGGTGGTAGTAGTGGTGGGCATCCTGCCCCCCTGGGTGAGGGTGGTAGTAGTGGTGGGCATCCTGCCCCCCTGGCTAAGGGTGGTAGTAGTGGTGGGCATCCTGCCCCCTGGGTGAGGGTGGTAGTAGTGGTGGGCATCCTGCCCCCTGGGTGAGGGTGGTAGTAGTGGTGGGCATCCTGCCCCCCTGGCTAAGGGTGGTAGTAGTGGTAGGCATCCTGCCCCCTGGCTAAGGGTGGTAGTAGTGGTGGGCATCCTGCCCCCCTGGGTGAGGGTGGTAGTAGTGGTGGGCATCCAGCCCCCCTGGCTAAGGGTGGTAGTAGTGGTAGGCATCCAGCCCCCTGGCTAAGGGTGGTAGTAGTGGTAGGCATCCTGCCCCCTGGCTAAGGGTGGTAGTAGTGGTAGGCATCCAGCCCCCTGGCTAAGGGTGGTAGTAGTGGTGGGCATCCTGCCCCCCTGGCTAAGGGTGGTAGTAGTGGTGGGCATCCTGCCCCCCTGGGTGAGGGTGGTAGTAGTGGTGGGCATCCTGCCCCCTGGCTAAGGGTGGTAGTAGTGGTAGGCATCCAGCCCCCCTGGCTAAGGGTGGTAGTAGTGGTGGGCATCCTGCCCCCCTGGGTGAGGGTGGTAGTAGTGGTGGGCATCCTGCCCCCTGGCTAAGGGTGGTAGTAGTGGTGGGCATCCTGCCCCCCTGGGTGAGGGTGGTAGTAGTGGTGGGCATCCTGCCCCCCTGGGTGAGGGTGGTAGTAGTGGTGGGCATCCTGCCCCCTGGCTAAGGGTGGTAGTAGTGGTGGGCATCCTGCCCCCTGGGTGAGGGTGGTAGTAGTGGTGGGCATCCTGCCCCCCTGGGTGAGGGTGGTAGTAGTGGTGGGCATCCTGCCCCCTGGCTAAGGGTGGTAGTAGTGGTAGGCATCCTGCCCCCTGGCTAAGGGTGGTAGTAGTGGTGGGCATCCTGCCCCCCTGGGTGAGGGTGGTAGTAGTGGTGGGCATCCAGCCCCCTGGCTAAGGGTGGTAGTAGTGGTGGGCATCCTGCCCCCTGGGTGAGGGTGGTAGTAGTGGTGGGCATCCTGCCCCCTGGCTAAGGGTGGTAGTAGTGGTGGGCATCCTGCCCCCCTGGGTGAGGGTGGTAGTAGTGGTGGGCATCCTGCCCCCCTGGGTGAGGGTGGTAGTAGTGGTGGGCATCCTGCCCCCTGGCTAAGGGTGGTAGTAGTGGTGGGCATCCTGCCCCCCTGGGTGAGGGTGGTAGTAGTGGTGGGCATCCTGCCCCCTGGGTGAGGGTGGTAGTAGTGGTGGGCATCCTGCCCCCTGGCTAAGGGTGGTAGTAGTGGTAGGCATCCTGCCCCCTGGCTAAGGGTGGTAGTAGTGGTGGGCATCCTGCCCCCCTGGGTGAGGGTGGTAGTAGTGGTAGGCATCCTGCCCCCTGGCTAAGGGTGGTAGTAGTGGTAGGCATCCAGCCCCCTGGCTAAGGGTGGTAGTAGTGGTGGGCATCCTGCCCCCCTGGGTGAGGGTGGTAGTAGTGGTGGGCATCCTGCCCCCTGGCTAAGGGTGGTAGTGGTGGTGGGCATTTGGCACCCCCTGGCTAAGGGTGGTTGTGGTGGTTGGCATCCAGCCCCCCTGGGTTGGGGTGGTGGCGCGCATTCAGGCCCCTGTGTGCATATGTGGCATTGGTGATGGGCATCCCGCCCCTATGGTGCTGCTGTTGCAAGTATATTCAGATTCCCCGTGTATGTGTGTGATGTGTCGTGTACGTGTTGTATGTGTTTTGTGGTTGGTGTCTGACTTACCTTCTGCGCCGTACGCGTCCGTGCCTGTTCCGGTAGTAGATGTAGAATATTGGTATGATCGGGACGAAGGGATTCATGGTTGGTTCGTGTCGTTCGTCCTTCTCGTTGCTTCGCGTCGTCCTCGTCGCTTGGCTTCGTCCTCGTCGCTTCGCTTCGTCCTCGTCGCTTCGCGTCGTCCTCGTCTGTGCTGTGTTCGTCTCGTAGCCGTGGATCGTGTTGTGGCGCGATTCGGAGCTTATGTGCGCCTCTCCCGGATGCTTTGACGTGCCGTGCGTAGCGACGGGTTCGGCGCGTACGGGAAGCGCATCGTACTTGTCCGGCCGGACGGGGCTGCATTTTTCCTTCCGTGCGACTCGATTCGGCGTTTCCGGATTCGCCTCGGTCGGAGAACAGGACCTGGTTTGGGTGAGTACGGCTCGGCCGGAATTTTTGCTGTTGTGCGCATCGTACTTGCTCGTTCGGTGTGCTGTACGGATCGGTCGGGAAACTGGCTTTCGCATGGCTTTTTTCCCGACCGAATAGTATTGGGTGCGCCTCCGACCGAGATCGGAATCGGCCCCTAAGTATTTACAAATACATGAACCTTCTGTGTAGCTTGTACATAATCTCTGTTCATTTGTCAGCTAAAATAGCATAACTCTAGGATGTTGAACCTCTGTTCATATTTGTAGCTTCAGTCGGGACTAAAATACTTCATCCCACCACAGTCTTTGCGTATATAACAAAACTCTTAACTAGGTTTATGTTTCCCTTCTATAGTAATTGAACTATTGAGCTTTCATCTACATTCTCTAACCCACAGTTGACCCCTCTTAATCTCCCTTTTAGAAGAGCTATTTTTCATAAACATTGATAATGCATATGCCAACTATACAGTTAGTTGTGCCCACATTCCACATTCAAGAAGGGCATAGCAGCCAACTGTCCCGTTTTTGCCGGGACAGTCCCGGCAAGTTGGAGACTGTCCCTGGTAATTCACTATCCCTCTACAGATCCGGCAATTGCACTTCCAGTCCTGCCAAGTGTGACACATCTTGCGTTATTAGCGCATTGTAAGTCACTGCCATTGGCCTTTCCACAAGCCCGCGTCCAGGGGCCTCGATTACTTCTTTGCTGGCAAAATAGGGTGTGGCCGTCAATACAGCAGGCTGTTAAGCGCCTCTCCCCAGTGCTGGGCCAAATCCTTCACTTGCGGCATGCCGCTGCAGAGAAGCGCAACGGGAGCCCCATGGTGAGAACTCAGGTTAGCGCAACCGTCTATGCCAACAGCTTGGCACTGACAGACGCCGTTGTCTCCCAGGCCGGGCCTCATCGCTCTCTCTTCATAGCGCGACCTCTGCACCTCGTTAGCAGGCAGACTCGCGGGACCAGCAGCCAATGTTATCACAGCTAGCCGATCACAGCAGAGCGCAGCAGCTGCTCTGACAGCAGCAGAGTGGCTCTTGTGCCACATGGGTCCCAACCACCTGCTTGCGCAGACTGCGCTGCAAAACTCGCACTGAGCCAGAGTAAATCACACAAGTTACTGCAACATGAGTAAAGACCACGTGTGGTCTAGGACCCTTTTTAGGTCGAGCCTCGAGTAGCGCGCAAGCGCTGCTTAGAGGCGAAGACTTATTGTAAGTGAGTTTTCAAAGCAGTCCAAGAAACGCTCGTGCGTCGTGGCTGGCCTTTTTGAGATGGGTACGCGCGGCAAACATGTGTTTTCAATTATCGTGCCCAGACGCGGGCGCGATAAGTGGAAACACATGTCTGCCGCGCGTACTCATCCAAAGGCCAGCCACGACGCACGAGCGTTTTTGGGACTGCTTTGCAGGCTGCCGCGCTCGCTCGCCCCGCTCCTCCGTGCTTGTTTTCTTGGCCGGTGCGTAGCCTTAACTCTTTCCACCCAATGCGTTGCCTTTTCTGCGAGACGATGCTGTCCCCCACTCCACCCTTTATCCTAGCATTATTAACAGCATTTCCTGTAATGCATCGCACACACGGCTCTTCTGTCTCTTCAATGTGTTCAGTGGATGGTGGGCAGCGCCAAATCCTGCAGTGGCGCTTCCTGGGACTCGTAGTTCAGCGTCTTCCGGAAGTTCCTGTAGGCTCGGGAGGCTGGGGTTCGGCTGTGGCGGAATCGTCATTCGCAGGCTCAATCAGGTCGGAGTCCTTTTCCCCCCTACTACTGTGTGTCCTGTTCTGCTTCTACCGTTTGCTTCTTTCTTCGGTCGTGCACCCCCAGAAGGCACTCTCGCTATCTTCATAGGAGCCCGGTCTCATCAATCTTCGCCGTTCTTACTAGAGGGCCGCGGCCTCACTGCGCATTTTAGTGACTTTTCGTATTTTGATAGAGGAGGTGAGATAGGCCTTGCACCCAGTTCTCTGTTATTGTTTTGCGCCCGAGGAGATATGCTCCAGCGGGCTTGGTGCTATATGTAGTGAATGCTGTATGGAGGGTAGTGACGAGTCTCTCTTCTCAGTGTAAGCTGCCACTGTCTCCTTTGCACGTCTTCTGGGATCGTTCTTGTTAGCTATTTTGCACTGTTGCTCCGTTTGAAAGGTGTTGACGTGCACAGGGCACCTGTCCTGTGCCCCGTCTCGGTTCAGATGTAACTCCTGCTTTGTTTCAAGTCCATCAGAACGCCCCCTTGTCCCTTTGCATGCATGCTTCATTATCTTATTGCACGTGCTTGCTTGCCGTTATCACCAAATAAAACTTAATTTCCAAATCACTGTTTCCGCCGTGTTGTTCCTCATCTATACTTAAAGTATAGCAATTGGATGATAAGGCGGCTGAAGCTACTATTTTATGGTGGTCGTCTAGTATGGAAAAGAATTCTGGGCAGTGACTGTAAACATTCATGACTCAATTTCAGGGGAAAAGTTAGTTTTACGGCCAATTTGCGGAAGTCAAACAGTATATTATAAACAAGCATTGGCATAGCCAATAGGTCTCGCCTTTGGGACCTTATAAGTGTTTATCCAAGCAACTGTTGTTGTTGCACCAAGGATATTGTGCTGCATAACTGAATACTTATAAGGTCCCAAAAGCGAGACCTATTGGCTATGCCAATGCTTGTTTTTATAGCCTGTGACCGCGCCTGGTCAGAGGATGTTCTTAGTTGCAAACATTTGAAATAAGTGCCATGGGGCACTTTGCAGCACAGATATCATAAATTTACCACACCCACTGGTCCAAAGCTCCGCCCACTCCACCCAACCCACATAAATAGCATAATTTAACTCCCCCTACTCACTTGTAAAGCCCATACATGACAGTAACCCGATTCAGGCCCCAATAGAAGTCAATTGGGGAAATAAAGTCTCCCAATTTTTTTTTTAAATCTCCTACTTTTCTCTTCTAAAATGTTGGCTTGTATGAATCCGGTTAAAGAAAGAGCAATACAGTTTCTGAAAGCACATTATTCAGCACTATCCTGCATATTCAGATAATATAGTTCCCATCCCTGGTGCGCTTCAGGCACTGAATTTGGTAATACAAATGTGGCTACTTAATATTCAAGGATGTGAGAGCTGTTTTCCCCTCTTGCTCGTTTAAATGAATTTTCAGCTGAGCTTATGCTAACATAAGCAGTGTTTACACTGCACTCCATCTTGAATCACCATCGTAATACCCCACATGATTACTCGCTTTGTTGTTTAGTGTTCCAAATAAAGAACTGCAAGCTTTCGCTAACAAACCGAGAACATTCCCTGGAACTTTCACTACACTGTTCCTTATTGTGTTGTGTCACCAAGACTCTGTAAGAGTAGCTCTCTGCCCCAGATGTCGATGCACTACATCCTCTGACCGGGCGCAGTCAAAGGCTATAAATAAAAAGGTCCTAGACCGCACGAGGTCTTTGCCTGTACTGCAGTAACGTGTGTGCTGTACTCTGACTCAGTGTGGGTTTTGCAGCACTGTCTGCGAGCAGTAGGTTGGGACCCACGTGCATATTGGTGACGATGGAGTCACCCGCGTGGCAAGGGAGCCACTGTGCTGCCGTCGGAGCATCTGCTGTGCTCTGATCGACCAGCTGTGAGACTATTGGCTGCTGGTCCCGCGAGTCCGCCTGATAATGAGGTGTGGAGGTGCGCTGTGAAGAGCGAGCGCTATAGCCCGGCCTGGGAGACAACGGCGTCCGTCAGTGCCATGCTGTTGTCATAGGAGTTTGCGCTAAAGTGAGTTCTCACCATGGCTCTGTTGGGGCTCCCGTTGCGCTCCTGTGCACCGGCAGCAGCACTCCACAAGTGAAGGAATCGGCCCAGCACTGGGGAAAAGTGCCTAACGGCCTGCGGTGGTGACGGTTTATTTTGCCAGCAAAGAAGTAATCGAGGCCCCTGCATACTGGCCTGTGGAAGGGCCGATGGCAGTGACTTAAAATGCATTACAAACGCGAGATGTGCCACAGTTGGCAGGGCTGGAAGTGCAATTGCCGGGACTGTCCCAGGATAGTGAACTACCTGGGACAGTCTCCAACTTATCGGGGCTTTCCCGGCAAAAATGGGACAGTTGGTAGCTATGGTGGAGTAATGGGCCTGCAGGACGCATATCGGAAGAGGAGACTTCCACTCCCTTCAAGCACAACACTGTAACTGGAGCTGTGCATGATGGGAAAAGCATCATCATTGCATCAACATGCTGGAAGCTTGACCAATCACTCTGGTTTTAAAGTTAAAAAAGCAGAGTGATTGATAATGCCCTTTATTTGTCCCACCCCGCGCTGTCTTGTAAGCACCCATGCCCTGCACCAATCCAGGCTATGCTGTCATGCGTTTTATATTAAAAACTGCATGAGAGCAAAGGAAGGATTGGTTGGGTCATGTAAACCCAGCGCTCCAAAGGAGACCAGGGAGGCCGTGCTCTATTCACTCTGGCTCCTTAACAAAACGTGTTAGAGGCCTAAAGTGCGCATGTCGGGTTGGCCGTAGTCCGAGACCTGTCCAACCCGACATGCGCAGTGGACTTAGTCGAGGCTGCATTGCCTGTCACTAGGATAAAAGATTTGCTAGCATTCACGCCCAAAATTTTCAATTCTATTAAGGACACGGAGGCAGGGATTATTGCTTCTCTTTCTTTTACTGCAAAAAACAAAGCAGCCAATGAAAAACGTTTTAACCTAACAAAAACTACATTTCCCATGGTACCCTGCTCACAACTAACAATCATGGTCCAGCAGTTCATATAAGAGTAGTCATCACCATTTTAAGAGCCTCTGCTCCGAACAGTCCATCAACTCAAACTGCGACAAGAACCAGCATCGCCTGTAGGGCCAACTCCAGCGGCCATCCCCAACATAG
Organism: Calotriton arnoldi; assembly: GCA_963921515.1. Taxonomy (NCBI): domain Eukaryota; kingdom Metazoa; phylum Chordata; class Amphibia; order Caudata; family Salamandridae; genus Calotriton; species Calotriton arnoldi. Next base: position 1,504,780 of record CAWUFW010000240.1, read on the forward strand.
GAGCAACCGCTCATCCCGTAACAGCAACACGAAGTGTCAACTTTGACAAGAAGACTGAAGAAGGATCATTCCGCTTTCTGATCAGAACCTGGAAATAAAATAGAACCCGTAATATCCATATAACACAGACTATATACATGGGTGGGTCAACAAGTCTAAACAATCAAATAATGACTGACATATTGGGCGGGATAATCCTTGCCTCCATGTCCTTAATAGAATTGAAAATTCTAGCAAATGTTTTATTCTATTCCAGGACCTGAGGCTCAGATTATTGCTAGCTTAACGCTTATCGAAAACCACAGAAGTAATATCGCCCACAGGTTTATAATAAAACTGTTTAAATGTAGATTCAGACCACCAGTCTTCTTAATATCTTGAATGGTGGAACCCAACATAAATGATTTAGAGGCCATCGCCCCTCAAAAAGAATGAGCTCCAGAGACCTGCGTATCTGAAAGAGACACGTTAGTGACAGATTCCTTACCTTAGAATATCCCCAGGCGTCAGGCTGGATCCGGAAAGTTTTTGCGTAGCAGTACCCTTGCGCGTCGGTAGGCGGCGTCGTGCGGCTCCGCGTCCGTTGTCGGCGTCGGGACCGCCGGGATGACGTCGCGGGCAGTACTTAGACGCCGCCCCTGCGCGCTGACGTCAGTTCTTCTTTTTCTGCGCCAGTAAGCGCAGATCCGGGAAGAGCAGTGCCCTAGTCATTTTTTGACTACCTTTTTGGTGATTTTTTCACTGTATTTTCTTCGAGTCATCTAGGCTCCGAGGTGTCGGTAGGGATGCCCGGCTTCAAGCCATGCGACGCCTGTGGTCGAATGATGTCGATCACAGACCCGCACTTAGAGTGTCTCTACTGTCTCGGCCGCGACCACGACACGAAGTCGTGTTCCGACTGCCGGGCCTTACACCCGAAGGCTTTGCGAGAGCGGTCTCGAAAGCTACTCGAGGTCCGGCAGTCGGCTCCGCGCCGCACCAAGCCCCGGTCACGGGAGAGGTCGAGGGCCGGTCGCGGAGTCCTCGCCCGTCATCGGAGTCCAAGTCTTCGCACTGTTCGGGTAAGTCGAAGCACAAAAAGTCTAAGAAGCACCATCGCTCTAAGACTTCGCCTCGCCGGTCTCGCGACTCGGCTGAGGCCCCTGTCGGCACCGTCCCCACCCCCGCAGCTCCGGAGGTGCCTGTGGAGCCGCCCCCGCATTACCCGTCCTTCCCGGGTTCGTGGGCGACCCCGGCCGAGATACAGACATTCCTGTCGGCCATGGCCCGCCTCTTCGGGCCTCAAGGCCCCTCCGGTGCGCCTTCGGGCCCTGCGGGCCCTAATACGGTTGCCCCGGCGCCGCCGACGACTCCGGTCCCGGCGCCGCCTGCATCACCAGCCTTGCTCCCGGCTTCGGCCTCGAACCCGGCTCCGGTGGTACCACAACCCCCATCGACGCCGGTTGACCTAACTACGCCTCCGCCGACGCCGATGTCCCCGGTGCCGTTCCTGACGCCGCCCAGGGCTCCGGGCGGCGTTGTTCCCCCGTTCTCTCCGGATCCGGACGCGGCGTCGGACCGGCGTCGCCCGACGCCGGCTCCGGCGCCACTGAGACCTTGGGTCCCTGACGTACCCCTCCTCCTTATTTTCTATCGGAGGAGGACCAGGAGGGCTGGGAGGGGTCGGAAGACCCTCTCACACAGCAGTGTGAGTATGATCAGGACTGGGCAGAGGAACTTGGGGATGCCAGTGGTCTGGACACTTCTCCTGACACTGGCATGCTGTCTCCTCCTTCCGTGGCTACGGAGGAGGGAGCAAATTTCGCAACGGGGTTGCGTAGAGCAGCTTGAGCCTTACACCTCCAATTGCCTACAGTGGCTGTCAGGACTAACCTCCTGACGGAAGTGCTTCAGCCGGCAGTTACCTCCTCGGAGCCATTGCTGCCGTTCAATGATTCACTGTCTGACGTTCTTTTGGGCACCTGGTCCAAGCCTGCCACAGGGGCTCCTGTGGATAGGAACGTGGCCCGACGCCATCGCCCTGCTCCGGGCAACCCCTTGTTTCTCTCTCAACATCCCACCCCCGAGAGCTTGGTTGTCCAAGCCTCTGCCTCCCAAACCGCCTTCCCTACCGCCCCTCCGGATAGGGAATCCAAACGCCTGGACCAATTTGGGAAGAAGGCCTTTTCTTCCTCCAGTGCTGGCTTGCGGTCAGTCAACACCGCTTGCCTTTTGGGCCGATATTCCCACTCTCTGTGGGATTCGGTGGCGCTCGTTTTGCCCCAGTGTCCTGAGGAGGTCCAGACACTGCTTTCCCGCACCATTGCGGAAGGAAGGGATGCGGCAAAGTACACCATCCGTTGTGGCCTTGATACCGCCGACTCGCTGGGCAGATCGCTTGCAACGACGGTGGCGCTGCGGCGCCACCCCTGGCTGAGGACAACTGGTTTGTCGGGTGATGTCCAGAATACACTCATGGACATGCCCTGTGATGGAGTCGGTCTTTTTGGTTCCAAAGCAGACCATGCGCTGGAGCGCTTTAAGGACTCACGGGCTACTGCCAAGTCCCTGGGCCTTTCTGCTGTGCGCCCTCCGCTAACCTCTGCTTTTCGCCCCTTTCGTGGCCACGGAAGGGGCGCCCAGTCACGTCCGCTGCCCAGCCACCGGCCCGCGCAGCAAGCGTCTTCGCGTGGCCGAGGACGTGGCTTCCGCCGTGGCGGATCGGGCAACCAGCGTGCGGGTCAGGCCACCAACCCCGCCCCGTCCGCGGCCTCCAAGCCCTCCTAGTCCTTCTTTTCAGGTGCACAGCACGCCAGTAGGGGGCAGGGTCCACCATCACCTTCACCACTGGCGTGCCATCACCTCGGACAGGTGGGTCTTGGACATTGTCCGAAGGGGCTACTCCCTCCCCTTCGAGACCACCCCCCCAGCCATGCCACCTCAATTCCACTGCATGTCAGGGGATCACTTGGTGCTTCTGCAGAAGGAAGTCACAGCCCTCTTGGCATGTTCCGACCCCAGAAGTAGGACGTGGTTGCTACTCCCACTACTTCCTGGTGCCCAAAAAGGACAAGGAGGACATACGTCCTATCTTGGACCTCCGGAACGTCAATCGCTTCCTCCGGAAGGAGAAGTTCAAGATGCTCACCCTAGCTCAGGTCTTGACTGCCCTCGACCCTGGAGACTGGTTGGTAGCGTTGGACTTACAGGACGCTTATTTCCACATCCCCGTCCTGCCGGCCCATCGGCGTTACCTGCGGTTCACCGTAGGCCTCGAGCATTTTCAGTTCACCGTGCTCCCCTTTGGCCTTACAAGTGCCCCTCGGGTGTTCACGAAAGTGATGGCGGTGGTCGCAGCTCATCTGCGCCGGGCAGGGGTTCCAGTCTTCCCCTACCTCGACGACTGGCTGCTGAAGGCGGGCTCGTCCCAGGCAGTTGTCTCCCACCTCCAGACTACGGCCAAACTCCTGCACTCGCTGGGGTTCTCCATCAATGTGCCGAAGTCGCATCCGATTCCTTCTCCACATCTCCTTTTCATCGGAGCAGTTCTGGACACGACGCAGTTTCGGGCCTATCCTCCCGAACGGCGAGTCCGGGATATTCAGGCTATGATTCCGATCTTTCAGCCTTTATCCTGGGTTTCGGTACGGATTACCCTGAGGCTGCTGGGCCTCATGGCCTCCTGCATCCTGCTGGTCGATCATGCCAGATGGCATATGCGGGCTCTGCAGTGGGACCTGAAGTTCCAGTGGGCGCAGCACCAGGGCAACCTGTCCGATCACGTCCAGATCTCGGAGGGGACTGCAAAACAGTTGCAGTGGTGGCTCTCGAACTGGCAATAGGTCATGGGCAGATCCCTCTCCCTTCCCCAGCCAGAGCACACAGTTGTGACGGACGCGTCCCTTCTGGGATGGGGCGGTCACATGGGAGAGGCGGAGATCAGGCGCCTCTGGTCTCCGGCGGAGTCCCGGCTCCATATCAACATTCTGGAGCTCCGGGTGATCCGACTTGCACTCAAGGCATTCCTTCCCTCTGTCAAGGGAAGGTAGTGCAGGTGTTCACAGACAACACCACCGCCATGTGGTACTGCAACAAACAAGGCGGGGTGGGGTCGTGGTCCCTCTGTCAGGAGGCTCTGCGCCTCTGGACATGGCTGGAACATCAGGGCATGTTCCTGATGGTTCAACACCTGGCAGGTTCCCTGAACGCCAGGGCGGACGAACTCAGCCGCAGGTGCATGATGGATCACGAATGGCGTCTTCACTCGGAAGTGGCGCAAGGACTCTTTCTACAGTGGGGAGAGCCTTGGTTAGATCTATTTGCCACCGAAGAGAACGCGCAATGTCAGCAGTTCTGCGCGTTGGAATTTCCAAGGCGGCACTCGCTCGGCAACGCTTTTCGTCGCGAGTGGAGTTGCGGTCTGTTGTACGCCTTTCCGCCTATACCACTTCTACCCAGAGTGTTGAAGAAGATTCGGCGTGACCGGGCCCAAGTCATCCTTGTGGCTCCGGACTGGGCTCGAAGAGTTTGGTATCCCGAGCTACTCAGTATGAGCGTCGATCCCCAGATCCGTCTGCCTCTTCGGGAGGATCTTCTATCGCAGCAGCAGGGGACGGTCCTCCACCTGAACCTGTCCAGTCTCCACCTGCTTGCGTGGAGATTGAGCGGCGGCAGTTGATTCCCTTCCACTTGCCTCCCGAAGTTTGTGATGTGATTCTGGCAGCCAGGCGTCCCTCCACTAAGGTGGTATACGCCTGCAGGTGGAACAAGTTTGTGGCATGGTGCACAGCAAAGGCTGTGAATCCCCTCTCTGCCCCTCTTTCTGAGGTTCTTCTGTTCCTTCTTTCTCTGGCCCAACAGGGTTCTGCCCTGGGTACCATCAAGGGCTATCTTTGTGCCATTTCGGCCTTCCTCAGGCTTCCTGATCAGCCCTCCCTTTTCAAGTCCCCTGTTGTTAACAGGTTCCTAAAAGGCATTACACACCTCTTCCCCCTGTTCCGTTTGTGATGCCTCAGTGGGACTTGAACTTGGTTCTTACCTTTCTCATGTGCGCTCCCTTTGAGCCTCTACATAACTGTCCTCTTCGTCTTCTGACTCTGAAGACAGCCTTTCTGGTGGCCATCACCTCCGCTTGGCGGGTGAGTGAGCTCCAGGCTCTATCATGCAAACCTCCCTTTCTGTCTGTCCATCCAGACAAGGTTGTTCTTAGGACGCGTCCGTCCTTCTTGCCAAAGGTGGTTACTGCCTTCCACATTGGGCAGACCATCACTTTGCCCACCTTCTTTTCGCCTCCGCATCCTTCCAGAGAGGAAGAGAGGCTCCACCGTCTGGACCCAAAACGTGCGCTTTCCTTTTATATCAACCGCACACAACACTTCCGGGTGGATGACCAGCTCTTTGTTGGCTACGTGGGCGCCAAAAAAGGTCGGGCGGTGCACAAGAGAACCATCTCCCACTGGGTAACCTTGTGTATCAAAGCCTGCTATTCTTTGGCTAAGAAGGAGCATCCTGTTGGGCTGCGTGCCCATTCCACCAGGGCAACGGCTGCTACCACGGCTTTAGGCCGCGGTGTTCCGCTGCAGGATATCTGTCAGGCAGCTACGTGGGCCTCGCTGCACACGTTTACCAAGCATTACTGCCTTGACAGTCAGGTCCGGAGGGACGGCTTCTTTGGCCGTTCTGTCCTCCGGGACTTCCTTGTCTGATCTTTGTTCGCAGACCCACCACCGGGGTTGGTATTGTTGGGGTATCTATTCTAAGGTAAGGAATCTGTCACTAACGTGTCTCTTTCAGATGCACAAGTTCCTAACTTGTGTAACGATATATCTGTAAGAGACAGTAGTTAGTGACAGATTCCTTACCGCCCACCCATCCTCCCCGTTCTGCGAACTGATTTCTAGGAGTTAAGGACATCCCTTTCAGGGCCCTAGTATTTTTCAGACACCTATGTCAGCTTCTTGCATGGCTCTGCGTTCCTGGCATGGAAAGTCGTGTACAGAACTGACGTCAGCGCGCAGGGGCGGCGTCTAAGTACTGCCCGCGACGTCATCCCGGCGGTCCCAACGCTGACGACGGACGTGGAGCCGCACGACGCCGCCTACCGACACGCAAGGGTACTGCTACGCAAAAACTTTCCGGATCCAGCCTGACGCCTGGGGATATTCTAAGGTAAGAATCTGTCACTAACTACTGTCTCTTACAGATATATCGTTACACAAGTTAGTAACTTATGCATTAATACCATACTCTGCCATGACTGATTTCAACCATCTAGCAATTGTGGCAGATGAAACAGGTTTAAGTGTTTTTTGCAAACCAATCAACACGTGTAGAACCTACAGGTCGCACAGCACGAGTATATTCTTCGTAAGCATTCAAGCAGCGAACAACACACAAGTTAGCATTAGCAGGAAAAGCATTATACTCAATAAAACGGGAAAATGTTTTTCTTCTGCCAGTAATGGTAAAGGAAACTCCTCCCGGGGAAAATACTCTACCTGTTAAGTCCAGAACTCTCACATCTCTAGTACGTCTACAGGCGGATAAACATGAGAGCATAGCCAGCTTAGCTGACAACTGCTTCCTAGATAAATGAGAATTGTCCGACCAACTTTCAAAAATGATCCAGAACCAATGACACATTCCACAAAAAGGAATATTTAGCCTTGGGAGGATTAGCCAGCCAGATACCCTTAAGAAGTTTACACATAACAGGGTGAATTTCTACCGGCTTACCATCAATCTGTGTATGACAGAGCGAAAATTATTCACAGATCTGTAAGACAAACCTGCTGAAGCCTTATGAGACAGAAAACTTACAACATGGGATAACTCTGCCCCCACAGGATCCACGTGCCGTTCCAGGCACCAACACATCCCGCATCGCCATGCTGAGGAATACTGTTTCCTAGTGAAAGGCGCCCAGGCCTGTTGTATGAAGTTTGAAGCTGTGTCCGAAATGCCTGGCAATTCCCATTGTTGCCTGAAAACCTCCAGACCATCGGGGACAACTGCCCTGACATTATCAGTGGGTGCAGTTCCCCGTGAGGGCCCTGGAGCATTGTCTGAGACCAAGGCAGGAGTTGGGGATAATTGCACGTCCGTTCCAACAGAATCAGAAACCAAGTCTGAGCTTTCTAAAGAGGAGTGACCAATACTACATCCGCCATGTGGCGACTGATCTGAGTCGCCACTCTGGAGATGAGAATGAACCGGGGTAAGGCATAATTCAGAGTCTCAGACCAATCCTATGAAAAAGCATCCGCCGCTTTCGCTAACTGGTCTGGCCTCCAGCTGAAGAAAATCTCTACCTGCTGATTCAGTCTGGAGGCGAAAAGATCTATCGTGCAAGGACCCCAAAGAGTCTGTATCCATTGGAACAGACACCGAAGGAGCTGCCAATCGCTGTAATCTGTCCTATACCTGGAGTTCCAATCTGCCACAGTGTTGGACTGACCCGGAATGTACTCCACTATCTAGTCTGATAACTCAGGCAATAGTGCCAAAAGTCCTTGTCTATCTCCACTAAGAGGGACAATCTCGTGCCCCCCCAGTTTGTTGATGTATCTCACTGCAGATATGTTGTCCATCCTGAGAAGAATGCCACAAGATATCTTCTTGGGGAAGAGGGTCCAGATCGTAAAGGACCCCGTCAACAGCTCTACACAGTTGATATGAAGGGACAATTCTTGGAGAGACCACCTTCCGCTCATTGGAGACATCTCCGCAACGCTCTCCGCTGCTGGCAGCTGGCTCCATTATCACCTCCAGTTGGGATCCGAAGATGGCCTTGCTGTTACAGGCATCCACGTGTCCCAACAACCAGCAGAGTTCTTCCCTCACTTCCTTTGTCAGGAGAATCTGATCTGTGTAAGACAGACCTTTCTGAAGATGTCAATTTTTTTACTTTTGGAGAGCCCGCTAATGAAGTGGACCGGGAAAATGGCTTGGATTGAAGACGCCAGCAGACCGACCAGGCAAGTGATTGATTGCAGGGAAATTACCTGGCGGGACAGGACCGATTTCAGTTCCTTCTTCATGTCTCGCAATTTGGTTTTGGGAAGCTTCAGCTGTGTCGACTGAGAATCGATCACAAACCCCAGAAATTCTATCATCTGAGAGGGGCAGAGAACTGACTTGGTTTCATGTATGACAAACCCCAAATCCTGTAAAAGAGACGTTGTCATCTGTAAGAGAAGGGTGGACAAAGTTTGGGACTGAACCATGATGACTATATAGTTCAAGTAAGCTATCATGCGGATTCCCTATGCTCTTAGATGGGCTATCACTGGCTTCAAAACCTTGGTGAAACACCACGGCGCCGAAGAAAGCCCGAAATATTCCAACCACCTGCCTCTGCTCCGGAATTGAAGTAATCATCGGTGAGGAGGGAAGATGAGTGGTCAGATAGGCTTCCTTGAGGTCCAGCCGGACAATCCAATCCCCCTTCTGCAACAGATCCGCTAAAAGATGGATACCCTCCATCTTGAAATGCTTGTACATGATGAAATGGTTGAAGTCTCCCAAATTCAGAACCAACCTGTGTCTACCTCCCCTATTCTGAACTAGGAAGACGTGGCTGCAGAAACCGCAGCAGGTGGTGGCAGAATGCCACCACCCACTTCTGCAGCAGGTCTCCTATTTCTGCATCTATAAAAGCACATTCTTGTAGGGAAAAATGTAACTGTTGAAGGAGTGACATTTGCTGAGGAGTCTGATGGAACTCCAGGTGAAAACCCTGCAGGATCCATGCATCTTGTGTAAGATCCCGCCAATTGTGGAGAAATAATTGAACACGACTCCCCAATAGAAGTACTGAGGTATCGAGAAGTCTTACCTACGGAATTTTGGGATTGGAATTCCACTCTGTGACCGCCTCTGTTGAAGCGTCGCCTGGAGAATCGTTGCCTGATGAGGTAGAAAGTGCCACCCCTGGTAGAGTCTTGCCCCTCTCACCACGACCATATCCACCTCTGGAATGACCTTAGTAATAGTAACGGCCTGGCTTGTGGCCCCTGCCACACCCAGGCCCTATTAAAAAGGCCAGCTTGAAAAACTCTTTTAATATTGTATTGGGCTTATCCAAGGAAGTAAATATTGAAAACATCCTTGACAAACATCTCCAAATAGGTGACCCTCAGCCAAGGGGCCCGCTTCAGCTGAAGCGAGTTCAGTTAAGTTTGAGTCCATGCGCATAAGGAGAGATTTGCGCCTTTCCTTCAAGACAGCATAATCGGCGTTCCCCAATAAGCATATAACCCGTTGAGTCCAGCCCGCCAATATATCAGAGTAACACTACGAGACTTCAGAAAAGAACAAAGGAGTGTTGCAGGAGACTCAGCACCTCACTGACCGAGGTCAGTACTCAAGCCCTCCAGCCATCGGCACACATACTGCTAATGAAGCTGTCAGCACCATGGACCATCCGAGAGTGCCCCTCTCCTCCTGATCATCCTCAGCCACGGTCGGACCCTTTCCAGATATGCTACGTTCCCTGTCCAGTGAATAGAGTTCAGCACCTCATAAAAGGAGAGAATAGATATAATCAGAGAGTTAAAGCTCTTAATTTGCCAATGGTATTAGGTTGATGGATCCTATTTCAAGATTTGGTATAATCTGGTAATACATTAACAACTTTCTGTACAAGGTGTACGTTTTGATGAAACCCCTTTGACCACCTGGAATCTTTTATGGCTTATAATATTCAAATAATGTTGAAACATGCAATATCTGATTGACTTCATAGTACAAAGTGAAGATTTTAAATATTTTGTTCATTGAAGTGAGTTAATGTAACCGAGAACACCGAATTCGAAATTAACCTGATTTTTTTGGTCGGAGCCTACCAGACAGTGCAGCTGTCTGGTTGGCGAAGGACTTCTTGGAGACATTTTGAAAACTTCTCACCATTGGCTTTGTGGTTTGCAACTTGCATTTGCCTGCCATCTATTTGCTGGCTTTATTTGTTTTAGGCCGTCCAACATGTCTTTGTCCCTCCCATGGAGCATAGCGTGTTTACCACCTCTCTCACTGGCTTTTTGGATCGTCCATGAGTGCTCACTTTCTAGGAACTCTTTTTTTCTTTTTTTGAGGCACTCCTGAGGAGTACAAATATTTTCAGTTATCTCCCTTGTATGCTAGCTCAGGAAGCAGTAAACATGCTTTATTTCTTTGAAAAGGTTTCCTGCCGCCTATCTTTCTACTTGACGGATTCTACTTATCTTTACCAGTACATCAATCTTGCATGCCTGTCAGGAACAATGTTCTGTCTACGAGCTTGTTTATTTTGGTCAGTGCTCTTTATTAATAGCAGAACAAACAATCCTCTTCCTCAATAGGGGAATGAAGGGTGCTGAAACACCACCAAAATAAACATGCTGGACTTCAGATGTGAAAGAGCTATAAACAGGCCTTTAAATTTTGTTTTATGTTGTCACATTTGCTAGTCCTTCAAAGACGGAGTCCTTCAAAGACAGAGGTCAAAAGTTAGGCTCTGTCATCCAGGGAGCTTGGTGTTCACTTTTCTTTCTCTGACTACAAAGGGGTAGGGTTTATGTGACAATCTTGCTGGGTACGGGAATGCAAAAAGGCTGTAGGATGTAGTTTTTTTAGCACACAACAAACTGTAATTGCATGTAAATGAACTGTACAAATATTTCAGAGAATATCAGAATTAGCAAAGCACAGTGAAGAACTTTTTTTGTAATTCTGAAATGTGATGGAAACAAATATTTTAATAGGATCAAAACAAATCAATACACTCATTGATGCTGATTTCCACACATCGTTTGTGGGTCATATAGTTTTATCAGTAAAGCTGTATGTCTGTGTAATGCAATGGTCTTTTCAATTGAAAATTTGTTTGCTGTAATGGCAGTGTGCTACAACACCATGCATACTCCACTCTACGCCACTCTACACCACTCTACGACACTCTATGTTACTCTATGCCACTTCACTCTACGACACTCTACTCCAAAATTGGCCACCCTCCTGATTGGCATATTTTGTTCGATAATCAACTTTATTGAGGATTCCCGGCAGCAGGTGAGCCTGATGTCCTGCTGCTGAGGCACGTCGCTCCTTCCCTTCCTCTCTTCCCCGAGGCTGCTTCCGGGTCATGATTCGCTGCGAGCGCGGTGAGCCGCGAGCCGCGACGATGGGCGTAGCGGCAGAGAAACGATAACCTGAACCCGAGGTGATTATTCACGGGATCAAAAACACCGAGCACGCCGAAAAGGATTATTGGACCCCCCGCAAGGAGATGAAAGGTGCAACGAGCGGTTGAATTGGCAGCTCAACAAAGCCAGGAGGTAACCAAGAGGTAACCAGGCGCTGAGCAGGAACTCCTTAGGGCCACTACGGTTGTCATTAAGGCTTGAGAAGGCTCTTAGGGGGGGAAAAGGGCAAAAAAACTGTACCGGGATATTTGCGATCTGCTATTTGACTGATTAGATGCCCCCATGCGCTTCTGTTGCGGAGACTGGTTCGGCGGCTTCATGGTTGCAGTTGGAACTCGTTGAAAATAATCCCAGCTGCCCTCAGAGCAGATCTGCGGTGCGGTGTCTTATAAGGTATAAGGTCCTGTAGCTCATGAGAGAGCTACATATTCTGAAGATCAGGATTGTGAAATATGCTGCAGATGGTCCTGAGAGGATCAGTAGCACGAGCAAGAGCTTCAGCGGAGGCCCCCACTCCTCCACCACTGACTCAGAAGGCAAGGAGAAAAGCAGTGCAATCTCGAATTCTGGCAGCCAGGAGAGGAAGAGCTAATCAGAAAAAGAGTGGGGCGATGAATACTGTGATGGATCTTGCAATCCTAGGTTCTTCTCCCCGACACCTACTTCCCCAGGGTCTTCCTCAGGGTCCTCACCAGAAATAGATACCAGCAGTAGTGGCCCTGGAGGGGAGGACGCCGCGGTTACAGGCAGGACCCAGAAGGCGCCGGGCGAGGCGCTGGGCGAGGTTACCCCACGGCACTCCAACACTCAGCAAGTAGACAATGGAGGCACTAGCGGGGTTGGGACTCCGCAAATGGCTATAAGAAAAATTACTGAGGCTAATAACAAGATCTTAGCGGTAGCTAGTCCTTTTAAAGACTACCCTGTATTCTCTAAGAATCGTAAGACAAATCAAATGGTCACTTAGGTGCCCCTCGATGAGCAGACACCACTTGGAGAGGCTGCTCAAGTAACCTAGGAAATGACATCTGGCACGACTCTGGAACAAGAGAGAGCTCCAGATGAGCCTAAAGGGCTGCACAATATATTCAAGGGGAAGGTCTGGACGTGCCTTTACAAGAGTTTGAAGAGCTGGATTCGTCTAGTCAGCAGGGGGCTGGAAGCAGGAATGTCTGCGCCAGGGGGAGCACCACTATGGTCCAGTCACCACTGGTCTCGACACACCAAATGCAACAGCTCTTCGAGACTATTTTGGGAGAATTACGGGGCTGTAAGACCTCGCAAGCCCAGGAGCTCTCTCTACTACATCAGAGATTAGATAAAATTGAGACTATAGTGAGCAAATACCAGAGCGATTTAAGGAATTGGAGCAACCTGTATCTGACATTGAGGATCTCTCCCTGTCATGTGACTCTGATATTGCCTCTCTCCAGAAGAAGCTTCAGGCCTCACAGCTAAAGATGGACGAGATGGAGAATTATGCAAGACGATCAAATTTGCGCTTTACAGGGATTCCGGAGGATAGTGAACGCCTCAATGGTTAGCCTAATCCGGTGGTTTATATAGAGTTGATGATTAGAGACCATGTACTTGAGAAAGCACCAGAGGACCTTACTATTATGCGGGCCCACAGAGTCCCCTCCCAGAAACTTCCGGGGGCTAAGTATCCCAGGACGATGATTGTGAACTTCTCTGATTACCGCTTAAGGGGGGTTATTTTAACTAAGGCGATCCAAAAGAGGGATATTGTTCTACCCAATGGAGCCAAAGTGAGAGTGTTTTCCGATATGTCAGCATCAGCAGCACGTAGACGGAGGGATTTTGTGGGCATGATGAGTCAATTCAAGAGTGAGGGAGCACATGTTTCTATTGCCCAGCAGTCTAAACTGAAAGTTTTATGGAAAGGAAGGTTCCATCTCTGCTCCACTCTTGAGGAAGCTCAAGAACTGCTACAAAAGATTGTCCAAGCAAATGGAAAATAATGGAAGGAGGGGTATCTGAGCAGAGTCCGTTGCTCAGATTACTGGGTTTATATACAGTATCGGAAATCTGGGAAGAAAGGAAAAAAAGGAAAATATATATATATATACATATATATATATATATATATATATATATATATTTTTTATTTTTTTTTAAGCTTGATATTTTTGCACTTTAGGCACTTTAGATACTTAGGCACTATGTCCACTTTAATGTGTGTATTTTTGCCATTGCACTTTGTTCTCCTCTAGGGGGGTGATGTATTGGATACAGTAGCTATTACTGTTTTTCGCTATATGTATTATTTTCTCTAGTATCCAGTATTTGAGTACTAGATTGCACTTTGCACTTTATGCATTGTGCTTACTTTCAATATTGCACTATTGCACTTTATTTTTCTTCCCCTTATGAGGGAGAAATGGTACTATCTCTGCTGGATTGAGAAAAGCTTGCAGCAATCTTTTTGTGGAAGAAGTACTGGATGTTGAAAGATGATCTGTACTTTCCCTCTTTAAGCAAGGAATGAGCTGGGGTTTCTTTTCTTTTGTATTTTTGCCATTGCACTTTGTTCTCCTCTAGGGGGATGATGTATTGGATACAGCTGCTATTACTGTTTCTTGCTATATGTAATACTCTCTCTTGTTATAAGTATCCAGTATTTGTGTACTAGATTGCACTTGGCACTTTATGCACTGTGCTTACTTTCAATATTGCACTATTTAAAGCACAAGCACTTTTCGATAGGCAGGTGATACCTCGGGGGTTAAATAATTATATGGTATTCAGCACGGGGTGGGGTGGGTTGGACTTGCGACCAGGTGCCAAGTCAAAGTGCCTTTGTTTGTTGGGGGGGCTGGGGAGGCGAGGTAAGGGCTACCTCCCTCTGCAGATAGCTTGGGGAGGAAAGGGGTGATGGGGATGGGGGGTGAAGCATTATAAAAAAATGGGCGGATGAATAGCGGGCAAGCATTGGATAATAAACAAGATGGTAACATAATCAAGTCCAGGGGTCAAGGGATATACAGCGGTTTTTATGTCACTGAGAGGTTATATGTAACCTTAATATTGGAGACAGTAGAAATTGAAGTATGGTGTTGGAGAGAGTATATCATGTATCTGTTAAGGTGGCATGTTTTATTTTGAAGAATGACACAACCACTGAAGGTAATCTCGTGTAATGTGAATGGATTTCTAAATGCACAGAAAAGAGGAGCAATGTTAAAATGGCTGGGTTACTTTTCCCCACAGGTGATTTTTTTTTACAAGAGACACATTTTAAGTCCAACTTCCCTAACCTTGCACTCCCCAAGAAGTATGCACATGCGCACTTTGCTTCGGCACATACTGCGGTACGTGGGGTGGGTATCCTACTTTCTTCGGCGCTAGACTGGGAGCTGGGAAAGATGATTCGGGATGAGGGAGCAAGATGGATCTGGATTGAGGTCTCAGTCAATGGGATAGCCCTTGTGTTGTTTAACTACTACGGGCCAATTTTTGATGATACTAAGGCCTTGAAACAGATTTACGATTTGTTGATAAACGCCCATGGTTTTATAGTTATGGGTGGGGACTTCAATTTTATTTAAGATCCAGACCTGGATACATCGAATAAGGGTAAACAGCAATTAAAAACCAAAGACAGCTAGATTATAAAAAATTATGAAAGAAGATTTTGCCCTATTAGATCCATGGCGGATTGACCACCCAGGCCTTACTGAGTTCACGTGCTACTCAGCTAGATTTAAAACAGCATCCCGACTGGATTTTTGTTTGATAAGTAATCATCTCGCAAGAGGGGAATCTGTAATTTTTTCTAATTTATTCTCAGGTCACTCTTTAGCCTCCTTGGTAGTATATTTACCCACCCCTAAAAAAAATAATAGCAGGTGGTATTTTGACAAAGCATTGCTCTCGGACCCAATATGGACTGTTGAAACTCGTGAATTTATACAATGGTTTTATAAGGAAAATACCAACACAGCATCCGGTTTTATGGTCTGGGAAGCTTTTAAGGCAACTTTTAGGGGACGGGTAATTGCAGACAGGGCGAATCTCTATAAACTGAGGCAACATAAGATTGTAGGACTTCAGAATGCTGTGGATCGGGCTAGGGGAGATCTTATGTCCAGGCCCCCAGGAGATTTTGAGGAAGAGGTTCTCCATCAGGAATTACTAAGGGCGAAAGAGCAATTAAAAAACTTTTTTTTTTCTCGAGGAGATTTCTGGGAGCAAAGCATCTCAACAAAAAGTTTACGAAGAGAGCCAACACATAGGCACATTTTTTGCCTGGTCAACAAAAACGCAACAGAGTAGGCAATTAATCCCACAAATAAGAGATCCCGGCACTGCGAGTCTGGTTAATGATAAAGATAGAATTGCCAACATTTTTGTGTCTCATTTTAGGAAGATTTATGCGGAAACCCAGCTAGTCAGCATTCAGGCCCTCGAGGATTATTTTATGGCAGTCAGGTTACCCACAATTTCTAAGGAGGACTGTAAGGCGCTGAATGAACCGATTACATCTACAGAACTAAGGGAAATTGTAAAAGAAATGGCTAGTGCCAAGGCAAGCGGTAACAATGGGATACCGATTGAAGTCTACAAGCTGTTTTTAGATGGACTCTCTCCCCTTTTGGTATCCCTGTATAATCAGATTATGGATGGGCTGCCTGTCTCTGACAGATTTAAGGAATCAGTTGTGATCTCTATCCTGAAGAAGGACAAGGACCCTAAAGACCCGAGCTCCTACCGCCCAATAAGTCTATTAAATGTAGATTACAAGCTTTTCATGAAAATTTGGGCAAATAGGATCTCGGGTTGTGCGCAACAGGTGATACATGCGGACCAAACAGGGTTCCTGCCAGGTAGATCGATGTCTGCGAATACCTTTTTTCTGATTCAAGCTGTCGACTATTTTTCAGCTAGGAAGGATAGTGCAGCCATTTTAATGATGGATGCAGAAAAGGCATTCGATCTGGTGGATTAGCAAGCCCTTTTTTTTTATCTTAGGGAAGTTTGGCTTTCTAATCCACCTGATTGAGATTTTAAAAGGAATCTATAAGGGGGCAATCACAAAAATAATCATAAACGCAGATCAGGCGGGAGAAGTGGGGATAAGGCGGGGTGCTAGGCAGGGTTGCCCGCTTTCTCCCCTTTTATTTTCTCTGTTTATTGAGCCACTGGCGATAAAGATTCGCTCCAATACATCAATTCGGGCTCCCCTAATAGGAATGGCAAAAATTAAGTTGTTTGCCGATGATTTGATCTTATACTTGAACCCAGACAAGGCGAACATCCAGTCGGCCCTTGGGGAAATCCAGGCGTTCACAGAGCTGGGGGGTTATAAGTTCAATCAGTCTAAAACAGAGCTTCTTTTATTCAACTCATTTATTTATTTAAAGAGTTTTATATAGCGCTGGCTAGACCCGAAGGTATCAGAGCGCTTTACATTAGGTTCCACAATGTAATGTTTTTACATAGTTTAAATGAAATAGTTGAGAGAAGTCTGCTGTAACGTATAGGCCCAAATATCTAATAGGTCTTAAAGGCAGAAATTTGAACCCTTCAGGAAGATCGACTCCCAATGAGTTAGAGGGAGTATGGGGTAGAGGGAGGAGCCAGCCCATCATGGCCGCTCGGAGCTGATGCTCCGTGTTGAACCTTCCCCTCGACTTCCCGAGCGGGCATCCCGCTGCGCTGTTTCCACACCTAGAACGGCATCTGTGCGACCGGAATGTGGGCTGATCACAGGAAGATCCTTGTCGCCCTTCTCCGATCTGCCATCACGGAGAAATGAGCGGGATGTTCCCGCCGACGAAGAGGCTAATATGGCGCCTGCCGAGCGAAGAGGTCTTTCCCTGTGCCATGGGAGCTGCACCATGAGGCCGCCGGCTTCCGTTTTTGCCCAGCTAGCCGCTCCCCCTCCCCGGGTCCACCTTTTGAGCTGGGAGCTACTCATTGCGGTGACTTAACATCAGGACGAGCGGGGCACCTAGAGTGAACACCGGGTCCAACAGAGGTGAGAACTCCCTCGGTGCCGGTGAGAAGGGGCGCGCTACCACGTTATTCACCATGTTTAATGAGAATTACGGAGAGCAGCTTACCGTCTCCTGTGGTGCTGCACGTTTAAGTCTGGGCGATTTTATCAATTGCACTGATGCTGCCAGTTAATTATGAGGAGCGCTTCATTGCGAGGGCGTTTTCATCTCCACGGCGATCTCCTCGTAAATAGTGCCTGACCCTAAAATGGCAGCTAAATAAGGACTATGAAGAGCGTCTTTTCTTCTCCTGGGGTGCTGCGCGAAGAGACCTAGGCGTTTTGGACAATCGTTGCTGAACCTGTGCCCGCAGATTAAGAGGAGCATCTCATTGAGGGGCCGATTTTGTCTCCATGACGACCTTTAAATTAACAAGTGGCTCAAATGTCTCTGCCCCAGCGTTTTAGACCTGATCTCAAGATGGCCGCCCTCCCACTTCCCTTCTGGGCTATAGAGATTCATGGGGCCGACTGAATTCGAACTTTCAAGGACTCGTCCCCCTTGCCTGACTTCTAGATGCGATGCTCTTTCCTCCCCTGGTCCATAATCATTGATCATCGTCTGGACCTCGACCAGCCTTCACCTGACCCATTCCTGCCCACCCACCAGGACCTTTATTCTGCGATCTTCCCTAGACAGCTGAGACCTAATTTTTGACTGATGCCCGGTGGAGCTACCTCGCGAGCTAAAGGGAGATGGACTTTGGATTCCCTCCTTGACCATCACCTACCCAGCCGGACTTTGGGCAAACTCTCATGCGTCTCTCCTGACCTTATCACCCCCCTCCCTCTCCCCCCTCCCCCCTACCCCTCTCCGCTCTACTCTTCTCCTCTTTCCTGCCACTGACCTTTGCCCGCACCTGTCCTTGCCCTTAGTCCCCACCCAGTTTATCTGTGAACCTTTTCCCTCGCCACTTGAGACCTAGCTATTTTGACTGATGCCCGATGGAGTTACCTTGTTTAGCTAAAGGGAGACGGGCCGTGGATTCCCTCCTTGGACGTCACCTACCCAGTCGGTCTTTAGACAGACTTTCTTTCGTCTCTCCTGTCGTCTCTTCCCTCATCCTCCCTCTTCTCACCTCCCCTTTCCCCTCCACTATTTTTTTCTCTCCTTTCTCTCCTCTCTCAATGTATTGCTTATTTTTTTGACGTAATGTGTAATTGGGATCATTTTCTGTTACATTGTGGAACCTAATGTAAAGCGCTCTGATACCTTCGGGTCTAGCTAGCGCTATATAAAACTCTTTAAATAAATAAATAAATAAATAATAACAGAAAATGATCACAATTACACATTACGTCAAAAAAATAAGCAATACATTGAGAGAGGAGAGAAAGGAGAGAAAAAAAATAGTGGAGGGGGAAAGGAGAGGTGAGAAGAGGGAGGATGAGGGAAGAGACGACAGGAGAGACGAAAGGAAGTCTGTCTAAAGACCGACTGGGTAGGTGACGTCCAAGGAGGGAATCCACGGCCCGTCTCCCCTTTAGCTAAACAAGGTAACTCCATCGGGCATCAGTCAAAATAGCTAGGTCTCAAGTGGCGAGGGAAAAGGTTCACAGATAAACTGGGTGGGGACTAAGGGCAAGGACAGGTGAGGGCAAAGGTCAGTGGCAGGAAAGAGGAGAAGAGTAGAGCGGAGAGGGGTAGGGGGGAGGGGGAAGAGGGAGGGGGTGATAAGGTCAGGAGAGACGCATGAGAGTTTGCCCAAAGTCCGGCTGGGTAGGTGATGGTCAAGGAGGGAATCCAAAGTCCATCTCCCCTTTAGCTCGCGAGGTAGCTCCACCGGGCATCAGTCAAAAATTAGGTCTCAGCTCTCTAGGGAAGATCGCAGAATAAAGGTCCTGGTGGGTGGGCAGGAATAGGGACAGGTGAAGGCTGGTCGAGGTCCAGACGATGATCAATGATTATGGACCAGGGGAGGAAAGAGCATCGCATCTAGAAGTCAGGCAAGGGGGACGAGTCCTTGAAAGTTCGAATTCAGTCGGCCCCATGAATCTCTATAGCCCAGAAGGGAAGTGGGAGGGCGGCCATCTTGAGATCAGGTCTAAAACGCTGGGGCAGAGACATTTGAGCCACTTGTTAATTTAAAGGTCGACATGTAGACAAAATCGGCCCCTCAATGAGACGCTCCTCTTAATCTGCGGGCACAGGTTCAGCAACGATTGTCCAAAACGCCTAGGTCTCTTCGCGCAGCACCCCAGGAGAAGAAAAGACGCTCTTCATAGTCCTTATTTAGCTGCCATTTTAGGGTCAGGCACTATTTACGAGGAGATCGCCGTGGAGATGAAAACGCCCTCGCAATGAAGCGCTCCTCATAATTAACTGGCAGCATCAGTGCAATTGATAAAATCGCCCAGACTTAAAAGTGCAACACCACAGGAGACGGTAAGCTGCTCTCCGTAATTCTCATTAAACATGGTGAATAACGTGGTAGCGCGCCCTTCTCACCGGCACCGAGGAGTTCTCACCTCTGTTGGACCCGGTGTTCACTGTAGGTGCCCCGCTCGTCCTGCTGTTAAGTCACCGCAATGAGTAGCTCCCAGCTCAAAAGGTGGACCCGGGGAGGGGGAGCGGCTAGCTGGGCGAAAACGGAAGCCGGCGGCCTCATGGTACAGCTCCCATGGCACAGGGCAAGACCTCTTCGCTCGGCAGGCGCCATATTAGCCTCTTCGTCGGCGGGAACATCCCGCTCATTTCTCCGTGATGGCAGATCGGAGAAGGGCGACAAGGATCTTCCTGTGATCAGCCCACATTCCGGTCGCACAGATGCCGTTCTAGGTGTGGAAACAGCGCAGCGGGATGCCCGCTCGGGAAGTCGAGGGGAAGGTTCAACAAGGAGCACCAGCTCCGAGCGGCCATGATGGGCTGGCTCCTCCTCTACCCCATACTCCCTCTAACTCATTGGGAGTCGATCTTCCTGAAGGGTTCAAATTTCTGCCTTTAAGACCTATTAGATATTTGGGCCTATACGTTACAGCAGACTTCTCTCAACTATTTCATTTAAACTATGTAAACACATTTAATAAAATTAAAAACCTTTTAGAAAGATGGTCGCTTCTATCTTTGACTATAATAGGCCGAGTCTCGATAGTGAAGATGTCGATACTTCCCTTGCTGATATTTCTGTTTTTTAAATCTCCCTCTAAAAATACCAATCTCATATTTTAATGAAGTGGATAAAGTTATTCGTGAGTTCATATGAGCAACAAAAAAAACCTCGGATTAAGTTATTCATTCTACAATTGGACGTAGAGCAGGGGGGGCTTGCACTACCTCATTTATCTACTTATTATCAAGCTGCGCTACTTAGTTTAATAACTCAGCTATCGGCCCCCTCCTTGAATTTCGATAATTTCTTATTTAGTCTCATGCTAACAGAAAGTGCAATCAAGCTACCAGCTATCCTGCGCACTTCAAAACTACCTAAAAAGACAAGATATAAGGTCGTGAATACATTTCTAAATCACATGCAGCGGTTTGATAACATTTACAATGTTCCAACATGCCATGCATATACCTTTCTCCAAGACTGTGAGCTATGGGGTCTTCAGCTCTCACAAAAGGGAATGCAGTCATATAACATGTTAGGCTTTCGCAAGCTAGGTGACTTCTACAACGGTACTAATCTGATAACGTGGGAAGCTTTTGTAGTGCAATTTGAACCCCAGAGCCATGATCTCATGTTAAGTTTCAGGAAGATAACATGCTTTCTCTCGAATAATTATAAAATAATTAACGATTATAAAATAATTAACGAGAGGGCAAGAACAATTTTAAAAGCAGCCTTTGAGTTGGATCTAATTGGTATTGGAAATTGGTATCGGCTACTGCGTCAGGATATGAATAAGAGTCTTGTCGAAACAATGCTCCCTAAAATTGCTCAGGAAACTAATTGTTGGTTTAATATCCAGGAATGGCAACGAGTGTGTGAGCTCGGGTATAGGGCTCTGAGGGCGGCCAACTTTAAAAGGATGTCCTTTCTTTCAAGGCGGTTGGTCTATTACACTCCCCTCAGACTACATGAATGGTTTCCATCAATCTCGAATGAATGTTTTAGATGTAATCTGGCGAAGGGCAGGCGACTGGACACATATATTTTTTACATGTCCTAGACTACAACACTTCCGGGAGGAGGTGTTTAGGTTTATCAGTGACTGTATGTCTAAGGTAATCCTACCCTCAACATCGTTGGCCTTATTTGGCTTCTCTTATGCAGTCAGTCAGCTACCAAAATATAGGCAATATTTTGTTTTCACGGCCATAGCGGTAGCCAGATCATTGGTGTTGCAAAATTGGTGATCTCAGAAGGTGCCTACAATAGGACTGTGGCTTCTTAAGTTGGACCGGACCTACCAATTTGAAGAGGCTTATGCGAAAAGGGTAGGGACGCTTCGTAGATTTAGGCTGACTTGGGAGGGCTATGTTCTGACCACACATGCAAACGATAACATGTAAAGCAGGCTATTTTTTGCATAATGAAATGTGAGGGGTTTTAATTCATAATGTGCCTGTTTCTTAACTGTTAAGTTGAGGCCAGTCTGCAGTAATATTTCTTGTACCTTTTTTCTCTATATCTATTTTTGGGTGATATTTGTTGTGCTGAATACAATGCCGGTTTTATATCATGTAAAACAAGATATGAATTTGCGCTATTTATTGTCTATTTAAATGTGAGATTGGATATTATGTAAGTTTGTCTTTTTTATGTCTATGATTATCATGTCTGCTATTTACGCTCAATAAAAACATTTTTTTTAAAAAGATAATCAACTTTATTAAACGTTTCGCAGCACGACACATAGCATTACAAAACATGGACATCCTGTGTACAGCAATCCAATGAGACATGGCAGCATTCTGGCGTAGAGCTAGTGCATCATATTGACAAACCATAGAAGCAACACCATTTCCCTCACACCCGCTCGTGTTTGTGAGGACAGCCATGGGCCATAAAGATGGGTCTCTGTTGGTGTGCACACTAGTCCACCCCCTACCTTAGCATTGAATCGTGGGTGATGCATGTTGCCTCCAGTTGTGCGCCACGTCTCTTTTGGCAGGCTACCCCCAGAAAGATGTGCTCTGTCCTCGGACCTCCAAAATCCTCCATCAACCCCAACAATACATTACAGTGGGTCAGCTCCATAGGGCGCCACAGGACATTGGAGAGTACCCCACCCACTCCCTCCCTGAAGGGGCGCAGCGCTGGGCATTCCCATGCCACAAGAAAGAAATCTGCCGCCGGAAGCACACAACGTGTGCAGTGGTCGGCAAGTGTTGCAGTCACTGCGGGGTAAGGTAGGTTGCGTGTAGATAGTTGAATTGGACCATGCGCAGTTGCGAGGAAATTGATAACTCCTGGGGCGCCATGCAGGCCTCCCTCCACTCGTCCTCATGGATGTCCCCCACCCAGGAGCTCCATCTTTGTCGAGTGCGCTCGATGCCATCGAGGCGTGAATTAACAACGAGCGGTAGATTAAGGAGGTGGTGCCTTTCCCCAGGCGTCCAAGGAAAATCTTGGCTTTGACGGGATTGTATTCAGGAAGTGGGCCATCTGGGAGAGACTGCACCTGCAGGGCATGACATAACTGTAGGGAGGGGAAAAACTGTGTATTGGACAAGCGTTCCTTCAGGTCTGGAAAGGACATCAAGGTACCTCTCTTGTGTACATCCCCCAGGTAGGAGATCCCGATCCGGTCCCAGGGAGCAAACCCCTCCAAATTAGAGATCTGGGGGAGCCAAGTTCCCCGCCACAAAGGTGTCATCTCAGTGGGGTGGTGGTTCCAGCCGGTAAAACGAAGAGCAGCTCTCCAGCAGGTGATGGACACCCGAGTGCATGAAGGCAACGTAGTTGAAAGGCACGCCCCTATAGAGAAGGTCCAACAGACCATCAAAACCCACAGCATAGATTTCCAGGCAATAAGCAGAGTCGTCTCAACCCCGGGTGAACCAGCCATTAATTGGAACCGGGTGGGCTGCTAGATAATAAAGATAAATATCCGGAAAATCCAGGCCACCATCAAAAGGGGATCTGCGCAGCAATGAAAAGGCTACCTTGTGCCTGCCTCCCACCCATATAAAAGCAGTAAGTTTAGCAGTCAGGGAACTTAACCATTTGCAGGGAATTAGATGGGGGTAAGACATATAAATAGCGCGATAGGCACACCATTTTGAACAGGGCAATACGTCCCAGGAGATTCAGTGGGAGAGTGGACCAACGACCTAGGTCAAGGTCAAGGGTTCGCATAAGTCCCTGAAAATTAAGGGCCCAGACCAGGTCAGGAGAGGGGGAGATATGAATACCCAGGTACTTGAAAGAGTTACAGCGAACGGGAATATTGGGACACCAGAGCCTCCTTTGCACGTCTCTCCGCACCTCCACCAGGCAGTACTTAGCTACATTAACTTGCAGACCCGATGCATCACCGTACAAGCAAAGGAGGGTCAGACACCTAGGTCCTGAAGTTGGTGGGTCCCTTAAGGACAGAAGAATATCATCCCCATACAAGGCGATTAGATCCTCAAAGCCATTCCCCTATTGCCAGCCCCAAATCTGAGCATAGCATCTCAGAAGCCGCGCCTGGGGCTCTATCGCTAAAGTGAATAATAGTGGGAAGAGCAGTCAGCCCTGGCGCGTGCCTCGTCTGATGGGAAAGGGAGGGGAGAGGAGCCCATTCACCCAGACCTGAGCAGTAGGAGCATGGCAAAGGAGACAGACCATATGGTGGAAGGTACCTCCCAACCTGGCCCTCTGGAGGATCCTGTCCAGGAAGTCCCAGGAGACAGTAGCAAAAGCCTTGGCGACCCGGCATAAATCCACATTGATCAGGGTGAATCAAGTATGGCAGCGCCTGGGTCAGTCGGGTTGCTAATGCCATCATGTATATCTTAATATCAGTGTTGATAAGTGAAATGGGGTGATACAACAAGCATCTGTCTCTGGGGAGGTCTGCCTAAGGCAGGATCACAATGGGGGCACAGTCCAATTCCGATGGGAAGGACCCCTGCTTTAATGCGGCTGTATAGAAATTTAGAAGGTGAAGGCACAGTATGTCCCTTAAGTGTTCATAGTATTCAATAGGGTACCTTTTTGGGCCTGCAGTCTTCCCGGCCTGCAATGCTGTCACAGCAGAATGTATATCCTCGACAGTGAGGGCTAGGTCAAGCTCTCTAGTCAAGGAATCTGGGATGGATGGCAATGGTATGGTATCTAGAATAAAATTGGCGATCTCCGGTGGAGGCGGTGGAAGCCGTGCATACAGCTTCTGGTAGAAATCCACAAAAACTTGAGTTATATTCCTCAACCCCTCCCAAAGAAGCCCAGAGGAATCCCTGACTGCTGGTACTACTCTGTCTGAAATGGCACGAGTTTCCAGCCTATATAACAGTTTGCCCAACTTATCGCCTGAATCGTATACTCTCTGTGTGGAGATCATCCAGCACTGCTTCGCCTCATCCAAAGAGATCTGACGCAGTTCGGTTCGAGCAACCGCTAGGGCGCAGCTGGTGTTGTTGGTCATGCCGAAGCAATTTAGCCTCCAGGTTCATTATCCAGATCGGATACCTATATTAGTCGAAGGGTCTCTAAGCGACGCACATAGCCCTTGAGACAACCCCGTAGGGAAGGCTTACAAGAGGCAGACAGCGACGCCGCAGAGGAGACCGACCCCATGTTAAGTTCAAAGAAGGATTGCAGCTCCTCCTCCACAAAGGCGGCACAATCTGGGCGCTTCAAGTGCCAAGCATTGAATCTCCACATAGGGCGGAGGACACCGGGTTGAGTTCCCCAAGACAAGAAGGGGGCGTGATCTGAAATGCTGCACAGGAGAATACATACAGATTGCATTGAGAGGAGATCCGCAGCCGGTAGCCACAGCAAGTCGATGCACAATTCGGTGTCGTGTGGCACTGCGCTATGGGTATAGGCTCATAGGGTAGAGTGCCAGGAGCACCAAGCATCGCAGAGGGCCAAAGAGTTGCCCCAGGATGACAAATGGGAAGAGCAAGCATGCCTACCGTGATATGGGGCAGTGGAAGCGTCAAGCTCAGGACCAGGAGCTGCATTAAAGTCACCACCCAGGATAGTAAATCCCTGAGGGAGGGACAAGATAAAGGAGCACAGTAAATGAAGGGTGGGCTGCAGCAGCAGCGGGGGAATGTAGCATGATACAAAATTATAATTTTTGGCTTCTAGACGGACCTCAACTCCCACATAGCACCCCTGGGGATCGGCATGATGGCTAGTAACTGTGAGGGGTAAGGACTTATGTAGCAGTATAGCCACCCCTCTGGAGCCACGGGCAAACCCAGAATGAAAAATTCTATCGTACTCAAAACGGCCTAAGAAGGCATGGATGTATCCTGCCAGATACCACAGGTTGCGGATAACCTCAGAGGAAGTACATTGTAAAACCATACACAAAGTGACGTATTCGTGTCTGCTGCTGAGAACCTGAAAAGGAAAGTCAATGTTAAAACATCAAACTAGGCACATAGGGCCAAGAAAATTCCCACCCTCCCAACACTCCCCACCCCCACCCCACACTTCACCCCAGGAAGCATCTGTCACCCGTAAACAAACTACCCTCAACAAGGAACACGAGGAGGGACGTCAATAGCAGGTAGACGCCCGATGAGCAAGGATAATGTTCCCGACAGCATATGACAACATTCCAAAAAAGGGGAAGACCAGCAAGGTGTAGGACAAGGGGGAGAAGATAGAGCAGGGGGGCAAGGGAGGAGTGAGGGAGGGAGGAAAGGGAGAGGAGAAGGGATCCCCCGATTAGTAACAACTCCAGATAGTGTATGGTGCAGCCTGTAGGTAGAACAATCAGTGATGGGCGACGGTATGGCCCATCGGAATGGGTCTGAAGACACTTGTCAATGATACGGCAACCTCCAACCCTGGCCCTCGTCAGGGAGCACTGCAAGCAAGAAAGAGGACATCATCATAGTCAGGGAGGTGTAGAAGGCAGAGAGGAGGGGCCCAGGTCAGTGGTAAGCTAGTGGAAAATCAAGGCAGTGTTGGACAAGTTCTCATCTGGAGCCAGTGTTATGGAAGCTAAGTCATTGTCTCTCAAGGTTGGTTTTGAGCCCCCAGCCACCTCCCGTCGCTCAATCCTGGACCTTTTGGAGCGGGAGCTGCTGCCCCTCCACCACCGCCTGGGAGCGCCCCTCTGTGTCACCGGATCGATGCAGTTCAGGTGATGGCCACCACAACAGTCGTTGCTCCATTGCCCACTCCCATGCCCGCACAGGACTGTCAAAGAAGAGGGTTGAGGATTGAAAAATGACTTTGAGGTGGGCTGGGAAAAGGAGCATATAATGAAGATTTAAGGCGCACATTTTTTGTTTCACCTCATCAAAGGAGCAGCGATGTTGCTGCACCGCTCTCGTATAGTCAGGGAAAATTAGTTCTTTCGAGTTAAAAAAGCGCAGTTCAGGTTGAGCGCGGGCCTAACGCAGGACTGTGTCCCGGTCTTTGAAATCAAGTAGTTGCAGGATCACAGGTCAGAGAGGTGCCCCTGGGGGGGCTTCGGCGCCAGAGAGTGGTGGGCCCTTGCAATGACAAAGCCAACACCTTACCTCCAGGGACCCAGTCCTCCAATGCCCCTGCCAGGCCCTGAGGCTCCAAGGATTCAGGGAGGCCGATAAGCGGAAGATTGTTACACCTTGATCTGTTTTCGGCGTCTTCTGCCCTCTCGGTCAGAGCCTGTACAGAGGTGGTGAGCTTGGGTTCCTGGCACTTGAGGGAGGTAATCTCATCTTCGGCTGAAGAGACCTGCGTCTCCACCTCCGTCGTTCTGTCTACAACATTGCGCAGATCTTGGTGCAGCAAGGAATGATCCACACCGAGGCCATCGACCTTTGCTTCCACAGCCTTCCTGGAGTCCCTAATGGCCCGGAGAATCGTTCCCAGGTCATTCACAGCCTGCTGTGTGGGGCCGCCACTGGAGCCTCAGCATTATCCCGAGGTTCTGGCGGAGGCGGTTTATTGATCTATTTAAGTTTAGGCGAGCGTCTGTGGTGGCAACTTCCTACGGCCCATGGTCTAGGAGCCAGGGAGCCCAATACTACGGTAACAGTGGGGAGGGGGAAGATAACATAGCAGTCCAAGCCCAGCTCCCCAGGGCCACTGGGGCGTCACCAGCAGTTAGCTCGCCAGCCGACCCCCGCCAATTGTGCGGCAGCCGCCAGCCCACAGATCCAGTGTCCACCAGCACGGATGGGGCTCAAGCACAGTTCATTGCTGGTTCATATAGGGCCCTAGGGACACCAGGAATGGGGAGGGGTCACAACGATCTCCATGGCTGCATGGTGTGCAAAAAGAGAGGTGAGGACAGTACCTGCAGGTGCACACTCTAGCGCCGGTCAACAGAGGATCCGTGAAAAGTGCTCTCCTGCGTCAAGTCGGCCCTTCAACAAGCCTCGTTGCCTCGTGTAGGATGGTGGGGCCCCAGCCCCGGCAGCGGCCCCGCTTTCAGCTGCAGCACCGCTGGGGGAGGGCCTCCCCACTCACAGTCCACGTGGGGTCCCTCTGGGTCAGATTCAGGGCCCACTCGGTGTCCAGCTTCAGCCCCGCATCAGACTAGCGGGAGTGGCCACCAGGCAACACAGGAGCCCCGATGCAGGCACAGCCAGTCTTAATATGTCCTCAGTCGGGTCGACTCGCCGTCAATAAGCCGCTCCCTTATCAGCCACAGCACCGGCCACACATACGTCCGCCACCGTGTCTGGCCACCGCGCACACGGCCGGACCACACAGGGGCGACAGGGAAGACACAACTGGGGAAAGCCCCACCTTCAGGAGCCCCCGTGAGGCGGGCAAGCCTGAGAAGACGCTCTGCGGTCTGGAGCAACACCGCAGGCAGCTACAGAAACGACACTGGCCACGACAGCTGGCCCACCTCGCCGCCGGCGCCAAACGATGCAGCAGGCCCAGAGGTGATGATGGCCCAGCAGAAGGCACCCCGGTAGGATTTGGCCACTTTTGGGGGTTGCCGGGAGGGCCCAGATTCCAATCTCGGTGTCCCCCCTACTGGGGAATGCTGCTGTCAGGAAGGATGAGGCAGGATAGGTTTCGGGCGATGGGGGCTCAGCTAATGCTCAACCGCCATGTTGGCCTTCCCCGGTCACGCCCCTGATTGGCATATTTAACCTACCTATATGTCCCTAGTATATGGTACAAAGGTGTACCCAGGGCCTGTATGACAATAGTGGATTGCATCACATATGGCCACCACTGCCCCTGCAGCCTAGGTAGCCAGATCGACTTGGCAAAATAAACCTTTTGCCAGGCCTAAACCTTCATTTTTAATACTTATAAGTCACCCTTAAAGTAGGGCTGGGTGCAAGGTACAAAAAGTAGAGCATGTATACTTATATTTTACATGTCCTGGCAGCGAAAAATCTCCAAAGTCGATTTTCACTGGGGTAAGGCTGGCCTTCCGATAGGAAAATACTGAGTTACATTATAACACCTTATAATGCTTAACTTTAGTTAGGGAACAGCTAGAAAAATGATTCAATTACTCATTTTAGTGGTAATTTAAAAACCAACTTTATGTTGAAGTCATATTTTAGTTTATTATTTTGAAAATGACACTTTTATAAAATTATAATTTTTCTGCCTGAGGCAAATGTGCCTATCCACCAGTGTTCAATGTCACCTGACTGTTGATGGCTACCCTGTGGTGAAATGTGTATTGCTCCCAGACAGTGGACAAATGACTCGAGTGTGGAGAGATGTTTTTCTCACTGGCAGGATGGCCATCTGTATTGTGTCCAGGAACTTAATTAACTTCAAAAGGTACCTACCCTGTCACAGGCAGATGTAGTTCATTCCTGGACCTGCTCCATTTATTGTGCTGCTAGAAAGACAGACACCAATCCCAGTGGGAGAGGGGCTGCCCCCAGTGCCCTCTTTTGGGTGACCACAAGGGAGGGTTTGCCCATTATCATAGCAACACCTCTGGATGTGCACAGGGAGCTCTGCCCAGAGGAAAAAATGCTTTGTCATATTGGTTTTAGGCAGAGTGGGCACCGTGAGATCGTTCACAGTAAAACACACATGAAGTGCTGCACAAATGGGTAGGAACACCCCATGAAACCTTTACTGCACTGGTTAAGGAGTAACCAGGAGTTTCACCCACCCACAAGCTGGGATTGGGCATCAATGTGGCACCCCCCGTATCCTCTTCAGAAAACATCTGGACCTGTTAAATACAGAAGAAGGAAGGACGGCAACTGTTGATGTGACCTGTGAGGAGAACCCTAAGGCCTAGACATGCTCCCACGTGTACCCAAAACTGAGAAGTGGACTCTAAGGTTCACTGGGCAGACCTCCTGTTAAGCTACAGGGACACAAAAGTTGCAAGAAGTCCACTTTCCTGAAAAGCCCAGCTGACCAGCTCCAACTGGACCTGCCCTAGACCCTGCTGTTGGCTTCTACTGGAGTGAGCCCTGGCCCTTAAATGGTGTGCCTAGGGTCCTGGGTCCCTTAGATAACTGTCAAATGTCATATGACTGTTATTGTGAAAAGTTACAACAAAGGCAGTAGGCCTCACTTATTTATTGTGAAATGCATAGTTAAAGCAAATAGGCATTTAACGGTTGATTGTTAGTATATTGGGTTAAAGCCTACAGGCATGAGCTTTAGTAGATGAAGTGTCACAGATCACCTGTGTACACAAGGATATTGCTGTTGATTACCCCCTTAATAAGCCATCTCTTTGGAAGGCCTGACAGGCAGGATAAAAAAATATCTATCTATCTATCTATCTATCTATCTATCTATCTATCTATCTATCTATCCATCTATCCATCTAACAAGATGTATATATAGGGGAAGGGGAAGATTCATTGTTTCACTCGGCTGGTGTCTTGGTTTTCCGCACCTGATCACGTGACAAGCAAGCAGTGCAGGGCAAGCGCGGTGCGAGCCGAGAGGAGCCGAGAAGAGCGGGCGGAGGAGCAGAGGAGCGGAGGAGTGGAAGTGCCGCCGAAGCCCGCTGAAACCCGCCGGGCGATAGCAAAGACCGTCTCGAAATGCCGTTGAAGAACCGGGTGCGGGTAAGCGTCCAGGCAGTGAGTGTGGCCGCCATTAGTGGCGGCCGCTGAGTGTGAGCCCGACGAGTCCGTGGAAGCGGTCCAACTAGGTTGGGTGCGGCTTGCGGCTCGCCAAGAGTGCCCTGCTCCTGCCTGATCCGGCTCATTCTCTGCCTGCTTTCTGCCCGTTCTCCACCCCTTACCCTCCCTATCCCAATCAGCTTTCACCCCCGCTCAGCGTTTGAGTGGGAGTTTTGAGCCACAGACCGGCTTTAGTTGCAAATCGACTCAAGCACATAGGTGCTGCTTTTGACAAAAATTATTCTGAGCACATATGTGCTGATTTGGAGCTACTGCCCCCCCCTAGCTGGAGCCTCGACCACGGGCCTCAATCTTTGGGTGGGATAATCACGACCATAAGGATATCATAAGGACATCATAAGGACACCGTGTGGTAGGGTGCGCTAGTACAGAGATACTATTAACCCCAAAAAAACCTCTCTGCACATTTACCAAAACTTACTCTAACCAGGCGGGGCCCTTTTTATCACTCACCCGCAGAAGAGAAAATGGGGAAAAAAGGCTAAGCGGTGCGATTCAACCTGCAATCAGTGATTTTAGGTGGAGCTTGGGGGAGCATTATAAAAGCTTTAGCTGCAATATCTGCTACTATACTATACTACTATACCAGCCACTCGTATTTCACAGCTCAAAAAGTTTCCCTCCTTCCATCGCACTCAGAGACGACCAGCCATTTACGGCTTCGGAAGCAAAAGGCAAAAGGCAGAGCCACAGTGAACATCCAGGGGGACAGGCAAACCCCTGCACAGTGCAAGCCAAGGAAAGCGCAAGGAACCAAGTTGCTCAACAGCGCTCAATCAGCTTTCCGGAGAAGTTCTAAGCAGGAACCCTCTCGAAGGGAAAAGCGGACCCAGCTTCCGTGAACCGTGAATCGCGAAGCAAAGGAAGCGCGAGTCCCCTAGGGCAGTCTGGGGCAGCCCTTAGTTAGAAAGTAGAAATGAGATCGGGGAGAACAAGAGCAGAAGTGAGGCTGAAGAAAAAAGCTTGCCTGAATATAAGGAAGACCAGTAAGGGACCCCATGTTTCCCTGACGGAAGAGACACAACCGGAAACATATTTGGAACTACCAACTAACTCGTCACCAATGTCAATAAAAAAACCAGCAGGCAGGAAGTCAAAAATTACAGACTTCCTAATTTCTTCAGGGCTCCGAACTCAGGACTCTACAACAAGAATGTCATCTCCAGCGACATCCATATCAAACAAGCCGCTCGCACAGACTAACAATCCGCCAGAGGTTAGCTTCAGCACCCCAAAGATTTCGAAAACAGCTGGCAATCAAGTAACTGTGATAGCACAAATCAACACAAATGTAAACAAATCACCACAAACAAAAGCAACCAAAGCGTCTCTAGAAGCATCACTAGCACAACAAATCGAGAGTCTTTTATCACCTTCTCCTCTCAACCTGGGGGCAAAAATAGGCGAAAGTCAAGCACTGACTCCGCCTAGGGACAACACGGACTACTACTTTGCAGCAACTGAAGATGAAAATGCTGCAAGGGGTCAGTTAATGGTTTTCATAAAGCCCGTATTGGAAACACAGGAATTCTTAATAAGTTCGTTCGGGCTAACACAGGAAGCCCAGAAGGAAGAAATTCCTGCTCTTAAAGCACAAGTATTTACAGGGCCTCTTCACGACTATAACACCTTACTCTCTCCTATAAAGTCCCGTCCAGGGTCTGGTCCTAATATTCAAGCAAGTTTCGGCCTGGTGGAGGACGTCACAGAGAATCTTATGAACAACTCGGGAGACGGCACCCTCTCAAGTCAGCGAACGGATGCCCACCAGGCAGACCATTTCTCACCCTTGAAGCTCCGTTATGGTCCCCTTTCATCAACATCATGGAAACTATTTCTTCAGCATTATTTCAGCACTCAGAAAAACTAGAGTTGCAAGTCGACCTCTTGCAAGCTTTGGCGTTTCACGTTTCTGGCATAGAGAAAAAACTTCAAGAACTAAATTCCATAATTGAGCGGGTGCAAAAAGACCCCCATACAACGTATCATGAATGTCAATGTTCCAGCACTATGAACCAACTGAAGACTATCCCGGCGATTTTAACAGATATTCTGGTAGAAGTAAAAAGACCAATGAATATTGTTACATCAGTTAGCGCTGCTAGCGCTTCTACCTAAACAGGTTCTAGCCAACAGAATCTCACTACTTCTTCGGGCACTCTGGAAAGCGCGGACGAAATTGATGGCAGTCTGAGAGACTCAGACTCAGATACCATTCAGCCAGAAACTTTGAATAAGACACCCATGCAAAGCAATCAACAACGTGGCACTTTGTCGCAGCAGTATTAATTCCGCAGCAACAAAAATCCAGCGAACCATTCACAAAAAGGGAACGCAAGCGACTAAGTGAATCAATGCTTAACAAACAGGACAGGTGCCAAGTTATAGTACAGACTCGTCAAAATCAGGCACAACAGTCACTCACTACACCTGGTCAACACGCAAACTTGCAAGAGACAGACCTTGGACATGAGTTCATGGGAAATAAGGCTAACGCGTGTTCCCCCAGAAGCATGTCTGAACCCAGATCTCAAGTCGATCACTGTGGAAAGCCCACACTCCCGCCAGCCACAACAACATCAAAGGCAAGCAGCCACAAAGTCCACTTGTTATCATCCTTCTCTACCCAACACCAAAAAGAAGATGGCCCCTTATCGCATGTTTCCCGGTTAGAACAAACAAGTATATACCAATACTTTCCTAAACAATCAAATATTCATAACAGAAAAAGTTTGGTTGAAATGCAGCCACCGCCTAAAACGACACAATCATCGGCAAATTATGACGAATTGTCTCTTACACTAGGCGAGCATGTTGCGACACAAAAAACAAAAACCGGCGCAACAAAAATTACTCGCCTTGAAATTCCAACGGAAGGAAATCCGTCTACAGGAGAAAATATACTGAGTGGAACCTCTGCAGGGTTACATCGCCACAGTGCAGACACTCCATCAGGCAATGAGGACAGCATAATCCCAGAAGGTTCATTAACCCTAGAATTGATTCCCCATTACAATTCAAGAGGATGTCATGATATTCTCAATTGCAGTTCAATATTAAAGCTCACAAGTACAATAGAAACATTAAAACATCTAAATACAAATCACATTGAAAGTGTAAAATTCAAACCACTCCCAAGTGCAAAAGGGAGAGAAATGACAGTGGTAACCTGGACCGATCCAAAATTTACAATGGAATTCTGGTACCATAGAGAACTTTTTGCAAAATGGGGAATTGAAATAAAAACAATCGAAACAGAACGGTATCCTGGCCCGCTATATCCAACAACAGAACCCAGAATGGCAACAGCCAGCGGATTACTCCGTGGGGCAGTAGGACCCATCAACAGTGCCCTGGAGAGCTGGTCCAATCTACGCATTATCCACCAGGCAGCACCAGGAGCAGCCTGTCAAAGCAGAAAAGTTATTTTTTTCGGGGCATCGAGACCAAAATAAGTGAGGCATGAGTAAGTAACTTAAAATTGTGCTCTTGGAACATCAATGGCATTGGCAACAAAACAGAGGGGGCAGACCTCTTAATCTTTCTTTAAAAATTCGATATCTTACTCTTCCAGGAAACATGGTCAATGGCACCGACACCGATTAACGGATTTAAAGAATACCATCTATATGCCACCAAGGGGTAAATCATCATGCAGAGCATCTGGTGGCCTATCAATTTACCTTAACACTACCATACCATGGTCATCTGAATTGATTGAGTTAGGACAAACTTGGTTCCAATGTATTAAAATCTCACTATCGCAACACCCTTCTAATGAATTGCTGCGCAAACATGAAAAAAATTCGCTACTAATATGTAATGTGTACATTCATCCGGGAACAAAGGCAAAACTGGAGAAAATTGAGACCTTAATAGCCCTGCTCAAATCATTGCAATCTACCTTCCCTCAAGCAGGCATTGTGCTGTCAGGCGACTTCAACATGTTTTTATTACTAGAGGACCCAGTCCAAAGCAAACCACAAAACAAACTTAAAGGGAAAAGCACCTATTCGGTAATTACAAATCACCGCAAAAAAGACCGTTATGGCAATCTCTGCGCCTCATCATTTGCCGAAATAGGGATGCTAACTTTAAACGGACGACTACCACAAGACCAACCAGCTGCACCCACCAGAATATCCAAGTATGTAAACTCTGTCCTAGATTACACAATAGTGGATATAGAGTTACTACAAATGATCTCCAGTTACCAAATTATTCATAGATTGGAGAGCGATCATAGCTCCCAGGCAATCGATTTGCACATCCATACCGCGAGAGCTGCTGAAAGTAATGACCTGCTGGAAGTCCCTAGCCCGTACAATCTAAAAAGGCTTGGTGGAATGGCAAAAAAGCCAGCAAATTAATGAATTACATCAAAAACCTAACAGCGGACACACAAGCGCAAACTACGAATCAGTCATGGGCAAACTGGGAAAATATGATTATGATGCTTATCTCCAAATTTTCAGCACATAATAAGCACTATGAAAATAAACCTAGGATAATAACCCCAGAGTCCGTCAGCAAGTTAGCAGGGAAAAAAAGGGCACTAAATCATGAAATAAGAAAACTATGCGGAAATGCCCTAATAACGAGCCAAGGTGCAAATCAGCAAATCCATCAGTTAAGGCAGAAATACAAACAGGAAGTATGGACTGCAAAGAAAGCACAACAAACAAAAACTTGGCTAAAGTTGCTGCAGACAAGTAAATCAAATAACAACAAGAAGTTCTGGGCAGAAATAAATAATATAGCAAATGGCTCCTACGGCCATCATAATGCAAATATCCTAAAGGCAGATTGGATAGCCCATTTAGGTCAAAACAACAAGCATGTAATTATGGAAAGTCATCAGTAAACCAAGCTCGTCCCGACAAATGATCACGTTAAAATAGATTACAAGGATATTAAACAGGTAGCCATGGTCAAACACCAGATCGCCTTGCATCAATCGGAAAACGACTATGCAGAAACCGCGTCCGAGGGCACTTGGATTCGAACCAACCAAGTTGAGACTGTCCTAAAAAAACTTAGATCTAGTGGAGCACCAGGCCCAAACGGCCTGCCAAATGAGCTCTTTAAACAAGATAAATCTTTCTGGGTGGATACTTTACACCACTTTTCAATTACGCTTTACAATCAAACATCGTACCTGCATCGTGGAGAGGCAGCGTTCTCCACCCGATATTCAAAGCTGGCACCAGATCAGATCCGGCGAATTATAGACTAATTGCGCTCATTGACGTAGAAGCTAAAATATATGCGTCAAATCTTCTAATTGAGCTCGAAGAATGGGTCACCGCTAACAAGATTCTTCCAATTTCCCAAACAGGTTTCAGACCTGGAACAAGCACTATGTGTACCCTTTTAGCCCTCAATCTCCTCGTCGAAAAAACACAGCGAAAGTCCACCAAACTATACACGTGCTTTGTTGATCTGAAAGCAGCGTTCAACATGGTACCCAGAGAACTCCTGTGGCAAAAGATGGCAAAATGGGGCATCCCGCCTTGACTACTACGGGCCATAGTTAACCTGTACTCAGCGACTTGGGTCCAGATAAAACTAGGAAATGAGGAAAGAACCACAGCGAGGATACCAACGTACATTGGTTTAAAACAAGGATGCGTGCTAGCACCCAGCCTTTTCAATATATTAACCGCAGACCTAGATAAATGGCTTACAGAAGTTCAAAGCGACCCTCCAAAGATAGCTCACCGCCAAGTTAGAAGTTTGCAGTACGCAGATGATATTGTTCTATGTAGCCAGACTCCAATAGGCTTACAGCGCCTAATCACGAAGCATTTGGAATACACAGAGGAGCTTGGTCTATCACTAAATTACAACAAAACCAAGGTCATCTGTTTTTCGGCAAATACCGAGCCCAATAGGAAAAAATACAAGTGGTACACAGCAGGGAATAGAATTGAGCAAAGCGGCTCAAACAAATACCTGGGAGTAGTGGTTGATTCAAGACTCACATTCAAAGAACATCTAATTAAAAGAAGAGCGCAGGCAAACAAATTACGCTTCGCACTAAATACTCTAAAGCAGAAACTAAAGTGTCCATCAAACTCCCATTTACTAAAAGTTATTGCGGCCAAGTTCCTTCCAACTCTTACTTACGACTCAGAATTACTTAAGGGCCAAGACGCAAAGTTTCTGAATCTCCAACAATCAAGCCTCTTTAAATTAGTCTTTCGGATTCCGCAATTTATATCTCAAGCAGAAGTGCGCTTGGAATTTGGGTTATCAAACCAAGTCCAGGTAAGGCAAGCAGCGATAGTAAAATTGTGCTGGAAACTAAGAGCAGCCCAAGAAGATTCCTTGCTTGGGCATTGCTGGACGGAACTGAAGAAACAGCCAAAAGGTAAGAAAGATTGGCCAACAGCACTGGAACACGCTCTAACCATGTTAAATCTGCATGAAGCCTGCGAAACAAACTACAGCTTCTCTGCGTTAAAAAAAAATAGCTAACAAAGCTGCAAAACAAAAAGTTTGGCTAATGGATAAAGCTGTTCTAACAAAGAAAAAACATGGCTGGATGGTTTTATCCTCATATGAGATCCGGACACCACAGCCGTACCTTGTCCAACACATAACTCCATCCGTTCAGCATTTTCTACTTTTGATTCGGCTGGGAGCCTTCTGCTCAAAAGATCTGGTCCCAACATGGAAACAAACATGCTCGACCACCCAGTGCAGACTTTGCGAACAGGCGGAAGAGACACTCATACACCTTTTGTGCATTTGCCCAGCTGTGAACAATGTGAGACGGCATTTTCTACTCCATACTTTCCGTTCTCTTCAAGTCAGATCATGCCGACCAGCCGTAATGGCATTATTAAACAGCCAGACTTTGCAGATTTCATGTAGGGCAGCTAAATTTTAGCAACAAGTCGGCACACTAAGACAAAAAACAAACAAAGAATGCCTATTTTAGTGTGTATTATCATATGGCCACCACATCATACTCGTAAATTTTGCATAATTTTTATCTTGGTAGTCGCTATAAAGGGCTCAGCGTAGAAGTACAGCTTTTATTTGGCTTTAATAAGCACGCAGTGCATTTTTCTCAATGTCTAAACTCCATTAGTGATAAGTTGACTCTAGACAGTTCCATGTTTACAGCGATAAGCATATTTGTATTTTTGCACAAGAATTCTAATTATGAAATAGAGGATGACTAGCACCCAGCTCCAATTAGTACATAGCCTATATTTCTCTTGTTTACAGCGATACGCATATTTGTATTTTTGCACATGATTTCTAACTATGAAATTGAGGATGACTAGCACCCAGCACCAATTAGTACATAGCTTATATTTCTCTTGGATTTTAGATGTCTTTTTGATATTGAAAATGTGAATAGGAATGCTTGTCAAATTGATTATTATAAGGTAAAATTGTAATGGTTTTAACTAACTATACACAATAAAATGAATTGTCCCTTTCCCATCCTAAGGACAACACATTTGAAATTAATCAGTCTTTCCTTAATAGCAGATAAGAAGCCCCCTATCGCACATACTATATCAAAAAACTGCATGCAGGATAAATTTCAGAGCTTTCTGTCGTTCAAATACATCATATGTCATTAAAACTGGCATTACAAATCTACGTTGCGCCACCCTAAAAAACAAACAATTCAATAAAATGTGTGAGTTAGAGCATTTCATTTCCAACCTGTAATTACAGAAGCCACCATTTTCTTTTAACCCTTTGGCCGCTTCTGAGCAGAAATACCAAGGTTTGTTCCCATTCCGAAATTTAAGGATGTCTTGCCTCATAACAGAATTTATCAAGGCTGATAAATAAGGGAAATCTGTATGATCCTTCCAGGAATTCCATTAAAGAGAGGTGGACTTCTTTTATGCGAATATATCTAAGACCTCTGGAGATCTCTTCCATTTTTACATGTATTTCATTTTTCGTAAGCTGAACTGGCACTTCACACCTGGGAGACGGGTGGGGGGGAATACTGCTCATTTGCAATAAATAGGCTTTGCCTCAAGCTCATGAGCTATTTTCGCTCACACCTCAATATCTCATCTCTACAAAGCAAAGATATATTTTTATCCCCGGATTTTAATAACCCATCCCAGAATCTCAGCGTAGTCTTCTTGATAAGACAAGCCCAGGATGTCAATCCCGTCTATAGCCTTATCGCCTGGACAATAGCTGAAATGGGCAGATTCAACACCCTTTTCAAACACTAACCTTCAGTTCTGTCCCAACTACACACCCTGCTCAGAAACAAAATTTCTGCACCATATAACTATTTGTGTCTGAAACATTGCTTTAAATGTAGTTAGGACTTGTTCCAAGTAGGGTTCCCCATACTCCTTCCTGAATTTACCTAATCCCATTAATATTGGCAGGGCATTTGCTTTAACTACTTCACAATGCGTTTTCCAGCTTAACTTAAATGTAAAATGCATGCCAAGATAACGATACATTGACACCTCTTCGATCGTTGCCTTACCCAAAAACCATTCAATTCTTTCTTCCTCTCCCCAAATGGCAATACATTTTTTCCATATTAACCTGAGTTTTTTATCGGCTGTGTACCTTCTAAAGGTGTCTAATTTACACTAGAGCACAATTTGGGTCATATCCATGATCACTAAATCATCCCTGTATATATATAGTAGGCAAGACACATGGCGCCAACCCATCTTAGGTGGAAAGGAAGACATCCCCATTTGTGTTTCGGGTAAGCCCCTTAGGTAAAGGGCAAACAGGGTTGGAGACAAAACACAGCCCTGCCTCAAGCCATTTCTTAACCTAATCCCCTCTGTTAGTGTTCCATCCTTATTGTTAGTGTTCCATCCTTCACTAGTTCAATTACCCTTGTACAGTTCCTTCAAAATGCTTAGTAGCCCCCTTGGAATCCCTAGCTTCTCTAAATTGTCCCATAGTAGCTACCAATTCACCTGATCGAAGTCTGCTCAAAAGTCAACTAAACAACAGAATACATTCCCTTTGAGATCCATTGCCTTCCTCGTCATCGACCACAAGCTAAAACAGTGATCCAGAGTTGAGTGGCCTACTTTAAAGCCACCCTGCTCTACAGGGATCAGGGCTTTATCATCCACCCATTCTTACAATCTCCTTAGGATAAACTTACCATAAACTTTCTCCCTCACATCTATTAGACTAATTACTCTATAATTCTTTGGTTCCAGTACAGGGCCTCTTTGTATATATGGGTTTGATTATTGCGCCTTTCCAACTTTCTGGGATTAATCCTGTTAAGAATTATTGCTCTAAATAATATAAAGAAAATTTGTGTTGTTTTTTATCATTATAGCCAGAAGGTTATGAGGACCCTCTGCTTTTGACATAGATAGAGCTTTTATAACCTCTTTTATATTTTTTATGGTGAGCCTTTTAAAAGCTCCTTATCTACCCCATGGACGCCTGAGTGCAATACCAGATAACGTTTTACATACTTATCGTTCAAATACTTTATCCAGGGCACCTCAGAGGCTATATAGTCTGGTGTTGGTTGCTTTTTGCCCATTCCTAGATCAAACAATTTCCCAAATGTTCTTGAATCTTTAGAGGCAATTACTTTGAGCATTTCTCTTCAGTTGGAATTAAAGATTTTTTTCTATTTAATCTTTTTTTCATGTGCTTGGCTTAATTTCCGCTCTTCTTCTTCAATAACTATATCCACTCCCTTCTTCCAGCACCTAGAAACCTTCCTTAATTGGCGTTTTAATTTTTGGCACTCTAAATCGAACCATCTCTTCTGATTGGGGCCTGCTTTCCATCCAGTGGTATTACCCTTTCTGATCTTCCTGCACTCAACATTTATACAATTGAAAACCTTTTTCAATATTTCATAGTGCCAAGAAATTACCTCTGCAGTTTTTGGCTGTTGAACAATCCATATTGATTCTAATTGTATTTTAGCTACCATATCCAACTCTCTTTCCTCTAATCTAGTTTTTAGTCATTTGACATTGGGCTGGAATTGGAAGGTGGTCACTTCTGTCTATTTTTAGCACCCTAAAAACCGTGATTAACTGAAAATACCATACTAAGAAAAACACATAATCAGTGAGTCATTTCTGAGATCCAATACAGAAGGTTTGAGCAGCTGGAGTATCATTTCGGAAACGACCATTTAAGCAATTAGACCTACATTTTGCATCACTTCAGCCCACTTTTGTCTATCTGTATACAGCTACAAGAGGGAAAAACCGCTGATAGGATATTGTGGGATATAAAGAGCTTATTACAGGAATTCAAACTATTATTTGGTTTAATTATGGCATTAAAATTGCCCACTAGAAACATCAGACCCTTTGAATAGATATGCATGTATTCCTGCACATCGTCTAAGAAACTACTCAGTTTGATTTTATTATACATGCTATCTTCCATATGAACATATACATTCACCACAATCAAATAATCCACATTTGCAGAATTTTGGTAAAGGTCTATTTTACATGTGTGTAGCCATTCACATTTTGAGGGCAAAGGTTTTACATCTTTTGCTATCTTTACTGAGGCGACGGTTAACAGCCCTCCTGAGGGGCGCCCCAGAGCATTTCCTTTTGCATCAGTACTTATTTGTAAAACAACCTCACATTGTATCGTCTCCCCACACAGTCAACTTTTTTTGCTATAGTGCAGATCACTTTATTCTCTTCAAGGATCTGTTCGAAGCTTCATGAGTTCATTAACCTTTTCAGTCCATGAGCATTATAACGCTCTACTCTAACGCCATGCAGGGAGGGAACCTTCAGCTAATGTATATCGCTCATGCCATCCTCCTCAGGCTCATCTTCACCATAACTTACCTGAGGAAAATAACTTTCCAATACTTTTTCCTCCTTAGTGTTGTTATATATTCTAATTTGCAATCTTCCCTTCCCATCTTCACCTTGTGGCCCCCTGTTAATCGTTTTGCCTCCTGCTGTGCTTATATAATTTGTTCTGAAGATAAAGTTGTCTGGCATTGGAGGAATGAAACCAGCTGAGGCCATCAGCTTCTTTGTCAGGGGTTAACCCAATTCCTTTCTCATTAAATTCCATTTCTTCTTTAACTAACATATCGTTTGCAAGTCTTGATTGACTCCTCAATTTCCGAGACCGCAACGCTGCCCTTAGGCTAGCATGCGAGAAGGATCCACTTCATTATCAGGGATTGATGATCTCCAGATTCCTGGACTTCCTCTCTGTGGTCCAGGAGGCCTGATGGAAGTTCACTGAGGTCCGGGGCATCCGGGGCTGTGGCATCAGATACTCCATGCTCTACCCTTCAAGGCTGAAGGTGGACCTTGATGGCAAGGTTCACATTTTCCAGCAGACTCCAGAGGCCCTTAAATTCTGCAGGTCGCTACCTGCCAGTGTATCCACGGCTATACCCCCAAATAGTCATGTCAGGAGCAGTTGCTCCACTGATCGTTCCCGAGCTGCCACTCTGGAGGGCTGAGCTGGCAGAACCCTGGCTTTGGTCACCGTACTTTGACATCTTCTCCCAAGGGACGCTTTGGCTGTTTCCATGTCTGTTCATGACTTTGAAAGCCACCTTCAGGCTCCAACCCCACGTTTTATGATTGCCAATGTGCATGGGGTGGGAGGGGAGGGGAAGGTAGGTGGGAGGGGGTGCCCCTGCATGCACCATTACCTGCTCATGTCAGATCACTAATACAACATCGACTCCTATAACATCGAACTGCAAAAATATTGAGTCAACAATATCGATACAAAAATATCGACACCCAATACACAAAACAGAAATAACACAAACATCGATGAAATAATATTGTTAAAAAAAAATTCGATGACAAAAATATGGACAACAAAAATAAATAACACAAAAATATCGATAACATTAAAATAAAACATAACACAACAAAAACATTGATATAAATAGTATCGACAACACAAACATCGATAAAATACATATAAACTATATCAAAAATAACATTTAAACATAAAAATAAACTATTTTCAATAATATAATGAAATAACATATTCCAAACATTATATACAAACACTAAAAAAATTACAAAATTAATAAAATTAAATAAAACAAATACACTGAAAATCCCAAAATAAATAAATAAACAAACAATACAACATAAAAAAATATCACAACTACCAAAAATAAACAAACATAAATATATATCATATATAAAAAATATGTAACATATACATTTGAAAAATAAAATAAAAACAAACATTAAATAAACATAATAAATATTAAACAAACTAAATAGTAACTGCCCAAAAATTCAAAAAAGCTATCTCGATCAATAATTTTTGATAAACAATTTTAATGATTTTAGACAAAGGTAAACAGACCAGCAACACAGTATATTTCCGCAGCGATAAGAGGTTCCACATTTGCTTGGGCACCAAACCATGATAACTCATGACCCCAAGGGGTCCCTTGCGATACATACAGTCAATCGAGGAATGTTTATCTAGTCCATTTGACCCAACCATTTGCCCCAAACCTTACGATGTTTATTTGGACAACCCCGAGCTTCGTATAAGGGTTTCTCTTGTGTTGCACACCAGTCCACTCCCTTTCGCCACTTCGCAACACTAGGTGGACTGGGAAGCTTCCAGCTAGCAGCTATATCCCTTTTGGCTACGATAATAGCTGTGTTAAAGAACAGTTTTCATTCCTGGACCCATCCAGGCCGTCCGTAAGCCCCAGGAGCGTGTGCAGCGGGTTGTGTGGAACCTCCCAACCCAAGACCTCTGTGAGCTCTTGTTCTATGCATTCCCACTACTCCCCTCAGAGGGGACAGGTCCAGACCATGTGGAAGAAGTCAGCTTGGTCTTGGTCGCAGCGCGTGCAGGATGCAGTCGGGCTCAAACCAGCGTTATAGAGGCGTACGGGGGTTAAGTATGCTGTATGCAAATAGTATAGTTGGATCAGACGGAGCCTAGCCGAGGCAGTGATCGTCTTGGGCGCCATTAGCGCGTCCCTTCAATCTTCTTCTTCAAGTGGTCCCACCCAACCCTCCCATTGGCCTCTGAGCTGATCTAGTGTAGTTGGGGTATTGTTGGTGAGAGAACGATAGATAACGCGAAATGCCCCCCCTTCCCAGGTTCCCCATCATGATTTGCGCCTCCGTAGGGCTGTACTCTGGTATCGTTGTGCCTTCTGATATGTGCGAGTGGAGGGCATGGCGCAGCTGTAAATATCTATAGAATTGTGATGGGTGTAGGGAGTGTCTGGTCCGCAGATCTTGGAAGGTGCGTATGTGTTCACCGGTCCACAGGTCCCCAAGTTGGGAAATCCCGATAAGGTCCCAAGCCCGGAATCCTTGCAGCGCGCTAACCTCCCTAAGCCACGTGCCTTGCCAGAGTGGTGTGTGTTGGGTCAGTCTGCTTGTCCAGTGGGTGTGAAGCAAGGATGCCCGCCAGGCCAGGAGAACAGCTTGAGTCACCATAGGTAGAGTTCTGGATATAGGCCCCCGCACATCATGGTTTGGATGTTAGATAGACCCAATTCACTCAGCTCGAGTTTGTTTGCCGGGTCGTACCATCCCCCGTTAAACCAGTCATGCAAGGTGAGTAAGCGGGTCGCCAGGTAGTATAAGTATAAGTTGGTCATTCCCATGCCCCCGTCAAAGGGCGGGATTCGGTAGCGGGCCAAGGCTATACGGGGTCTCCGACCGCCCCAGAGGAATTTAGTGGTGAGGCTATCCGGTTCCCTGAACTAAGCCCGTGGGATGTGAAAGGGGGTGTTTTGAATGACGTAGAGGAATCTGGGGAGGATCATCATTTTGAACAGGGCGACCCTCCCTAGGGGATTCAGTGGTAGCATCTGCCACTTGCGGAGGTCCTACTTAGCCCTCTTCATTAGTGGGATTATGTTGAGGGACCAAGCGAGATCAGGGAGCAATGTGACCCAGATCCCCAAGTATTTAAAGGACTGTCGCCTAATGGGTATTGTGGACTGCCAGTCGAAGCAGTCTCTGGTTAAGTGCAAAGGGACCAGAACTGATTTGTTAGGGTTGAGTTGCAGCCCCGAGGCCCGCTCAAAGGCGTGCAGCGCCCGGAGACAGTGGGGACCAGATTGGGCTGGCTCCGCAAGGAAAAGCAAGACGTCGTCTGCGTACAAGGCAATCTTGTCTTCTCCTGAGTTGGGCCACCTCCAACCCTGAATTCGGTCGTCCGACCGAATGAGGCTCGCTAGGGGTTCCATCGCTAACGCGAAAAGAAGCGGTGAGAGGGGGCATCCCTGCCGCGTTCCTCTTCTAATAGGAAATGCCCCCGACAGTACCCCATTGACGAATACTCGCGCTTGGGGACGAGAGTAAAGGACCTTCACCAGGTTGCGGAACCATAGACCGAAACCCAGCTCGACCAGCACGTCGTCCAGGTACCGCCAGTCCACAGAGTCGAAGGCCTTCT
Organism: Calotriton arnoldi; assembly: GCA_963921515.1. Taxonomy (NCBI): domain Eukaryota; kingdom Metazoa; phylum Chordata; class Amphibia; order Caudata; family Salamandridae; genus Calotriton; species Calotriton arnoldi. The sequence goes on from CAWUFW010000240.1 coordinate 1,549,505, forward strand.
CAAAGTCAATGAGAAGTAGCGCTTGGTAGGGAGTTAGTAACTGGCGGTTTTGCCAGGGCTAGGTGGAGACGCCGGAGACAGTGCCTAGTCCCCTGCAGCGGCATGAACCCACATTGGTCGGGGTGAATTAAGTCGGTGAGGTAGGGCCTCAACCGTTGGGCGAGGACTGCAGCGAATATATTAACCTCTGTATTTATGAGTGCGATAGGACGATAGTCGGTACATTTGGACGAAGGAGGCTGTGTTTTGGGGAGAACAACAATGGTTGCGACGTCTGTTTCAGGGGGGAAGGAGCCCTTGTCGAGGGCTTCAGCAAATAGATCAAAGAGGTGTGGGGCGAGCGTCTCTCGGTAGGCTGCGTAGTACTCCTGTGGGAGCCCGTCGGGGCCCGGGGTTTTACCCAGGGAGGTGCGTGTTATGGCATCGTTGATCTCCTCACGGGTAATGGGGAGGTCTAGATCAGCAGATGCAGCTGCGCTGAGGCGAGGGAGATAAAGGCGACCCGAGTTGAGCAGATCTGAGAGGGAAGTTTCGGGGCGCTGCGCGGAGTATAGCTCACGATAATAGGAGGCAAAGGCCTGGGAAATTGCTAAGGGGGAACGGTGGGCAAAGCCGTCCGGGTCCCTAATCTCCTGAATTATACGGTTAGCCATGGGATATGTAGCTAGCCTGTGTAGGATTTTCCCGTTCTTATCCCCCCAGCCGTACACCCTCGCTATAGAGGATCTCCACAAGAGCTTGGCGGCATCCAAGGAGAGTTGTCTAATTTCGCCTCTCAGGTGCATAAATTGTCTCTCCTGGGTCTCGTCACGGCCTTCAGGGGGGTGCTGGACGAGGACAAGCGCCTGAGCCTCTCGCAGGGTGATCTGGTTAGTCTGATTCTGACGCTTAAGCTTCAGTTGGCCCTTGGCGAAGCCACGGATGGTGGCTTTGCCTGAATCCCACAGGGTACCCGGAGATGGAACAGAGCCCGTGTTGGTGAGGAAATACTGTTGAAGCTCTGCCCCGATCGCCTCTCTAAACTCCTCATCCTGGAGGAACCATGCGTTCATCTTCCAAGTTGGGCGATTCCAGCTAGGGGGTTCCCCAGTGCACAGAAGGATGGGTGAGTGGTCCGAGATGCCCCTAGGAAGGATGGTGATATCTCTGATCATTTGGCAATCAGTAGGGGTACAAATATGATGTCTATACGTGCGTGGGTGTGGTGTGAAGCTGACGTGTCGGTAAATTGCCTAGTCTGGGGATGCCAAATTCTCCAAGCGTCGCACAGGCCCAGGGAGTCCGCCCAGTTCATCAATTGTTTGGCGTGCGTGGCCCTTACAGCAGAAGGTGTGCATGCAGTGTCAAGGTGGGGATTCAGAACCGCGTTGAAGTCGCCTCCGACTATGGTCGCACCTAGAGGTAGGGATGAAATTAGGTCAGTGGTGTGTTCCAGGGTCTTTGTAAGCATCGATGGAGGTGAGTATATAGAGATTAGGTTGAGAGGGTTTCCTCCTAACAGTCCACTCAGAGCTACAAAACTTCCCTGGGGGTCGCTAGTGGCCTGTGTGAGCAGAAAGGGAAGACTGCGCCGCATGAGGATTGCTACCCCCCTCGAGTCCCGGTTAAATCCTGAGTGTCAGACTCTATCATAACCGTATCTCGCTAGGAAGGGGCAGTGGTTTCCCATGAGATGGGTCTCTTGGAGTAGGAGAATGTCAGATGCCTGGCGCTGGGCGTAGCGTAAGACTGCTGTCCGTTTGACCCTATCGAGGAGTCCGTTGACATTCCAGGATAGTACACAAAGGGAAGGTCCGCTATTGGTCGTGTCCGTCATGGTGGGTGCAAGTGGGATCGAAGGTCTGCAGGACCCTGTTTGGCTACGGGAATACTGGAGTCTGGTTTGAGTGTAGGACAGCAAATGTGACTGCGGGTCGCAAACCGTACATGGGACTGACGTAGTGTACCATAGGAATGCTGGCATAATAACGCGATAAAACACAACAATCGTGGGACAACGGTCCCAAACCCCCCCCTTTCCCCACCCTCACCCTATACTTCAGGAACAGAAGCATCTGTCGTCCCAATCAGGTAAAGTACGTAACCAAACTAAAACGTTTGGGTTGGATTGCGTGAAGGACCCCTCCTTACATAAGGATACACATTGTCTCGACAGAGAGACCATTCGGTCGCTCTAAGCGCCCTGCCAAGGTGCGTTTGGTGGAGAAGTGGTGAAAATACAGTACTGATTAGCTCCATCACTTCAGGAGCGCCGGGCTGCAGGAGAGCTCAGGATCAATAAGGCATTGTTGGAACCTCGGGAGCGATGTTTTCTCGGCTCAATGCAATTCGTGGAAATGGATCGCCGCGGGGAGCGAGAGGTGCCCAAGGGTATCCAGCCTTGGACATGGTCCAGAGCCAGCGGGCGGGTCCAAACTGGGTCAGCGGGTCCCACACCTCGGTGGACCACTCCGCCGACATCAGGTCTGTTTGTGACACTTGCGGTTCTTGCAGTTTCGCAGCATGACATTGTGTGGTATATGCTCAAATCTCATAGGCAACATTGTCCCCCCTCTCTCATGCGCTAACCTTCGCAGGATCCTCAGATCGTCGGACTGCGGGAGAGGTCAGAGTCCGTGGCCACCAAGTCCAGGGTGCCCAGAGGGAGGCGCTCTCGGGACGAGTTCCCAACAGATTCAGTCCTATGCCAGGGTTGGGAGCCCGGAGGGCTGGGGGTGCTCCCGGACCCGCGAGCAGCCAGGCTCAATGATCTGGAGGCCTCTCTGCGACCCCTACGCCCCCTGTGTGATTGTGTGCGCCTCCTGCGTTGCTGCTTGGGGGACAGAGGTCGCGAAGTCTGGGGGCCCAAGTGCCCAGGTGAGGAGCCAGGCTGGGGTCCGAGGGGGCGCTCCTCCGTCAGCCAAGTCCAGGCCACCTGTGTCAAAGAACTGCGTTTTGCCCTGAAAGATGACACGGAGGCGGGCTGGGAAAAGGAGTCTGTACTGAAGGCCAAGAGCTCTCATTTTCTTTTTGACCTCCACATAGGAGCGCTGTTGGTCTTGCACCTCTTTGGTGTAATCTGGAAACACCATGATGGTATGATTCTGGAATTTTAGGGTGGCGAGGGTTCGTGCCTCACTCAGAATCGCGTCCCGGTCTTTAAAGTTGAGGATCCGAGCTATTATGGGGCGATGCGGGGCTCCGGGCGGCGGCTTAGGTACCAGGGACCGATGGGCTCTCTCCACTGCGAACCACATTGAGAGTGTGTCCTTGGGCATCCAGGAGGAAAGCCAGGTTTCAATAAAGGCGGTCATCTGCCCCTTCTCGATTCCCTCCGGAAATCCCACCAGGCGGAGATTATTGCGGCGTGAGCGGTTTTTGGCATCTTCCGCGCGTCTGTGTAATTCTTTGGTGTGGTATTGTAGGCGGGTCACTTGCTCCTTCAACTGGTGGACATCGTCCTTCACCGTGGAGAGGCGAGATTCGGCCTCCGAGATGTGGGCTGTGGCATTGCCCAAGTCCTGCCGGATGAGGGACATATCCATGCGGACCTCCCCGATCTTCCCCTCCACCGAGGCCTGAGATGCGCTAATCGCTTGCAGGATGGCGGCCAAATCTTTACCCTGGAGAGAAGGGCCGCTCCCATCCTGCCCCGGGGGATCATGTTCAGCAGTGGTGCATTGGTCAATTTTCGTCTGCGTGAGGGTGGCAGAGGGTTTAGGGCCCCGTTCTTTTCCCATGGCTGGTGGTGGGGAGAGCTCCAGTAGGGGCCGGAGTCAGAGTGCGTCCAGCGCCGGTCTTCGCAGGCAGGCTTGCAGCCTCTCCAGGCTGCTATATTGCAGCAAGGGGGTGCCTCCGGCCGGGAAGCCTACAAATGTCGGGGTCCGGGCCCCGGAGTGCACGCCGTCCCCAGGGGTCGCAAGCGTGGATGTGGTCGTAAGTGCGGATCCCCCAGGAGCGGGTGGTTGCCCCCAGAGCCAAGCGGGGGAGGACGGAGCCCCACCGAGTCAAAGCACCAAGCTGTGGGCCGGGGTCACACCCACTGCTCTGCGCCCACCAGCAGTAGAATCAGGATGGTGATGAGGGGGGGAAAGAGATCCATGGATGCCAGCTTAGGTCGCTGCTCCCACTCCGGGGGGGGTCATAGTCTGCCGCCGTCCCAGAACCAGGCGGTAGGCCCCAGCCTCCACTACAGCCAGAGCAACAGGGGCAGAACTCCAGTTGAGCCCCGCAGCAAGCGCCCAATGGCCCCCCCAGAGGCATGCCGGGATCACCCCAGCGAGGCAGGGCCCAAGTCGGAAGAGCCTCGCAGTAGCGTAGACCAAGCCGCTTCCGCCCCCGCACACAAGTCCACGCAGCCAAGGTGGGCCCTCCGTCAGACCTGCTGCCAGGGAGCACCCGGTGCTGGGTTCAGGGATGGTGGGAGACAGTGGGTCAGAGCCGAGGTGATCACCCCAGGGCCGCCGCCCCGCGTCTTCGTGTGTCAGGGGTGGATCAGGCCTCCCGGGCACAGTCTCTGCAGTCCGTCCCCCCCGGGGGTACGTTGCTCCGCTGGGGACAGTCACACAGCCCAGATGGGGGGGGGGTTCTCACCACATCATCAAAGGCCCTGCAAACACGGCAGCTCCCGGTGCCACTCGTCCTGTCCGCCATAGCCCCGGCCACCCCAGTCTGGAGTCGTCAGCGCAGGGGGAGCCTCCCAGGATCAAACAGGTGTCTCACCTACGCAGCCACCGAGTGCCGCCAGCAATGCCTCCTCACCTGCAGCTGGACGCGCAGCCTGCGCGGGTTCGTTGTGTTGCGGCAGCCCGGGAGGCAGGAAGAAGGCCACGGTCAGACTAGCGTGCCGATTGCGCTATGCCAGGTCCCACCGGCGCTCACCAGGCGTCCGGAGGATGCGGTGGCGAGTCTCTTCCCCCCGGGACTCCGGTAAGCCGCAGCAGGCATTCCTGGCCTCCTCACGCCCGGCTAGAGGGGGCCGGGACCGCCATCTTAATCTCTGCGTTGTGGGCCGTTAGGTGCAAGATGGCTCTCTAGCGAATTCAGGCAGCTCGGCAGACCGGGGGTCCCGAGCACCGCCAGCCAGGGTCGGGAAATTTCGCTACAGGCTTCTCCTCACAGGGACTCCGGTAAGTCGCTCCTGGGCCTCCCCGCAGCCGGCCAGAGAGGGACTGAGTCCGCCATCTCAATCGCCGCGCTGTGGGCCGCCACCCTCAAGGACGCAATTCAGGTCACGCCTTCAAGGGCGCAGACCAAAGCTTGTTGACGAGGGCTCGGGGTGAGCCACGGCCTCCACCGCCAGTGCATCCGGCCACACCAGGTCCGCGATGCCCGGGGCCCCCCAGAGCCGGCCACCTCCTTGATCACCAGGCAAGGATTGTTCCTTTTTCAGCGCCGGGGTAGGTCAATGGTGCCCCCGTCCACCACCATCCGGCGGGCCTTGGCACCGGTGGGACGTCTCCGCCGGGGAGCGAGGAGGCGAGGTCTTGACGCCTTGTGGATGATTTCGGCCTGCGAAAAGGTGAGGGGTAAGGCCTCCAGCAAGTGCGGGGGTCAGCTGGACTCTGCGGCACTCCGGTGCGCGCCGCCGGACGAGCGGGGTCTCCCCCGACCACGCATCACCAGGACGACAGGGGCAGAAAGCACTCACTGCCGTCTCGCCAGGATCGGGGGCCGCCTCTCTGTCCAGGCAGTCCCCTCCGCCTCGTCAAGGGCCCAGCAGGTTTTGGTGCCACTCGTCCCAGTCGGGTGCGGCCCAGGCGCCTAGGGCTCCCGTAGGTCCAGTCCGGAGTCTCCAGCGTCGGGGGGGCTCGCTCATGGGATGATCCTGCTCCGCCGATCGCCTCCGGCGCTATCCCCCAGCCCCGGGGAGGGTGCGCGGCCTTCGTGGGTTTGTTTCGCCTTGGCGGCCCGGGAGATGGATCCGGGAGGAGGCCGAGGTCAGGCCACTATGGTGGCTGTCTCGCACCGGGCTGCTCAGGTGCTCAGGAGGAAACCGGAGCCCCGTCTGCAGATGTCTGGAGCTCCGACGGAGGGCCTCGTCCTCTGGGGCCCGGCCAACCCACAGCAGATGGACTCGGGCCTCCCCGTCACGGGCTAGAGAGGGGCCGGGTCCGCCATCTTGAGTGCCGCGTTGCAAGCCACTGATGAAGAAGGCGGCTCCAGGCGGACTCAATCAGTCTATCGGTTGTCCCAGGGCCGCGGCTCCGTTGCAGGGAAGGGTAATCGTCTCGCTCAGATGTAGATAAGGCACCGATGGCTCAGGATCTTGGAGAGGATGACGGAGGGGTCCGGAGCACTCTAAGAGTGCAACCGCCATCTTGACGCTCCAAGCCACGCCTTGACCAATAAATTTAAACTACACCAACACAAACCAATAGAAAACTCTAACTAATTAAATAAACACTATAAAACCAATCAATTAATTAACACAAAATTTACCATATAACGGACAAACACAGAGGAAGCACAAACTTTTGCGAGACAGAAAACAGAACGAAAAACAACAACACAATCAACTATTCAGAAAAACTCTCATTAAATGTAAGAACAAAACTTTGTAACTAAATAAATAAAAATAGCTTAAAATAAAAAAATTACCAAAACTATAACATGTTTTCTTTTATATGTCACAGATTAAACTTCACTAAAACACCACCTAGAAAATTCAAAACAAAGATTTGCGTCCAAAACAACAATAAAATCAACATTAAAAAAATATATAACAAGTAAGTATATGACTTAACCAACAAATAAAATAAACAAATTAAAACTAATGAATTTCATAAAAAAGCAAAACATAGCTAACAAATACTTTTCTTTCAACAACTTTTACAGAACTCAACAAAACAACAACATCAACGAAATAAACTTTATCAACTAAAAATAGTAAGTATATATTTTTTTACAACTAAAGACTTAATAATAGAAATAATCAAATTAACTAAAACTATGACGTTTTCCTTTATATTTCACAGGTTACACTTCACTAAAACTCCCCCTAAAAACCTCAAAACAATGATTAACTTCGAAAACAAGGGGGGCGCTAGAGGGCGCACGGCAAGATGGCCGCACTGGTGTGAGGCTCTGCCCGGCCGAGCCACAATCCGTCCATTATCTGCTGCATCCATTAACATCTACGCCCGCTAGACACCTGCGAGGCTTAGTGCACCCCTGCTGAACCTGCTAGTGACGACTGCAGCCCTGTAGACTTGCTGGATGAGTGCTGGCGCGATTGGACCACACTGACGCCGCGGCATAGCAAAATGGCGGCTGCTGTGTTGCTGTAGGCCTTCCTGGGCTGCGGGGCCTTGGCGCGTCCGCCTAGGGCTCCATGCTACACCCTCTTGTATCCTGAGGGCTCCGACCTGGGATCGCCGCTGCTGGCCCTGCGGTGAGGCTGCGGGATCGGCGGGAAAAAAACGGTGAGGAACCGTCTGCTGGGGCGAGGCGTGTTACGGAGCCTGGGAGGAGTGCGAGAGGCGGACCTCGGCGTGGGAACCTGCTGTGGCTCTCGGAGGTCCCGGACGCCCGTCGGCGCTGGCTGCGGTGAGTGGGGTTGCGGCCTGGCCCCGGTTCGGGCTGCGGAGGCGGGTGCGGGCCTGGGTTAGGGCCGCGGCCTGCGAGCTGCGGCTGGTGCCGGGTGCAACGTGCACGGCCTAGCCTTCGCTGAGCAGTGACGGGCGCGGGAGGAGACATCGTCTGGCCTGCTGCCGGCCGCTTCACTGGGGTCGCCTGACTGTCGGCCGCCGGAGCCGCCGCTTCAGCCTGCCGTCACCTTGCCGGCTCAAGGGGCAGACAGAGATCCTTTGCCCGCTACAGCTCCCGTACATAGATGGGACTGGGCTAGCCTACGCCGAGGTACATCGGGAGAAATACGAGCCTGCTAGTGCCGGGGCCTGGGGGTGCGGTACCTCGGCGGTCCTCAGCTTGTGCCTGAGTCCTGCAGAGGCCACTGAGTTGATTCGCTATATCCGGGGCATTGCACACGGCGTCTGAAGGCAACTACAACGCTAAAGACATTTACAGATAGTGCCTGTGGGGCTGCACATTATCCCCCGTGTTCATCTCCTCGCATTTGATCCCTGCCACGGGGGGTGCCCAGTCAGGAGCCATGGGGAGGACAGACAAGTCACAACCACGCCTAACTTTCGAGTCACGCAAGCCCACTAAAACTCCGCAGATGGCTGCATCAGACTCGGAGGCTGATGCCCTAGCAGATGGCCCCCCCACACTGGAATCCACGTTACTGGCCATGCAGCGCACTCTGCAGTCCATTGAGGGCACGATGGCTGCTGTTAACCATCGCCTTGACCACATGTCATCTCAGCTTGAAAAACAAAGTGTGCGCATGGGAGAGGTGGAACAGAGGGTATCGGCTACGGAGGATGGCCTGAGTTCAGTTGCAGACAAGACACTAAATATGGAGAAAGTATTAGCTCTCATCCAAGCCAAAAATGAGGATTTAGAAGCGTGGTCCCGGCGCAACAATATCCGCATTACTGGGCTGCCGGAGTCCACGAATGTGGGGAAAATGGAGACCTATGTAGAAAACCTTGTCTCTGAGATTTTTGGCACGGATCAATTTTCTAGTATGTTTATTGTGGAGCGTGCCCACCGCTCTCTCGCTGCCCGGCCGGTTCCGGGGGCGCCACCTCGCCCAATTATAGCTAGGATCTTGAACTATAGGGACCGTGACACCATATTAAGGATGGCAAGAGAGAAGGGCACTATCATTCATCAGGGTAACACACTGGCCTTCTTCCCTGACTTCACTGTGGCTGTTCAAGCGGCCAGACATGAGTTTGGCACTGTAAAAAAGTTTTTACAAACTGAGGGGGTTCCATATGCAATGCTGTATCCGGCCCGTCTGCGTATCGGCGTGGACGGAGACTGTAAGATATTCTCATCCCCAAAGACCGCGATGGAGCATGCCAAGCAGTTGAAGCGCAGGAGACGTGAGTCCAGTTCTGCTCCTGAAGGAGAGGAGTAGTGGCGGGATCCATACGCTGACTCGACCTTACATACTTATATAGCCTCTCGGACTGCCTCCCACTATGCCGAGTTACACCAGTCGGTTTTCACGCTGTATGCTGCCTTTCTCATGAAAAATGTTTATACTTATTACCAGTGGTGTTGCCTTATGAGACCTGAATTCCCTAAGTTTCTATAATTGTTATAATCCCAGGTTACTTCTGTCTGGGGTGAGTGTTCACTATCTAGGGCCTATCTCACGAACCCAATTGGGGTTTTGCTCATTTTGTTCCCTTTGGTAGCCTCGCCGCCCAGGGGGCCGCAGCACTTTGTCTAAGATGGGTGTTTGGGCATGGGCAAATTTCTATACTGGCGCACGTTAGACCTGCTCGGCCATCTCCTGCCTAATAGGAGGCTAGTAGCACTCTGTGCCCCCCGTCAATGGGTGTACCCCAATTTTGCACTGTTTTTGTTGGGTATTTGGGGGGAGGAAGGGTAGGGTATTGGGATGGCTTTGGCGTGTTGGGGCTGCTGAAGTGGGTGGGGGGTTGGGTGAGTTGGTTTGGAGAAGGCAGAATGATGATGATACTAATTTGGATAACCATTATTTGGGTATGCAATTGTACTATGGGTGACAACTACCCATTATATTTTTCATGTACTCTATTAGGGCGGGCCTTTAACTATGAATAACACAATCAAGTTCCTCACCTGGAACGTACGTGGACTAAACACGCCTAAAAAGATTAGATCGGTGTTTGCATATTTGGATCGTATGGGAGTGCAAATTGCCCTCTTGCAAGAGACGCATTTAACGACTGATTCAGCGAGCAAAGTTGGCACACATTGGGCGAGAGCCAGGGCTGCGTCCTCTTTCTCTACCTACTCTAGAGGTGTGCTAACTCTGGTAAAAAAGGGTGTACCCTTTACTGTGATTCGATCAGAAACGGATGATCATGGGCGAGTGGTGATGGTGCATGGGCATTTGAGTGGTGAGAGCGTATTAATTGTGAACGTGTACGGTCCAAATGCGGATGACCCTGCATTTTACTCTGATGTGTGGCGTAGAATACCGATGTTCCCTCCGGCTGCAATTATATGGGGGGGGATTTTAATCTGTGCCTGGATGCTACAATGGACAGAGCTGGCAGCAGTGAGATGCGGCCCAAACGCGCTGCGGACGTGCTACTGGGACTACTAGATACCGGTCACTTACATGACATTTGGCACAAACGTCACCCCGCTGGTCGGGAGAGCACATTTACTTCGTCGGTGCACGGGTCCTGGTCCCGTATTGATCTTTGGCTCGTCTCGGAGGTGGTCTGTACTTGGACAGCTGCGGTGTCGCATGAGGCACGCACTCTGTCTGACCACTCCCCTGTACTCCTTGCGCTGCAAATTCCTACATATCAGAGACCACCATTTGCGTGGAGGCTCCAACCCTCAGAACTGAAGGACCCTGTATTCAAGCAGACAATAGCCGAGGCAATTAAAAACTATTTTCGGGAAAATGATGGGACAGTAGACAGCGCTGGGGTGTTATGGGAAGCGTTTAAAGTCACCATAAGGGGATCTTGTATAGGGGCCCAATCCGGAGTTTTGCACGACATTAGACGTAGGATACTAAAATTAGCATCTGATATCTCTCAACTAGAACGGGACTATGAGTCCGATCCCTCCACTGCTAAATTAGCTGCAATAAGGAAGCTTGTCATGGATCACAATGAAACAGCAGACCAGGAACTGTTGCACTGCTCCCAGCATAGAATAGCACGGTACTATGGTGAGGTTGGCCGCCCAGGCCGCTCCCTTGCGCAAAAGCTATCGGAACCGCGTAGCCAGGAGAATATAACCGAACTCATTGACGAAAATGGGGTAACCCGCCATTCGACAGCGGTACTCTGCGATACTGTTTTGCAGTTCTATACCAGTCTCTACGCCTCCAAAGTGTCTCCACCGACTGTGGAGATAGATGCATACCTTGACGATGTCGCACTCGGATGGCTGTCCAATTCTCACCGGGAGTACCTCGTACAACCGTTTGATGAGGAGGATGTTAAAGAGGCCATAATGTCCCTACCAACCTGTAAAGCTGCGGGGCCGGACGGGCTGCCCAGTGAATTTTATAAAGCATACGCGTCAGATCTGGCCCCTCGGCTGCTGGAAGTTTATGCAGAAGCCTATGAGAAAGGGACATTGCCGCCCTCTCTCCGGGAAGCTCTACTTGTTACACTGTTAAAACCTGATAAGCCCTCAAATCAATGTGGGTCATATCGGCCTCTTTCAATTATCAATATTGATGCAAAAATTTTGGCTAAGATGATTGCTACTAGGATACAACCCCTAGTGGTGTTGCCAGATCAGTCTGGGTTTGTCACGGAGCGTTCCACGACTCATAACTTGCGCACGCTCTTCTCTACTCTGCATTATTTTGAATCAGACTTTCAGGTGGTGGCTGTGCTTCTGGATGCAGCAAAAGCCTTTGACTCTTTGCAGTGGCCTTTTATGTTCACTGTACTGAGTAGGATGGGCTTTCCTCCCTTTTTCCTACAGTGGCTCAGGGTGCTATACAGTGGTCCGGTTGCCCGCGTCCGGGTCAATGGGTGGGTGTCATCATTGTTCCACATCGAAAGAGGCACACGACAAGGGTGCCCCCTATCACCTATGCTCTTCTCTCTAGCCCTGGAGCCCCTGGCCTGCAAACTGCGTCAGAAGCACGCCACGGCTGCTCTGTGGTTCCGGCAGCAGCCACTGATTGTCTCCCTTTACGCGGACGACATGTTGCTATATGTTCGCGAGCCAGCTGTGCACCTATCTGCGCTATTAAGGGAGTATGTGCAGTTTGAGAGATTTTCGGGCCTTGGGATCAATTGGGCAAAATCTGTAGTGTTTCCTCTAACTGCGCTCACGAAAGAAGTGGAGATGGACTTCCCCTTGCCCTGGACATCTGACCCGGTGAAATATCTTGGGGTTTGGGTGCATAGGGATCCAGACACAGTCGTCTCTGAGAATTATGGCCGTACGGTTACGCGCATTTCTGAACAGGCTGCGAGATGGGCGCACCTACCCCTCTCTCTGGCGGATAGGATAGCGGTAGTAAAAATGGTCTTTTTGCCTAAATTGTTATATTTTTTTGTCAACATTCCTATAAAATTAAATATAGTGTTGTTCCGTACTCTACAATCTGCACTTTTAACATTTGTGTGGGGCGGTAAGAAACCCAGATGCAGGTGGGATCTTTTAGTTCAGCCTTTCGACCGCGGTGGCTTCGAGGCTCCTGATCTTCGTCTCTACTACCTGTGCGGGCAGGCGCAATTTGCACATTACTGGCATTTCCCCCAGCGCTTCCAGCCTCATGTGGCTATTGAATTGGATGCTGTTCTCTTTATGCAGTTGCAGGCAGTGGCCCTCTCCGGGGGATCGGGTGGCCCGCGGACCGAGATTAACCCTCCACAGTGCACGGCGTGGGCATGGCGAATGCTTGCGGCACGGGCTCAATTATCCTATCTATATGCTCCATCGCTTCCATTAGCTTAACACCCTGATCTTTCCGCGGCACGTGAGGCATCTGCCCTACGAGAGCTTGCCGCAGCGGGTATCTCTCGGCTGGGAGACCTTTACAAGGGGGGTCAATTTAAAACACTACGGGAGGCGCAGAATGGCACGGATCGTGGTTTTATGTTTAGCTTTACATACGTCAGGGTCCGTCAAGCTGTCCGTGCAGTATATCCAGAATACCCTGCGGAGCCCACTACTTTACGGGCTTTGCAGGCGATGCTGTCGGGAGAGGGGCGTAGGGGTTTAATCACTAAACTATCCAATGCCTCCTTGCGTGAACGGGAACAGGAAGATCATCCCTCTTGCTTACGCTGGCAAGCAGCGCTGGGAATATCTATTGCACCGGAGGTTTGGATGGCGTGCTGCCAACTCACGGGTCGCCTCACGGCTAACTGTAATCTTAGAATTATTCACTTCAAATTCCTGCACCAGGTATACTACTCCCCCTTGCAATTACACAAGTATGGTCTGCGAGAGACTGCTAGCTGTGTGAGATGTGGAGCAGCGGATGCAGACTTTCTCCATGTTGCCTGGTTGTGTACGGGTGTATTTGCATTCTGGACCGCTGTGGCGAACATGCTCACTGATATTGTGTTGGAGCCTGTATGTTGCACTCCTGAGATATGCTTGCTGGGCTACGTTAAACGCCTTAAGCCATGCAACAGGCGCATTGTGGCAGTTTCTGCCCTGTTTGCGAAAAGGGCGGTAGCGCAGTGCTGGGGAGCTAAGACCATACCCACGGTAAAAAAATGGCTCCGTGACCTGATCTACTGTAGAGATTAGCTACAGATATATGAGGAGGAGCTTCCTGAGTCGTCCCGCCCCAAAGATTTTTGGGCCCCCCTCACAGCGTATTTGTTCTCCCACCCTGATCTATTGTGAATTTCTTGTGCTGCATCCTCCCTCTTCACCTATAGCTCAACGATCCTGTGGAGGTGCTTGCTTGCCGCCCTGGCATTTGCCACTCCCAAAACGGTTCCCTGGAATTGGTGTGTTCGCTGTTCCCGGCCCATAGTGGTGGACTATGCGCAAGAACTCTCTTTATAATTGTCCTTGCTATTACCTTACATACGATGATGTATTGCTGTGCCCGTAATGTACTGAAATTTTGATGTTGCTCTGCCTGGGAGGGTGGTGGGTGCGGGGTTTGTAGGGATTGTATGATTTTTTCATTCTGTATCATTTTGTATCGTTGACTGTTTTTATATTTTTGAAATCGATTCAAAAAAAAAAAAAAACTTCGAAAACAAGTACAAAATCAACATTAAAGAATAATATAAAACTAAGTAAGTATATAAATTAACCAACAAACAAAGCAAACTAATAAAAAACAATAAATTAAATTAAAAATCTAAATATAACTAACTAATACTTTTCTTTTCACAGCTTCTACAAACTTCAACAAAACAACAACAACAAAATAAACTTCAACTAAATAAGTAAGTATTTTTTCTCAACTAAATAAAAATAGAAACTAAATAAACGAAATAATCAAATTAAATCTAACATTTTAATAAAAATAACATTTTCCTTTTAAACCAACAGAAAAAAAGAAACCAGTGAATCAACCATGACCATCAATAAAATATCCAACAAGAAAATTAAAGCAAGACAAATGTAAGTTTATTTTCAAATATAATAATTATGCAAACATGTTTACTATTCAAAACCTTGTCATTAATAAATATATATATACATATATTCACAGATAAACAAAACAAATGGCAGAAGGAGCAAAATTCATCACATCACAAAAGGGAAAACTACTTCTGTGCTACATGGGCTATACTTATACACAAGAAAAAATAGCAGGAAACAAAACCAATTGGAAATGTAGTAAATACTACTCCAATTCTTGCTATGGGAGAGCCACAACAGTAGAAACAAATGTAGTTATTGCCAGGGAACACAACCGTCCCCCCAATGTGACAGAAATCGAAGTCAGAGATGCTCTAGAAACCATCAGAGAAGCAAGCACCAGCTCCCAACAGACCAGTACCCAAATACTAAAAACCCTATTAACAAGGGTTCCTGAACATGTCACAGGACAACTACCATCCATTCCCACTCTAAAAAGATTAATAGCCAGAACTAAAAGAGCTACTACTCAAACACCACCCACCCCCCAAACTTTTGCATAAATAGAAATCTTACCGGAATACACTGTCACCCACAAAGATGAGAAATTCATTCTTTTTTTAACAACAAATTTTATTGAGTTTACAACACCCAGTGGGTGAACCCCTGTAGTCAGTATAGAGACACATATCAATATGCAAATACAACCGATACCTACGAGGGTTTCACCAGAGAATCTGCTAAACATGCAGTCCAACATCCCACCCCTCCCCCCTCCCCTGCACCACTCTTCCCACCTGAAATGAGAAAGACATACATGATCATAACACTGTGTCCAATGCCCCAGCCAATGAGCACCTTAGATTGGGGAATCATTGATGATGAGTCTTGCAATAGGGTCAGGATTCGCTGACTGTGTATGGATAGATAGGTCAATGCCCCGGTATTCAGCCCACTTGGACCAGATCCTCCCATGTTTCTGCGGGCAACCCCGTGCCTGAAACACCGCCACTTCCGCCGACATACATGTATCTAGGGCTGTCTTCCAGGCCGCCACCCCGGGGGAGAGGAGACTTCCAATGCTGCGCTATATCACGCTTGGCTAAGGTGAGACCGAGGAATAGAAGGTGCCTCTTATATCTGTTTCCCCCGATGTCCTCCGTGCCATGAAGAAGTATCAATCGAGGATCCTCCGGGAGGTCCCAGCACAACACCCGCCCCAGACAGGACAGCACCCCCGACCAAAAATGTTGTAGTGCCGTGCAACTCCAGACCGTGTGGAGGAAGGACCCGTCGTCAGAATTACAACGGAGGCAGGTTGGGGACTGAATAGCCCCCATCTTCCAAAGGCGAAGGCGGGTATAATATACCCTATGAAGGTACTTAAACTGTATCAACCTGTACCTAGAGGAGACGGCAGCATACCTGGGGCTGGCAAGGGCCCCAGTCCAATCATCGTCCGTGAGGGCCGGTAAATCCACCTCCCAAGCTGCCCTAGTCCGGTGTATGCGCGTCTTGGAGTGCGTTGTCAGGGTCTGATATATTTGACGGATTTGGTGCCCTCCCAGATCCCCCATCAACAGTCTGCCCTCTAGTGGTTGGAATTCGGGTAAGGACGTTAGGTGCTTTATCAGGGGGGACAGGGCATGGCGAAGCTGAAGATACCTGTGGAAATGGGACTTGTGTAGATCAAACTCCTCCTGCAGACTCTGAAAGGATTTAAGCGTGGTCCCTCGCATCACATCACCCAATGTAGAGATTCCAATAGTATCCCATCCCCGGAACCCGGCTAGAGTGGAGACGGGCCGAAGGCGCGTGCCTCGCCAAAGGGGAGTCGCACCTGTCAGCGTATCCCACCAACCCATGGACCGGGATACTCGTCTCCAGATCTGGACTACGGTACTACAGGCGGGGGAAGAGCCTCCAAGGACGAATTGCTGTATAAGAGATCTAATAGTGGATGTGCCGCCAGGAAGAGCCGGTCCACCGCATAGGCCGGATCAGTCTGAGGATTGTACCACCATTCATTGATGACTAAGAGCTGGGACGCCCAATAATACGCCCGTACGTCCGCCGCTGCAATGCCACCGCAATAGGTGGATTGGATACAGGTCGCCAGCGCCACCCGGACCGCCCCCCCCCAGAGGAATCTATTTAGGAGCGCATTGATTTGAAGAAACCACGACGGAGGGATCGGGAACGGGAAATTTTGCAACCTATAAAGCAAGCGTGGCAGTGATACCATTTTGAATATTGCAGACCGGCCGTATAAGGATAAGGGAAGGTGGGACCATACCGTCGTCTCCTCACGTACTGCCGGAAGCAGGGGGGCTATGTTGCGCGACCACGCCACGACGGGGCATCTAGAGATATGGACGCCGAGGTATCTAAACCCTTCGTCCGCAATGACCAGCTGTGAGGCCCAGGTTTGACTTCCCTGTGCGCCGCATATGGGAAAGAGGATCGACTTGGACGGATTGGCATGTAGTCCTGTCGTCTCACCGAACACCCGCAAGATCTGGAGCACCCTCGGTCCGGTGACCCAAGGGTCAGAAAAGAAAAATAGCGCATCATCAGCATATAGTGCTATCCTGTCCGAACACTCGGGTGACCAGACCAGTCCCCGGTAAACCGCATCCCTGCGTACCCACTCAGCCAGTGGCTCTATCGCTAAAGCGAACAGAAGCGGAGAGAGGGGGCAACCCTGTCTGGTCCCTCTGCGGATGGGGAAGGAGGGAGAACGGTGGCCAGCCACACGGATCGAGGCCGTAAGATCTGTGTACAGCAATTTAACATACGCGCGGAACCGGGGCCCCAGGTTGACAGCTTCCAAAAGTTTAAAAAGGTAGGTCCAGCTCAAGGAGTCGAACGCCTTGTCGATGTCAGCTAGCAGGACCGCCGCAGGGCGTCCCAGACGGTGGGCCTCGGCAACAGCGTTGTGCGCTCGCCGTATGTTATGCCTAGTGGAGCGTTGGGGCATAAAGCCTGACTGGTCCGGGTGGACGAGGTCCAGAATACAGGTGCGGAGGCGTTCAGCCAACACCTTCCCCAGTAGTTTCGGCTCGAAGTTTAATAGGGATATGGGACGGTATGAGTCCGGGGCCTCCGGAGGGCGGCCCGGTTTGAGAAAAACCACAATTTCGGCATGGCGCCAGTCCAGGGGCAAGATCTTCTGCTCCAACGCCTGGTGCAGCGCGCCAAGAAGGTGGGGACCAACGGTCCCCATTTGGGAGCGCAAAAAGTCACAGGGGAACCCGTTGGGGCCTGGTGCACGGCCTGGGTGGGTATTGGTGAGGGCTGCCTGCAGCTCCTCCACCGAGATAGGCTCGTCAAGAACAGCTCGCTGCACATCAGAGAGGCGTTTTGGAGGGATATCTACAAGGAAGGCATCAATAAGCGGTGCAGCGAGTTCCTCACGCTCACAGTACAGGGCCGTATAAAAATCGGCAAAGGCCTGCACCACCGCCCCCGGGGTGACGCACATGTCACCGGCAGGGGACCTCAATAGAGGGACTTGCGTCGGGGAGGCCCTCGCCTGACATAGTCGGTGGAGCATCTGGCTAGACTTATCGCCCCAGTGATATATCCGGTGCAGGGTCGCCAGCCAGGCATCCCTGGCATTGTCCGTGAGCAGCTGGTGCAACTGCTGTTGGACATGGAGCAGGTTACGGCGGGCACCGGCGTCGGAGCTTTCCACTAACGAGGCCTGGAGAGCGAGCTGTCTAACTTCTAGATCTTGGATCTGTGCCATGCGGCGCAGCTTTTCCCCAGTGCGATAGCTAATATCAGCCCCCCGAATTGTCGGCTTAAAGGCCTCCCACAATATTATCAGGGATTGAGTGGACCCGGTGTTGAAAGCAAAATAATCTGCCGTGGCTCGATGGAGCATCTCCCGATATCCGGTATCTCTAAGCAACCAGGGAGACATGCGCCAGTGATAGGAGGGACGACTGGTCTGCAGACGGAGTTTGAGCTGAATGGGTGAGTGATCAGACAGGCCACGTGGGAAGATAGAGGTATGTGACACCCGATGCAGGTAGCTGCCTGGGAGGAACATGTAATCCAGACGTGAGAGGGTGGGGTGTACGGATGATGCGTATGTAAATCCATTTTCAGAAGGATGATAAGCCCGCCATGTGTCCACCCAACCCAATGTATGGGCCAAGATGTTGAGTTTAGACCTAGGAGGAGGGGTGGTCGGCGGTCGTGCCCGCCACCTATCCGGGGAGCCATTACGTCGTTCCAGTCCCCACCCAGGATAGTCAGGCCGTCGGGGAATTCCCCCCAGAGTTGCGTCAGTCTGTCAATGAACGTCCGACCTAGAGGGGGTGGGGCGTATATGCTCCCAATTGTAATCTGTTCCCCAGCCAGGGTGCCGGAA
Organism: Calotriton arnoldi; assembly: GCA_963921515.1. Classification (NCBI taxonomy): domain Eukaryota; kingdom Metazoa; phylum Chordata; class Amphibia; order Caudata; family Salamandridae; genus Calotriton; species Calotriton arnoldi. The sequence goes on from CAWUFW010000240.1 coordinate 1,567,974, forward strand.
ACGGCCGTAAAACGGCCACCCGGGTCGAACCAATGCTGAGTAACTTGAAATGGGACCCTGCGGTGAATAAGGATGGCCGTACCTCGTGCCCCCCTTGAGAAGCCAGAATGGTACACCGTGGCATAGCCATAGCGAGACAGACACGTGGCCTTGTTGCCTAGCATGTGAGTTTCTTGCAGCAGCAAGACATCTGCTGAGTAGCGTTTTGCCAGGTGTAGTACAGCCCCTCTTTTAATCTTATTCAACAGGCCTCGTACATTCCAAGACACGATATTGAGATCTCCTAGGGGAGTGCCATTAGCTGTATGTGTCATGAGCTATCGGTAAGGTGTAGAGCAGCGGACATTGTGGACATATGGGACATCGTGGTGCGTATATCATAAAAAACAACTGTATAACTAACAACGAATCGCCCTCCCAACCCCTCCCCCCGCCCCCCCAGCCCCTATACTTCCTGGAACACGGAGTACCTGTCGCGGCGGAATCTCGTCCTGGCCCCCAAACGTGGAGGCCCCGGCGGACCCTCCAAAGGATCCCCCCACCCAACATTACCCATAAAAACTCAAAACAGGGAAGGCGTGGAGAACCCACTCCCTCCAGGGAAAGAGCAAAAGTCCCTGGCTCTTAGTGGCAGGATATCCCGGCCTGTAGCAGCAGCCAACGGGCTCCGCCGTCGCATGAGACCGGGAAGAGTCAATACACCAGCGTATGTCCCAGCCTCGGGCTGCCTCAGTCTGCAGGGTCCTTCTTGTTCTGGGAGCGCCAGTTTGAGCGGGATCGATGTCGTCGATGAGTAGCGTCGCCTCCCTTCCGTCCACCCCGATGCGAGCTTTGAGAAGAGTCAGAGTCTAAAGGGGTGGGAATGCGGCTTCAGGTGTCGTCGCTCATCTGTCCACGCAAATACTTCCTCTGGAGTATCAAAGAAATATGTTTTTGAATCATAAATGACCTTCAGACGGGCCGGGAACATGAGCGCATAGGATAGGTTCAGATCCCGCAGCCGCCGCTTGGCCGCAACAAAGGATTGGCGTTGCTGCTGAACCGTCCGGGTGTAGTCCGGGAAGGCCATGATGCGATGGGACTCAAAGATCATTTCATCCTTATGTGTCCTGGCAAAGCGAAGAATGGCATCGCGGTCAGCATAATTTAGAAGGCGAGCAATAACCGGGCGTGGGCGCTCCCCCGGCGGCGGCTTCTTGGTCAGGGCGCGATGGGCCCTCTCGATCATGAAGCAGGAAGAAATGTCATCTGCGGGTAGCCGCGCCCTGAGCCATTCTGAGAGGAAGCCACCCATCGAGGATCCCTCGCAACCTTCTGGAAAACCCACCAGGCGGATGTTGTTGCGGCGGGCCCGCCCCTCCGCGTCTTTGGCCCTTGCCTCCAGCTCTTTAGATACCATGGCCAGCTTGTCAACCTTCTTCTGGAGGGTGGAGACAGTATCCTCAACCGCGGAGACCCTCGTCTCGGCCTCGGTGATTCGGTCGACCGCCTTCCGGAGGTCCTGGCGGAGGAACGACACTTCGGACCCCACCGCACCGATCTGGGCCTCGAGAGCGGTTCGTGACTGATTGATGGCCTCCAGGAGTGTCGCCGTATCTGATGAGACGCCCTCTGCGGCACCTTTATTCGCTGGGGTGGCTGTGGTGTATTGGTCAATGGTAGGTTGTTTGGGTGCCGCCGCACCGGGGTTGCCCTTACCCATGATGGCGTGGAGGGTCCGCTCCAGAGCAGTCAGTGCCGCAGCCAGAGAGAATGATAGAAGGGGGGATCGGTAGAGTTCACCACCCACCTCAGGGCGGGGCGGATCACCACGACCGCGTCCCCAGCGCAGGTGCCCGATCCCAGGCGGCGCCGACAGGTATCTCCGTCAAGAGCCTCCGGGGTCTCCCAGATACGGGGCAGTCAGGACTGTCCGTGTGGCCGCCCCGGGCAGGCCGGGGGGAGGGACCGGCGGAGCCCTCCGCCAGGGGGTCAGGCGCGTGGGCAGCAGCAGAGTCCAGCCCGACAGGTCCCCCGCCCAGCTCACCGCAATACCTTATGGCACCGGAGTCTTCAGGCAGGGCGGCAGTCAACGGCTGTCCAGGGGCCTGCCAGGCCCCACCGGCAAAATCCAGGCCCAGGGTAGGCCCCACAGATCCAAAGCCCCTCCTGCAGGGGACCGGAGGTAGGCGCAGCCGGCAGAGGGGCACCGTGATCGTAGTGCACTCCCTGCTGCCCCTCAGGGCCGGGGCCCGATCAGCAGCTTTCCGGGGGGGCCGCCGGGCAGGATAATAGCATCCCCAGCCGCGCCACCAGTGAATCGCGGCCGCCGCAGCTCAGCCGCAGCCGCCCGCCGATGCGTGCGTGGTCTCCGCCGGTCCGGCGGCCGAATTGAGCTCCCTGCCGCCACCAAGGTGTCCCAGCGCGATCGCCGCAGGCCCGTGAGCAGCCCGCTCGCACAAGCCCAAGTGTCGGGGACCAGGATAATGGCGGATGCTGTCCCTGGAAGGAGCGAACAGCGGAGCTCTACGGAGACGCGTCCGCCATGTTCGGCTCCTAGGCCACGCCCCCCCGAGAAATTCATTCTTCATGACAATAATAGTCATGAAAAACGAATTATAATCTATGCCAACAACAACATACAAAAAATAAAAAACAGCGAAACGTGGATGATGGATGGTACATTCAAAGTTTGCCCCAAGCCTTTTTACCAACTCTATACCATCCACGGCGAATATGAAGACACTAACATCTCCTTCATATACCCACTTATCCCCAATAAACAAAATACCACCTACATAGAGCTCCTTACAATAATAAAACAACACACCGACAACTACTTCCCACAAAAAATAATCATTGACTTTGAACAAGCAATGATAGAGTCAATTTTAAAAATATACCCACACACTGCAATACAAGGTTGCTATTATCACTTCAACCAAAGTATCTGGAGACACCTACAAAAATCTACTCTAAGTATAGATTACGCCAAAAATAGCAACTTTGCCTATCAAATCAAAAAATGAATAGCCCTGGCCTATGTACCAACAACTGAAGTAGCCAACTGCTATAACATACTTCTTGAAAGCCCTTTCCACCAAGCAAACGAAACAAAACTAACTCCCTTCCTAGACTACTTGGAAGACATTTGGGTGGTAAGGCTACATAGGTCAGGGCACCGTAGGCAACCAAAATTCCTAATACCTTGGTGGAATGTCTATAATACCACCCTAGCTCAAAAAGCTAAAACTAATAACGCGGTGGAAGGATGGCACAATGCCTTCCAAGCCACAATAGGAAGAGGACAACCAACCTTACACAAACTAATAGAAGCCATCAAAAAAGAACAGAGCTATCAAGAGCTAAGGCTAGAGCAATCCCTAACTAAGGGGCTGATTACGATGGCGGTGAACCCGCCACCGGCAGGCGGCCGGTGGCGGGTTCACTGCCATCGTAAGGCCAATTACCGCCTGCCAGATTAGGCTGGCGGGCGTAAAGCCCGTCCGCCACGGGTCCGACAGAGACAATTGTTACGATTGCCTGTCGGACCGCGCTGCATCCACAGAATGGTGGCGGTGCCTAGCAGGCACCATCCGCCAGATCAGGATGCTGGATCCCCGCCAGCCTTTCCATGGTGGTTCAACCTCCATGGAAAGGCTGGTGGGGATGTATTTTGGGGGCCGGTTGCGGGCCCCCCTTGTGCAGGGGCAGTTGGTGTGTGCAGTTGGCGGGCACCTATGGTGCCCCCCTACATTTCCCTGCACCATGTGGCAGGCACTGCATGGTGCCTGCCACGTAGTGCAGGGAAATGTAAACAGTGCTTTTTTAACATTGCGGCGGGTGCTGCAGCCAGCAGCACCCGCCGCAATGTTAAACATGCCATTTGCGGCCGCCGTGGTGGCAGTCGCATCCTAATTTCATTTGCGGGATCACCGCCTTATAGGCGGGCGGTCCCCATCCCCGGAAAGATGGCGGACGGACTCCGCTATCGGAATGACCCCCTAAAATAGGCCCTAAACTCAGCTAGCAAATAAAAACAATGTATGAATACCTACAACACAAAACTCGACTATTTCCAAACACCAAAGGGCTAGAAGACCTAGACATAATTGCTAAATCTATACTTTAAACAAAAAACAATGCTAAACATCATAAGCATTTTAAAATCACAAAACATTTAAACAACATAACTCTACTCTTTTTTAAATTAATAATTATAATTGTCATTTAAAAATTAAAACGTACATATAAATATATGACATAATATAATTATTAAAATAAAAAAGAAACAAACCAAATGTAACCAAAAACATTTCCCACCCATAATAATAAAAAATAACTTACAAGTATGTCGCAGTAGACGGTCCTCGAAAATGAACAAATCCATAGTAGATAAAACGAAAAACGAATCCATCCGAAAAAAAAGCCCCCAAAAAATGCAGAAATACAACTGTAGAAAAAAAGCTCCAACGACGAAATACTCTCAATAACTAAGCCCTCAAAAACCCAAAAATTAGCTTAAAAAAAAAAGCTCCAACAAACCCGAAAAATAAAAGGAAATGTAAAAAAGTAACTTGTTTCAAAGAAACAAAATACATTTTTCCTTTTTAAAAAAAGAAACGCGTCCTCACGAAACGGGAAACCTGTAAAGAAAAAAAAACAACACCCTCCCACAATACCATGTACAAATCCACACGCATTAATATCAACATTAAATACAACATAACATAATTAAACAACACATAACTATCACTACATAACACTCTACTTCTCTTCAACACTACGTCAAACACATAAAACACTAAGGGGCTCATTACAATGGCGGACGGAAGTGCCTCCGCAGTGCTGGCGGTGGCGGAAAACATCGATTTAGTTACTCCGGAAGCGGTCTTTGCGACCACCATATTACAATGGGCCAAGATAGCCCAATTTTCGACCGTTGCGGTGTTTCCGGTCCGCACGATTTCACATTACGCAAGGATGCCGGATGGAGCCAACAGAGAAATGCCGCCGAGCGGAATGACGTTCCGTCCGCCAACTAGATTATGATGTATCAAAGATCACATCACACCGCGGCGGTAAAACCACCGCATCTCGGATGGCAGAAGCACAACTACGGAGAGAGAAACTCAAGCCTGAAACGCCTCAACACGATCCCAGCTGTCATGGATCCTGCTATAAAGGCCTTTCCGCTGCTCTACCTGATCCACAACCAGCGGATAAGACGACGTTGCGTTCAACAGCTGAGGTACTTCCAAAACATCTCCCAGCATGCAACCCCTGTTCAACACCAACACCCAGGAATCGTCCAGGCAGGGCCAGCTCTGGGAGTCCTTGGGGCACCGGGCGAAGTGGAATGTGTGAGGCCCCTCTAATTCACATGAGGGACACCTTCAGGGCTCTTGAAGCTGCCTTGTGCAGACTCCTCCTGGGTCGCAGCACCCCTCTCTGCCACCTACAAGCACCTCTCACACAGCTCCGATCGGGCTGAAGGTGTCAGAATAGCTTGGGGGATGGGAGTCAATACACTGCATGTATGAAACATTACCCAATAAGAAGATTTGAACCCCTCGGTAGTAATTTTCTTACACAAGGTGTGTTCTTCACCTTTCACTTTCCGCTGTCTGCGTGAGGATAAGGAGTTTTTCCTAACAGGGGTGGACTGTGATTCAACAGTGGGACACGCTGCTGTTGAATTGCACGGCGCTTGCAATGTCTCCGCACCGAATCTTGCCTGCTTACTAAAAGGAATGCCAGTACCTCCCATAATTCCCACACTCACGTTGCTGTCTAACAGAAGTTATCTCATCCTTAGAAACCACAACTGCTGTGGCTTACGGGCAGGCATACCATACATTGTAACCGTTTCTGAACGAGTCACTTGTTGCAGCAATGTCCTATTTCCGCCCCCACATGGGATTGTAGATAAGACGCTGTGGCCTTCCATTCCTACTGTGTAAACAGATTTCAATAAACTAAGCAGACTCAAAGCGCTATTGTTCCAACAGGAAATGGCTCTCACTTCGGCTCGAAAGACCTTTGAATTACAGGTGGCCAGGACTTCTAGTGAAATCCAGTCACTGTTGAACACGAATCTCCCACTACATTTTGGGGAACTGATTCATCAAATATTTTATGCTTCTGAGACCGAAGGCCATGCACATTTTTTTCAAACTGGTGGGATCTGGCCTTGTTCCATCTTCACGGACGATATTTGTTGTAATACCACCTTTCATACAATCTATTTTTCAAGTGCTTTTGGAGGCTTGCCGGTAATCCTCTTGGTCGATGGTGCAGTTCTGGTGTTTCTACCACTACTTCGGAATGGCTGCCCGTCATGTGGTACTCGACCATCTGGTACAATTACAGCTGTACCGCAGACGGATGCATGAACTTTTTGGGTGCTTGCCTCTGCCTGCCATAAGTGCTGCTTATGGACTCACCTACCGTTATGCCTATTTTACTTGCGTCCAACCTGAATTCTGGTGCAGAAAGTGCTCATTCACCTGGGCTGTGGATGTGTGCCTCTCCAACGCAGCACGGCCTGAAGCCAATTATGACCTGTTAATGGATCCTTTGTTGGCTCATGACCAGGCCTGTTCCGATGAGGACCGCATGCGTCTTGCTGCCGTGAATGGAGTGTTGGCATGCTGGAATACGTGTGAGGCTGCACTGCGCCTCTTACAGCAAAGTGTCATTGAATATGACACAAGTTGCCCAGATATACTCCAGGATGCAATGGATATGACGAGCACGTATGCTCCTTTGGACTGCTAAATTGGATGGCGTCCCAGTATGCGTTTAACGACAACGATTGCTTTTTGGAAAACATTGCCTTCTAAGGATCCAACAAATTGGTACATTTCGCAGACGCACCTTGAGCATATTTTGAATCAGCAAATAGCCAAATATATATATTTTTTCTCCTAATTCCTTTTTCCACTTCCATTCTCTTTTACTTTATCCACAGTGCTTTGGTTCTGCTTACTTATGAGATTTGGATTCGTTATTGGCTACAACCTGGCCAGGGGGAGGGTGTCACATGGTTACAAGGGGCACTGTCGACATCTTTAAGTTAGCATGAGCCCGGGAGCCATGATGATGCTTTTGCGCACATTACTCGACGGTTTCTCTCATGCAAGACTGTTTACGCCTTTCACATGAGAACTGGCTGCTGCGATCGTTCTCCGCTTATTCCTGGAGTTTAGTCTGAACATTGTAAGCAAGGCCAATCAACACTGCTCCTTGTAATACTGTTCTGGTCGGGCCCTAGCACATGGATAAAACAGACCCTGCAGCTGCTGCATGTTTAACAGACACACACCTGGAGAGGGACCTTTCCAGGGAGAAGACCATTACTAACCTGTGCTGTAGAAATACGATCCATGGCCTAAAGGTATGGGGTCTGCTGACAAAGCCCAGAGATCTTCTATTATATAATGATACTCATTCTGTCCACGGGGAGGGAGCTTAGGCACTATAGTCCTGTCTCCATCGTCTTGATAAAATGACGTCTCCTTTCATAATGTATGGACTTGCTGCAATGCTGACAACATTGGTATTATGCATTATTACGCTAGTAGTGGCACGTATACTGCATTTTAGAGCATGTTATTTGAAACTAATTAAGTGACTCTGTCAGATCCTGTTGTGGACGGGTACAAGAGTGTGAGCGAAAGGGAGTGTCTTGTTAACGCAATTCCTGAGAGATCAGGGAGTGTTGTGTTCTGGGTTGTCTAATCATTTGTTTTACCATTTGTGAGTAGGAGAGCGAATGAGACACTATAGCTAGTCGGTCTTTGGGCTCGTGGGTACTAAGGCGGTAGGAAGGCATAGCCTCTATACATATGGCCATGAATTCAAGAGGTACTACATATGACACTACACTTAGGTCATCAATCAACACATTTGTGGCACAGAGATGATATTTGAATGAAAGTCATCAACACTGCTGTATCACTGTGATCCAGCAATGTAAGTAATGCATTGGTCCACAATAAGATGACTTGTCACAAGCCATACAGTGACCAGCTCATGGTGACAGTCCCTGACTGTCACACTTAACAACAACCTTCACACATACCCCTCACCCACCCATCTTCCACCTTCACTGCTCAACACCTGGGACCATGACTGATAAAGATGAAAAAAGTCCCTATGAGTTCCCTGCTACCCAATGCAACACCCTGGTGTGTATCTCAAAATCTCTGAGTTGAGCTCAAGGATGTCTGGTTCAATGCTGAACTCAACACAAGTGCCAAATACATGTATCACACACCACATCAAAAGAAGTCCAACGAGCATGGCCATGTGCAGCAAAACAGTGGATAGCCAATGTGATCCCATGCCTCCCTGGAACAGATATCATGTCACCTCTGGCCAACTGCACAGACTGCACAATCCAGAGTAATCAGAAGTAGCATCCAAAATGACACATATATACCCCAAAGTGTGTGCATCTAGACAAATCTGCCAAGACAGCTGTAGACACTCCACCTGTTACAAAGTGACCATGGTGTCAGTGTGCCACACAAGCATTCCCATGCGCAATCCTGACAAGTGACTGTACAAATATAGGGGGCGATATCACAATTGTGCACACAAAACAAGCTCATTGACAAGACTCAACATATCCGTATTTGCCGTGCATACAAGAAATGCACAGTACAAATAGAACACCCAGCTGAATGCATTCAAATACACACACTTCTTACACACAATGTCCTGCCAAGACAACATAACACACACATGAACTTGGCAGTAGAAAGAGCCAAAACAGGCCAAACACTGCATCCCTCACCACCAAATTTAAAATATATGCACATCAAAACACATCCCATAGCAATATCAGCTGAACATCAGGGGACTAACACCTGGCAAGGCCAATGCATCATCCACTGACAGCAGTGCATGCACAGTAAGCAGTGTGTGAACACCAGGAAAACCAGTAACAGACATAACTGAATTCACCACCATGAACTTGAACATCACAAATCATCACAGCACACACATCACTTCACACTCAGGATGGGTAGCAGTGCCGCAGCAAACAGGTACTCACTTTTGCTATCACCTACTGCTACACAACTCAGGCAAACACATATGGACGGAACAAGACAAGAGGATTGTGCTGGAAACCCATCTGTACTGTACATGACCAACCATGACTGCAATCAAGTAGACTCAAATAGCACATATCACAAAGTGAAACAGTGCTGAGGGGCACAATGGTTCTGGACACAAATCATTCTCACACAGTACAGTGTCACACTATGGAGTGGTGTGGAGGGTCAAACATTCGCATGGCATGCAGTGGCACATGTTCTGACTGAAGTGGTGTATAAAGGAGTAATGTACTACAGGTGAGCAGTGTACAGAGCAAAAAGCCATAGTGGAGTATCTCACATTGTGTAGGCCTCAAATGGTTTTCTTGTGACTGGTATGAATCAGAATAACACATAGTGGAGCACATGAAGTGTAAAGTGACAGCAATGTATGTGAAAAGTCACATACAATGTTTGTTTCCCAGAGTCAGTCAGCACAGTGAGAACAAAGGTAAGCAACAGCCATGCCTGATCCTAAAACTCACAACACAGACATTGCAGTGACACACTCTGCATACCCACAAATGATGTGGACAAGATGTAGGTGTACCCCAGGACTGCGAGGTCACAATGACACACTGCACATTGCTCCGGCAACAACGCCAGCATGTGCACAAAACCTCCAGCAGGTGTCTGATCATGGAAACAAACAGGCACTCATCACCTGGATCATACATATGTGAAAGGGTAATGCTCAAGGGCACATACACATTAATACTTCAGCTAATGACAGGACAATCACACTGTATCATAACTCAAGTGCACACATGTACATTTACCCATGTGACTATGAAGCCATACCTATCCAAGATGACAACACACCTACACTGGTGTGTACACATCAAGATAGATACCACAGATATGATGGACCCTGTCCACCCCTCAAGTCATCATGTAAATCGAAATAGCTGCTCTTGATGGAGAGCATACAAATGTGACATGTGTAAAATAGTAGAGGCCACCCAACACAATGAACAGGACAAGAGTAGACCATCACAGACAAGCATCATGGCCCCATGAAGCCTCAGAGCCTAAAAGAACATCAGTTGCGGTAAGCTCTGGGAACACCTGCAATAGCAAATGAAGTACATGCCAATGGGAATGTTGCATTCAGAGAATGGAACCGATGAACACATACACATACATTGTACTGCATCATTAGCAAGGCCAGTTACAAAGCTCAGAACATAAATATAGTTTTATTACATAAACTTGGTATCTGCATCCAAAGTGCTAAACATTAAGGGCAACGGCCAGTCCAAACTAGAGTCCGCACATGTGTGCATGGAAACTTGCCCGAAAACATTGCAACACAGTCCACTGCCATGGAAATCTCCCCCGGATAGGGCCATAAATGGGCAGGTCAGGCACCACTCAGGGAGGAATGGGGTGGGAAGGGGGAGTCTGCTTCAATTTTGTGGAGCACTGGACCTGGGAGGGGGAGAACATTTTGAGGTAGAGGGATCCCTGGATGTGTGAGCCTGAGGGCTGGCTGGACCTGGTGGAGTTGTCGCACGGGGAGGTGGTGAAATGCAGTGGGGAGACTCAGTGGCTGATGTTGCATGTGGAGGGCTGGGTCTCACTTGCTTGGGGATACGATATCCAAGTGTCTTGGGCCGAGGGAGAAGTGAGGTGGACAAAACAGCCTCCTTCTTCCCAGAAAGTGGAGCAGGTGGTCGTGGGTCTTTCCGGGAAGATGTTTCAAATCTGGCGGTACGCTTGGGGGGGGTGGGCATTTTACCCTGCCTCCCCTGTTTTAGAGGTACAACTACCTCTCTGGTTTTCTGTACATGCTTCCTAGGGGGGGTGGAGGTGAGTGTGGAAGCCTTGGGCACAACAGCCCTCTGAAGGGGGGTGGGCAGTTGTGGCAGGCACCAAGTCTACGGCAGCCAGGGCATGTGAGGTATGCAATGTGGATGCATGTTTCTTGGATTTCTGCTTCTCAGTGTCCTGTGATGGGGTTGTTGTTGTGCTGTCATGTGTGCTTCTGGTGTGCTTTGGGGATGATGTCTGGTGTCTCTGTCGCTTGGAGTGCTGTTGTCGTGTGCTGCGTGTGGATGACTTGGTGCCTGAATGCTCTGGTGTGTGTGTGCTCTGGTCAGGTGGGGTCACTGGCAGGGAGGTTGCGGAAGGGACAGGAGCTGGACTGGGAGCTTTTGACTGCAGAATGGCTGCGGTCAGTGTGGAGGCCAAAGACGGGACAGTTCTGTGCAGGCCACTCACGTCCGAATGAATGCCCTCCATGAACGCAATAACCTGTGACAACTTGTTGCCATGATCCTGGAGGGCATTCAGGAGCAAAGTCTGCCCCACAGACAGCTGCCGCAAGATGTCTATGGCCTCCACACTGAGGGCAGCAGGGGAGACAGGGGCAGAGGTGCCTGGGGGGAAAGAGACTCTACCCTTCTTAGGGCAGCGGGCCCGGATACCAGTACCAGTTGTAGGAGCATCAGGGAGGGTGGACACAGGATGGGGTGTGGCGGACGAAGAAGCAGAGGTAGAACTTCCTTTGCCCGACAACACCGAGGAGTCACCGCTGGAGTGTGAAGATGTGGAGGTAGGTGTTTCTGGACTGGACTCCTCCAGGGCACTCCTGTCCCCCTTCATGGCGCTGGTCCCCTCAGTGTCGCTGTACTCCCGGGGAGCAGTGATGCCAGTAGTTTCCTCAACGGTGTCGGGCCCCTCGTCTTCCCTGCCCTCGGTAGATGCTGTAAGAGACAGAGACACGGTTTAGTAAAGTGTCCGGCTCACAAACAGGATATGCAATACAAACAGTAATGCTTGGACTGAAGGACCACATTTGACTCTCCATGTACTGTCTGCATTGGTCCAAAAAATGTCATGATCAGCTGATGCATGGAAACATGCTTATTGGACAGTCATGCTCCATGTAGCATTTACACTGCCAAATTGCTGTGCATGTGTCTACATCTCAACATCACATCCTATGGTCTGCAGGCACACCTACATGCCTTCAGCTAAGAGAGCTACACATCGAAATATGCTGTATGTCTCACACTTGAAGTATGAGTCCACAGAACCCCACAGACACAAAGTAAAAGGAAACTTTTGTTAAGTGACATTACATCCTTACATCCACTAATTTAGGTACTGCAGCACAACAACTGTTGAACATTGGTAAACAATCTGTAACTGTATCAATTACATGGAAGTGCACAACACTAATCTCCAAATGCACCCTGACATGATGCTCACTGATGTTCACTGCCAGTTGATGTCTCAGAGACTGACACTTATGCATATGTCACCTGGCCACATGACAATCCAAATGTTGTACAGATGCTAAACTTCTGCACTCACCACTGAGGCTACTTAGAAGCGATTGCACCACACTAGAGACATCTCAGAGGTCCCTGCCTTGCTCAGGACTGGGATTTATGCAGTCTGTCATGCGCAACATCACACTTTGTACAATACTCACCCCCAACTTCCTGCTGTTGGGCCCTCAAGCGTCCATCCAGCTCTGGCTGTGTCACTGCCAGGATGCAGGCCAATAGTGGGGTCATGCTCCGGCGCGCCAACCGACCAGTTCGAGGAACCAGCCCCAGCGTAATTTCTGCAACGTTTTTGCTGAGGCGGCAGATGTCATCACACCTCTTGTGGCAGTGATTATGTCGCCTGTTAGAGACCCCCAGGGCACGCATCTTGCCGGCGATGGCCCTTCATATTGCCTTCCGCTGATGGACCTTGAGCTGTAGGCATGTTAGACAAGATGAGACCTTTTAAACACTGTGTTGTGGACCATTGTGTCAGTACAGAAGCATGTAAACACATACCACACACATAGATTAATGGACAGCAGAGTCCATAGACCTTGTCAACTGCTACACTCTGAGCAAGCTTGCTGATCACAATTTATACATCTATGATGATGGACCGACTACATGCCCATCTCATACACATGCATAGTGCCAGCAGGGCAATCAAGGTGATACAGGGCCTCATCTGTGATGCACAATGAGACTCAGCATGATCGAAAATACACTGTAAATGATGTCTAGTGGTCAGATTCACTGTGTCCAAAACTACACACCCCTTTATGACCATGACCTTTGCATAGCTACACGTGTCATGGAGCTCACAATTAGGTCCCTGATTGTACATTCTCTCACTCATTTCACAAGGTGTAGGCCTGTCTTGTGTACTCCTCAGACCTCTAAATGCTGCTTCATATGTAGCAGGGTGTCCTACTCATATGTCTTACAGAGTCCTTTTAGTGAAGTGGCCTGGAGACATAGTGCATTTTCAGGACATGCCGGAGGCTTTTTCACAGAGGTAAAAAGTTGTACATCATAAGATTTACATGCATGTACAATGACAATAATGCCACAGTGCATACACATGGGCGACTCTACACATTATGGCACCAAAATAAGGATGACATGTCCATTGTTAATTTATCATATGTGTGAGAGGTGATTTCCCAACTGATCTAGGCAGATACAGGCCTTGTACTCTTGTGCATACTGGGCTCATCTCCATTGTCTCACTGTCAAATCAGTACATCCCTTAATCAGTACCCTCTGCCCAATGGACAGGTACCATCTCACTGATGTTCATATGTATACTTAATGAACTTTTACAGGATATGTCACAGGGAACGTGTGCACAAAGTGAGATGTCATGAAGTCATCAGTGTGACTGTACTACTGCTAAACCACGAAATGTCAAATTCCTCATTACATGTAATCAGGGATCAGAGTGAATAAGGCTCTTCACCATTTACTTGAATTCATTCTGCTAGACAGAGTCTCACACATGTACATTACACATTCAGAGATCAACATGTGTGATGTTTGGCATCAATGGAGCTGCAACATTGTCGATGGTGCCATCCTCCCAACATACTCAAGTGCATCAACTTGTATGTCATGTATGGGCCATGCAGATGTAAAAGTCAGGATGCATGAACATTGGCTTGCAGTCTGAGGCACATACTACTGTACAGTTACATATGTTGAGCATTCTGAGCACTCAAAGTAAGTTTCACATACACTTACCAGTACCTCAGGAGCACCATAGAGCTGGCCGTACTGGCCAAGGACCTCGTCCACAAGGACCTCCAGCGCCTCTGTGGTGAAGGGACGGACCCTCAGGTTCTCAGTACGAGCCATGAGTGGTTCCAGAGATGATGTCCAGCAGCAGTTGTTGGTGATGAATGGCAGGCAGCAGTGTCTCTAGGCAAGTGACAGGTGTGGATATTTCCCAGACATATATATAGGCCCCTAGGGTTGTTCCAGTGTTACTTTGCTGATACCATTGGCCCGCCTGGTTCACATTATTCAATTGGGCCAATGCTGGGCTCCGCAATTGCGGAGCACGCCTACCGCGGCATTCAAAAATTGAAAGCCACTACCGCGCTGGCGGTTCCTATTGGCTGCTAGCACATTCGCATGGGCGGTGTCACACCGCGGCGATCATGAAGCGGCTACCGCTATCCTGCATCATTCAATTGGGGCCGATGCCGGGCCCGCAGTGGCGGAGCACGCCTACCGCGACGTTCAAAAACTGAAAGCCACTACTGCGCTGGCAGTTCCCATTGGCTGCTAGCTCATTCGCATCGGCGGTGTCACACCACGGCGATCATGAAGCGGAGACCACTATCCTGCAACATTCAATTGGGGCCAAAGCCGGGCCCCGCAGTGGCGGAGCACGCCTACCGCGGCGTTCACAAATTGAAAGCCATACCGCGCTGGCGGTTCCCATTGGCTGCTAGCTCAGTCGCATGGGCGGTGTCACACCGCAGCGATCATGAAGCGGAGACCACTATCCTGCATCATTCACTTGGGGCCAATGCCGGGCCCAGCAGTGGCGGAGCACGCCTACCGCGACGTTCAAAAATTGAAAGCCACTACCGCGCTGGCGGTTCCCATTGGCTGCTAGCTCATTCGTATGGACGGTGTTACCCCGCGGCGATCATTAAGCAGAGACCGCTTTCCTGCATCATTAAATTGGGGCCAATGCGTGTGACCGCAGTGGATGACAGCTACCGCGCCTGTAAGCACATTGTGCATTTGCATTGACGCTTTGCAAATTGCATCACTGATCCCAACACATTTAGCCAAAGTAATTTGTGCACCCTGTAAAGGGATTGGAGAGTGTGACCTTTGACTTAAGTCTTAACACACATGTTGTATACAAGATAAACATGAGAGGCAAATTACGAAATTGTCATGTTTTGTGGCTAGAAATGAATCTGAGAAGTTAAGATTTCAGAAAGAACAAAGGCCTCTCGCATCGTATTTATGTTGTCTATCGAAACATTCTAAGTGGGAACACTGTTTGAACATCTCTTGTGATTTGCCGCTCCATTTCTTGTATATGTGTTGTCTTATGAAGGGCCAATTATGGTGGCTGGCCTTTAGAGGTGGGCATTGTACAGAGATCAGACATACTTGGTATTACTGGCACTTTAAACACACGTAGTGGTGCAGCATACAGTGTCCTTTACTGACATTGCCTGTATGGTTCTCACACACGTTATAGGAGTGCACATGTGAGAAGATGCATTGGTCTGTCCGTCATCACCTGTCATTTTCATCCATGTGTGCATGTATACACATTCCATGTGTATTTGTGTTTCAGTTTTGTGAACATGACAATGTGTGTAATGCAGGTTCCTCCTACAGTCATGATGGACTGACCCCGTAATGTGCATATATGTCTGTCCACTGTGCTGTATGTTTATGTCTTGTTGTCCAGCTTACACTCACTGGCCTCATTTCGTTATGATGTAGTGTTTTGTGGGACTGAAGGTTGAGGTTGTGCAGTGACAGCAGTGAAATAGAACTCAGCATTGGTGCTGTTAGCCACATGTGCTGTGTCATCTACCCACAGGGCTGGGTACACATGATGTAGTAGTGTAGCATATGCCATACTCATTTTGAGCTGGTAGTAGTTAGTATGTACACCCTGGCTACCTGAATGACTACAGGATATCAAGGTGTATATGCATGTCACTTGTGCATTACATGTGTTCACCAGTCCTGTCAATGTTGTTTTTTGTGTGAGTCATTCTGTAAGCTGTTACCCACATCTCATCTTTGACTCATTTTTACATGTGTCCCCTGCCAGAGTACGTAGGAGAAGACCACCTGTGTATTGGCTTTTCCCTGACCTGGCGCTAATTGAGGATATGGACATCTTCAAGAAATACCGTATAAATCGCCTTACCCTGCGAGAGCTATGTGCTCAGTTGGAGCTCCATTTGAGGCCTGACCGAACCTATCCAACAGCTTTTACACCAACAGTTAAGGTGATGGCCGCACTGCATTACTTTGCCACTGGGTCTTTTCAGTACACGGTTGCCATAGCCGGTGGGTTGTCTCAGCCTATGTTCAGCATGGTGTTGGGTGATGTCCTGTCAGCATTGTTGACCTACAAGGACAGCTACATTCACTTTCCAAGACCACATGAATTGGAAGATGTGAAGGGGGAGTTTTATGACCTTGGACACATCCCAAATGTTGTGGGAGCCATTGACGGGACACACATTGGCCTTGTTCCACCACAGGCATGTGAGCACATCTACCGTAACCGGAAACATTATCACTTCATAAATGTGCAAGTGGTATGCCACGCCGATATGATTATATCACACGTGTGTGCAGAACATCATGGGTCTGCACATTACTCAAACATACTGCGGGACAGCATCATCCCACAATTGACGGCAAATCTTTATCCTGAGCGTGCCCGGCTTGTTGGTGAGTTAGCTGTGTCAATAAGTGTGGTGTATGTGTAAAATGCTGGTCTCCTCAACTATTTCTGTTACATTGTTGGTCTGTGTTTCTCACAACTAGGTGACTCAGGGTATCCCAACCGCCCTTGGTTGCTGACCCCACTGAGCAATCCGAGTACGCCCGCGGAAGTCCGCTTCAATAATGCCCATGGGAGGACACGTCGTGTGGTGGAGCGAACTTTTGGACTTCTGAAGTCTAGATTTCGGTGTCTGGACAAGAGTGGTGGTGCTCTACTCTACTCTCCACAGAAGGTGTGTCAGATCATAGTCGCCTGCTGCATGCTACAAAACCTGGCCTTGCGCAAAGAGATCCCCCTGATTCAGGACGATGATGAGCAGCAGGAGCCCCCCTGCTGCAAACCCACACATGCCCAGTGACGATGATAGTGGTGAGGAGGAAGGTCTTGACCTGCGCCAACAGCTCATCACCAACTACTTCCATTGAGTGTAAGTTAGCATTGAGCAACTATGACTGTGTCTGTTCGCTTTGCTGTTCTGGCCAAAACATTGATGATGTGGTGGGATGCTGGCGGTTGTTGGCACAGTGCTAAGGGGTACTTTGTGCAGCACTGTGTTTGTTACCTAATGTCCATGTTGATGGTGTTGCTCAGTGTTATCTGGAATGCATCTTGTACACTGTTGACTAGTGGTGTGTTGTTGATGTTATGCATCATCTGACAACTCAATGTTATCTTCTTGTGTCGTTCTAGGTTCCTCCGCCCTATCAATAGATTGTCGCTTTCAAAGCTTGTGGTACATTGGAATCTGAGTTTACATACTACTTACTGTGATAAACATAGTACTGACACAAAGGCACAGGGGTGTGAATTGTTTATTTGAACGTGAGTGAGATGTGAAAGTTCCAGTTGTCAGTGATGGTACAGAGATAATTAGGGTAGACAACACAATGGTGGAATACCACAGTTCAACAGACAGGTGCCATCAATGTGGCAATGTGAGGTCGGATGTACAACAAAGTCAATGTTCAGTGCAACACCGGTGACATCATGGCTGGCTCATTGAACTGGCTTTTTGAGGTGCTTTGCCACGTGATCCTCCCGTGGTCTTTCTCGGACGTCCCCTCTGCCGTTTGGCAGGGGGGGGACCCTGCTGCATGCTCAGAGGTGTCTGAGGAGTCAGTGTCTTGAGACTCACCTCTCCCTGTGGCCGCTGCTGAGGTGGTGCAAGTATCAGCAGGCTGGCCACTGGGGGGGACCAGCTATTTGAGCTGCATGAATGTCCCTCAGAACACCCACAAGCTGGCCCATGTACTCAAAAAGTTGACCCAAACGGCTGTCCATGGACCTCTGCAGCAGGCGGAGCTCCTGTAGTTCTTCCACGACCTGGCCCATCTGTCCCTGGTTTTGTTGGTAGGCACCAAGGAATGTATTGACGGTGGCCAGGGCTTCAGTCTCAGTGTCCTCCTGTGACTGTCCCCCAGTGGCCCTCCCACCTGCCCTGCAGACACGGACCTGTGGCGTTGCCTGTTGACGCCCCCGCACACTGTCCCCAGCATCCCTGCGTGGCTGGTGAGATTGGTGACGACTGAGACAGGGACAGTGTTGCAGGCAGCGGTGGTGATGGTGGAGGTGGCTGCCACACAGGTCGTCGTTGCAGGGGTCAGCGTTGTTGTGCTGTTGTGGGAGTCGTGGTGGTGGTGGTGGGGACAGTGAAGCCCTGAGACTGAGCATGCCCTGGCAGTCCTGAGGGGCCAGGTTGGTGCTCCTTGTCCTAGAAACAGAGAGAATCGGCATCCGAGAGGTCACGTTCCTGGGGGGGAAACTGCCTCGGCTCATTGGTGTTGGTCTCGCCAGGTGTTGATTGCGAATCACCTATTGGACAGAGGTTATATTGTCAGCATGTTCAGTACACTACACAACTTTGATGATCATGGTTTGGACGTTTCATTTGGGATTACCTAACTTTTTACATTGAAATTCTTTGGCATTCGTTACAGTTTGTCTGCAGTATAACATGATGTAGAGGTACATATATTACTTGATAGCGATGTGACATGGCGATACCAACGATTTGACATGTGCAGATATTGTGTTTCCAAGGACATGTCCTCATCGGTCGACTTAGTGCTCATCCACTTAATTTCAGGCTAGGATCTTGCAGACGTTTCTGAAAGTATTTGTCTGCTATGCGGAAACTTCATGATTTCCGTTGTGCATTTTGTACTGACATCATGTGGTTTGTGTCCTTTGACTGAGTGTCCATGCATGTGTGGTGTTAATGTGAGCCTTTATGCTTTAAGACAATGGAACTTGCACATTGCATTTTGGCCATTGCGTTATTGGGCTCTGCTTTCAGTTACATGTGACTTTACCATTGACACTGTGATTCATGTGACATCTACATGGGCTTAGCTGTGTGTGCACTGGCTGTGACTTATGGAGCTTTACAGAGTTGGCTAACAAGTGTGGGATGTGGTGTTCATATAGCTTCATGCTGTTTGGGAGGGAGGGTGCTCCATGCTGTTTG
The DNA here is from genome assembly GCA_963921515.1 of Calotriton arnoldi. Taxonomy (NCBI): domain Eukaryota; kingdom Metazoa; phylum Chordata; class Amphibia; order Caudata; family Salamandridae; genus Calotriton; species Calotriton arnoldi. Next base: position 1,587,309 of record CAWUFW010000240.1, read on the forward strand.
GGAGGGAGAACAGAGGGCCTTGTGGGAGTTGTGGCCTTGCTCCCTGGTCCCAACAACACACTCCCTAGTAAGATGGCTACCAACTGTAAGGTGAAGCAGAGGAGAGATATGGCTGCCACATGGCTGTGGGATGGGGAGGGTGCTCCATGCTGTTTGGGAGGGAGTACAGAGGGCCTTGTGGGAGTTGTGGCCTTGCTCTCTGGTCCCAACGACACACTCCCTGGTAAGATGGCTATCTACCTGTAAGGTGAAGCAGAGGAGAGATATGGCTGCCACATGGCTGTGGGATGGGGAGGGTGCTCCATGCTGCTTGGGAGGGAGTACAGAGGGCCTTGTGGGAGTTGTGGCCTTGCTCTCTGGTCCCAACAACACACTCCCTGGTAAGATGCCTACCTACCTGTAAGGTGAAGCAGATGAGGGAGATGGCTGCCACATGGCTGTGGGATGGGGAGTAATGCAGAAATGGTGCGAGGTCCCATGGTTGCTGGGCGGGGACTTTAACAGCATCCTGGACACAGGGGTGGATAGATCCTTTCCCCCACTCCGGGGCATGGCTGCCACGACCAACTCTATAGTGCTGAATGGTTGGGCAGATGGCTGGGGTTTAATTGACGTCTGGAGACATCGTAATCCCGGGGCGAGGGTGTACTCCTCCTTCTCAGTGCCCCATATGCTGCATGTCCGCCTAGATAGGTTTTTCGGATCTCCCTCTTTACTTCCTTACATTTCCGACTCGGAGTATTGAGGACGTACACACTCTGATCACAATCCACACAGTGTCACACTGGCCTGGGAGGGTTCCCGGAGTCCCTACTTGGAGGTTGCAGCCGGCAATGCTTGAAGACTCAGTTTTTCGGGAGGCAGTCGGAGAGGCTATAGAGGAGTACTCTGCGCATAACTCTGGGACTGAATCATCTTCTTCAGTAGAATGGGCAGCCATGAAGGTCACTCTGAGAGGGAAGTGTCTGGGACTGGGATGTGGGCTGCGAAAGCAGGTAGAATCAGATTTGCTTGATGTAGAAAGGAAACTGCTTGCGCTTGAGGCTTGAGCGATTGCACATACTGCAGAAATGTCCTCCCTGTCGGAGGCACGTAAGAAGCATGCAGAACTCTTAGACCAGCAACGTTGCCTCAATTTTGTGGCGCATTCAGCATCCATGCATGCTAAAGTGGATAGGTCGTGGCCGCTGTTGGCCTGGTTGATCAGGCAGGAACAGTCGGTTGGGCCCATTATCGCTCTTCGATCCCAGGATGGGATGCTCAAATTCATGCAGCATGAAATACATGATGAGCTGTCTACACACTTTACACAATTACACAGATCTGCCCGGAGGGTTCCTGAGATAGCGATGCAGGAGTTCCTAGACAGCCTTTCTTTTCCGGCCCTGACGCTGGAACAGCGGATGGAGCTGGACACCCCGCTCACGCTAAAGAGGTTAGAGGCACGATGAGGGCCCAGCCACCTGGAAAGGTGCCGGGACCTGACGGGTTCCCCCACGTATTCTACAAATCATATGCTGACCCCCTAAGCAATTACTCAAAGTATACATGGAAGCGCTAGAGAGCCTTTCCTTCCCAACCTCAATGACGGAAGCCACACTGATTACACTTCCCAAGCCGGGTAGAGATCCTACTTCTACGGGTGCATACCGGCCCTTGGCGTTACTGAACGGGGACTATAAAATTATGGCGGGCATATTAGCAAGCAGATTGGCGCCTGTTATCCCGCAATTGGTCCATCAAGACCAAAATGGGTTTGTGCCTGCTCGGAACACATCGCTTAAAATTCGCCGGATGTTCCGGGTGATGAGCTGTGCTGCAGTTGATTGGCCTACGGCGGGCTGTGTCGTGTTAGACCTGGAGAAGGCATTCGATACGGTCGAGTGGCCATATATGTTTGCAGTACTTCATTGCTTTGGGTGTGGGCCATACATACTAAGTCTAATTAGGTTACTATATGGTGCTCCTACAGTTCGGGTACGTCTGGGGACTTTGTTCTCCGAACCTATACTGATAGAAAGGGGAACCCGACAGGGGTGCCCTCTCTCCCCATTAATATTTGCCCTGGCAATTGAGCCACTGGCAATGGCGCTACAAAACTTGGCGCCGGATTGGGGGATACACCTTGGAGACAGCCTGCATGCAATCTCGCTATACGCGGTCGACATCCTGCTCTATGTCAAAGATCTTCGAGCGGTCCCACGGGTAATCCCGGACACACTAAGATCATTTGATTCACTATGTGGGCTGGGTGTGCACTGGAGCAAATCTTGTCTCTTTCCCTTTACCCCTGGAATGGAGGATCCTCACCTGGAGGTGGATGGGACTGTAGTACACTAGCAACCGGTGGCGTTCCGATACTTGGGTATACGCATTTATCACAATGACCGTGATCTTCTAGATGGTAACATCTCTAGGGCAGTTACAGCGCTCCAATCCCAAATTGAATTCTGGAAGATGCTCAACCTCTCTGTTATAGGTAGGGTGGAATTGATAAAGATGGCAATGCTGCCACATCTTCTTTATTATTTCGCCAATCTCCCGCTTTATCTGCCTGCTTCCTTCTTTCGTTCCCTTGAGGAGGTCATAAGGGATTTTATTTGGAATAACACGTGGTGCAGGGTGGCATTGACGAAGCTGTATCTACCACGGTCGTGGGGTGGGTTGGCCTTACCCAACCTAGAGCACTACTTTTTGGCATCCCAGATGTTGTGGGTGGCGAAATGGGTGGAGGAACTACACTTGACAGATTCGGCTGAACGAGAGCCCCAGTACTCCCTGGATAGGATTCTCTTCTTATTTCATCCCGGGAACAGATCCTATGAGTCGCTTCCACTGCTAGTCCGGATTGTGCAGAAATGTTTTCGTAGGGTACTGCACCTCACTAGGCACGTCACACCATATGCACCCGTTATGCCTTTACTAGGTATGCCGACAGCGAGGGGATGAGCCCGGACAACGGACCTAACTGACTGGTTGGGAGCAGACATAACTACAGTGGGAGATCTGTACGGAGATGGTGCGCTACGGTCGTTCCTCTCCTTAACGGAGGAGGAAGGAGTCCCCCCGGGTCAATTCCTGAATCATGCCGCCTGGATGGCCATGCTGCGACAATGGTGGGGTAACATTTCGCTGGAACCCCCAACACATCTCCTAATACAATATGTACACGAAATGGGCACGGGGCGCCATCTGGTGAAATGGTTCACGGAGTCGATCCGGGAACACACCATGGTGGACTTAACACCACTGCGCACCAAATGGGAAGCGGATCGGACGAGACCATACTCAAATAAAGAATGGTCCATGGTTTTAGAGAGCCCCAGACTGATCCCTAGAAATGCGTGTTTCAGGCCAATCCAATTTTACGCTGTTCATAGGGCATACCTATCCCCAGACAAGATCAATAGGTATTTTAATAAACTAGATGCTTGCTGTCCTCGTTGCACACTACTGAATGCGGATCTGTTACACATGCTCTGGTCCTGCCCTGACTTGGAATCGTACTGGGATGGGGTGATCCGTGCGCTGGCTGCTAGCACTGATAGGGAGTTGCCGCGGACATGGGAGGCATGTATAACAGGGATATTTCCAAGAAGCAAAAAACACAACGGGGGATATTAGCAACAACTTGCGATAATTATCGCCAACCGCGCATAGCGCGTTTTTTTTATTGCCGCGTATCGCTGGATTTTATCGCGGAGATAACATGCTATTAGCAACGTTTATCTCCAATGCGATAAAATATCCAGCGATAAGCGGTGAATGCGTGAATATCGCTGGAAATCCAGCGATATTCACGCATTAACACCATGGGGGACTTAGCCTGACAATCCACCTCCCATACAACAAACAGGTAAGTCATGTTTTTAGCAGGTGTTAAATTCCAGCGATATTCGCGCTTAGCGCAAAAATTTTTATTGCTTCGCCTGCGTTGCTAATAGGGGGAAGTTGTGTTAGCGACTGTTTTCAGTCGCTTTTAGTTGGGAACGCCTACCTTGCATGTCATTAGCGATAATTATCGCTGGCATGCAAGGCGATGGGAAAATGGGCCGCTATCGCCAGAAAGATGTCGCTAACGCCTGTTAGCGACAGCTTGCTGATAGGGCGATAAAAAAATCGCCGCTTTAGCGGCAAAAAGTGCCGCTAAAGCAGCGATAAAGCCCTTGCTAATATGCCCCAACGTCTCTTCTAGGTTTCTTGATCTAGGCCTACTTGTAGCCAAGCGGCTCATTACACGCCGGTGGAAAGCAAAGGAACCCCCACGGATGAAAGCATGGTTTCACTCTATGTTAAACTGGGTTAAGGCTGAGGCGGTCTCGTTAATAAGGGAAGATACGTTGGGACTTCGCAAATTTCCCATCTCTACGGCATGGAATGCAATGGTATGCACGCTACAAGAGATGCTGACTCTGGATGACCCACCGGACATTCCTACCACTATTTAACATTGTTTAATGTATGTATCGTACTGTGGCCCGACTTGTGCATTGGACAATATGATATGCCCCACATACCCCAAATTGTCATTTACTAATTTCAAGTACCTACACTATGCAAATACACGATTATATAAACAGCACTTTATGCACTGATTTATGACAAAGTTTTTCACCCACCTATGTGAGGATCCTGCTCTCTTTCCTTAGCCCTCCTTGTTGGTTGTGTTATTGGGTTCATGTAATCTAGAAGATCGTTTGATCGATTAGCTAATTGAAGTGACATGGTGGAGTGAAGCCATACGAAATGTATATATGTAACCAATATGTACACGCACAGTATGTTCATACTGCATTGCAACCAGTACAAACTGTTACTTAGAAAGAGTCTTAGGGGCCGATTCCGATCTCGGCTGGTAGGGCTCCGAATCGGATTCGGCATAACCGGATCCGATTCGGTGCCCTATTTCCCGACCGATTCGTACGCGCGTCCGGACGAGCGAGTACGATGCGAAATCGCCGACCGACTCGTTCGGGCGTCCCAACCGCTCCGACCGACTCGTTCCCGGGTCTAACCGCACCGACCGACTCGCTCGGACACGACTCGCACCGCGCAATGGAGACGTTCCCCGGCCGGGTAAGTACGATGCACGCCGCGAGCAGTCCGACCGTCACGCGCCATCCGGCTCGAAAGAGCAGTCGGAGCTGTACTTCGGGGGTCCGTGTCGGACCCCCCTGTACGCGTAGCCACGTGAGTCGCACACAGGGGGATCCCATGGGTCCCCCCTATCTGTGCGTGTACGGCGCGAGTCGCTTCGCCGCGTTCCCGCTGTAGGGGGCGCCCTTGTTCACCTCGCACCCATTGAGGCAATGGGAGCCCGCGTACGCGTTGTATGACCGGCTCCCATTGACTTCAATGGTAGTCCGACCGACTCGAGTACGATAGCATACGGACGCATCGTACTCGTTCGGTCGGGCTGCACAGGTCCGATTCGGTCGGAAATCTCTCCGGGTCCGGCTCGGTCGGAGAGATTTCCGGCCCGAATCGGAATCGGCCCCTTAATTGTGTATGCAACCTGGGGTATGATATCTGCTGTTACCGAGATAGAACTGATGTCAGTTATGTCGTCATGTCACTGCGATGATATGTTAAACACTCTATCTCGTGAACTACCTATGGGTTCTACATGGCAATATATATGGTTGTTAACAGTATTATTCAATGTAAAAAACTTAATAAACAGATCAAACAAAACAAAATGGCTGTGGGATGGGGAGGGTGCTCCATGCTATTTGGGAGGGAGGACAGGGTGCATGGGCTGACTACAGACCTGTGAGGTGAAGCAAAGGAAGGAAATGCTAGCCATGTGAGACAATCATATTGTATGCGTGCATTGTAAATGAGTTTGATGTGGTCTGGGAATTGAGGCTCAAATTTTGTGCAAGACAGTACATTGCAGTGTGATGGTTTGATGTTTTTTGTACTTACCAGTCTGCACTCCCCCATCTATTCCTGTGAGACTCTCGGGATGCAGGATGGCAAGCACATTCTCCTCCCATTCGCTGAATGTTAGTGGTGGAATGGGAGGGCCACCGCCAGTTCTTTGAGCCGCCTCATGGTTCCTCTGGGCCCGAGCTTTGACCCTGGTCTTGAGGTCGGTCCACCGCTTTTTGATGTCACGCAGTGTGCGCAGGGTGGTCCCTACTGCATTGACTTTGTGTTATCCGTTGCCACATTTGATTTTTGCGCACAAGTGGGGTCTGTTGGACGAGGTTCCCATGCAAATGAGGTTCTACCCTAATTATCTCATCTACCATCACTTTCAACTCGACTTCAGTGAATTTGGGCATTGTCTGGGGTGACATGGTGCAAATGAGTGAGAAGTGCAGGGTGGAAGGTGGTGGAGGAGATATGTGAAGTATGTCAGGTGTGTGGGTAAAACGTGTTGGTGTGTGGAGATAGGTGGGTGTGATGCTGTGCTCTGTGATGTATTCTCTCTGCTAACTGGTGTGCTGTGTCTCTCTCTATTATGTTGGTTTGCAAAGGCTGATGGTCAGGGAAGGGGTTGGTTTTATACTGTGCTATGTGGGTGTGTCCACATGGGTAATGGCCAACAAGTGTATTTTCCATGATGACCATGGCTTTCATTAGTTAAAATAGTGGGGGGGGGTGTCATTGGGGCATGTCAGATGTGATTGAGGGCTGCGGAAAGTAGAGGCACTACTTTGTGCATTGTTGTGATGTTTGTTCCGACCGCCATTCTTCTTTCCTTGGCGCGACCGCAGCGGTTGGAACGCAATGCTCGTTACACCAGCTCCGCCGTCTCATCGTAATTTTCCATGCGGTCATACTGCGACAGGAGCAGCCTTTTTGGTCCATTGAACAGCTTTTCCCGTCTGTGGCGGGCGGAGTTTTGTGGATTCCATCCGCCGCGGTCGGATTTTACGTGCATCCCATCATAATCTGACCGCCGGAATAGCCGCGGTACATGCAGGCGTTTTTTTTCCGTGAGCACAGCGGGCGCAAGCCTTTTCCGTCCACCATCGTAATCGGCCCCTAAACTACCAAAACAACACCTAACTTCACAAAAAACGAACAATTAATGCCCTAACAAATCTAACTACTCTACTACTACCTTGCCCCTACCCTAAAACTACCTTAAAAGTAAATTAAATCAAACTTACCTTAACCGACGAAACACAGCTACCAACCGCGAGGTTCCGACTTGCAAAATGACCTAAAAACGAAACAGATAGACAGAAAAGTGAGAAAAATAAATAAAAATGGCCGCTTAATAAAAATGAAAAAAAGACTAACTCCCCATAGACGTGAATGTAGAAATAATAAAAAATGCAAAAAATTACATGTATATTTTTATTTAGAGTAAATTTTTTAAACAAATGTTCAAAAAATTGTACAATATATATTAAATACTATGGGGCCTATTAGCATGGCGAGCGGATCGCCACCGCCCGACTGGCGGTGGGGATCCGCCCGCCAAAACACCCCGCCGGATGGCCTTTTACTCCCCGCCACATTAGCATGGTCTTTCCGTCCACCGCTTTTCCGCCGGTAGGCAATCGTCACGATTGCCTACCGGGCGGAAAAGGCCTATAATATGGTGGCCGTGCCATGCAGGCACCGCCATCCATATTATGATGTGGGCGGTGTTATGCCTTTCCATGGCGGAGACTCCGCCATGGAAAGGCATGCGGTTTTCGCATCGGGGGCCCGTTGCGGGCCCCCAGGGTTGGGCTGCACTTGGGGGGGACCTATGGTACCCCCCAACATTGGCATGGGCAAGGTGGCAAGCACCGCGCTGTGCCTGTCACGTTGTGCATGCCAATGCACAACATGCATATATTGCATTGTGGCGGGTGCTGCTTACAGCGTGGCGGTGGCATCCTAATTTCCATTGCGGGACCGCTGCACCTCTTGCGGGCGGACACAGTCCACCCGCCATCGTAATAGACCCCTATATTATCAAAAAACAAAAAATATAATATTTAATATATATTAAAATTTATGTTTGTTTAATGTACTAACCTTCAAAATATACAATTGCAATAAGACTATTGTAAGTATGCAACCAATATAAAAATGTTTAATAAAAAAATATATGATACAAAAATATATTTGTAAAACAAGTTGTAAATTATTTAATATATTACATATTATTTTTTAATAATAATATTTAATATTCTAAATAATAAAAACAAAATGTACAAAATATAACTTTGTAAAATACATATTATATAATTTTACCAGAAAATTAAAATTATATAAAATGTATTTAAAAACATGTAAAAAGAAATGTACTAAAATGTTTACTTTTTTCATAAAAAATGATAAATAATGAAAATCAAAATGTTTATAATGAAAGAACTGAAAATATATTGACTTTCCTATTACATGACTATACTTCAGAAAAATGTACAATTTTTCAAAAATGTTTACAAAAATATGTATGTAAAAATATATTTTTAATTTTGCAAATGTACATAGAAATATATGTTAAAAATATATTATACTTTATAATCAAAATCTGAATAACATCAAAATTTCTAAATCGTTTTTCAATATTTTCAAAAATGTTATAACAAAACCAATGGAAAACACTCAAAAAAATATATGTGTTTGCAAATAAAAACATAAAAAATAAAAACTAACATACGTCTCCTTTTTTATTTGAATATACAATACAAACTCTAAAAATACCTTAATAAACCATAAAAATTTACTATTCCTAACTTCAAAACCCACTAAAATCATGGAAACTGCTGGACAATAAACCATAAAAAATGACTATTCCAACTCCAAAACCAACTAAACTCAGGGAAAGTGCTGGATAAAAAATCAACAAAAATACTATTCCAACTCCAAAACCAACTAAACTCAGGGAAAGTACTGGATAATAAACCCAAAAAATTCTATTCCAACTCCAAAACCAACTAAACTCAGGGAAAGTGCTCGACAATAAACCAAAAAAATTACTATTCCAACTCCAAAACCAACTAAACTCTGGGAAAGTGCTGGATAATAAACCAAAAAACAAATTACTATTCCAACTCCAAAACCAACTAAACTCAGGGAAAATGCTGGATAATAAACCCCAAAAAGATTACTATACCTAACTCCAAAACCAAAAAAATAAAGGAAAATGCTAAGGGGCACATTACGATGGCGGGCGGAAGCACCACCGCCGTGCTGGCGGATGCAAAAACCACCAGTTACCGCCGGCAAGCAGCAGTCCACACGCCCGCCCAATTACGATGCGAAAAGTAGGCCAAACACCGCCGGCAAGCCAGCAACACCGTCCGCCATCAAAGTGCGCCCGTACATGTAGCGGCGCAGCCCAACTGACACACACCGTCCGACCAAACACGTCCCGCCCGGCGCATAAATTACGATGCCGCAAACAAACGGCTCCCACGGCCAAGAGATACCGTACGACAAACCGAAGCGGTAACACGGACGCCGAGCACGGACAACGAAGAAGCGGCTCCCCCGAGCATGAATCCAGCACTGCAGGCCCTCCCCATGCTCCTGCTGATGCACCACCAAGGACGCAACGTACCGCGGAGACGCAGGTAGGCACACACACAACAAGTGCACGCAAACAGCGCACACAGTGCAAGGGCGGAAAAGCGGACAACCCCCCACCAGCGCGTGTACACTACACATCCACCATCGCATCCACATATGACACACAGGCCAAATCGTAACATCGCAGAACACATGTGTACACACCACCTGGGACTAGGAACCAACCACCCCGTCACGGCCCCAAAGCGCCGATGACGCCGCCACACATGCGCACAACGCAGAGGCCAACCGCAGCGCCATGCATGCGTCGCACACAGACACAGGGACACAACCAAGCAGCACACACATCAGCCCCACCCCGAACGCACATGACACGTGACAGGCCGGCCACAGACATGTCCTCAACGCCCAATTCACGGACAACACCCAACGCCACACAACCGACGCACACATATCAGTGAAGACACGCAACAGCAGGACACACCCCAGTGTAACAAACATGGCGTAGCACACAGCGGCGGCAACACCAACTAGGAGAAGCAGGGCCCCTTCGGGAAGAGGAACGCCAGTACCACACAGAAACACCCATACCACCCTGCACATATGAACAAGACATATAAAACGGAACACCAAAGAGCCCGGGGACCGACAACAGGTGGCCCAAGAATAACATTCACACACAAGGCCCAACGCAGAGCGGAAAGGCAGCCTGCCGCCCACACAAGGGAGAGCAGACAGCACTGAATGACCTTCCATTCCAACTCCGAAACCACAGCCCTACGACAGAAGCCAGTGAATACAGCCATTGTCCAAGAATAGACCAACACAGGCATGCCGAGGAGACCGACCACAGGGCAGATAGCGCATATCACAGAAGCACACAACGGACGGGGAAGAAAGAAGAAAACACTCCCCCATGTCGGCCACATGCAAGTTAATTGGAAGGAGTCACACAGCACTGACCTTGAACTGTCTGAGAAGCATGTGGGAAGAGGGCCCGTGTCCTCCAAACAAGCCAACAGAACACAAGTCCTGTCTCCCTACGACTACACAGAGCTCACAGCAACCCCGGAGCGTACACATTGCAGACTGCACACACAGCCGGAGCACGCCACCTCAACGAACCGCTGCGAAATGGCAACCGCAACACACCTACCCAACTACGCCGAACAGCTCAAGCTGTACAAAACCAACCTGTGCCATACATTGGGATGCGATCTCCTGTCCCTGCTGAACGTAAGTTACCGACTGACTTACCGCATCACATTGTTCAGCTGCGTCATGCCCGTCTTCTACTGTCGGAGGTGTCCCTACCAGCATCCCGTCGAGATATGCCTCTCCAACCCGGCATGTCTGAAGGCGGACCTGCTACCACTACTCCTCCCTCTGGACGCACACGACAGGGCCTGCTCTGCCTATGGGGGCATGGCGTATGTGGCCAACATCGCACCCGCACTGAAATGGGACCACTGTGCCTCCACACGACGGATCATCGATAACAGCTACATCGAATGTCACCCAGCATGCCCCATCATGGTCCTCCAAGGGACAACCTACGAACAACACCTTGACAGCCACCATCCGCTTCATTGGCTGGCAAACATGTACACCACCAATGACATGGAAGCCCTGCTGGACGGCATCGCATACCTGACAACCTGTAAATACGTCGGACCACAACGCAGGTTCCCCGAGTGACCTATGATGTCCAACCCTGCACCCATGCTTAGCTTCCGCACGGACTGGCCAGTCACCACCACAACAGCCATACCAAACGACCGGCAACTGTAACCACACCATCAACGACATCGCCATGACATCGGATATGACCGGGACATGCACACTGTTCCCCATCACATCCAGGAACACCGCATGCATCGTGGGAGGCAGTGGCATGGGCTCTGTGTATCGCACCCACATGGACGGAACTGCACGAACAACCAGGACACAACATGGATCCAGCGCCCATGGACACACACACCGCTCAGTGGACATGAATAGGTCGCCTGGAGTCTGTGGGTGCTGCACCCCTCCCACCCCCGCCCCGGGAATCCCATACCAGGACCTTTGCATGGACGACAAGTGCATACAACAACAACACGACCCCAGTGACTGTGACATGTCCAGTAACCACCACAGTGCAACAACAAGTGGCACGCCGCTGCATGCACGCAAGCACATGCCCTGATGTCATCTCACATGCACGCGTGCATGAGGAACAACCGCAGCAAACCTGTCACATGGAACTGAGATGGACTGTGCCCATGATGCCAAGCGGTCTGGTAGGCTACATGTATACCGTCTGTGTCAAAGTCCGCAGCTCCGCAGCTATACGTAAATGTACATTAGCACAGCCTTGGCCAAGCAGATGTCACTCTGAAGCCCACATCCCACATGCAACAGCCAATCACATGTAACCCCACACCCTATCCCATTTGCAATCATGCTCAGTATATCCTCAACATGTATCCCGCTGCCAGTAGTACTATACTATACTGCATCACAGAGGACAGAAGACTCAATATAATGTTTGAAACCAAAACTGTCTCCGCTGACTCATTTCACAAGTACGAATGAGAGAGGATGAGAGTATGTGAAGTACACGGCAGTCGTGACATGACCATGTAGTCCACTGGTATTGGATGTCAACGCAAATGAGTAGCACTACTGTGGAAGACACACATGTGTCGTGTGAAGTCGTATGGACGCAGTGCTCAGGTGGGTGGGTGCGACGGGTAGATGCGCACATGCCAAGTTGGAGCACGCCGTGTTGGGAGGGGTCATGAACAGTACACCACCGCTTCCCTGGGCATTGTGAGAGGACACCTGTCGGGGGGAGTGAACACGTGTGTGCACAGCAGCCGGGCACACGTACAAAGCGGTACCAGGCGCACCTCAGCCCACCCTCTGTGGACAAGCTGGATCCTGTTGTGCGCCCGCCATGCCCCTGACAAGGCACACACAGCCCCAGTCGACCAGGTGTAACCCCAACATAGTCAATCCGCACAGGCGATACAGGGCACGGGATGGCAGTGGAGCATGGTGTGTGAGAGGTCTCCTCGCGCTCCTCCTGGTCATATCACGCAGGCAATAGAACCTCAACGTCTAGCATGGCACAAGTCAGATGGAAGTGTAGGGGGACGCACCACAGCACGAGCAGCACTGACGTCACGGGAGGTGGCTCGCACCATCCCATCCATTGCCCATCATACCAACCACGCCACATGCCATTGCGACTAAGTGCAAGCGCGTGCGCCACCACCCCCGAGCCCTCCCCAGAGAGGCCAAAGAGTGAATGTGTGGGCCATCAGCCACAGACGGACGCGGCCTGGCCGCAAGGGCAGCCACAGCCACTGGGTGTCGCAGGTGGCGGATCCGGAAGGCGAAGACTGTGATGCATAGTCCATGCAGGCCGGGTCACCATTTGGGGCACCACGCAGGTGGACGGCGTCCCGCGACACATCATACCCTGAGACAGCCCACTCGTGCAACTGGACCCACACATACACTCCTTGCCCTCTCTGGTGCGAGCTTGGGGCTGCCTGTGCAAGCGCTAGCCTCGCAGGTGAGCATGCATATTGGGGGAGCGAGGGGAGGACATGAGGGCTGGGGCGAAGATGACTGTATCACTGTCAGTTAGTACAAGGGATGACCCAGATGTGGAAAGGAAGAGACGTGTCCCGTGTGTACTGCAACTAGTCGCCAATACAACTACCCCCCATGTCCGGAATGTAAGCCCGCACCTAGGCCCGCCCATCCGCCACATCGAACATACCACCAGCACGACAACCTTCCCATTCGAAACACTGACTGGGGGTGGCGACCAGTGTACAATCATGTGTAGCCTACCCACGCGTACATGTGGGCCCTCCATGATCCATGTCACCTGCGGCAAAGTCATGACATGCGCAATGAGGGAAGTGAGGAGAGCTGCCCGCCCCACGCGCAGAAGGTGCATCAGCTCCACAGACCCAGCAGCGAGTCCAGCAGGGGTCACATGTGCAGGGGCAGCTGTGCCTGGTGTGAAGGCACATGCATATAGACAGCACATCGACCAATGTGTAGTCTGCCCACATCTACAGTCCATCATCATGCGGACATAGGAATTGAACACAGGGCAACACATCTTAGTGGGTGCACCCACCGTGACCAACAATGCGCAATCATCGACGTACCCGCCCTGTGCATGGCCCCCCACCCAACGGCGGCACATCCAGTGCCACCATCCCACACACACAAGCCTTCCACGGAACATGCTGTGTCCAATGGTCAGTACAGAGTCAGCGCCCATCTGGTGGATCCTGAACAGGAGACACATGCACACACATGCCAGCTCCCACTATGTACGACTGCCACCTGGCACGTGCAATGTAACCTCTCACCTGTGACGTGTGACTGCAAGCACACAGCCGTCTTGGCATGGGGCTGTCAATGTGGACACCTGTCAATGTTTCGGGAGGTGTGATCCGTACAGTGCTGTACATAGGGTGCAGTGCTGACACCTACTACTGTCTCATATCCCCTCGTGCCACAGGTCCCACTTGTTTTGGCCGCTCAGCCTGTGCCCACATCGTCGTCGTCGTGTGCCATACTCATCCAGCCGCGGAAGCAGTTCCATGCTCAGCAGACATTCATGTTGCTGTGGCGTTGCCGCTTGACGGATATGCAGTCAGTCCCCATCAGCACGCCCCGCAAGTCATTGGGGCCTGGATCCCCATGTGCATGCACATGGCAGTGGTTTGTATCACTAGCCATTGCCATTGTTGGGAGACCTGTGTAAGTGTATTGTGGCCGTGCCGTCCCAGCTTGACAGCTGGGCTGTGGCTCCTGTGCTTACTCACTCATGTCAGTGATGTGTATGCGAAATTGCTATGTGTCGTGTTGCTTTGACATGTGTCCTCTGCCATTGTCCCTAGGCGGAGACCGAACATTGACCGCCCATACCAATTGCTGGCGGACATGGACGATACAGAGGTTATTAGGAAGTTTCGGCTGGACAGGCTAACCCTGCATCGACTGTGTGCCATGTTAGAACCCCATCTCCGTCCCCGCAGGGTGTATCCGACTGCTGTCACCCCCACGGCTAAGGTGATGGCCGCCATGCATTTCTTCGCCACTGGGTCATTCCAGCACACAGTGGGCATTGGAGGAGGGATGTCCCAGCCCATGTTCAGCAAGGTGCTGAGGGATGTACTGGCAGCCATGATGCTGTACCGGAACAGGTACATCCGCTTCCCCAGGGCTCGTGAATTGGCGGCAGTGAAGGGTGCATTCTATGCCCTTGGCAGAATCCCACACGTCGTTGGAGCCATTGACTGCACACATGTCGGCCTTGTTCCACCACAGGCCACTGAGCACCTGTACCGCAACAGGAAGCACACGCACTCCCTGAATGTGCAAGTGGTGTGCCTTGCGGACATGGTGATCACCCACGTGTGTGCAAAGTTCCCAGGCTCGGCCCATGACGCACACATAATGCGCAACAGCATCTTGCCACGACTGATGTCCAATATGCAACAGGATCGTGCCTGTATTGTCGGTGAGTATGTGGAGTGGTGTAGCGTGCTGGCTGTGCAATGCTGTCCCCTGTCCAGTTGGATTAGCAACGGTTCTCTGTGTCCCTCACACCCAGGTGACTCTGCGTATCCGAATGGGGCATGGCTGCTCAGTCCATTGAGGAATCCTCGCACCCCAGCAGACGATCGCTACAATGAGGCACATGGGAGGACCAGACGTGTGGTCGAGCGTACCTTTGGCCTCCTCAAGTCCAGGTTCAGGTGCCTGGACCGCACCGGGGTGCGCTGGCGTACTCCCCACAGAAGGTGTGCCGGATAGTGGTGGCGTGCTGCATGCTGCACAATCTGGCCATTCGGAAGCAGATCCCCCTCATCGTGGATGACGGAGATCAACCAGGGCCCCAGCCCGCAGACCAGGACAGCTCGAGTGAGGAGGACAGCGGAGAGGAGGAAGCTGGTAATGTGCGGCAGCAGCTCATCGCCCGCTACTTCACTTGACGGTGAGTGTCCATGTACGACGGCTGATGTGGCTGTATCTGTGCAGGTGTGTGTGTGCTGTGTCAGGGTGGCCGTTTGTTCACTGCGTGCTGTGTGTCAACGCTCCATGGCCAGGGTAGTATGCCACTGTTGGTGGCTGTGGCATTGTGCCCTATTGCTCTGTGCGATGTGTGTACATTGCTTGTAGTTGTTGACATGTACTGTGTGATGGGTGTGTGACACACTCATTGAATGTGCTCCTGTTCTGTCTCCCACCCCTAGGTCCCTACAGGCCCTCCGGATTCAAATGCCATGCCACGCATCAGGTGCCTTTCCGCCCAAGGTGGCCGTTGTATTCCGTACAAATAAGACACAGGGCACAAACAGCAGTTAGTGAAAAAGGTGCATTTATTACAAACTGTGACATGTGATTGTGTGTAAGGTGATGACAAAAGTGGTGCGTGCAGTGACAATGAGCTGTCGGTCATGGCTGCGTGATGATCAGGGTGTACCCACTGGTTCTATGTCCATAGTCCAACACACACATGCCATCCAGATGGCTGTGTGGAGTGGGATCGTAGTCCAAGTCAATGCAGTGGCTGGTCAAGGAAGGCTGGCGGAAGGCTGGCTGGCTGCCTCACTTGCGACTGGAGCGTGCGAAGTCCTCCCGGGAGATCTGTTTCCTCTTCGGACGGCCCCTTCCACGTTTGCGAGGGGGGTGCCTGCTTGCGACATGCTGGTGGTTGAGGTGTGATCACTGGCTGTGGACGCAGGGGAACTGGACACTGCTGCTCCACCCTGCGCCCCGGCAGGTGGTGGCGGAGGGGGAGCTGCTGTCCCTGGCTGTGACCTCACCGCCACCACCAGCTGTCCCATGAGGTCCACGATTTGGCCCATACGGGCGTCCATGGACCTCAGCACCCCCAGCACCTCACGCGTGTCTGAAGCAGACCGGACCCATTGTCCTTGGGCCTCTTCATAGGCCCCAAGGACTCTGGCCATGTGAGGCAGGGCATGGCTCCCAGGGGAGGCTGGCGTTTCCCTGACCCTGCTCCTCCTACCAGTCCTGCTGCCACCGGCCTGCCCACTAGCCACATTGCTCACCACGGTCCTCGCTGTGGCTCCCAGGGTGGATCCAGTCGTCCGGGCCACCACCTGCGCTGGGGCTGGTGCCAGCGAAGACGTGGCGGTGGTGGCGGCGGTGGTGGTCGGTGCGGCGATGGTGGCGGTTGCGGCAGTGGTAGTGGCCACAATGACCGTGGGTGTGGCCGCAACGACAGTGGCAGCAGGGGGCTGTGAATGTTCAGCAGCCCTGGATGATGGGTTGGTGGGTAGGAGGGGTCCTGGGGAGCGGCTGGGCCCTGCCACACCAGATGGGCCTGCTTGGTTGTCCGTGTCCGAAGAGGAGGACAGATCCTCCAGATCCGTGTGTCCTCGTTGGGGGCTTGTAGGCTGGCTGTGCTGGCTGCTGGCTCCATCCCCAGCATCCAGCAGTTCGTCACCTGTGGAGAGAATGAGATTTGTTATTGTGTTGCACCTGGCGAAGTATGTATTTGTCGTCTGACATTGACAGTTCGTGCAATCTCGTACATGGGTTTCCCGGAGGCGTGTGTGTGGCTGTAGCATCTGTAGTTGTGTGTGCTTGGCAATGGGACTGTGTGCTGTGCACATGTGGCATGGGACGGATTGGCCATGCCGATGGGTGTGTTGCTGTGCCCCTACTTATTGTGACTCTGGTGTATGCGGGCTCCTGGCCCATCCTGGGTCTGGTTTGTACTTTGCTTTTGGGGTTCAAATGGAACGCTCAGGAACGCATATGGCAACATGGGGGCTATGCCCCAGATTCGCATTTGGGAGGGGATATGCTTTTGGGGTTCAAATGGAACGCTTAGGAACGCATA
The DNA here is from genome assembly GCA_963921515.1 of Calotriton arnoldi. NCBI lineage: Eukaryota > Metazoa > Chordata > Amphibia > Caudata > Salamandridae > Calotriton > Calotriton arnoldi. The sequence continues at coordinate 1,604,689 of CAWUFW010000240.1, forward strand.
TGGCAACATGGGGGCCATGCCCCAGATTCGCATTTGGGAGGGAATATGCTTTTGGGGTACATGCTGTGAGCCATGGGTGCCGAACGTGACATGTGTTGTGGCAGCATGACAGTGCATGGTTTGAGGTGTGTGCATGCTTGACATGGCCTGCATATTTGCTGTCTGTTGTGATTACTGGACATGGCATTGGACGCATCGTTATGAGTGAGTGATGGTTGTGTGCCAGCCAACGTATTGCAGTTGTCCCATCTCCTTGGTGTGCGTGCTGCCCTGTGCCATGTGCATCACTGCAGTGCTCGGGGGGGTGTGGCCCATGTTGTGTGTTGTTGCTCACAGTGTGTCGTGCACTTCATTGACTTCTGGCACATGGTTGGTCATGGGCATGTATCTTAGCGTGACTGCTGTATGTGTGGCAGCTGTGCGGATGACATGCCTTTCATGAGACTGGGGCTGACGGATGGGATGGATGGTATGTTGTTTGTGCATGGTGTGTCTGTGTGTTTGATGGGTTCAGTGGTGTTCGTGTGCATTTATGTTGTTCCGCTCTGTTGCGTCTAGTGTTGTTTGTCTTACATAGGCGTAGTTGTGGGGTGTGTGGTTGACAGGCAGTAGGGGCTACATGGACAGGACTTCAATGGTGTTTCGGTTGTGTGTGATGAGTTGCACAGTGGCTGCCGTGTGGGACTATATTCAGTGTGGCTTGTGCATGCAGACGTGGCTCCTTGGGTGTTGCTATGTCTGTGATGGGTCATGTGGGGTGTGAGTCTGTTGTTCATGTCCGTGTGCACATTGTTCACTTGTTCGTGACGGTGGGCGGTGCTGCGTGTTCGTCTGCTACGTGACATGTCCCATGTGTTGGTCGTGTTATGGTCCTCATGCCTCCAGTAATCCAGCCCTGTCCAGTTTCCCACCTGCAAGTTGTTCGTGCGTGCACTGTACTGGATGCCACATGGCTCTAAGCGGGGGTGCTCCATGTTGCAGGTCTGTGGGGGTGGGAGGGTGTTGTGGGTCGTGGGGTGGCTGGACACCCACTGACACCGATTGCTGTGGACCGTGATGTCTGCCTTTCGGCTGTCGTTGTGCACTGCGGTGGCTGACACGTGGCTGTGGGGTGTGGGGGATGCTCCTCCTTGCTGTGCTGTGGGACTGGGGCCTGGTGTGTGTTGTACTTGGGCTGTCCACCGTCCCACCCACTGCACTTTGTGTTCCTGCCACTTACCTGTTACTTGTCGGTTAGTGCAGCTGTGGCGGACACATGGGTGTGGTGGGTGCTCGTTGTGGCGCTTCTGGCATATTTGGGGACCTGTTGGTGGTTACGTGGCTGACTTAGTGTACACATGTCCCCACGCATCTTACAGTTGTTCTGTTTGGGCTGTGTGTGGTAGTGTCTGTTGCATGTGTGTGTGATGTGTTGTGTATTGTGTGCTGGACATGGGGGTGTTTGTCCCTGGGAGCTGTGGCATGGTGGTAGTGCATGTGAGTACATAGCGGTGTGCTGGTATACATTAGTTTGTACTTACCAGCCTCCACTCCCCTGCTAATCCGGCGAGGATCTCCGGATGGATTACGACTCGCACCTTCTCCTCCCACGCTTTGAAGGTCTTAAAGAGCGCAGGATTCCCTCCGCCAGTGACGGCAGCCAGCTCTCTGTTTTTGCCCTCCTTCTTCTTGACCAGGCTCTTTACGTCATTCCAACGTTTGTTAATCTCGACTCTGTTCCTGGGCAGGGTCCCGACTGCATTGACCTGGTCTACGATCCGGTTCCACATTCTGTTTCTGGTGGCTAGTGGTGTGTGCTGGACCATGTTCCCATAGATTTGTGGGTACACCTTGATGATCTCGTCGACCATGACCGTCAGCTCCATGGGCGTGAACTTGGGCATTCTTTGTGGTGCCATGATGTTTGTGGTGCTGGTGCGGTGTGTGTTGTGTAATGTGCAGGGGGTTTGTGGTGCCGGTGTTTGGTGGTGGTGGTGGTGGTGGTGGTGTTTGGTGGTGGTGGTGGTGGTGGTGGTAGTGATGTGTGCGTTTCTGTGGTGTGCTGCTGTCCTTGCTGTGTCACTGTGTCCTCTCCTCTCCTCTCTGGTTTGCAATGTGGCAAGGGGTTGTGGTCTGTGGGAGTGCTGCTTTTGTACTCACCTATGTGGGTGTGTCCTCATGGTCTGTTGTTTTCAGGTGTGTTGTGTCTGGTGTTCTGGCCTTTGTATTTTTTGTTTGTCCGGGGGTGTTTTCGGGATGTGTACTGTGCTTGTGTATTTGTGCGTGCCTTGCTGTGTGGACTTGTTGGCCATGTTGTGTGCTATTGGTTTTGTGTGCGGATGGTTTCTGTGCAGGTACGTTGGCGCCATGGCTTCTGCCGTGTCGATTCTCATCGGCGTTGTTTGCGCTGGCGGGCGGTATATTTGTGGTTTTTCCGCGCTCATGTCGGTGCGATCGTAATTTCACGTGCGGTGTGTCGGCCGTGAGGGCGGGCGGTTTTGTGTTGTCGTGCGTGTTTCCGTCCGTGGCGGGCGGTTTGTCTCCGACTCGGACGTTGGCGGGCGGTATTTTGTGTGCTTTTTCGCCGATGGCGGTATTCGGTTTGTGTAATCGTAATGGCGTGGTCGGTGTTCAGGCGGTGTGTGCGGGCGGATTTTTGCCGCTTCCATGCCTGGCGGAATTATTTACGCCGGGTATCGTAATGTGCCCCTAAATAATTTAAAAATGATAAATATAAAAAAATATAAAACATTTCAAAACTATGAAAAATACAAAACATTATAACAAATGTAATTTTTTTTTAATCAAAATTAAAAATGTTACACATTTTTTTTTAAATGTGTCCAATTAAAAATTTAACAGAAAATTATTATAAAATACAATATTTAAAAAATATTATAAAAAATTTGGGATACCCCTTCTCACAAAAATAAAAAATATAAATATTAAATTCTAAATTACAATTTAAACTTTTAAAATTTAAAAATTCCAATATCCAAATTAAAAAATAAATTATTAATACTAAACAAAATTTACAAACAAAAACAATAAAAAATTATGTAAAAATTAATTTAAAAATAATTAACCTATCATATATTTATTTACATATTTTTTAATTTAAATAAAATATTTTTTACAATTTGCATCAAAATATTAGCACCCAAAGAAACCTTCCCATTTTTAAAAAATGTAACATTTAATTTTTTTAAAATGTATTCATATCTTTCAATAATTTTTTAATCACATTTTATTTTTAACCAACATTCTTAAATTACTCCCTACCTTTATCCCCTATAAACCCAACATCCTGCTCCTAAAGTTTTTACATAAAATTAAAAAATGTAAAATAAATATTTTTAAATTACTCCCCACCCTCGTCCCCTATAAACCCAACATTCCACTCCTAAAAATAAATGAAAATCCAATAAAAACAAACATTTTAACAAGAAAAATGAATTAAAACATATAAAATAACTACTACCAAATTAATAAAAAAAAAAAACATTAAAAAAGAAAAAAAATACAGTCGAGATTATTTATAACAATATATTTGCCATCGATATTCACAGAATCAATATTTATACATTACACAAAAATCTATATTCTTAACAACGAAAAAACTTACCTCGATATTTTCCACCATCGATATTCTTGACTCAATATTCATGCAATTTGATATTTCGACGTCGATATTCTGTCTCTGCACCCTCATGTCAACATGTCAACTTTTTGCTTACCACACCTAGGATCGTTGTCACGCCCCCTGGTGTGTGTCACCATTTATATGCTTCTTTAGCTGTGTTGGGAATATCAGTTTGGGAACTTTGCACTGATGGTCGGGGTCTTCAGTATATGAGGGGGGATTGGGGAGTTGATTGCATTGTTTATTGTCATGGACACTGGCAGAAGATCACCTCCTGCTGTATAGAACAGTCAAATCCCGTACACACCTCTGGTTGCACGTTATTCCCACCAGAACGTATGACTACCTGTAAACACACACTCAAGTGGCTCATCTGGAATGTCTGCCGACTTAACGACCGTCGAAAAAGTGCTGGCATACCTGCACCATCACGGGGTGGACATAGCCTTTCTACAGAAGACACACATTGCTCCCACAGGCTCCAGCACTTTTGCCCCTAAGTGGTCACCCCACTGATATTTTTCTTACTACAGTACATACTCTAGGAGGGTGTGCCTCCGTATGAGCTCACATGTCCTGTTTTGTAAAAAAAAGATTTTTTGCCGCATGTCCCTTTTAAGATATGTTGTCAACACACAGACTCAGCTGGCGTTTTTACTGATTTTTACAGATAGAAAACTACGTGTTTCCTGTCTGCATTTATTTTTTAAAGCGGAAAAATACAGTAATTTGTGCTGCTTGTGAGTAACTCTCCATGCTGGCCTTCATGAATTCCAGGGAAACAGCTGAGCAGATACACAGCATGGGAAGTTAAAAACAGGACGAGATTTCCTCAAATACAGGCATATGTTAGCATGTGTTTGTATATAATGCTAATATTTACGTGTTGGTGTAGTATTTTGTTATATTTGTCTGCTTAATATGCTAAAATGCGACAGGCATCATTGTATGAGTTCATGTTTATTAGTTTAATAAATGTGAAAATATACCATTTTACGACTCCATTTTGTCTCAAAACGCAAAAGAAAAACAAATAAATACCAGTAAGCTGACCGAAAAATAAATAACTACAGATGGAAATGTTAAAAAACATAAGTACCAGCCCTAGTTATATTCCACTTACACTGATAAACACCTACGCACCGAACACAGAAGACCCTCAGTTTTTTAATGTTTCTGCTGCGTTGCACACTTCCCAGTCAGACACCATGATTTGGAGGGGGAGGGTGGTGACCTGAATCTGTTATTGGACACGACAATCGATTCTTAGGGATCCTGTCATGTGCATCTTACCCAGGCAAAAGACACACAATTGATGGACGGAATGCAGAACAAATCAAAACATTCACCCCAAGTCAAGAGATCTGGGTTAAATCCATCATTCTTTTGCTCACCATACCACCCCAGTTTAGACCCGGCCATATGCAAATCAGTCTTGACCCTGTGCCTCATGGGAACAGTCCAGCCCGAACTGCCAAGCCAGGTCCTCCCCGGACCGGAAACAAGCATCCTAGGACCGGTTTCGGGGTTTCACCCCTCTTCAGCCAGGATAGCTTGATTCCAGTGGCACAGTGAGCCCAGGACCCACGTCTGGGCACACCTGGCGCACTTAGGGCGAGAAAGCAAAAGACACACCAGGATGCTTGTTTCCGGTCCAGGGAGGACCTGGCCTGGCAGTTCGGTCTGGACTGATTTGCATTTCGCTGGGTCCAAACTGGGGTGGCGTAGTGGGCAAAAGAACGATGGATTTAACTCAGATCTTTTGACTGGGGGAGAATGTTTGCATTGTCAGCATTCCGTCCATCATTTGTTTGCTGTAACTCTTACCCAGGCGGCATGGGTCCTTCATAAGCTTGTTGACTTGCATGGGTTATCAGACCTATGGAGGAGAGCATATCTGACCACTAAAGACCACGTTTCATTCTGCACCCCACAATTCACTCTCCAGACTAGATTACTGGTTTGCAACTGTGGATATTGCCGCCTCTGTTGCAGAGGGTGAGGTATCTGCCTTGTATGCTTTCAGAACACTCACTATTCCTCTTTACCTTGTCCCTATTCACTTTCCAATTTTGCAGGCTGAATCGGTGTTTTCCATCCTCCTCACCGTTAGATCAGGTTTTCAAAGATGAGCTCCAGACCGTGATCCTTGAATACTTTCAGATTAATACTGGTTCGGTATCTATGAATGCCACTATATGGAAGGCCTTTAAAGCGTACATTCGGGGACAGGTTATATCAAAGCATGCAGGAGTGTTGAAAGACATTCAAGGGCAACTAGCCCGTTCAGAAGCAGCGATATGGACCCTCGAGATCCAATTAGAACATGCACCGACACAGCCCTGTTTCATTATCCAAATCAAATCCTGCAGCAATTCCAGGACCAGGCTGATAGGGAAGTCCTTCACCTTTGGAAATATGCGATGGCTAGACAATATGGAGGAGGTGAGAGACCTAGCAGAACGCTGGCACTGGCATCTTAGGCACGACAGAGCCAAAACACAACTGGCTTAGTTGTCTGCCAGGAACATATTTAAAAAAAAATTATAACAAATGCATAGTACATACATACATATAAACATATATGCACACATAGAAGGCTGTATGAGTATCACATATGATAGCATATACCATGAAACAATGGGTTAGCCTACTTCAGCCATTGACTTTCTTGCCCTTTGTGACTGTATTTGTCTCATCACATGTGTATATCCCCTGAAAATGAGTGTTCTTCAGTGCCAGGGCTGGTGAGCCAGTTCTTTTTGTTTTTCATTTTCTCCTTTTAAACGTATGTCCCCTTTAATTTCTTTCCTTCTCTTCTCTAGTTTAATTTTTGAGAGAACACTAGAGCTCCCCAGAGAGTGCTGATGATTGGTTGGTGCTTATTTCATCTGTATTGCATCACATGTATGTACGTATGTATTCATGAGGTATTTCTGCAGTGCGATTCTAGCCACGAGGCAGAGGAGTACTGTACAGGGTCGAAGACACGCATAAAGCCTACTATTGATAGGAGAAGTAGTTTGTGTGTGGACTGTCAATACATTTTGATGTAGTGTTCTTTAGAGATGTGAATCTTCAACTCTCTCATAAATTGGATCAGCAATCGGGCATCACTGATAGGTACGCAGTTTTTGTTTGAGATCCCGGGTGCATAGATATAAAAGTCCTGCTGCTTTGTGCTTTCTTGTTTACAATTCTTAGTCTGCCATCTGCTGGTGTCCAGGCTGCAGGTGTGCTGAGAGCCAGGGTGCCAGTGTGAAGTCTCAGAAGCCTTGCTGCAGGGAGTTACCGCTATCTTGGTGCAAGAACACAAGGGCTGGATCAGTGGTTTTGAAGTCAATTTCTGGTAGAAACAGTTTCTCATTCTTTCGAAGAGAGACCTGGTACCAAGCTGTCTTTTTTTGTCTATGTATTCCTTGAGGGTGAGTTTGGTGTCCAGAGTAAATCCAAGTGACTTGATATAGAGTGAAAGTTGTGGTTCGAAGCCATCAATGTTCATGTCCTTGAACAAGGTTTGTACTGCTTTCGGTTCGTTGTTCTCGGCAAGTAACAGGAATTCTGTCTTGGTTGCACTGAGTGTCAGGTAGGCAGTGGACATCGAATTCTGGATGATGTGCAGGCAGTCTTTAAAGTGTTGAATGTCTGAATCAGAGGAGACTTTCAAGTAGAGTACCAAGTCGTAAAATAATTCTTTTTAAAATTTGTTGTCTGACACATAAATCTTTAAATGGCAAAGGCCCGAGCTATTTGTCTTCAAAGCTGTCTCCTTATCGGCCAGGTACATTGTTAAGATCTAGTGATAAAGCCCTGCTTACAGGCCCTTGGATAAGAAAATCTCGCAAATGAGGCAGGTCATTCTCTTATTTAGCCCCTTTGTATTGGAATGAGCTTCCAATCTACTTACGTCAATGTACTGATTATTTTAAATTCAGAAAACGTCTTAAGACAGAGCTGTTTGTGGCTTAATAGATTTTGATGATCTCTGTATGATCTGGGCTGTGCCGAGATACCCCTCCCAGGGTAATTTGTGTTATAAATTAAACTAACATAACATGACAGGTGTGCATCGTCAGCAGAATGGTGAATATTGATACTGTTATCTGTGAGTAGAGCCACAAGGGGTTCCATGTATAGGTTGAAGATGCCAGAGGACAGTATGGAACCCTGGGGGACTCTGCAGATGATAAGGATCTTATCGGACCGGGAGCTGCACAGGTGAACGAACTGGGGTTGGTCGGAAAGGCAGGAGGAGAACTAGTAAAAGACCAGTGCAGGTGAATTCTGTTCAAGACTCCAGGGAGTGTATGAGGATGGGATGGTTGACTGTTGAAGACAGACGAGAGGTCCAGCAACATCAGAAGGCAGGGGCCATCTTCATCTGTGGTCAGGCGGGCATTGCCTACAATCTGTAAGGTGGCAGTCTCTGTGCTGCAGCGCAATCTGAAGTCTAACTGGTAGTCGTGCAAGAGATGGTCAGCATTAAAGTGATCATGGAGTTGAACTTAGAATGTTTCATTAATGATCTTACTGATGAATGGTTGGAAAATGACCGGTAGTTGGTGAGGTCATCAGAGTCTAGTGTTGGTTTCTTAGGAGTGAGAGGATCTGCCTTGTCTTGAGAGATTCTGGGAACATGTCTTGAGTAAGAGAAGTATTGGCAATAGTGAGTAGGGGTGAGAAAAAATACCAAGAGAGATATTTCAATGTGGGATGAACCAGGTTATGATGATGAAGAGGGCCTAAGACTTGTGACAGGTGATGAGGTCTGCATATCTGGTGCATGTAGTACTGTGGAGCAAGCATTAATGAGTATGAGTAGGATTGTGTATTCTCTAGTTTGAGGTTGTGTGGTAATTAGTGGGATGTGTACGAGGTTCGGTATATGTGAGTGTTTGAGTTTTCTGGGTCTGACAGTATGGGGTGTTGGATGAAGCTTGTGAGAAGTTGGCCTGGTATATGCTGTCCACTAGTTATAGTGGGCACCTTGCACCAGTCCAAACGACCTTTATTGATGATAGGTTTAAAGACAACCTTTATTGAAAGCTATCCTAGTGGTAGCTATGGAGAGCAGCCTTCAGGCTAAGGGGTCGATTCCGATTCGGGCCGGAAAAAGCACCGACCGACTCGGATCCGGAAATAATACCGACCGACACGTACCTGTGGCGCCCGACACGCCAAGTACGATGCAAGGCGTGAAAAATCCGACCGACACGTACCGAACCCAAGTCGACCGACCGAGCCGCACGGAAAACAGCAATCCGGCCGGAAAAACACGCGAATCCAACCGACCGACACGCACCCGGAACAAATCCGACCGAAACGTACACGCGAACTCCAAACCGCAAAGTACGATGCAAGGCGCGAAAACCACGAGTGAGTCGGACGGAGGCCAAGCCGCACGACTGACACGCATACAAAACCGAGCCGAAGCAACACAAAACACCGCGACCGACGCGTACGCAGCATAGAAAACTGCACAAACACAGCGTGAACGAAACGGAGAAGACCGTACGAGACAAATGCAGGGTCCGACTCGGTCACAAGAACGTTTCCAACATACACAGACAGTACAAAGGAAAATTCGCCCAAAAAAGGCCAAACAAGCAATTACCAAGCCAATAAATACTGGGGGTGGGGACAGAGAACAAAGACACACCCACAACTCCACCCATATAAAGGACACAAATCACAACCATGAGCCTTTGCAAATGCCATTCCACTGCCAGCACCCAAGAGAAAGCAACCACACACCCACAGCTCATCCCTCACACAAGCCACACACCATCAGCACACCAACAAATACCTACCTCACATACACCCAGCAAAACACACACTCACACACCCTCACCTGCACACCAACACACACATCACTCACCATCACCACCCATCACCATGCCCCCCAAGAAGAATCCCAAGTTCCTAGATTGTGAATTGGAAGTCATGGTAGACGAGATCCTCAGGGTAGAGCCACAGCTGTTTGGCACACTGGTCCAACAGACCCCCATCTCCCAGAAAACCAAGATGTGGGAGAGGATCATCAACAGGGTGAACGCACAATCACCATGTCGGCGCACAAAGAGCGACATCCAGAACAGGTGGTATGACGTGCGCAGGAGGGTACGGGACCTGCTCAAGAAAGACTACATCAACAGCCAATACACCGGCAGTGGCCCTCCTGCCAAGCCAATATACCTCAGGCCCTGGGAGGAGAAGGTGCGGGCCATCCTTCCGCCAGTGAGCGTATATGGACTAGAGGACATCCCAGAGCCTGGTGAGTACACAACAAATGTACACAATATACTGCCACAAAACACACACATCACTGTCAAGGGGAGAGTCAAACCATGCACTCATAGCAATTACACAGCAACCAGAACAGAATCATCCCAAAATGTGTATGTCAGTCAGATAAACACAACACATGCCATCAAAAAGTCACATCCAACTGTGCCAACACATGTACAAACACAACTACAACTACAGCTAGGCAGTGGCACAAATAGAACTAACAAACACATCCAGACATGTAGCCACCACAACAACACCAACACACAGTGAAGACCACTCAAAGGAAGGAATTCTGTGTATGCTGGCCAAGTCAGTGTAGCCAATAGCATCATGGGAGTCGCAGTCACACATATTGCCCCCCCACAACTGTCCCATCAACACCACCATGAACCATGCGCACATCACAGGGAGTGGAGAAGGACTCACAAGATGGCTGACACTGGCAACTGCTGTGGTGAGCACAAGGCCCTGCTGGCAACTGTGCACCAACAAACAGCAGGACACCACTAACTGACATCCTGAGAGACAACTTCCACTCCCTGCAATGCAAGCACGTTCCATGGTGGGATATCTGGCTAGCTGGGTGGGAAGGAGGACTTGCAGCACTGACCATAGTCACAAGCACCTCCCCTCACACACACCCCAACACAAACTCCACAGAACCCACCTGGTAGAATGCAATGCCCCCATCCTAACACAAGATCCCACAAAGAACCACGACCCTGGGTTATGTTGTGTGAAGCACAGGGCCACTCTTGGGACTTCTAGCCAAACAACTGCCAGGACAACACTCCCAGCCATCCTGTCAGCACAGCCAGCCCACCCCACAGGGAAGCAGAGTCAAAAGGAAGGAAGCATGGGCATGCTGGGAAGGGGGAGGAGGCAATAGCATGATGGGAGTCGTAGTCACAGCTCTACATCCCCCACCACATGGCCCAGCAAGCTCACACTCACGCATGCACATCCCACAGAGAGTGGAAAGGGCCATCAAAGATGTCTGACACTGTTGCTGTGTCGTGGGGAGCACAAGGGCATGCTGGGTACTGCACACCAACCAACAGCAGGACACCACTGTCAGCCATCTTGCCATTGCTCTCACACCCACACACACTGAACTCCCCACAAAAGCAAGTAAGTATGGGAATGCTGGGAAGTGGGGTGGAGGCAATAGCATGATGGGAGTCGTAGTCACAGACATAGCTCACCCCCACAACTGTCCCATCAACACCACCCTGAACCATGCTCACATCACAGGGAGTGGAGAAGGACTCACAAGATGGCTGACACTGGCTACTGCTGTGGGGAGCACAAGGCCCTGCTGCCAACTGTGCACCAACAAACAGCAGGACACCACTGACTGACATCCTGAGAGACAACTTCCACTCCCTGCAACGCAAGCACGTTCCATGGTGGGATAACTGACTGGCTGGGTGGGTGGGAAGGAGGGCCGGCTGTCAACCAAACACAACCAATGCAGACCATGTTCACACCCCAAAAATACATAGAAATGCCCAAATAATGCAGGACAATGTGCCACACCAATATCAACCCCTGACTGTGACGACTTAGGACAATGCAATGTACAGGCCCGCACCCAGAGGCACAGTCACAACTGTCATGTGTGTCAACCATTGATGCCTGCAGAAACATAACATACATTGTTTGTGTCTCCCAAAAACAGGTGATGATGGGGACCCAGCAGCAGACGCTGAGGAGTCCCAGTCCCAGGCTCAGGAGGATGCGGAGCTCACTGGCGTCGTACAGCCTCTGTCCTCCTCGGACGATGAAGACCAACCTGGCACATCCGGTGCAAGTCAACATGCAGCACCAGCAGGACCACCAGCTGCAGCACCAGCAGGACCACCAGCTGCACCCACCCCTCCAACGACTGTCACCACAAATACCATCCCTGCCGACATGGACAGAACAAGGAGCAACACCAGCACAGGGACCCTGGACCAACCTGGGGCCATGGACACCACCACCACCACCAACCCCCAAGGTGGACCAGGGTTATCTGTGCGTGCCACTGCACACACTGCACATGTCAGCAGGGGTGGTGGGAGGGGTGGGAGACAGAGGTCGCTGCTTGCAGACGTTGCTGGTGTGCATGATGACCCACAACTGGTACGCATAGCTGATGCGTACCAGTCCAGCACCGGAGACCTCAGCCAGGTAGTGGGGCTCCTCAGAGACATGAAACAGCAGCAGGCTGCCCATCATGCCCGCTTGGACTCCCACATGTCCCACGTGGAGTCACACATGTCCCGCGTGGACTCACACATGTCCCGCGTGGAGTCCAAGTGGGATGCACTGCATGAGATGACGGCGGTGCACAGGGACATTTTACAATGCCTCCGCCAGATGAACAGCAACCAGTCCACACCTCCCTGTGTGCCAACAACATCTGGTGCCGAACAAACTGCAACTGCCACAGGGAGGGAGGATGACTCTGGCGGAGAGTCCCCTGCACCGCAGCAGCCTGTACTTGAGGGGCCCCCCCAAGAAGAGGGGTCGTCCGAGGAGGGAAAGTGAGAGGCCGATGGCCAAGCGCAACTCCCAGGAAGCCTGAACCTGTTCTGGATGTTCGCCTTTGTGCACAGACTGTTCACCCTGTTGACGGCAACACTACTCCCACACATTGCATGGGGAGTACAAGTTGGACCAATGTGTCAGACAACTGTGGCCCCGATACTGGGGATCCTGTCTACCAGGACTTTCAATTCACCTAGGAACTTCGGATTGCAAGATTTATGTACAGCACTACCCATCCTATGCACTATTAACACAAATGTATCACAATAAACACACTAATACACCATACTTGCCTCTGTCGTGATTCCAACGTGGGTGCTGTTATGGGGATGATGAACTGCAAAATTACACTGTGTATGCGAACTGCAACAGCAAGGACAACACAGGCATGTGAGTAAAGGCAACGTGACACATATGAGGGAGACACACCACCAGGGCTACACAACACATACACACCTAGGCCATCTGACTCATTGCCTACACTGATGTTGCCAGGGAAGACGGTGCAATGCACAGACACCACACCCATTCCCAGTTGTAGTCAAGTAGCCCACAGGTGCAGTAAGCAAATGGCACTCAAATGTGTGACCACAGACAACGCACATCACAAAGTGAAGCACAGGTTTATTACACAGTTGCAACATGTCGTAACCACTACAGATGCAAGGTAATCCCACCTGGCAGCGGGCACACAGTCAACAACTGTAGACGGAAGGAAGTCCATGGGTGTGGCGCACATCACCTGTAGGGACACAACAGCTACCAGCCTGGAAGTGCAATCACGTCGTCGGTGGACACAGTTGACCAAACGAATCTGAAAGTACCCTGTGAAGGACAGAAATGACACACAGTCAAAAGCAATGGAGTACAGGACAGAACAGCAAAACTCATGCACAATACATGTTACAAGATACCCACCCAGAACCAAGTTAGCATGTCAACACTGTTGGGGAGTACAGCCCACCTGTTAGCACACATCGCAACACACATCCAGTCAAGTAGCCCATGGACACACTCCAACAGCACCAGAGCACCACCCACACATCATGCCAACTCACATCATTGACATGACACCTCAGGATACTCACATTCAGCTAAAGAAGTTGGTGATGAGCTGTGTGCGGACATCACCATCATCATCATCATCGTCACTGGCATCGTGGTCCAGGCCAGGATCCTCCACAGGTGGCGGATGTTGGTCATTGTCATCCTGGATGAGAGGCAACTCCTTCCGCACTGCCAGGTTGTGGAGCATGCAGCAGACGATGATAATCTTGCACACTTTCGCAGGGGCATATAGGAGGGACCCTCCGGTCTTGTCCAGGCAGCGGAAGCGGCTCTTCAGGAGACCAAATGTCCGCTCAATCACTCTCCTGGTCCGACCATGTGCCTCATTGTAGCGCATCTGGGCTGGTGTCACAGGGTTCCTGAGGGGTGTCAGCAACCACGGCATGTTGGGGTATCCCGAGTCACCTACGGACAGACAAGTGCACATTAGCTGACTTGGAAAAGTGGGCGGAATACTACAGATCAGATCACACACAATGGCACAAAGTCAGTACACACCGACAAGCCAGGCACGCTGGTTCTGCATCTGTGCCATCATCCTGGGGATGCGACTACTCCTCATCACAAAGGCATCGTGTGCTGAACCAGGGAAACGGGCACACACGTGTGTGATGGTCATGTCTGCAAGACACACCACCAGTGCATTGACCGAGTGGTAGTGCTTGCGGTTCCTGTAGGCCTGCTCCTGGGCCTGTGGTGGTACCAAAGCCACATGTGTCCCATCAATGGAGCCAATGACATGCGGCATCCTCCCCAGGGCATAAAAGTCACTCTTCACGTCAGTGAGTCTTCGCAGTCTAGGGAAATAGATGTACCGGTTCAGGAATAGCAACATTGCCGCCAAAACATCGCGGAGCACACGGCTCAACATGGTCTGTGACATCCCACCAGCAGTCTCCACAGTATGTTGGAAGGTACCGGTGGCAAAGAAGTGTAGGGCTGCCATCACCTTCACCTTGGGGGTCAGCGCTGTAGGATACGGCCGGCCAGGCTGCAAATGTGGGGACAACTGCACTGCCAAATCCTCAATCAGCTGCCTGGTGAAGCGGTACCGTCGGATGCTGTCCCGTTCCACCATCGTTGCCAGGTCTGGGAATGGTCGATGGACAGCAGGAGCCCTGCAGTGCAGAGGAGAAGTAAGCAAGATTGTCAGTCACCCCACATATGCGGCATTGAACACACTCAATATCCCAACATACATCATTATGAGGCACAACTACATGAAGTGTGCAGTTCCGGAAGGACATGTATGGTACATACATGGCCAACATCTGTCAACACGGTCCAACAGGTGGCATCAATTAGTCCCAGGTTGGCCCATTGGATATCATGAGGCCGTGTCACAGTTCCCATCTCCTGCTGCCGTGTCACAATAACCCCCACAGTGACATGTGAGGACAGATGTGCCCCAGGCACCACAGCTCAACGACAGGTACATTCCCAGGGACCCTGTATTGCCACATGGACACTGGCATTACATGGAGTATCATGTATACACCACAGCAAAACAACCATGACCCCCACAGGTAGTGGCCCCACTTGCCACGGCAGGACAGACATGGACGTCTGTGACACACACACGCACAACATCAAAGTCCATGCACACACAACCGGGATGTGGAGACTGTCTCCCATTGTGCACATGAAATCAGAGACATTGTAAACACTACATGCACAAAGACTGTGGAGGACCATCACTATTGTGCCACTGGGACACCCTGGCTCAAACATACCGTCCCACATGGGACTCACGGGGTATGTGACATGACATACACATACACCACCGTGAAATGTGACCATGGCACATGCACAGATATGAACAGTTGCACATCACAGTGGTCATGTACACGTAACACCCAGGATCCTGTCCCCATGAACACGTGCACAGCCTGGGGGTGGCTGCCCACAGGTGACACCCACAGGACAACATGTACACCAACATACACACAATAGGAAATGCAGCCTTACATGCCTTATGATAAAGTTTGGACAGGCTGTTGTGATGTAGGTGTGCCCCTCACTCCCTGGGAGCTATCTGTGGCTGGCATATGTCCATCTGAGACAGGCATGCTGACATATGCCAGTCACATGTACAGTGATGCGTTGTACTGCAATGGACCGATCGGTGCCCCCGGCCGGCCCATTGCATTCAATGTGTGCGGATACGCGTTGTACCCTTGTACGCGTTGTACCCTGTACGCGTTGAACTGCAATGGACCGATCGGTGCCCCCGGCCGGCCCATTGCATTCAATGTGTGCGGTACAGCGTTGTACCCCTGTACGCGTTGTACCCCTGTATGCGTTGAACTGCAATGGACCGATCGGTGCCCCGGCCGGCCCATTGCATTCAATGTGTGCGGGTACGCGTTGTACCCCTGTACGCGTTGTACCCCTGTACGTAGTTGAACTGCAATGGACCGATCGGTGCCCCCGGCCGGCCCATTGCATTCAATGTGTGCGGGTACGCGTTGTACCCCTGTACGCGTTGTACTGCAATGGACCGATCGGTGCCCCCGGCCGGCCCATTGCATTCAATGTGTGCGGGTACGCGTTGTACCCCTGTACGCGTTGTACTGCAATGGACCGATCGGTGCCCCGGCCGGCCCATTGCATTCAATATGTGCGGGTACGCGTTGTACCCCTGTACGCGTTGAACTGCAATGGACCGATCGGTGCCCCGGCCGGCCCATTGCATTCAATGTGTGCGGGTACGCGTTGTACCCCTGTACGCGTTGTACTGCAATGGACCGATCGGTGCCCCCGGCCGGCCCATTGCATTCAATGTGTGCGGGTACGCGTTGTACCCCTGCACGCGTTGTACCGCAATGGACCGATCGGTGCGCACCCATTGACAATGGGCTTGCCTGGCAACGGACGCGTTTTTGAATTTCGAACGAGTCGGTTGCTGGAAAATCAGTTGGTCACCCACAACAATGTTGCAAAATCATGTATGTCATGAAGTTGAAGATTTGAAGGATGCTGTGGGCGTGTTTTGGTGCTGCTATTCCATGGATTGGCCAGATTCAGAAGATGCAAACGACTTGGACCTATCACTTTGGACACAAGGGACAGTATCTGCCTCTCCAGCACATATATATTGCTGGCTGTTCCCCTGAGAGCTCACTTGCCTGCACTACATGCTCCAGGACGACATCTGCCACTGCACTGCTGCTGTCTCTGCCCTCTGGACCCTGCAATGGCACGTACTGTGGAGAGAGCCCCAGCCTTCAGCCTTGAAGAGAACCAGGCCCTGCTGGACAGCCTACTTCCACAGTACAGCAAGCTGTATGGGACACCAGGGGAGCAGGTGAGTGTTCTGTGCACTGCCTTTCTGAATGTGCATTTTGTCTGACTAGCAAGGCTGAAAGTCTGCACGCCACTGGCTAGCAGGCTCACTGAGTAGTTGTCACCCCCCATAGTGTGTAGTGACATGCACTGGACAGGTATGGGGCAGTGACAGTGCATTTGAACAAGGTTTTACTTCCCATGCAATGATACCATGTAGTGACGTCCGGCAAACTGTCCATGGGCAACTTTGCACTGCCTGTGTACATCATGTGCCCCTGTGATTGAGACATGTATATACAACTGTGTCATGCACGGATATGTTGCATGTGTAGTAATGGCCTTTTCACTTTGTCATCCTGACAGGTTAATGCCCATCGGAAGCAGGAGATGTGGAAGGACATCGTCCGGGCCGTCCGGTCCGTGGGGGTCTACAAGCGCCGGATCCGCAACTGCCAGAAGAGGTGGCAGGACCTTCGGGGCTGGACCCGGAGGATTGCACGGGTCCAGCTGAAGCTGTCGCCTCCTCGCAGGAGGGGCGGAACACGGACCCTGACCCCCACATGCTCCAGATCCTGGCGGTGGTGTTTCCAGACCTGGATGGGCAGCTGAAGGCCAGACAGCAGCAAGGAGGGGGTGAGTCAAAGACTGCACTGTGAACTCTGTATTACATGCTTTGTGCCCTCCTCTGGCCTGGTTCAACTGCCACAGTGCAGCAGTCATGTTGTCCAGGAGCCATGTCCCTCTATTGTGCACTGCCCACTGCTCATCTGATACCCAGGTGTGGCCCTTACATTCAGGGAATTGTGTCACTTGGGACTGTGTCCTTGCAGTTTGCTTCACTAAAGGTGGGGGACAGCATCTGTTTCCCTAACTCTGTTGTGGGCATCATGGGTGGGTCCATTGTTCACACAACGCCTGTGTTCGGACATGTGATCTGCGTGTTGCTTTGATATGCGGTCCACTTGCTGAGCTGAGCCACCACATGTGCCTGGGGTATGTGGCACACGCCCATGCAGCGGGTGGGAACAATGTTTGGGCCCCAGGAGTGTGCAGATTACGTGTGTCACACATACATAGCCAGCTATCCACTGTCCAGGGCACATCCCTCATTCATGTGGAGCAGGACAGTCATGCCTACTCCAGGCCATGCAATGCACTCTGTACTCCCACTTCCGTGTATCAGCTGACACATTGTGCACAGTGATTTGACCCCTCAGGTGTCTGCCTCTGTGTCAGTGTGCTGTGGATTACTTGCCAGGACTGCTGGGGTGTTTCTTGGTAGGGGCTCAGCATGCCCCTGGAGATGTGACCATAGGAGACGATACTTGTGTGTCACATAGGTGTTTGATCAGCTGCCCGTGCAGACTGGGGTATGCGAATGTGAAGTTCAGGCAGCTGTTCCCCATTCACAGCAAATTGTGAGGGACTCAGGTTCAGAGGGTAGTGTCACAGGTCTCCCATATGTCCAATAGGTATGACCTGGACAGATGAGGGTTAAGATGATGTGTTGTGTGGGGGATGTACATGTGCACTTGTGCAGCTCCAGGACTTGCATTCCCCATGACCTACTATTGTGACACAGTGCATAGTGTTGTTGTCTGGCTGCCAAGTCATACATCACTGAGACAGTGATGTATGACTTAGCAGTCATGCCTCTGCGATGGCATGTGTCAACTTATTGGTGGTCCTGCAGGGGAGTGACATGTGCTACATGCACACCATTGTGGCGATGGCTATCAGGACATGGGTGCATCATGCTGTCTGTCGCTGGTATGCATCACATGCATTTCCTATTTGACTATGGGCATCCCTTTCATCCGGAAACCTGTACTGACTCAGTGGCAAGAGCTGTGATGTGTGCATGTCCACATGCCACACCGTGTCCTCTGCACTGTCCAACTACTGTGTACTTGGTGCATGTGTCCACACTGGGGTGTTGCAATCCAACAGACACCAGACAGATGGGTGCAAGGCCATGTGGGATGTGAGTGCCATGCTTGGCATCAGACTGACAATTGGCTTCTCCTGTTCAGTTAGGGCACTTTTAGCAATGTACAACTAATGATGCCAGGGCTTGCTCTGTAATGTGCTGTGCTCACAGTGGTGTGTGCGTTTGGTGCAGGTGACTGATGTCTGTCTGTTTCCCCATTGTTTGCAGATACATCCACGGAAGGGGACAGCTCCACGGACCAGGAGGAGCCAGAGAGCCAGACTGGGTCAGCAGCCGAGGAGTGGTCGGAGGGACCCAGTGGCACGGAGGGCGAGGGGAGCCACACCGAGGAGTCCTCAGCACCATCCACCTCAGCTGAGGACCAGAGCAACTCGGAGGATGACTCCCTTGTGGAGGCGGGTGTCAGCAGCCACCACACCCCAGCTAGTGTTGCTGTCCCCGCCACCACCAGCACCACCACCGCCCTCCCATCGGCTCCCATTCCCAGGTCCGTGGAGGCTCCCATGTTCGGGAGCGTGTCTCCTTTGGGCCAGGCACTGCACCCCCTGCCCCTGTGTCCCCTGCTGCCCTGAGTGAGGAGTCTGTGTACCTCCTTCGCCAGCTCCATGTAGGGCAGACAGCCATGCTGAGTGTCCTCCATGCGCACACCGCACTGTTGACTCAGCTGGTGTCGTTCATGGAGGGCATCTCATCGGGCATGTCTGACCTACAGAGGGGCAATAGGTCCATGGACTCCTCCCTGACGGCAGCAGTGTCCCTCCTCAGACAGTCCCTCACCCCTCCTGCCTCTGCTCCATCCACACTCCCCAGCACCTTACCCGTCCCAAGCACACACACACCGGCACAGGCACACACCAGCACACACACGTCCAGCACACAGACACACAAGCCACAAACAAAACGCACACGCACGCACAGTCAGGGGACTGAAACCAGACTCACAGGGGATGGGGCCCTGGTACACACACACGCATCCACGGGCACTGCGCAGTCCTCAGTTGCCTCTCCCTCCAAAGCACCCTCCCTTGCCTCACCTGCAACCCCAAAGACCCAGCGCCTCTTCCTCAGTGACCTCGGCCTCTTCCCCTCCGATCCAGCTACTCCAGCATCCAGGGTGAAGAGGAAGCCCCCCACACGGAGCAGAGTGCCCTCGCCCCCGGACACCCTCCCCCAGGCGCAGACAGACTGAGGCCCCCACCCGCAAGTCCCCCGGAGTGGTAAGAGCAAGACCCCGCCGCCGCCCTGCAGCTCAAGCACCAGGTCTCCTTCCTCCATCCCTCAGGCCCCCACTCCACAGGTGCCCCCACCACACCCTGCCCCAGGTTCCCCCACCCACAGATATACCATCCCCAAGAGGCTCCGGCCTTCTCCCCTGCCACTTGCTCTCCCGGCACCACACCCCCGCTGCGCTTGTCTGTGCCACTGATGTGGTGAGGGTGTCCTCCCCTCTGTCCAGCCCACCTTGCCTGTTCCCCATTCTCCTCCCCTGGTGGTAGGCACTGCAGTGGAGTCCACTACCACCCTGTCTGACTTGGGCACTGCAGTGGCGGACCTGTCCACTCCATCTGCAGGGTCCACTGCAGTCGTGCCGGCACCCACAACATCTGAGCCATGCCCCCAGTTGTGCCGGCACACACCATGTCAGACACCTCCACTGCAGTTGTCAGTGGCTCGCCAGCACCCACCACCCCTTCCCTGCTTCCTCCTGGTGAGCCCTGATCCTGTCCCTGCCTGGCCTACCCCCCCGGTTGCCCCTCCTAGTGGATTGTCCCTGGTTTTGTGCAGGCATGTGTAGGGTGGCATCTGCCACTGTCACCCACTTGTGACTTTGTTGATGGACTGGCCATTGGCCTTTGTTTATGTTCTACCGGACTTCTACTTTTAATGCCACATATGCTGAATAAAGCAACTTTCTGTTCTCTAGTGCTTTTGCTTCTGATGTACATGATGTTGATGATGCTAACCATGCCCTTGCTGCAGTGATGGTGATATTTGGTCTCATGATAATGAAGTGTTACTGTGCAGGAACCCATGTGGTCCAGGGGGAATGTGTCCTATCCTGTGGTGTATCCATGTCATCCATAGCAGCATCTGAGGGTGTCATGTGTTCAGTATTTGGCAATGGGATTTCCTACTTAGATTGGCAATTTCACATCTGTGGCTTCCACCCCTGCACATCTGTTGTGCCTGCCATTGTTCAATTTGTCTACTTCCCTGACCGTGTGGCCATCTCCAGTGGACATGCAGGTTTGGGCATCAATGGGGAAGGACTCATCTGTGTTGTCAGTGCAACATTGCTATACAAGTGTGTTGGATCTGTGCTGATGATTCCATTGGCACTTCCATGACCAGGCTGATGTGACCGGAGCCCTCATTTGGTGCTAATTGTTGATTGTGTGACCAAGTGCTCAGCTGACATGATGGGGCCCTACTGAGGCAACATATGGCACAGCTTTCCTCACACAGGAGTGGAGTCCCCTCATGGCAGTGTGTACTCCTGTGACATTGCCTGCGCCCAAGGTGTGTGTTGTATGTGCATGTCTGTGTGTTCACTTCCGTTTAGCTGTGCATGCTGTGATCCCTAGTGTTGTACCTGTTTGTGATGCTAGCTGAGTTGAGCTATGTTCCCCCAAAGTCTTCTCCCTGGGTTCTCTGTGATGTGGGTGCATGGCACATTACTGGTCATCAGGGTGTCACCCATAGGTGTGTTTGCTGTCAGGGCTGAGTTTGTGTGCAGACGCAGATGGGTCACAGTCAGGTTTCCCCTTGGCACTTGTTGTTTGCCCCTGTCATGTGATTTCCAGTTTGTGTTATCTTTCAGTGATTGTGACACGTTGTGTGTGTGACTGCTGGCACTCCTCAGGGTCCGGGCTGCAATGTTGGTTGTTGTCTATGTGTGTTCTTTGTGGGTGACCTTGGCTTCTTCATTGGTGTGTGACTGTGGCTGGGATCCCATTGGTTGGTGTGGTATTGCCGTCATGTCCATGTACAGCGTAGTGTGCAGTGTGTCAGACATTCAGGAGTCTTGTTGAGTGTCCATGTGTGATGTGTTTCTGCACCTTGGTTCCCACCCACCACCCTGGAATAGTCATGGGTGCATGTGCAATGTCACCAGTGCATGTGTGCTTCACTGCTGCACATTGTTGGAGGTCGAGGGGTGTGGTGTTGAGTGTGTGCAGATGAGAGTTGTTGCCCGGCTAGGCCCCTGCCTCCATGTTGGCCTTGGCTTACTGGCCATGCTGTTTGATTTGTGCTTGTGTAGGTGTGATGGTAGTTAGTTGCTCAGGACACATGACTGTGGTTCACAGTGTGAACCACATTTAGCTTTGTCATCACAGTGGGATTGTAATGCAGCACAGGGTCACCACATTGTGGGGGCCCTGGGGGTGGTGCTGTGGTGTGTCTGTGTCTTGCTGTGTCAGTTGCTGTCCCTACGTGCCTGTGTGACATGTGTGATTTGTGCTCCCTCTCATCTGACAATGCCTGCTTGCCCACATAGGGGATTTGGATCCATGAGTTACCTTTGTGTGGCACTGTATGCACATCTGTATGATTGGTATTCAGGTCTCCTCATGTGTTGTGTGGTTGCCTGGGGACACTGGCACCCCCTCACCTGTTGTGTATGATGTGCAGTGTGGGTCTGCCTGTTTGTGTTTGTGCATCTGCACCACTGCATTGGCATATCTTGGGTGTGCCATTGGCTGTATGTAGTTTGGTGGGTTTCCCCTGCTGTCCCTGGGACTCCTAGGTCATCGGTCAGCACAATGATCATGGTTTGTGTGTCCCATTGCTGCCATGGTATGGTATCTGTTCACCTCACATCTGCAGTCTCCACAGGGTATCTGCATGTGTGTGCCCATTGGTGCAAATATGTGGGTCTGCATTCTGATGGTCACTTCTGTCATTGTGTCATTGATGATTGTTGACGGTGTCAGCCCCCATGGGTGTTGTTTGTCTGCACATGGCCAAAGGTATGTCTTATTTGCACTGCAGGATTTGGCTCCCCCAATTTATGTTGCAATGGGACACATACACTACTTTGCCACTGATGTGTTTGTTGTTCTGTGACCAGGAATCATCCATGCAGTTTGGCAGTTGCACCTCTTTCTTTGTCAACACTTACCTTTTGGTCACTGTGATGATGGGGGTTTGGACCCCATTGCCACAATGTTCGAAATGTGCTTCAGCTATGGACCCCACACTTACATTTTGGTCACTGTGATGATGGGGGTTTGGAACCCATTGCCACAATGTTCAAAGTGTGCTTCAGCTATGGACCCCACACTTACATTTTGGTCACTGTGATGATGGGGGTTTGGACCCCATTGCCACAATGTTCGAAATGTGCTTCAGCTATTGACCCCACACTTACATTTTGGTCACTGTGATGATGGGGGTTTGGACCCCATTGCCACAATGTTCAAAATGTGCTTCAGCTATGGACCCCACACTTACCTTTTGGTCACTGTGATGATGGGGGTTTGGACCCCATTGCCACAATGTTCAAAGTGTGCTTCAGCTATGGACCCCACACTTACATTTTGGTCACTGTGATGATGGGGGTTTGGACCCCATTGCCACAATGGTCATGGCCTGCTTGCATTGTGGGTGCCACACACATATATGTGTGGCACATGTGCTAGGGGGTCACATTGTATGTTCAAAGTCATGTTCGGTGTTGTAGGCATTTGACACAGTCTACACACGCTTGTCATGGTGTTGGGGGATGTCTTCTTCTTGCATTCCCTAGGTTGTGGTGTGCTGGTTGTGTCATGCATTGTCCATCCTATGAGTGGGGGTGGTAGTAGTGGTAGGCATCCAGCCCCCCTGGCTAAGGGTGGTAGTAGTGGTAGGCATCCTGCCCCCCTGGGTAAGGGTGGTAGTAGTGGTAGGCATCCTGCCCCCTGGGTAAGGGTGGTAGTAGTGGTAGGCATCCTGCCCCCTGGCTAAGGGTGGTAGTAGTGGTAGGCATCCTGCCCCCTGGGTAAGGGTGGTAGTAGTGGTAGGCATCCAGCCCCCCTGGCTAAGGGTGGTAGTAGTGGTAGGCATCCTGCCCCCCTGGGTAAGGGTGGTAGTAGTGGTAGGCATCCTGCCCCCCTGGCTGAGGGTGGTAGTAGTGGTAGGCATCCTGCCCCCCTGGGTAAGGGTGGTAGTAGTGGTAGGCATCCAGCCCCCCTAGGTGAGGGTGGTAGTAGTGGTAGGCATCCTGCCCCCCTGGGTAAGGGTGGTAGTAGTGGTAGGCATCCTGCCCCCTGGGTAAGGGTGGTAGTAGTGGTAGGCATCCTGCCCAGCCTGGGTAAGGGTGGTAGTAGTGGTAGGCATCCTGCCCCCTGGCTAAGGGTGGTGGTAGGCATCCAGCCCCCCTGGGTGAGGGTGGTAGTAGTGGTAGGCATCCAGCCCCCTGGGTAGGGGTGGTGGTGCGCATTCAGGCCCCTGTGTGCATATGTGGCATTGGTGATGGGCATCCCGCCCCTATGGTGCTGCTGTTGCTGGTGTAAGTATATTCTGCATCCCTCTGTGTGTGTGTGATGTGTCGTATACGTGTTGTATGTGTTTTGTGGTTGTTGTCTGGCTTACCTTCTGCGCCGTACGCGTCCGTGCCTGTTCCGGTAGTAAATGTAGAATATTGGTATGATCGGGACGAAGGGATTCATGGTTGGTTCGTGTCGTTCGTCCTTCTCGTTGCTTCGCGTCGTCCTCGTCGCTTCGCCTCGTCCTCGCCGCTCCGCGTCGTCCTCGTCGCTGGCGTGTTCGTCTCGGAGCCGTGGATCGTGTTGTGGCGCGAATCGGAGCTTATGTGCGCCTCTCCCGGATGCTTTGACGTGCCGTGCGTAGCAACGGGTTCGGCGCGTACGGAAAGCGCATCGTACTCGTTCGGCCGGACGGAGCTGCATTTTCCCTTCCGTGCGACTCGATTCAGCGTTTCCGGATTCGCCTCGGTCGGGGAACAGGACCTGGTTTGGGTGAGTACGGCTCGGCCAGATTCTTTGCTGTTGTGCGCATCGTACTTACTCGTTCGGTGTGCTGTACGGATCGGTCGGGAAACAGGCTTTCGCATGGCTGTTTTCCCGACCGAATGGTGTTGGGTGCGCCTCCGACCGAGATCGGAATCGGCCCCTAAGTCTTGAAGGAGTGTAAAGCAGCTTGGTTTATCAGATTATAACCTCTTGAATAACTAAATGAAAGGAGAACCACACAAGATATATATAAAATATATGTATTTATTTCTAAACACTAACTACTAAACTCTTTATGAGATTAGAGTTCAAGATACACAATATCACAGTATTAAAACGACAATAAATAGCACAATACACAGTGGGCTCCAGGGGGAGACCAAACCATATACTAAGAAAGTGGTATAAGAACCACAACTTGACTAGACACAGTGCCTAGAGCACGTAGAATCGCTGGGACCCCAAGAAACCACCAAAGGTAGTGACACAGGAGACCCTCGGGGGACGTGTGCAGTGTGAGAACACAGCCGCGAGCGCCGTAGGATTCAATGCGGAAAGTCGCGGTTGGAATTTTAAAGTTAAAGGACACTTAGAGAGGACTTTGAGCAATCCCCTTTAGACTTAAGGGTTTCTAGGGCCAACACCCACGGGAGCACCGGAGTACTCGAGTTACCTCACCCAGGGAAGCCGGGTGCATAGGTGTCAAAAGGTGTCGGGAATCGTCGTCGTTTTCAATGGCGAACTGCTGCAAAGTGCTGCTGCCGTGAAGGAGAAATGTGTCCGGTGTGATCCAAGCCTGGATCGAAGATGTGAAGAACCTGAAAGCAAAGGGGACAGAGTCTGGGTCACTAGCCAGTGACCAGGAGTGGAGCAATCGAATGCCCACCGATGTCGGGTGCTTCAGGTGCGAAGAGGTGAAGCTTGACTCTGCAGCCACGGGGTCCCGGAGACGTCGACGACGACCAGGAGCCGCATTTGAGCTGTCCCACAAAGGATGTCGAGTGCTGGGGTGTCGGTGATCAAATTGACCACAGCAAGCCTTGGCAACAGCAACCCATGCAGGAAGAGAAAAGATGCTTCTGTGCAGACCAGCAAGGTCCTGGGGACTCCCCAAGCGATTGAGAGTCAGGGCACGTCTGGAGCAACCAGGGAAGCCCAATAAAAGTTAGAGTTGCCTTCTTGGGGACCCACAGGTCAACGGACCAGGGATCGCGAAGGGACCTCGAGAGGAATCACAAAATGGCGGCCCACGGAACACTCGTTGAGTGTAGGCCGACAATCTTCGGTGCAATTACTGCTCGGGTCAGGGCTACAAGTAACCGAAAGCTCAGCCTCAGGGGTCGCCGGAAAGCTGATGCTTCGGGTTGCACGGTCTCCACGAGGGATACGGGCCTCAGACTTGCTGTGGGCACAGATCAACCTCAGAGACCTAGGAAAACCCACCTCCTGTGTGGCAATATTCTTCGGAGTCCGTCGGAGCTCGGAGATGCCAACCGGTCAGTTGCGTTAAAGGTGCCTGCCTTGCAGGGGAGTAACTCCTTTACTCCAAGGGAGATTCTTCAGTCGTCCAGCGTCGTGCAGATCGTCGAAGTACTTGGTTTCTGGTATCAGAGTTTAGTCCAGGTGTAATCTAAAGTTCTGTAGTCAGGGTTTCCTACTTTATACCCAAGGAAGGGGTTGGACAAACTCTGGGGACCCACCTATGGGAGGGTCAGGAAAGAGGGGTGGCTACACCCATTTCGTTTGTCCAGTTTCGCGCCAGAGCAGGGGCTGTGTGCCCCTGCAACCGGTTTGAGCTGGACTATGCACAGGGACACCAAATGTGCCCCCAGTGCAGACTTCAAAGCACTCTGAGAGTGCACCCACCCAGCCCCAATACACTAAAGCCTGTCTGGGAGGTGGTCACACCTCCCTGTGACAGGAAACCTATTGTCCAGGCCTCCCCTGCCGGAGTTTCGTCCAGCAGCAGGAGGGCAGACTCGTGTCTGTGGCTGCAGCATCCATTTTGTGATGCCAGGGCTCTGTTAGTTGGTACTGGGTATACCGGTGCTGGCATGTCTCTCCCTCTAGAAGTACCAGTTACTGGTGTGGGGGTATGATTCCAAGGTGTGGGGGTATGATTCCAAGGTGTTTGACACCAAACACGACAGTTTTCCAAGCAGCCCCTCCAAAGTTAGCATTTACCGTTTGGTTATAATGCACTTAAGAGTATATGGTCTGGCTGCATCACAAACAACCCCGGAATGAAGATTCCGAAAGCTGCAGAGGGGCTCTGCTCATGCATGGGCACCCTCTCACATGAAACCCAGCACCCTGCCTTCAGGATTGTTAAGGCCTGCCATAGGGGTGACTGATAGGTTTACATGTGCAGTGATATGGAGAGATATAGGGAACCTATATCTCAGTAACGGGTGAATACACCACCTTACACAGGCTGCTGTAGCAGACCTGTTGTGTCATTTTAAAAGGCTTCCCAGGGGTGGCATAATACATGCTGCAGCCCCTGGTAGGCCTCTGGGGTACCTATGCCCTGGGTATAAAGTATACACAAGGGTACCCCAGAATCCAATCTGGAGTGTACCTAAAGTACATACAGTCAATTTAGAGTAGAAAGCAGATAGACTGGGGTCCTGATTAGCAGGGCCACAGTCTGGCTAAGTCGAAAAACAGTGAAACATCAGTAAAAAAGTGGGGGTAACTATAAGAAGCAGATCCTACTCTCCTACAAAGCTCATCATTATATATTACTGTGTATGTTTTAGTGGATATGGGGCTCTGGCTCAAGGCCCTTCCGAGCCCTAACAGACCCAAACAAGTGATGTCCTTGTCTATGTCCACCCTTTGCTGATGACGTCTGGGCGGTGTGATGCCCTGAAAGGCTGACTGAAGTAGGGAAAAGGCAGGAAGTTATGCCACTTCCTGTACAGATGGATGATGGGAAATGCAGTGAGTGATGTGACTTCTTGTGCAGGTGGATGATGACAAAAGCAGTGATGTCACTTGGTAGGCAGTTAGACGATGGATGATGGGGGCATAGCCAATGACACTAAATCAGTTGACCATCATGGAACGGTATTGTCCATAGTGTATTTTTTTTTTTCCGTTCCAAGATGGCCAACATGGTTGCTCTAAACGTGGTGCATATGCTGAAACTTTAAAACAATGATACACTATGTGCAATGCCATTACAATATGGCCACCTGCTGATATATTTGATTTTATTTGTTTTTGCAAGCATATACCTGCCATGTTTAGGCAGCATCATGTTTTATTTTTGTTTGGCGTTTAATATTTTAATTAATCTTACATATTTTGTTGGGTATGTGAATGTGTGTTTTTATAGTGGTTGTGTAAGTGAGTGAATACAAGAATGAGTCAGCTCATGGATGACTGGATGCATGAGTGCAAGGATAAGTGACAGAGTGTACTCTTTGAGTGCCTAAATCCATTTGTGACTGAAGAGTCACTTTCTTTTAAAAGTTGGCATTGCCAATGTTTTGCCAGTGTTTGTTTAGTTAAGCCATAGAGTGGAGCATATCAAAGCCCATGTGTGGTATTAAAGAAATATTCTTTCTTTTCAACTCATGGGATTTTTCCCTTTAGAATCACTTTAATAAAGAATTTCAGTTCAGAAAATGATGCTATGATTGTATTTTATTTCCAGTGACACATTGTACTAACAAAGGGGCCGCTAGTTGCACATCTAAATTATTCTGCAGCAATGTTTTTGATGCATAGGGTTGTTTTTACAAAGCACAAAGAATTAAGGTCACATGTACAAAGGTAATCGTTTGCGATTACCAAATAGCAAAGTTTTGCGATTCGCTATTTGATTATCGTAAACACCAATGTAAAAAGTGTCTTTGAAACATTTTGCGATTCTCAGTGGGTCGCAAATAGACCTACCTCATGAATATTAATGACGTAGGTCTCGGTTTGCGACCCTTTGGGAATTGCTAAAATCACAGGGATGGTGGCCTGCTGGGTCAGCAGACCACCATGTCTGTGATTGCTCATGTCTATGATTGCTTTTAAATAAAGCAATCTTTTTTTTTTTTTAAATGCAGCTCGTTTTCCTTAAAGGAAAACGGGTTGTGTTCCAAAAACAAAAATGAAAAGTGGGACCACTGCCTGCTCTTAAAAAATGCCTTTATAAACATTCACAAAGGGGAAGGAGTCCTTGGGGATTCCTTCCCATTTGCGAATGGAGTTACCACCAAATTGAATTTAGTGGTGAAATGCGAATGTTTTCCGACCGCCTTTTGGCCGCAAAACATTCATACATACCACTGCAATTCTGTATTAGGAAGGGACGCCCTCAACATGCCCCTTCCTACTTCCAAATCGTAAACCCACATTGCGATTCGGTAACAGGTTACCGAATTGCTGTTTGGGTATGGTACATGTCAAAATGCCTTTTTTGCGTTCGCTGCGACCTCAAAAAGGTTTCATGCATGTGGCACCCGGCACTTTGACATTTCTTGAAACAGCATTATTTTTCTGCCAAGAGAACGATCAAACAATAGTGTGGATGATGTTCTAAATGTGTTAACTGTGCAGCTAAACAACCTTCTGTTCTTATATTGAGTCAGTAGTTAATACCTTGCTTGTGCAGGTTTCGCACCAGTGGTTGTACAGGGTGTGATAGGTCTATACACTGTTTGATAAGCGGAAGGATTCTCCAGAGCGGGGGAGGGAGTGTGTTAATAGCACAGCAAGAGGTACTGTGATAGGCATGTGTAGAAGTGACTGGACTGGGGATGAGTGTGGTCTGCATTTTATTCAGGACCAGCCAAACTGTCGCCCTTTTGGGTCTGGGTGAAGGTTGTGTGATGAGTGGGAACAGCAGTTGGTGTAGTGATGTTCAGCTAGTTCCAAGTTTTGGTCAGACAGATGAAGGGGGTATTTAGGAAAGAACTGTGCTTGTATTCAAGCAACGAAAAGGCTCGAGGCACAGTGCAAAATTATGCAGCACCTCGAGAGCCCACACAGTTTAAAAAAAATCTAGGCCGGAGTCTTGTTGTCAGTGACAGAGGTAGTTTTTGGAAGATAGACCATACATTCGCAAGGAAGAATCTAAAGTTATAGGGAGGAGATAATGGTATCTTGTAGGGACGTGTTTGTGGAAAGTTGAGGCAGGGTATGGTGGATAAGTTGGAGGCTTAGTGGTTGGTGAGACAGTAACAGGAAAGAATTGTGGGAGGGGGAAATGGAACCACAGGAGATCTGGGCAGCTGGATACAATGGGAAGAGTTATGGGAATAAGTGGATCTAAACCACAGCGCTTTGGTAGCACTCTGATATAAGAAACATGCATGGTTTTACCACTTTAAGAATGCACTCATAACGATTCACTGCTTCAAGATTGCATCCCTGTTATTTTACCACTTAACACGGCACCTACATATTCTTGACATTGTTGTCTATGTTCCCCTCTGCCCTTCTGGAACGAAGCCCAGTCCTACAGTCTAAGCCTCTAAAGTCTTCATTGGCAGCACCAACTCAGGAGAAAAAGCTTAATCTTTACAATGAGTGGAAAAGGTAAGGGATCTAGGGGGTCCCACACAGACCAGCAGTTACAGTGGCAGAGTCAACGAAAAGCCATTATGCGGTTAGTCAGGTGAGTGAAACCATGCATGATACAAGGACCCAAGACTGATTGAAAGGGGCACAGAAGCTGAGTCTAAATTCCCATGTGAGAGTGCCAATTGCAGCCTACCAGATTCAAAACCTCAACTGGCTTGATGGGCTATGTTATTATTTGTAGGGCACGCATATCACCCGGGAGGGTATGCTGGCACCTGATAGAATGTGCTAACTGGAATGTCCGTCTGTGGCCAATTGGAAGAGCCAGGTTTTCAGTTTCTTTCTGAACTTGAGAACTGAGCGGGGCGATCTGATAGGGATGGGAGCTCGTTCCATCTTTCTTTGGGATGAAGTGCGTAAAAGCACGCAATCCAGCTTTGTCTTACCGGATGCAGGGTACATGGGCAAGTAGTAGGCCAGCCAGGTGAAAGTGTCTGGTTGGGATGTGGAAGTGGTTGCGGTTGTTGAAGTACAAGGAGGCCAGGTTGTGGGTGAGAAGTTTGAAGAGGTGGTTTTTCTGGATCAGGAGCCAGTGGAGGTCTCTCACATGCTTGGTTATGTAATCCTAGCGTGAGTCTGGTGGCCACATTTTGCCCCAGCTGAAGACTGTTGGTGAGCCATGCAGCGAGCCTCCATGTAAAAGGAGTTGCTGTAGTCGAGCCTGCTGGTAATGAGCAATACGGCAACACTGGTGGTTGCACCAGACATGTATTTATTTAATGTATTTAATATGAATGTCCATCCTAAGTTTCAATAATAGGTTTATTGAAGAAAACTAAATGAGTAACAATGCTTCGTACAAATAATCATCAAATATTACAAAGATAAAAAAGAAATAAAAAATAATGATATTACATACTCTATTTGAAAGCGATGAAGAAAATACATTAAGAAATGTAAAGATCTGGATCTTGGGAGTCTTAATACAATAAGAAAAGAGAGGAAAAACTTAATACAGTTAAAATATGCAATCATATAAATATTACTGAATTAATATGCTGAACAATGGGCCCGATTCACAGAACTAACGTAAGACAAAATCCTAAACTTACTACCATTTTGGTATTTACAGAAGGCACTTACTCATTTTGGTATTCACAGAGGCACTTACTCATTTTGGTATTCACAGAAGGCACTTACTCATTGATGAGTAAGTGCCTTCTGTGAATACCAAAATGAGTAAGTTACTCAAAATGAGTAAGTTACTCATTTTGGTATTCACAGAAGGCACTTACTCATCAATGAGTAAGTGCCTTCTGTGAATAGCAAAATGAGTAAGTGCCTTCTGTGAATACCAAAATGAGTAAGTGCCTTCTGTGAATACCAAAATGAGTAAGTGCCTTCTTTGAATACCAAAATGGTAGTAAGTTTAGGATTTTGTCTTAAGTTAGTTCTGTGAATCGGGCCCAATGTCATTTTCAATATAAGGGAAGTAAGGGTGGCTGAGCAACTTCTTGTAATAAGGGGATGGGAGCAAAGGATTTTTTTGCACTATTATCTAAAAATTGTGTGACAGGAGACCATAGTTGTAGACGTTTTTTAGCGAGAGATATAGGGTATACAAAGGTCGTGTCCAGTCTATGGTTATGACAAACAGCGTACCACCAAGTTAAATATGATAATTTGGATGTATCCTTCCAATTCTTTGTTATTTGCTGAAAAGCAACTGCCAATAACAAATCTATGATTTGTATTTGCGATTGTCTCCCATTCCAATCAATGGATAGGCTCCCTAAAAAAATATTGGTAAAAGAAAAGGGGGCTGTAGTATTAAAGATGGTGTTAATTTGAATCCAAACCTGTTTCCAAACTTTAAGTACGTATGGACATGTAAATAGCATGTGTTTTAAGTCAGCACATTCGTGAGAGCATTTATGATAATTAGAGAAATCGGGAAAATTTACACCGCCTTCTGATTTTGGACGTGTCAATTTTTGTAAAGACATTCTTGATTTTTATTATTCCATAGAAACAATAAAAGGATAGAATTTACTTTATGAAAAAACTTAGCTGGTATGGATATTGGTATATTAGATATAATGTAAAGTATAAGAGGGGTAAGCATCATTTTAATGGTGTCTAGGCGGCCCCACCAAGATAGATAAAGAGGATGCCATTTCACAGTGAGTGTTTTTAATTCATCTAGGCACTTATCAAAATTTAGGGAGATGGATGTCTTTATAGATGGAGAGAACCATAATCCAAGGTATTTTATGTGTTGAGAATTTCTTACAAAGTTAGAGGTCTTAAAATCTTCTTTAAAAGTATAGTTGGTTCAGGGTAATATTTCACATTTCTCGTTGTTTAACTTGTAACCAGATACCAGTCCATAGGATTCAACCTACCCCACAAATGCTGTAAGTGAGGTCTGTGGTTCAGAGAGGAACATTAATATGTCATCTGCGTATGCTGCCAGTTTGATCTGTTGACAGTTAGATATGAACCCTGTTATGGTGAGATTTTGATGGATTTTAGATAAAAAGGTTCTAATGCTAAATTAAAAAGAAAAGAAGATAAAGGGCAACCTTGACGCACTCCTCTATTTAGAGTGAAATAAGGGGACACAAGACCATTAGTAAAAATAGCAGCTTTGGGTTCAGAGTAAAGTAGAGCGATTAAGGAAACAATTTTTGGGCCAAATCCAAACCATTTAAGGGTATGAAAAAGAAACGGCCAGTAGACTCTTTCAAAGGCCTTTTCCACATCCAAGGCAATCGCTGCTAGGGGGTCTGAATAATGTGATGTTTTGGATAAAATATAAAAAAATAAGCGTGTATTATCAGTAATATTACGTCCCTTAACAAAATCTGATTGTTCTTTACCGAGCAGCAAAGGGAGATGCGATTCTAATCGAAGGGCTAATGTTTTTGAGAAAGTTTTGTAATCCACATTAACTACAGATATGGGACTATAGTTTTTGCAATATCGTAGATCCTTGCCATCTGGGGGTGAGTGTTTGATTGGCTCAAACGTTCCGTCCATCATCCCCTTTTGTATCGCTTTGTTCGCCCTAAGTTGGCGGGGGTATGCCCAGACGTGGGTCCCTTGCTCACTTTGCCACTGGATTCAAGCAAGCCTGGCTGATGACGGCTGGAATGCCAGAAACAGGTCCTAGGATGCTTGTTTCCGGTCCAGGGAAGACATGGCTTGGCAGTTCGGGCTGGACTGTTCCCATGAGGCACAGGGTCAGACTGATTTGCATATGGCCATGTCTGAACTGGGGTGGTGGAGTGAGCTAAAGAATGATGATGGATTAAACCCAGATCAGTTGACTGGGGGTGAGTGTTTGATTGGCTCAAACGTTCCGTCCATCATCCCCTTTTGTATCGCTTTGTTCGCCCTAAGTTGGCGGGGGTATGCCCAGACGTGGGTCCCTTGCTCACTTTGCCACTGGATTCAAGGAAGCCTGGCTGATGACGGCTGGAATGCCAGAAACCGGTCCTAGGATGCTTGTTTCCGGTCCAGGGAAGACATGGCTTGGCAGTTCGGGCTGGACTGTTCCCATGAGGCACAGGGTCAGACTGATTTGCATATGACCATGTCTGAACTGGGGTGGTGGAGTGAGCTAAAGAATGATGATGGATTAAACCCAGATCAGTTGACTGGGGGTGAGTGTTTGATTGGCTCAAACGTTCCGTCCATCATCCCCTTTTGTATCGCTTTGTTCGCCCCTAAGTTGGCGGGGGTATGCCCAGACGTGGGTCCCTTGCTCACTTTGCCACTGGATTCAAGCAAGCCTGGCTGATGATGGCTGGAATGCCAGAAACCGGTCCTAGGATGCTTGTTTCCGGTCCAGGGAAGACATGGCTTGGCAGTTCGGGCTGGACTGTTCCCATGAGGCACAGGGTCAGACTGATTTGCATATGGCCATGTCTGAACTGGGGTGGTGGAGTGAGCTAAAGAATGATGATGGATTAAACCCAGATCAGTTGACTGGGGGTGAGTGTTTGATTGGCTCAAACGTTCCGTCCATCATCCCCTTTTGTATCGCTTTGTTCGCCCTAAGTTGGCGGGGGTATGCCCAGACGTGGGTCCCTTGCTCACTTTGCCACTGGATTCAAGCAAGCCTGGCTGATGACGGCTGGAATGCCAGAAACCGGTCCTAGGATGCTTGTTTCCAGTCCAGGGAAGACATGGCTTGGCAGTTCGGGCTGGACTGTTCCCATGAGGCACAGGGTCAGACTGATTTGCATATGGCCATGTCTGAACTGGGGTGGTGGAGTGAGCTAAAGAATGATGATGGATTAAACCCAGATCAGTTGACTGGGGGTGAGTGTTTGATTGGCTCAAACGTTCCGTCCATCATCCCCTTTTGTATCGCTTTGTTCGCCCTAAGTTGGCGGGGGTATGCCCAGACGTGGGTCCCTTGCTCACTTTGCCACTGGATTCAAGCAAGCCTGGCTGATGACGGCTGGAATGCCAGAAACCGGTCCTAGGATGCTTGTTTCCGGTCCAGGGAAGACATGGCTTGGCAGTTCGGGCTGGACTGTTCCCATGAGGCACAGGGTCAGACTGATTTGCATATGGCCATGTCTGAACTGGGGTGGTGGAGTGAGCTAAAGAATGATGATGGATTAAACCCAGATCAGTTGACTGGGGGTGAGTGTTTGATTGGCTCAAACGTTCCGTCCATCATCCCCTTTTGTATCGCTTTGTTCGCCCTAAGTTGGCGGGGGTATGCCCAGACGTGGGTCCCTTGCTCACTTTGCCACTGGATTCAAGCAAGCCTGGCTGATGACGGCTGGAATGCCTGAAACCGGTCCTAGGATGTTTGTTTCCGGTCCAGGGAAGACATGGCTTGGCAGTTCTGGCTGGACTGTTCCCATGAGGCACAGGGTCAGACTGATTTGCATATGGCCATGTCTGAACTGGGGTGGTGGAGTGAGCTAAAGAATGATGATGGATTAAACCCAGATCAGTTGACTGGGGGTGAGTGTTTGATTGGCTCAAACGTTCCGTCCATCATCCCCTTTTGTATCGCTTTGTTCGCCCTAAGTTGGCGGGGGTATGCCCAGACGTGGGTCCCTTGCTCACTTTGCCACTGGATTCAAGCAAGCCTGGCTGATGACGGCTGGAATGCCAGAAACCGGTCCTAGGATGCTTGTTTCCGGTCCAGGGAAGACATGGCTTGGCAGTTCGGGCTGGACTGTTCCCATGAGGCACAGGGTCAGACTGATTTGCATATGGCCATGTCTGAACCTGGGTGGTGGAGTGAGCTAAAGAATGATGATGGATTAAACCCAGATCAGTTGACTGGGGGTGAGTGTTTGATTGGCTCAAACGTTCCGTCCATCATCCCCTTTTGTATCGTACATCTTTCGGAATGTGGCATATTAAGGCCTCTAAGAAGGAACCCGGGGAGTTACGTGATGTGATGAAGGAGGGAATAAGAGTGTGTAAGTGTGGGAGAAGTATTTGGGTAAAGTGTAAATAAAATTCAACCGTAAAACCATCAGGGCCTGGAGCTTTATCTTTTTGAAGAGTCTTAAATGCATTTAGCATTTCCATCTGCGTAATATCAGTTTCCAAAAGGTTTAAATTCATTGGGGAATTGGTGCGTTTCTGAATTGTAGAAAGA
The DNA here is from genome assembly GCA_963921515.1 of Calotriton arnoldi. NCBI lineage: Eukaryota > Metazoa > Chordata > Amphibia > Caudata > Salamandridae > Calotriton > Calotriton arnoldi. The sequence goes on from CAWUFW010000240.1 coordinate 1,640,565, forward strand.
TACTGAGTAATATCTGCATCTAAAGGCATATTCTCCGGTGTGTATAGAGATTTATAAAACTGTACAAATTCTTGAAGTATTTCAGAAACTTTGAGTTTTGGTACTTGGTTTTCATCAATAATGGATTCAATTTGGAGCCTATTTTGCTTGATCTTGAGGTAATTAGCTAATAATTTGCCTGATTTGTTTTGGCCACCGTAATACTTCGCACTGGTTTTCAGTAAATATAGGGAGGCATTTTCAGTAGAGGTCTTATTGAAAGCATTTTTTGCATTTATAAGATCTGATAGACAGTCCTTTGACTTAGAGGTGTAGAAGGAGTGTTCTAGCCTTTTAATCTTAGTAAGAGGTTTGCTGTTCAGTGTTCGGGAAATTTTACGTTTGTTGGATACATATCTGATAATAAAATCACGGGAGGTGGCTTTAAAAGCATCCCAAATTGTATGGAAGGGAATGTTATCCGTTTGATTAATTTGAAAGTATTCATGAAAAAAGGAAACAAAACAAGCATTGAAATTGGAGTCTAAAAGTAAGGAATTATTAAAACGCCATCTTTTGGGTAACACAGATTGATGTAAGATATCCAATTGAATCGAAACAGTAGCATGGTCAGAAATAAGTATTGTGGGGTGGAGAGAAAAAAGTATATTCCCTCGAAGAGTCTCCAGGCGTCCAGTAGATTCCTGTGTTTTATAGTTTGTAAAAAAGCTTTATGTGTTTTGTTTGGAGTAAAAAAAAGTCTTAAAGTTCCGCTCTATAAAGGGATCAACCACTTGATTACAATCACCTGCAAAAATAAAATTCTCTGAGGGATACTTTACAAGTAGTTGAGAAATTCGGGACCAAAAAGAAGTATCACCATTAGTAGGGGCATACATATTAAGCAAAGATACTGAGGTTCTCCCTATCTTTAAATTAGTGAATAGCCATCTACCTTCACTGTCTGATTCTTGAGAGATAAGCTTAGCATTTAATGCTTTATGACATAATGTTATGACACCGTTCCTTTTACCATCACCAGGTGAGAAGAAAATTTCACCCACCCAATTCTTTTTAAGTTTTAATGACTTTAATGTTATTTGTATTTGTATTTGTAACGCGCACAGATACTCCGAGGAGTGTCCCGGCGCGAACCTTGAGGAGTGAGGGAAAGCTGATTAGATAAAGAGGAACGTTTTCAGATTTTCTTTTTAAAGAGTGGGATCCTGAATGCTACGGAGAGCGAAAGGCAGTGAATTCCAAGCCAGAGCACCTTTCAAGGCAAGGGAACTGCCGCCCATCCTTTGCAGTCGAAAGCGGGGGACATGAGCCAGGAGTTGAGAAGCAGAGCGCAGTTGTCTAGTAGGAGTGTAGAAAGTAAAACTAGTAAGTAATAAGGATATATTAACATCTAATTTAGATAAGTATGATAAGACCAGTTGTCTCTTAATGGGGGACTTTAAGCCTCTGACATTCCAAGTGACAATTTTTAAAAACATAAATGAATGTACATCCTAAATTGCTCATTTAAGAACTTCAGAGGTATTTAACACTTATTTGGATTAAAAGGCAAAAAGCTAAAATAAATGTTCCCATGGCAATCTTAATGCTGCCTGTACCAGAAGGGGTTGTGGTCCTCTAAGCTTTACCAAAGAAACAACTAATAATCTTGGAAACTGGCAAATGGTAAGCAGGACAATAGATGTGTTATCATCTTTTAGGCTCCTTTAATGAAATGAAAAGGAACATTTGTTTAAGCCCAATCTCATGCCCATGCATTTGTTCTTAAACATATAATTAGAATAATCGCAAATGTTTGATAAATTCACAATCCCTTCACATTTATGAAACCACCTGATTTAAATAAATTAACAGCATATCTGCAGAGTGTGTGTACACTCAGAGGCGTCTCTAGCTGCTGTTGCTAGGTAATGAATGTTTATTGCTACCCAGTTTAATGGCACTCATTTTATTGACCTCTGAGGATGAATGGCTGAGTGGATCTGCTGAATTTGACACTGTGGCCAAGGGATCAAGCACAGATCCCTGCAGTGGATGCACTAGTCCCCTGAACCACCAGAGTGACATTTTCTCACAAGTATAAGTATTTCCACATGGCCTAGGCAAGTGGCAGACAGGCACCCAGAAGGCAAGTTCTGCTTGTGCTCCCTTTGGAGTGGGGACTGAGCTGAAGAGTAAAATGTTTTCCTAATGATAGGCTTGGCGCTGTGGTGATGATGATTCGATTTGGTAATCTAGTCAGTCCTGAACTGTTTATCAGTTGTTATACTCAGTGGGTTAGATGTTGAAATGTTTGGCAGATTGTTCTCAAACTCCAGAGGTGGGAGACTATACAAAAAAAGACTAGCCTGGGCATCTTCAAAAAGATCTCAGCATGGAAGTAGGGAGGACATTGGTATCCCTTGGGCTTGGACCAAAAACTACAAAGAGAATTGACTGTGGGAGATACTGTTTCAGGGAGGTGCATCATTCTCCTGTGTTGATAATGATATTTGATTACAAATGTACAGAATTTAGTAGAAGTTTGCATGACTCAGGGGGCGATTCCGATCTCGGCCGGAAGCGCACCGAATACGATTTGTCCGGAAAAAATACGAGCCGAACGCGGTTTACCCGACCGACTCGTACAGTCGTCCTAGCGACAAGTACGATGCGATTGAACGCGAAATCGCCGACCGACTCGTTTCCGGGTCCGAGCCGCTCCGTCCGACTCGTTCGCACTCGATTCGTACCGCGCAATGGAGACGTTTTACGACCGAGCCAGTACGATGCACAATCCGGACAGCCGGATCGAGTCGGAGCCTCCGACACGAAAAAGCTCTCGGAAGCGGACTTCGGGGGTCCGTGCTGGACCCCCCTTCACCCGTAGCCGTACGAGTCGGACACAGGGGGGACCTATGGGTCCCCCCTATACATGCGTGTACGGTGCGGATGGCACCAACGCGTACCCACTACAGGGGGCCCCCGTGTGCGCAACGTACCCATTGAGTCAATGGGAGCCCATGTACACGTCGTACGACCAGCTCCCATTGACTTCAATGGGAGTCCGACCGTACCGAGTCCGGCAGCATACGGCCGCATCGTACTCGCTCGGTCGGACTGCAGGGGTCCGGCTCGGTCGGAAAACAATCCGGATCCGGATCGGTCGGAGAGCTTTCCGACCCAGATCGGAATCGGCCCCTAAGTTTCCAGATATCGATGTTTGCCCTTCCATTAAAATTTAAGATATTGGAAAAGTGCCAGTAAAGAGCATAGTCGCAGACATGTCGCACGGTTGCTCCAAGTGGATTCTGACTCAGTTCCTACCCTCTTGTAAAACACTCTGGGCCAGAAGTACGATCCTATTTTGCATGCTCAAACGGGTTTGCGACCCGTTTGCGCATGCAAAATCTAATAGGGCCATGTACAATCCCTATTTAGCGAGTCACAATTTTTTTGTGACTGGCTAAATAGGAATTGCGAGTTGCAATTAGGAAGGGGCGTTCCAAGGGCGTCCCTTCCTAATAGCGAGTCAGGGGCCTATGTAAGAATGTTTTGCGACTGCAATTGCAGTCGCAAAACACTCGCAATTTACCGCCTTCTTCAAGAGGGTGGTAAAGCACTCGCAAATGGGAAGGGGTCCCTAAGGGACCCCTTTCCCTCTGTGAATGCAGGGGAAAATATTTTTTAGGGGCAGGCAGTGGTTCCAGGGACCACAACCTGCCCTTTAAAAATGAAACGAAAACGTTTCATTTTTCGTTTTTTAAATGCATCCCGTTTTCCTTTATGGAAAACGGGCTGCATTTAAAAAAAAACTGCTTTATTTAAAAGCAGACCTAGACATGGAGGTCTGCTGACCCCAGCAGGCCACCATACCTGGGAGGGCCAGCAATTCCTAATGTGGTCGCAAATTGAGAGTGCCTCATTATTATGCATGAGGCATGCAATTTGCGACCCCATAAGGAATCGCTAACAGTGTCTCAGACACTGTTGTACATGGCATTTAGCGCCTCGCAAATTGCGACTCGCATTTGAGCGCAATTTGCGAGTCGCTAAATGACATGGTCGTACATCTGGCCCTCTGTTGCTTCTCAACTTAGTTTGCATTATGTAAAAATAAATGTATACAGTTACTTAGAAAATGGAAAAGGGTAGAGGGTCCCTCCAAGATATAATGTAACTTTAAGTACTAAAGAGTTATAATTGTGTCCTTTGACAATACTGAGGACAGGCGTTTAAAAATAGAAGGAGTCACTCCAAGTGGAATGACAGCCAGTCTTACATTAAATTGCGAGTGCATGCAAGGCAGCACTCACCTGATATATGTCTTGTATATGTCTCGCATGTGCAAGCGCAGGTCTTACCTCGCGAATTGTAGTACTGAATATTGACTTACAGAATATTGTGGTACAAGAATATCGACGGCATACTAGCGAGGGACAAAATATCAAAAGCCAAGTACATATAGTGAAGAATAGCTTTACTATTTCTATCTCCACATCTACGTACCTTGAAGATAAATGTACTAAGTAGGTGTAGGAAACTGGGATTTTGTTGCAGTAGACCCCCCACGTTTTGCCTGGTATTGATGCAACTTTGACTGAGGTGCACTGGGTTCCTGCTAACCAGGTCCCCAGTACCAGTGTTCTTTCCCCAAAACCAGTTAACTGGTCAATTGATCCCCAGTTGACCAGGCCTTTAGCACCTCTGTAAGTCCTTAGTAAGTGGTACCCCTGGTATCTAGGGCATATGTACTAAAGAGGGTCCCTAAGAGCTACAGCATATATTGTGCCACTCTAAGGGACCTAGCACTAAACCCATGCAAACTGCTACGGCAGGCTGAATGACAAGGTGCTCTAAAAAGTGAAAACACAACATGGCACACAGGGACACTGCATTTAATATTTGTAAGTCACCCCTACAGCAGGCGTTAGAGCCCTAAGGCAGGGTGCATTATATTACATGTGAGGATATACCTGCATGAGCATATATGCCCCTGTGCTGGCCAGTACAATTACTGACAGTACAAGTGAACAGGGAAGCTATTTTAAGGTATGTACTGGGCACTAGTCAACGAGTTTTCTTGCTACATATTGGCTTCACTGAAACCTATGATGTTTGGTATCAAACACCTTGTATTAATAAACCCACACTAATTCCAGTGATGGATTTATTAATACATGCACCCAGAGTGTACCTTAGAGGTACCCCATGAAAACCTTCCAACCTCTAGTGTGTTGGCTGACTGCTCCTGTCCAGCCTGCCACCACAGATGCATTTCTGAACCCCTGGAGCTGAGAGCCCACACTCTCTGAGGTCGGAAACAATGCCTACTCTGGCAGGAGGTATTGTCACCTCCTCCAAGCAGGACAACTGGTAATCTGCATATCAAGGCAGGAGGCTTCAAAGGCCTTTGAGCTTCCCCCAGACAGGGGAAATGCCACCCCCTGTGCTGGGCCCATCTGGCACCAGGACAGGCAGGAAAATTAGCCAGTGAAGAGGCGTGTTCACCCTCAGGCTTGTACCACTCCTAAGGTAGGCTACTTGAAGTGAACACTACTAGGAAAATTCCATCATCTTGGTTTTTGGTTAAATTAGGTCCTCTGGGTTAGGTTTATGCCCACTTCCCACAGGAAGTGGTCATATAAAGGCTGTACTCACCCTAAAGGTAGGTAGTACATTAGCTATTACCTCACCCTCCCTGTAACACCCCTAAATACAGTATTTAGGTGGTATCCCTGATGCCAGGACCCCAGATTTGACGAGCACAAAGAAGGAGTGGACAAAGAAGACTGCTGACCCGAGAACCGAGGGGCACGACTGACTTGCGCCAACCCTGCCAGCCTGCCTGTTGCACCCGACACTCGTGGAGCAACCAACTCATCCTGCCACTTCGCAGACACCAAGAAACGCGGAGGGCTGCCAGTGCTTTGCTAATCACCAGAGAAACTCCTTGGAATAGAGGAGCTGCTCCCCTGCAGCCGCAGGCCCCAAATAAGCAAGGTCAGGTTCACCGTCCTGCCGCCTACTGGGACTACCAATGCTGCAGCTGCCTAGGAAGAGGACACCGTGCTCCCACAGGTCAGATCCATCCTCCCGCCAAGTGTGGGGATACCAGGACCGACCGGAGCCGCACAGTACCAATACTTGGGGTACCGGACCCCTTGCAGCAGCCAAGGCTTGTTGTGCCCAGTCTGGACACCAACGATGAGGAAAACCAACCTGCACGTCGAGGGACTTCAGGGATAGTGAGACCCACACCTCAAAGTGCATCTGCACCCGCGCCCCACAGCCCGAGTCCGAGGGAGGTAGTGGTGCCTACAGGGTCCTGAGAGACTTCCGGTCACCGCCTGCATCCTCTTTCTGTAGGCCCCTTCCAACCGTGAGTGACTCCAGTATGTGACCCGATGCCAAAAGACACCACTGCACCTCAGCCCCACAGCCCAAGTAGAAGAGGACCAACAGTGTCCCTACAAGCCCTAAGTATCTCAAGTTTCGAGCCCCCATGTAGGTTCTCCCGCACTGCACCCCCAATCTCTGCTTGCAGCCTCTCTCCAACTGGACCAATCTCCATTGAAGTGACAATGTAACACACCCCTGCCTGCATCCGGGCACCCCAGAGCCTCCCAAGGTCACCTGTTGATGTGGCCTTGGACCTTGCCCCATACTCACCTTAAGTCCAGGAAAAGAGTTGTGTAAGTTGCTGACAAGTGCCCGAATGCAATACGCCCCCCCCCCCATAGGATAATATTACCGCTCCTCAAGAAGTTGCACTGTCAACTTTTAAAACGTATAAAAATTCATAACTCGAAAATTACTTACCTGATTCCGATCATCTTGGTATCTAAATTCATATAAAAATAAGTGTTATTTTTATAAATTGGTGTTGGATTTCTTTATTGAGTGTGTGTCTCACTTTCTACTTATGTGTGTACAATACATGCTTAGCACTACCCTCTGATAGGCCTAACTGCTTGCCCACACTACCACAAAAGATAGCATTTGGGTTATCATTTGTGCCTCTGTCAGCCAAGTAGAGTTTGCCTGGACTCTTTACACAGCGTACCTCATTTTAGTCCACTATATAAAGAGCCAGCTTCCTACAGTAAGTACATGTATGTGGAGTTGGGTACAGAAAATCTAGACTTACTTATGTGTCGAAATTTGTTTTTGATATTTTGTCCTCGAAATTGTGTTCCATCTAAATTCTCGGGTCGATATTCAGGGTGCACACCTTAACGTAGGTCTGAATATGACCATGGATCCATTACATCTCTATATTTAAAGTTAGTAATCCTATAGCAGCACACACACTTGTATTGTACACATGTGAAGTCTAATTTAGTGGAATGTAGTCTTGTACCGCTAGTTCACTCATTCCAAAGTTAAGAGCTGCTACTATTTTACACCCAGGAGTATTATTACAACTACTTTTAACTGATCAGCCGGGAAAGGCAAATTCGATAGTCTGTCATAAGATATAATGCCCACATCAAAACACTTCAGCTTGATTTCTTCAGAAGGCGAGTTAGGGTGTAAGATGAGATCTTAATAACAGTTAGAAAGAGTTAACAGTTGAATTCATGTTACAGCATTGATGACTACTATCATCAGTTTTTAATGGTAATAAAGGATCCGCTGGCATTATATGTCAGAACATTAATGGCCAACAATGATTATGAAGTTAGTGATCCAAAGAAAACTTTATTTATCTCCATTCTTCGAAACTGGTTGTTTATGATATATTGTATGGGCTTAAAAAGCTCAGTAACTTAAACTTCAGTTCCAAAAATAGATTGCAAAATAGCAAGAGTAAAGAATAGGAAGGTAGCAGACAATGGCAAAGCCAATAGGCTTGGTTTATAAAAGAAAGTACTTCTTTATTGTCTACGTGGAAGAGTGCATGGATGGATGGTTGGATGGGTGAGAAGATGGACGGCTTGAGTGCATGAATGATGAAAGGTTGAAGGGCAGTGTGGCAAAAGAAGTGTGGGGAGCAGTGTGGGAAAGGGGGCACCATATGGGGTACTGGCAGTGAATGGACGAGTGATCGAAAGCAGGGATGGAAGAAGCTTTGCAATGAACACTCCACTTCTGCAGTAGAAATAAAAGTAAAGGAGGGGAAAGAGCCCGTTTTGTCCCTGTCACTCAGAAGACCTGATCTGTTGAGGAGAGCACACGGTTTTTAGAAGTGATGGCCACTTTTCACTCTGATGTCATTGGCCCTATTACAGGTTGCTGGATTCTTTGTTTCACTGCTGCACTAGGTTACCCCACTCAGGCCCCTGAAATGAGAGTTCTCTTTTTGAGTGAATCTTTCCTGGGTGAGTTGCTTGACCATCCCACAGATGCAACCACAGACACCATGACACCAGAGAGCCTCTTAGAGTTTATTTTGTACTCTTCTCAGGATGTGCCTGACACAGGGCTAAACTAAATTTACCTTTAAGAGTAAACAACATTAATAGTGTTTTCCAGCAAAGGAGCCACTGCCCTACTATTTCTGTAGAGTTTACCCCTGGTTCCATGCACTGATGTTTTTGGGAAATTAGATGGACAGCGGCATCACAGTTTGGCAATTTGCAAAACTAGGGTGAGAACACAAGTCTGGTTCTAGAAAAAGAAATTGGGCCTACAAAGAGCCCCCCTCCTGCCTAAATATGCACCTATTGGTAACTGCAGTTATCTATATAGGAAAGAAGTAGGCGTGGACACATGCAGGGAGTGAGAGTAGAAGAGAAGTGAGAAAGAGGAACTGAGATCTGGAAAGAGTAGGCAGGGAAGTGAGACATGACGATGATAGACTAAAAGAAGCACTTACTGGGTGAATAGCAGAGCAACAAGGAAGGAAAGAAAAGATCCATGGGTACACAGTTTCCAGGGAGTGTATGTACACTGCTGCCAAGATGATGTCCCTGCCCTTCTTTTGCATTCTACTTCAGCCGCCCAGAGGGATGCTGAGGCTGTGAGCGCTGCCAGGAGCACCCAGGAATGCCCAGGAGATGTGGGAGTAGCTGAGGGTGGAAGTAGTGCGACTCTTTCTGCAAGTGCTAAATGGCCAGTGCCACACCTAGAAGCTTTAGAGCACTGACTGTACCCTACTGGCAAAGATTCAGATGAGGAAGACCACACCCACGTGCTTATCTCTGCTCTGTCTGACGTGGCAATCTCTGGCACACCTTTGGTCTATTGTAAATACTAGCAGCCTCAGTCACCAGCTGGGGTCTGCTGCGATAAAGCAGCATAGGAGAAGATGAGTGCCATTACTGAGTGGCAGAATGTCTTGTGAACAAGCATTGGCAAAACCAAGCATTGGCTTTGCCAATTGTTTTTAGCCATGCTGTACAGCTGGAAAACACATGCACACTTGTGGAGTGATTAACCCAAAAGAAAAAAGTAGTGCATGAAAAGCAAGCAGTGAAAGTACAGAAGCAAGCCAATCAAAAGAGATGGTAAAGATGCTATGCTGCATGGGAGGGACATGCACAAGCGTGACAAGCTGGGACACGAATAGTGACAGGAAAGCCATTCACTGGTAAGCAATGGGCAGGCTCCAAGCCCTTTATGTTTTTGGTAAGCTCACAATATGTCTTTCGCAACCTAAAACTGGCTCGACCTAAAAATGCACAGCACTACCTGTATATAGGAAGATGACCTGTAGATGAAAACACCAGAGAGGATGGAGCCAGATCTCTTTTTAAATTTATTATTATTGGTTTCCAGAGAGAACAAAATAGAGCCAGATCCCTGTAGGAGCTGGTGCACCTATGGTGTCCTCTGGAGTGAGTGGTGAAACATCCCAGTCAAATGATGTAACCCTGAACTGTGTTACTTCCTCTAAGAGCCGTTCAGCTTTACACTAATCACAATGTGAAAATTGACCATCGTTCAAGACTGGGCCATCAATCAATGTCTAGGCCAACGTACAAGTTTTATACTACAAATGGCAGCGTTTTGTCCCAGTTTAACACACACTCCACCTTAGGGCCTGATTTAGAGTTTGACGGACGGTACTCTGCCACAAGCGTGACGGATATGCCGGCCGCCATATTACAAGTGCATTATATCCTAATGAATGGGGGATGCTAAGGGGGGGGGGTGCCAAATTCTAAACCAGGCCGTTAGTGATTTGTTGTCAAGAAAGGACAGGAAGCATAGGTTTCAGGTTTTTCTTCTGCGTGCTGAGCTAGGCACCCTCTCTCACTCACGCTCCCTCCGCCAGGATAGTCAGTGCCCTCTTCAATCACCAGACTTTCAGCAGGATTATCTTAGTCACATTCATCACTGAAGACCACAGGAGTAGAAATGAAGGAACATATCCTATTGTCCTTCTGGAAAGAGGTTTATCACCTAATTTGACCACATGAGCCCCTTTAGCATTGTATTTGTATTTATTTATTAACTGTTCAATTAATTAAAATCATTACAGTAAAAACAATAGAAAAATAGGAAAATGGACAGACTGAAATTTTTTAAAACTTCAAATGGAGTTTGGTGGATTTACCACCCCCTGCCTCCAACCCCAACACCCCCTAGGTCAGCTGGCACCTATAATCGTTATCACATGACCTTATTAAAGTTTCTAGAGCCCCCAATGATCCATAAAACAGTCTACTTAAAAGTCTGTAAGCCAATCACATTAATACCCCAGTAAAAATCCATAAAATAGCACAGTCTTGGTGGGACAGGTGAAGGGGGGCAAAAGCCTCATTGTTTGTTGGGGGCCTGGCTGCCTTCTTCCCCTAGATTTGCCATACTTGTCACCATGATTTGATTGTGTTCATTGGCAGCCTTTAGTGCAATCCTGATCTGATGCGTAAAGTTCCCCAGTCTTGCTAGGGTCGTCGTGATTGTTGTAGAAAAGCACAGGGCTGACGCTTTGCCACACGACTTTATACCGTTGGTAATACAGATCGGGCGTAGAGGTCGCCTGCGTTCGTTTGTGAGGTTGGGGCAGCAGCATAGGAGGTGCAACCAAGATTCCCTCATGTAGGAGCACAATCTGCAATTTGTAGATTCCCCCCTGCGGGCCCATGTAGGTTGAAATCGGCGATTCCTAGTATGCTTAGTCTCATAAAGAGAATTTTGCTCCGGGCTTGTGGTGTGAGTGCCTCGCTTAGGTAGGGTTGTGCCTTGCCTACGATGTAGGAGCTGTTCAGCGGGAGAAAATGGGAGCTTGAGCGGAGGGATTTGAGGTCAAGATCGAATTATGTTTCACGCACTTGTCTGTTTATGGCCTTTTTCCAGGCATACAGTGGGATTTCCAGCAGCGGTATACTCTCTTCCTCGATCTTCAGTATGTTTTTTGTTTTGTTTTTTGTCGTGAAAAGTTTTTTTATTTTTTTATTAAGTTTTTCATTAATTATTGCGATACAACAATAACAAACCTTACCAGCATATACCTCATTGTACATTAAGTGTTTCCTTGTGCAGTACATTACATTTTACATCTTAATCTCCTATACCATACAACCATGTTGCGAAAGCAAACCACAAGTGCAGCTTATACTTCAGCCGCCAACAAGCCAGGGTGACTATTGAGATATGACGTGAGAGGTTCCCAGAAGTTAGACGGTCTCGAGGAAGTGGGTAGTTCTTCTGCGTACAATAAAAAATTGTCTCTACAGTATACAAAGTCCATTAACCATTGTTTCAGAGTAGGTGACGTTTTACTGTCCCAATGCATCGCCACTCTGCGCTTTGCAAGGAGCAGTGCTATGGCCGCAAATTGTTTCTTTGTGGATTTCAGTGGTAAGACATAACTCAGCAGGCACAGCTGTGGCGTACGCATTAGTTTACAATTCAAAATCTTACTCAGCAGGTCCACTACCTGTTCCCAATATGTTTGTACCTGTGCACATCCCAAGGCCAGGTGCGCAAAGTCAGCCTGGTCCTGTTTGCATCGCTTACAAATCACGTTGTCTCGTAGACCATATTTGTACAATTTTACTGGAGTGTGGTAAGCTTGATGGAGGTATTTGTAATGTATAAGCCGTAAATTCCCGTTGGGAGTGAGTAATTCAATTAGTGTACAGCATGCCTGCCAGTCTTCTACAATAAGTGGATTGTCTAGCAGTGCGTTCCATTTGTCAGGAGCTTTTACTGTACCATCCCCTATCTCTGATTGCATAGCTCTGTAGAGTTTCGTTACCATATGGTGTATTGTTGGACTGGTGATGAGTAATTGTAGTGAGTCAAGTGCCGGGGGCTCAGCAGGGTATGAGGGGTATAACTTCTTCACTGCTTCTCGCAATCTATGATAGGTGAATTTGAATAACATGGATTGGTTATTGACATATGCTAGATCTGCAGGGGTTATGAATGTTTCATTAACATAAAGGTCACCCATCAGAGTAATACCCACTTGTTCCAGCATTTCCATGCCTCCTCTGTCCTACGTGACTGACAGATAGGGGTGTTGTTCTAAACTCATACTTGGGGCATATAGTGGGAGCTTGTTAGCCATTTGGCCAAGTTTTTGCCATGCATGTGTTGTAGTGCGAATTGTGTTAATTTCCTGCCTTGCTAGGTGTGGTCGAGTATGTGTGAGGACCGCCTTGAGGCTAATAGGGTTAGCATCACCATCTTCCACTGCTATGTGCGGCATATACTTAATGGGATGGTACCAATAGTGGGCATATTGGGCCTGTGCACATAAGTAATATAAGTATAAGTTAGGGACCGCAAATCCACCTGATGCGTATGGTAAAGTTAACGTGTGTAAGCTTATCCGCGCCTGTTTGCCTGCCCATATTAATTTTGTTAGAAGTGTCCTTAGCCTGTTAAATATGGGAGTAGGGGGAGTTATTGGAATATTTGAGAACAGATATAGTAATTTAGGGAGAATCACCATTTTGATCAGGGATATTCGATCTGCCAGCGAAAGAGGGAGTGTGATCCATCTGTTTATTTGTGTTTCAATTCTATCGACTGCAGTGCCGTAATTGGCTCTGAGAACAATATCTGGGTCGCGGTGAATCCAGATTCCTAGATATTTGATGGGGTCCGTGTGCCACACTAGTGGAAATTCCAGTGTTTGAGGGCGGGTGGTATCTGTTAGTGGCAGTATGGCAGATTTATCCCAATTTATTTGCAGGCCAGAGTGCCTACCAAATTTAATGTATTCCCTTAGGATAGGGGCTAGATTTGTGTGTGGGTCACGGACATAAATCACCATGTCGTCTGCATACATGGAAATGTTTATAGGGCGAAGCCGGAATTTCAGTGCGGTATGTGCGTAGCATTGTCGGATCTTACAGGCCAAAGTCTCTATGGCAATCGAGAACAATAAGGGCGATAATGGGCATCCCTGTCTCGTGCCCCTCTGTATGTTAAGTGTTTCCAAAATGTGTCCATTTACTTTTATACGTGCAGTCGGTTTGGTGTATAACAGCTTGATCCAATTCATCAGCATAGGTGGTAACCCCATCCGTTGTAGAATTGTGAATAGATATGTCCATGCAATTGAGTCAAAAGTTTTGGCTGCATCCAATAGGACCGCCGCCGCTTCCATCCCCGGATTCAGTTGGTGTAATAGCGCGAATATAGTGCGTAAATTATGGGAGGTTGAACGATTGGGGATAAAGCCCGATTGGTCCGGTAGGACCATGACCTGCAATAAGGGCTGTAACCTGGTGGCAATAATCCGGGCTAATATCTTAGTGTCGGTGTTTATCAGGGATAGTGGTCTGTAGGATTCTCCGCGATCCGGCCGTTTCTCAGGTTTTAATAACGCCACGATCAGCGCCTCTCTCAGTGTCGGAGGAAGAGTCTGATTATTGTACGCTTCATCGTACATTTCTACAATATGGGGGATGAGTGATTCCGCATATGCTTTATAAAACTCCCCAGTAAAGCCGTCCGGCCCTGGGGTTTTGCCATTAGGCAGGGACTTGATGGCGGCCTGTACCTCTTCCAACTCAATGGGTTGAGCCAGTCTTTCACGCTGCCCATCAGTGAGCCAAACTAGTGCTGTGTCCTCTAGATAGTTATTAATTTCTTGCGTACTAGCTGTGTCTCGTGCTGCATATAGTTCACCATATGTTTCTACGAAAGTGTCTAGTATACCTTTGTTGTCATAGTGTAGTATGCCTGCCTTATCTTGCATTTTTAGTACAATGTGCTGTTTGTGTTCTACTCGTATTTTTTGCGCCAAATGTCTACCAGGCCTGCCTCCCTCTCCCATTCTACGAGCAGTATATCTACGGGAAATATATTTCATTTCATCCTCAGCCAGTTTGTTATAATTCGTCACTTCGTCTCTGATTTCCCCTAGTAGTGAGGCATTGTGTGTAGTTTCGTACTCCGTTTCCAGCTGTTTTACATGAGCTTCGCTCTTGCTCAGTTGTGTTCGGATATCTCGCAGTATACCGGCCGTTGTACTGATACAGATACCTTGTATGGTCGCCTTGAAGGCGTCCCATATAGTGCCTGCACTATCCACTGATTTCGCGTTTAGAGTGAAGTAGTCTTCTATGGCGTTATGTATGGTTTCTTTATATAGGGGATCTAGAAGGGACGTTGCGTTGAACCGCCATAGGAATGGGGGGGGGTATATGTCGGGACTTCGAGCTCGACTACCACCGGCTTGTGGTCCGACAGCATTTTTGGCAAGTGTTGAATGCTTTGTATCCAGATGCAGGCTGTTTCGGTGAGCAGCCAGTAGTCAAGTCGGGCCCAGCTGTCATGCACAGTAGAGGAGTGGGTGCTCTCTAGCAGTAGCGGATTGCGCAGACGCCAGGCGTCATTCATATGAAATTCCGCCATCCCATTTAAAATAGTAGTAACAGCCCTCTGATGTGGCTCTGTAGTGTTATGTGATCTGTCATAGGCGTCGTTTAGGGCAACATTCAAGTCCCCACCCCATATAAGTTCCATAGCCGGGAGGGTGCGTATTATGTTCCATAGATTAGTAAAGAAAGCAGGGTTATCAACATTTGGACCGTAGGTATTAATGAAGGCTACTTTTGAGCCGCGCAGAACGCCCGTGACTATGACATAGCGCCCCTGATCATCTATTAGCGTTCGCTCCCGTATAAAGTGTGTCCCTTTGCGGATTAATGTTATCACCCCTCTTGCATATGATGAGTATGTGGAAGCCGCCACCAACTCCGCCCATTTCTTCCCTAGTGTGTCCGCCTTGTATTTAACCAGATGCGTTTCTTGTAGTAGAGCGATATCTATATGATGTCTGTCTAAATAGGAAAATACTTGTCTGATCTTACGGGGGTTGTTCAGGCCTCAAACGTTCCATGTGATTAATTTCAAAGGTGTGGGATTACCAGGCGCGTATATCAGAGGGGTGCATTCGGGTACTGATGTAATGTAAGATCGTATCCAGAGTGTCTGCATAGGATATCAACAACATGGTCACCATGTAGTGCGTAGTGCGTTTTCGCGCAAGTGTGCTGCATGCTGAAACCAGTGTATATGGCTGGCATAAAAAACAAAAAGGAAAAAAAAAGAACACAAAACCCAACTTCCCCCCCACCCACATTAGCACCCCAATTATGCCAAAGACATTTCCCAAACTGCAACAGAATTGCCAACACACTTTCAGTGAGGTTTACCCAACAGGGGGCGGCTAGATGCTCGACGCACCATCCAACTTTAGATGGGGCCGGAGCGACAAATATGCAATAGTAGTAGGATAGTGAAAAGAAAATTACTTAGTGGTTATGCATTAGTGATATACCTGACAATTGTCTACTGATATATGAGGGTAGGGACAGTAGTTAAATGTCAATTTTTGCATAGTTTAAGTGGGCACAGCGAGTCAGTGTTTATCACAGTTCAATCGTCCCGACATGCTGATTCATACAGCGGCAGTCTTCATGAGGAACGCGGCAGCTTACCCCTTCCTTGTGGTTAATGTGGACACCAAGCGTAGTTATCCAGTAGTGAAGTGAGTCGCATATCAGAACACACTCAGCCTTCGCATCAATCTGAGTCCTGCTGCGCCGAGGTACCTTTATCCCTCACAGTTTGTTGTCGGATGTGCTTGATAAATTCCTGCACCGCTTTGGGCGTTATAAAGATACGTGCTTTTTCCGCATGAGTCACGCGGAGCCTGGCTGGGAAGAGCATGGCGTAGGGGATATTCAGGTCCCGCAGTTTTCTTTTGACCGAGGCAAACTCCTTACGCGCCAATTGGACCGTTAGTGTAAAGTCAGGGTAAAAGGCCACCTCACATCCATTATACATCAATGGTTGTTTTTCCCGCGCTAGTCTGAGCGCAGTGTCCCAGTCTCTGTAGTTTAAAATTCGGGCTATTATCGGACGTGGCGGGGCACCTGGAGGTGGTTTCGGCGCGAGAGACCTATGCGCCCTTTCTACTATCAGCATCGGCGAGAAATTGTCCGCCCCGAACATTTCTTTTAGCATGTTTTCCATGTAGTCTTCAAGCTTACCAGTGTTTGTACTCTCTGGCACACCAGCGACTCGTAGGTTGTTGCGGCGGATCTAGATTCTAAATCTTCGTTCTTTGCTTTAATGATCTCCAGTAGCTTGGTCATATCATCGCATTTAGATGTGGTGACTTGTGATACATCTTCGACCGCTGATATTCTCTGTTCGGCTTCTTCTAGCCGTTCTCCCTGTTTACTCGAGTCGGGCAGAGACGTGGTCCATCCTGATCGTGAGGGCATCTATTTTGCCATCGATTGCTTGAAGACTTTGCTGAATGGCTTGAAGAGCTGCTTCCATTTTGGCGTTCTGGTCGAGGCCTGTCTCCAGCTCTTCTTCCGCCGTTGCGCCCGGGAGTCTAGGTGTGCGTCGAGGTTCAAATGGTATTTTAGTTTGCTGTTTGTCAGTTTTTCCCATTTTTAAAGCCCGCACTTCGGCGCCACGCGCAAGGCTTCCCAGAGCGACCGGACCTGAAATGTTACTGCCGATCACCTGTTATGTTGTGGTCGAATATAGAGTTTGTTGCTGATAAGTGCAGGAAGCGCTGGGAGTTCACATCAGTGTAGGACTGTCGAGGCAGTGACATTCACTCATGGGGCAGGACACATCTCCTCGCTCTGCTTAACATTCTTACGAGCTGTGTTCACTAGTACCTCGTCATCACCCGATTATTGTACATGTGGCATGCCGTGGTTTAGGGCTGACTCAGCTTGCCAACCGCATCCGCCAGATAACATGCGTTTCGGCATACCTATAGGGTCATTATCACTATCCGCCAGCGCATGCCACCCGTTGATTAGAGTCCCGTACCTGTGCTAGTGCCCGCTCACTAGGTTTTCCCGTCGATGTTGCTCTTGTTCCCCAATGAGCTCTCTGCGCGCAGGTGCACTGCAGTCACCCACCTTCCGGCCAGTGCCTCCTTGTGATATTTCAGCGAAGCTTATGTGGGCATTAACCTCAAGCAGCAACGTTAAACAATTCCGAGGAATGCGGGTCCGACAGGGGTAGCGCTCCGACTCCCCCCTCGGTTGAGTGCGTGTAGAGCAGAGGCGCCGTTCATACAGACTGTGCTTCTTGCGCCGCCATTTTGACCGCCTCGTTTTCCGTCAGCATTTGCAAAGTTCATACACGGTGCTGCTCATCCAGCGCATGACATCTCGCACCGCACTTCGCATTCCCAGTAAGCAGGGCAAGCGACAGCCAAGCACAGGACCGCTGCGTTACCTGCCGGGTTTTATCGCAGCCTCACGCCCACGTCCGGCGCCATTTGCTGAGTCCGGCGCGCCGCAGATTAACCCACCGGGTGATCTCCCGATCGGCGAGACGCCAACCGGTCACAGTTATAACAATACGCTCCACATTGCTTCCGACTGCTGAATCTCCTGTCCCTTTGCTTTTTCGGTCAGTATATCCGCCGATATTTACCAAGCTGCCGCTCCGGCCGTCAGAGCAGCGCTAGGAGGCAGCCATCTTGTATCGGGCTCTCTAGCGCCCCCCCCGATCTTCAGTATGTTGATCGCTTTGCCAAGACTGATGTGCCAGGCCGAGCGTGGCCCCTTGAAGATGGTTCTCAATTGTTGTCTTAGAGAGTTGGATGGGGCCCTTAGAATCCTTAAGTATAGTTATATGATCTACCCTTGGCACATCAAGTCTGGCCTCACCAGACCTAGCTCCAGTCTTAGCCTTGACTTCCTCGCTAATCTTGGAATGAGGAGAACTGATTTGTATGCTTTGGCTTGGGCTGAGATGAGGAGGGCGTCCTGTGACCCAGGGAAGGCCAGGTGGCCATAGCTAATGGCTGGCAGCAATTTCGCTTTTAAGGCGGTCAATATTGGTCTGGCCGAAGGGCTTATCAGGTGTTGGCTCAGTTGCTTTAGCAGGTATATAACCTTATTGGCCTTGGAGGACTGCTGTTTTAGATGGATGTTCGCCTTGGCCCGTTCCGTGAGCCAGGCACCTAGATAGTTATATGAAGCCACTGTATTGATTTGCAGGTTTCCCATTATCCACTGTGCTTTCTTTTTCCGGTGATAGCTCCCAAAGATGATGACCTTGGTCTTCCCCTGGTTGACTGTCAAGTTGTTGTCGTTGTTTAAGCGATTCAATGCATTTAGTGCTCTTTGTAAGCCCACCTTCGTGTGGTCCTTTATAGCTGTGTCGTTGGCGTATTGTAGCACCGGCAGCCTCACGCTTCCTAATCTTGGTGCTACCAGGCTCGCTCCTTTCAGGGCGTCCCCCAAATCCACAGTGTAGAGGTTGAAAAGGATGGGGGCCAACACGCATCCTTGTTTCAGCCCGTTGTTCGTTGTTATTTTGGGGGACACAGTGCCAGCGCTTGTTTTGACCCGCACCCAGGTGTCTTCATATAGCGATCTAATTGCCTTCAGAAGGTTTGGTGGGATGCCCCAGTTTTCTAATTTCCACCATAATCTTCTACGTACAACTTTGTCGAAGGCTGTGCTATAGCCCCTTTAGCATTGAATAGCTCTCACCACTTGTTAGGTGTTCTCGAAAGACATTGTAGATTTTCTGTCTGTATGTTACCAAACCAAAGGTTTTTACACCACTTTAATAGATTTTATACAGATAAGACAGAAATGAGCAAGTACATTAAAAATGATACATTACATTTGGATTAGTCTAATATTAATACATAATCATTAAGCTATATCGCCTCTCATGAGCAAGATTGTAACATGAGTGGATTTTGCTTCACACTAAGGGGCCGATTCCGATCTCGGCCGGTAGGGCTCCGAATCGGATTCGGCATAACCGGATCCGATTCGGAGCCCTATTTCCCGACCGATTCGTACGCGCGTCCGGACGAGCGAGTACGATGCGAAATCGTCGACCGACTCGTTCGGGCGTCCCAACCGCTCCGACCGACTCGTTCCCGGGTCTAACCTCACCGACCGACTCGCTCGGACCACGACTTCGCACCGCGCAATGGAGATGTTCCCGGCCGGGTAAGTACGATGCGCGCCACGAGCAGTCCGACCGACACGCGCCGTCCGGCTCGAAAGAGCAGTCGGAGCCGTACTTTGGGGGTCCGTGTCGGACCCCTGTGCGCGTAGCCGCGCGAGTCGCACACAGAGGGGACCCATGGGTCCCCCTACCTGTGCGTGTACGGCGCGAGTCGCTTCGCCGCGTACCCGCTGTAGGGGGCGCCCTTGTTCGCCTTCGCACCCATTGAGGCAATGGGAGCCCGCGTACGCGTTGTACGACCGGCTCCCATTGACTTCAATGGGAGTCCGAGCTCGACTCGAGTACGATAGCATACGGACGCATCGTACTCGTTCGGTCGGGCTGCACGGGTCCGATTCGGTCGGAAATCTCTCCGGGTCCGGCTCGGTCGGAGAGATTTCAGGCCCAAATCGGAATCGGCCCCTAAGTCTGAAAGATTTTATTAGCCTGCAATTTCATTTGGGTAAACATCTTTGGAGGTTCTCGGACTGTTGTGTTTGGAATAGTGATTCGCAAATGAGAAGCATTGCCCATTAAATTACTTAAGATATTTTGCAATAGATTATTATTTGGCTTGTAATGCAATACCATAATAACCTACAACAAAAAGAGCTGTAGGTGTACAGACTAAGATAATATGAATATGGTGCCCTTTTTAGGTCTGACTAGAGATATATTTAGCTGTTTCCCCGAGTTTTACGAGGAACGAAAACAAGCATTTGCAATGCAACAGGTCTCGCATTGGCGAGAGTTTAAGCTATTGGCATTGTAAATGAATTTATATGTTTTGATAATTAACACATAAATAAAAGGCATTATCATTTACAATGCCAATAGCTCAAACTCTTGTAAATGCGAGACCTATTTCACTTCAAAGAAGCGGCCGCCATTGTCCCGGGCTGCTTGGAAAGTGAAAGCGCACATGACACGCTGAATGTTGCAGGAAAGCATGTCGTGCCTGCACTAGGAGAAACTCATTAAAGAAAAGAGTGCTTACAGACTAAATAAGACTTACCGTGTAACAACAGAAGTAAAAGGGCCTGTCCTCATGGGAGGTTACAAATGAAGACAAGGCGGTACTAAGGAGGGACTAACAAGCCTATTAACGAATCAGAAGCCAGCATTTACAAAGGACAATGACACAAGCCAATGAAAAATATGGGCGGAGAGTGGGCGGAGCTTCAAGTCCATACTGGAATACAGCATGCCTCGCAGAGCAGCGCATGCGCTGCCCAGGCTCGACCTAAAAAAGAATAACAAATACATATGGAGGGGCGTGTTGCTTACCCTCTTTATTGAGATGGTGTTTTTCATTGGCTAATATGTGTATTACTTCACCTAAAGAGTTTTTGCATTGAGGTTCATGCACGCTGAAGCATCCGTCCAGTGCAATAGAGGTAAAAAAAAAAATTTCAGCTTGTAGTGGCTTCTGCATTTCATGCGCTGTTGAGCATGGGGCAGCACGACCTGACGTACACGTGCACGGACACCCAGTTCCTTATGGACAATGACGCATGCTCTGGGGCTGGACGGAGCGCTTGTCTTCCCATTTGGCTGGCATGTTTTTGAGAGACATGATAAAACAAGCACTGGCATAGCCAATAGGTCTCGCCTTTGGGACCGTATAAGTATTTAGCTATGCAGCATATTACCCTGGGTGATTGTACAGAGCCCTAGTGATTAATGCCCCTGACCCACTCACAAAGCTTAGAAGTAGGTAGGAATCAGACTTAAGTGAATTGGGCGATGATAAGTGGGTGGAGACAATGGCAGCCCACGTCTCTAGCTATATCATTGCTCTTACGTCTCATCCACTTTAAGTACTGCTAGTACTATTCACCTACGCAACTCTGGCACATGGGAAGGGCTCAGCACCCCAACTGCACTAGATGTAACCTCATTGAAGGGGATTTTTTGCACATGACCTGGGCATGACACTGAAGATGTAAGGGGGGGTCAAATTGAATCAGGAAATGCCATAAGCATGTACAGATTCGCTTCTGCAGATGGGGTGAGGGTGATGGTATGTGCGGGTGTGTGTGTAGGTATACTTTTGCATGTATGTTTGTGTATATGCGTGAATTGTACTGTGCTGGAACGAACAGTGCTGTGAGGCATTAGGAGGCGGCACTGGGCCTGCTGGGGGACGGGTGGGGAGCGAGGTGGGACAGTGCTTGCACCAGCTGTAGGGCATCCATGCCAAGGGATTGTGATGTTGCCCCATTGATGCGTTTGTGTTATCCAAGCCATAAGCCCACAACATCCGCCCTCTTCGTAGTACCACCCTATCGACCCCAAAAGACGGGAAGGCATGAGCCCGCCCGGTCCGGCACTCAACTCGTGACCCCACCCAGTGCAAACGACCAAAGCAGTCTCCACCCCACTGAACCCCGTTGTGGTCGCACTCTTTCCCCCCATGTGTGCCCCGCAGCAAAGTTCATCAGCACTGAACGCCTATAGTAAAGAAAAAAAAACACACACACACTTCTAACACGCCTCTCCCCGTGCCTAAAAATGAATGTAAAAGACGTCCTACTTCAGTTATGGCCAGCTGTGAAATTGTGGTGACCAAGGGGGCAATGGATCTTCCATTTTCAGGTGTGTAAGGGAGGAATGTAATGCAACTTGGATTGCTGTAAGCAGTAGTGTGTGAATATTTTCTACATTGGCTACGTGTCGACATTGTGTAATGATGAAAGCAGACTGTCTTTTAAATCAAATCTGTGACTGGTCAAACCTTTTTAATTGAGTGATTTTAAACTATAGTACAGGGAATATAAAATCATAACACTAGATAAAGTCATAGCTTAAGTATTAAGACTTTTACTCATTTTTGAGGAAAGGCGTTTGCTATATCCAGCTTTTTGTAAGACACATACCCCAAAACTTTGATACCAAAATGGAGGATTACTGGGGTTTGTAGTATTTTTCCAGTACCGATAATTCCCTTTTGTAGGGCAGTGATTTAGAACTCCAATTCAAACAGAAAGTAGCCTTCCATTCAACTGTGTCCTATGCCCCGTTGTCACTGACCACATGAGACCTATTGCCTAGATATTGGGCGTTAACTTTGGAGCAGTTCTTTGGCACCATAAAACCCTAATTTTTCCAAGTTGGGATCACAGTTCACCTTTGGGTGATGGACTTTTGGGTCTTCAAATGTTCTTGCTCTTTGTAAATTTTGTTACATTTATAGCTGCCTGTGCTCGATACCTTCGACTTGCCCCCTCACCCCCTGCACCATGAACTGGTGGGAAACTAAGAGAAAGGCAGGCATTTCTTAGCATTTTTCATTCTTTTTGGTGACTCTGTTCTACTGTGGGCATCGTAATCAAGGTAACGGTAAGAAAACTGAGACCTCAGGAGTTTAAAGAGCAGCCTTCAATTTTCCATCTTTCCCAGAACTTGGGGGGTCATTAGGTTGGCGGGCGGACTTGTGTCCGCCCGCCATCCTAGCGGTAACGGGACCGCCCACCTGTCATGCGGCGGTCCAGCACCCCTAATTATGATGCGACCGCAACCGCGGCGGTCTCATCTGGCAATTTAACATTGCAGCGGGTGCTGCTGGCTGCAGCACCCGCCGCAATGTCAAATGGCCATGTTGTGCATTTCCACCGCGCAGTGCCTGCCACCTTGCGCATGGAAATGGAGGGGGGTACCATGCGAGGGGGGTTCCATGGGTACCCCCCAGTGAACAACTTCCTCCCCCCAAAGGGGCCCGTAACGGGCCCCCCGAAGCCAGCCTCCGCCAGCCTTTCCATGGCGGTTCCACCGCCATGGAAAGGCTTGCTGACGCCAGCATTGTGATCGGGCTGGCGGTGCCTTCAAGGCACCGCCCCCATAACCACGGCCTTATCCGCTCCACCAGGCAATCGTTACGATTGCCTGTGGCGGAAGCGTGGCGGGCAGGCTTTGCGCCCACCACGCTTGTGGAACGATTCCCCCCGCCATCCTGATCTGGCGGGGGAAATGGGCATGCAGATGGCGGAAGGACCGCCACCGCCGGGCCGGCGGTGGCAAACCCTCCGCCATTGTAATAAGCCCCTTATTTCGTCAGATTGGACAGTGACCTTTATTGAGTAACCAGGTTCCAAACCTCATACCCTCCTAGATTAAGCCTTGACCATTCAGTCAAACCACCCCTTATCCCAACCATTACTTGGAGATTAACGGTCCAATTACAAATATTCTGCACCCAAGGAGAAGTGCATTCATACACAAGACCCCAAAACACCATTGGTAAATGGAGGTAACTGACTAGAGAAGTATCTGGTAATCACTAAGGGCTAGATGCATCAACAATCCATTTTGCGATTTCCTAATTGCAAATTCTTGCGATTCGCAATTATAAAATCGCAAAATGGAATGCATGAAAGTGTGTTTAACACTTTCTGCGATTCCTAGGGGATTGCAAATGACCTACCTCATGAATATTAATGAGGTAGGTCGCAATTTGAGACCCCCTAGGAATCGCAAAAATCACGGGGATGGTGGCCTGCTGGGTTCAGCAGACCACCATGTCCGTGATTGCTTTTAAATAAAGCAATCTTTTTTTTTGCAAAGCAGCCTGTTTTCCTTAAAGGAAAACGGGATGCTTTACAAAAGAGAAAATGAAAACTTTTCTTTTCATTTTCTAAGAGCAGGCAGTGGTCCGAGCATTTATAGACATTCACAAAGGGGAAGGGGTCCCTTGGGACCTCTGCCTATTTGCGAATGGGTTACCACCTACTTGAAGTAGGTGGTAAAATGCAAATGTTTTGCGACCGCATTCCGGTCGCAAAACATTCATGCATACTGATGCGATTTGATATTGGGAAGGGACGCCCTAAACACGCCCCTTCCTAATAGCGAATCGCAAACCCATTTTGCGATTCGGTAACAGGTTACCGAAAAAAAAATAGGGTTTGCGAAGGCAAAAAATGCTTGATGCATATGGCCCTAAGTCCCTCAGACCTAGAGAAAAGGCTGAACATGCCCACTTAACTTCACTGCTCAAAAAGGGTTTCACATTCCACTCCAGAGGGCAGTGATCTAGTAAAACGTCACACAAAGAAATACAATTGTTTTGTTATTGCTTTCCTTGCCTAATTTGAAAAGCACTAAATGATGCTTCTCAGTGTTGCTTCAGGCGGTCGGTTTATTGTTTGTAAGATTTATGCATACCTGTACTACGGTGGTAAGCAGATTCATGTTTTCTAAAATCTAGACACTTCTGAATATAGTGGTATTCAATTCTGCCAAAAATACCTTACTCATAATTCACCTAACAGCTGATTCACCGAGTCTTGTCAGATTTAATTGCTGGATGCCAGACGATAGTAGCTGCTAGGCAGAGAAAGGGGCCTGGTGTTACATTTCTACTAGGGAAAGAAAGGAAGACCGAAAAAATCACATAGAAGTAACCTGATGCCATAAGTGAAAAAATATAAAACTCACAACATTTTATACGTTTATAAAAAAAGCTGGAAACCAAAGACTTGGACCTCCTGGTGAGATATCACATGAGAATTTTGTGAAGAGGGAGGCCGGGCCATCAGACTAAAAAATGGCAGATACGAAACAGGAGATGATTGAACAAATCGCCAAAGTCAGGAAAGGACTGGTGGGAAAAAATGGGCGAACCAGTTAACACCCGGTGCACCCTTCCATTCTCCTAATGTTGGTTAATTGAGTATCATTAAATTGAGTAATAGTAGCCTTTTTTTTGTTTTTTGTTGCAATGCTTAGAAATGGTTGAAGTGCGGTATGCAGCACTATTTAAAACTGGAGTTATTCATAGCTAAGCAGAATGGAAACTGATAAGTGGTTTTCCCACCATTCCAATGACAGAATGGAAGCAAATGTGATCTGGTTCTGGTTGTATGAAGCGGAAGACACTTGTTTGGATTGTACCAGAAGGAGAAGTTTTATTGGCCAGGTGCTGGTCCAAAACCCAGCCCTTCTGAAGATAGTGCTGCTCTTATGGTGAGCTTCGGCCATGCATGGCATAGGCGCCCTCATCCGAGTATCTTGGACAGAGCCAGAATCTACTGTGAATACGGTACAGTTACTGTTCATCGAAGGAAGTGCTAACGAAAGCTAGCTGGGGAACTGCAGGGAGTATTGCATACATGTAACAGACGAGTGCTCTATTTCTTTATTCCATATGAAAACAATCAATTCTACAATAAAGCCCTCGCAATCGGAGCCATAAGGAGAGCCTAGGTGTATGTGTGCTAACTTTTCTCATAAGAACACTTCATGACTTGGAAATTAAGTTATCACTCCTGTTTTAATTTTCTTTTCTATCGGGTGATCTAGTCTTATTTTAGAAGGTTCATAATACATTGGGAATGGAGGGGGTTAAAATGTGCCGTTTACTGAGACAGAAAAGTGCCCTTTGACTGGCAGGCATCCCGCTTTGCTGGGCCCCGGGGGAAGCAGAGTCGCAGACTAGTCTTCCCCCGGGGTCTTTCGCGCAGGGGAGGACCAGGCAGGGTTAAGGGGTGGTTAATTGATTACTGTTGTGCAGCCTGGTCCTAATAAATGGCCTTTTACGCTTAAAGACATCAGCGTGGTCTGTTTATTGCGCGATGTCAGCACTTAACTCTGGCAGATGACACAGACCTTTAGTTTTTCTCTAACATCTCTAGCAGCTTGGTGGTCAAATAACCAGTGTATGGAGTAGTGGGATGGTCCCTTACCTTGACTCAGGCATCGTGCAAATAGGTTTAGCTGACCGCTCTTCCTGGCTCCTTTTATCAGACCGTGAGTAACTGCAGGCTCCTCATCCGTCTCGGTCCTGAAGCCAGCCCTGGGATCTGCCAACCGTCCCCTTCCCCGAAATCGGGACATGGCGGGTAAGTAACACTGCTGCCGCAAAATTCCGTGCAGGAGCCCTTTCACGGGTGGAGGAACTTCACTCCCGAAGCCTGGTTTCAATTTGACAAGTATAGTTAAAAGAAAGGAAGGACTACACAATGCCAAATTCCAAACTACTACCCAATTTAAGATGGCCGCAGCGTTTCGCATGCGTGCGAAAAAGTAAGGGTGCTATTAGGAACCAGGAAGGTTTACAGGCTAGAGACTGAAACATGAAGTGCGGCATGTGTAAGAGCGGTGCACGTCATCATATACCTGGTGCCACACATTTCACGCAGAGGAGCAGCAAGAGCGAGACTGCAATCGGAAGTAATAATGTACCAGACTGCACTTGCATTTCAGTAAGTTAGATTTTCATACGTAGGGACTGCGTGCGCGTCCCTGCTCGCTCCAGCGGCAATACTCCATGGGAGTTAACTT
This sequence comes from Calotriton arnoldi, assembly GCA_963921515.1. Lineage (NCBI taxonomy): Eukaryota > Metazoa > Chordata > Amphibia > Caudata > Salamandridae > Calotriton > Calotriton arnoldi. Next base: position 1,667,193 of record CAWUFW010000240.1, read on the forward strand.
GTAAGGAAAGTTGGGATATGCACCAACCATCAGCCATTAGCACACTTCCATTTTTAAATGACACACACAAAAGCCAATCCTAAGCAAAGGAGGAGTCAAAGCCCACAAAGCACATACAACAGATCGCCTGACAGCGCAAGCACTGTTTAGGCTTGACCTTAAAATGAAAGCCTCACCGAATTCCAGGCTAAAATCCAGCAGGAATCCCAGCCCTGAGTAAGACAGCACAGAATGTGGTCCCCGTGAAGTGGGCATCATTGGCTGCTGTGCTAGAGACCATGTGAGGCTGCTGGGTTGCAGGATCAGGCAGAAGATGGACATATTCAGAGAACTGAGAGCCAAGAGGGGACAGCTGTGCAAAGGAACAGATTGGGGACAGGAATCTGTACCTAGGGACAAACAGCACTGTAGCAATCGTCACATGTTGTTTCCCTGCCTCACCACCCTGCCGATGTTCTCATAAACTGCATTTGTCCCATACTAATTCATGCACTCACCCATTAATTTTGCCACTCATTGATGCACTCACTCTTTACAACCAACCAACATCCATGCACTCACTCTTTCATCTATGTACTCAGTCACTCCGCAACTCATTAGCTCTCACTCATATATTAACCTACTCCACTGTATACACTGACATGTCTCCCACACTGCTTCCTCCAACACTGACCTTGTCCCTCACACATGGCCAGTGCACAGTTAATCCATTCATGCATTCACCCATTAATGCATCTATGATCTCACTCATTTATCCAACAACCCATTCATGTACTCTCTTTTCCACCCATGCATCCACTCAACTATCAACTACTCCTGCCCCATACACTGCCCCTTCTTCCACAGTCCTTGACATGCTGTACTTGTTTCCGCTCCCTGGTCTGTGTCTCCATGCAGCAGAAGCAGAAGTATACACTGTAGCACTCACTGTACGGTCTTCCACAGCTTAACAGCACTAACCTTGCCCTCACACACTGCCCTTACTCCAGCACTGGTCCTCACCTCCTTGAGCCCATCATGTGCTCACCCATGTATTTATGCATCATCCATGCTCCTTCACTGATGCACTCAAGCACACACTCATTCATCCATGAATGCACTCACTTACCTATCAATTCATCCACCCATTAAATCATTCTCAGCTGTATCCACTTACCCATCCGCACACCAATGCACTTAAACAATGAAGAAGCACGTTCTTTCAAGAGCCAGATCTATTCGCATTGCCAATGTTTGTTTAAAGTCACGTTGAATTCATAACTTCATTAATTCTGACTCATTGGTTCTTCCTACGCAGGTTCCTCAATATTTGCCTAACTAGGTTGTAAGTAGGTTTATTTCAATAATATAAGTTAAGTAAAAGTCATCTTTGTATGACCACGTGCTCCTCAATGGTGGCACTGCCTGGAAAGCACAAAGACACCCACACTACTTATCTGCTGCAAGAAACCGAATGTACCCAAGACTTTAATGGTGTGAGCAAAGTCACCTTTTAAGGTGGCCATCATTGTCTTGATTATGTGAAAAGTCTCATGAACCCACTCTGGCAAGATCAAAATTGGAGTGTTCCCAGGTATCATATTTCTTCTCTCCTATACAGCTCACAAGAAATTAGTGTCCATATTCTACCCCTTTTTTTTATAAATAAATGTATTTCTTGTAGAGTAGAATATCCTACCTAGAAGGTTGCGCATGAGTGAGTCCATCACTGATGGGCGAGACATCACTGCCTTCTGCTTGGCAGGAGGATTGCCTATGATGTGCAATAGCCGAGTGTAGATGGCACGAGACAGGCCAGGTTCAATCACGGCAGAAGGGGGAGTGGGTCGTCGAAGCCCTGTCCTGACAGAACAGGAGTTTTACTACCCGGTGTCCACGATACAGGGGCAGCTGCGGTGCTTTGAAGATGTTAAGCGGTAATATCTGATCCACAATTGCCACGCAGCAGACTTTCCCAAGGGAGTCTGTTTCATTGACATGCTAGTATCGTGCGCTGTGCCCGTTTGTAAATCACACAGTAACAAGTAATGCCACTCACAGGTTGTTTTTCTCGGCATTCCGGTTTTATTAATAGAGTCCCGATTCGTCTGCGGAACAAATCAATGGCCCTTACAGAAAGTCACGCGCCGCAGCTGTCCCTGCGTTGTGGGCACCGGGCAGAAATGTTTTGCGCGTGAATAAATCATTGCGAATTCCCATGGTTCCCATGATTGCAACCTGTTAGAGATCTCATTACATAGCGGGGTCACCGCACCGAGCAGATCTCCCTCTCTCTCTGACACAAACAGCTGCCGCTTGTCGGAAGTCCGGCATATCTGCCATTCCGAGGGAGGCGGAAGAACGTGGCGCAGAGGGCTGATGTGAAGATGTGCGTCCCCGTACGGCCCGGGTGGGTCAGCTGAAACCTTTCGAAAGCCTGTACTTATTTCCCAGTCACTCGGCTTGAAGCTTTCATTGAGGTCGGGACCCAAATGTTGACCTATTTAAAAAATGCACGGGGCATATTATCAACGGCCAGCGATAATTATCGCTGGCCGTGCTTAGCGACAAATTTCCTATCGCAGGCTATCTCTGGAATTTACCACCTGGTAGCGCGTTATTAACAACGCGTTTCTCCAGGGCGATAAAAATTCCAGAGATAGCGAGATTATCGCCATTTGCAGGGAACATCGCTGGTTTTCCAGCGATGTTCCCTGCTAAACGGCGATAACCTTGCTGATACGTCCCTGTGGTCGTATCAGCATAATCCACCCCTATGTCAAACATAGGTAAGTCAGGATTTTAGCAGACGTTAGATTTTGGCGAAAGCGGCCGTTTTCGCCAAAATCTAACGTATGCTAAAATCCTGTGGGCTGCCTTGTAAATATCGCGATGTGAACATCAGCGATATTTGCAAGGTAGTCCATCCGAGGTACGCCAGTGACGCCCACTTTGCATCTCATTAGAGATGCAAAGGGGGCGTTGAGAAAAAGGGTGCTAACATGCGATTATGCATGTTTGCACCCTCTTGTAAATAGGGCGATAGTTTTATCTCCGCTTTTTTGGCTTTTTAAGCCAAAAAAGCGGAGATAAAGCCCTTGTAGATATGCCCCGCACATTTTTTTAAAACGTAGGGGCATATTAATTAACAAGGGCCGGCGATAAATATCGCAAAGCGCGCTTAGCGTTTGCTTATTTATCGCTGGCTATCTCTGGAATTTATCGCCCGGTTAGCGCATTATCAACAACGCGGATCGCCGAGGCGATAAAAATTCCAGAGATAGTGTGGATATCGCCGTTTTCCATGGTGGAAAACGGCGATATCCTAGATGATAGGGCCTGTGGTCTTAGCCACAGAATCCACCCCCATGTTAAGTATGCCTTAGTCAGGAATTTAACAGACGTTAAATTCCTGCGTTAAGTCATACTTAACGCGATTTAAAAATCGCTACCCTTCCTTGTTAATATCGCGAAGCTGCCTTCGCGATATTTTCCCTGGTTGGTTTCACAGCCACGCCTCTTTGCATCTCATTAGCGATGCAAAGTTAGGCGTGCTGGAAACGGGCGCCAAGTCAGCAAAACACGCGATAGCGTGTCTTTGCTGATAAGGCGATGAAATTATCGCCGCTTTTCGCCCGAAAACGGACGCAAAAGGGCGCTAATTTCATAGCGCCGCCTTGATAATATGCCCCTAAATTTATGGGACAGGATAATGCCTGCACCCTTCCCTGCCAACATTCCTTTGTTCCAATTAAACTATGTGTCCCATGTTACACAAGACCTAAAGGAAGGTTTATCAAAAAGTGCTGCTGTGCACTATCTGAAGTCATTGAGTTGTGCAAAAACAGGTACATTTCTGGGAAAATCCTCAAGAGGTTTACAGTAATGGATGATAGGTAGTGATCAGGAAAATTGAAGGGCTTCCAGCCAGATGTAAAAGATTATGGGTTAATGGCCTGATGTCAATTATAGTTATTGTTTAAACAGAGGGAATTATTGCTGGAGGGCCCCAGGCATCACAGGGGTAAAGTATAGATTACTTACAGGTATCTTCATTACTCTGATTCTGCACTCCTCGTCCGGTTACTTAGGCAGTAGACAGAAGGGCCGGTTCTAGGCTCTTCTAATTTGCATACGACATGACATCAGAGGAAGTGCCATCAATTGACTATTAAACCTGTGCCTTCTTGAAGAGACTTTGCAAGAATCTACTTTGCTGGTGCGGTTATCAGTAAAACACTAAAAACAAAAACAAAATAAGTATATATATTATAAAGCTCTATTAAGCTGAAATACATTGTATTTCCGGTAAATGTATTGTGCTGTGCCCCCAGTGAGTCAGCCAATCTGCCCCATCTGAACTGTTTGCTCAACTTTTGCCTTCCTGTATTCACACCCTGTTAATTGTGCCCTCTGTCAAGTTAGCCAGCGTAACATTAGCCCATTGTGCGGTTTCTAACTTTTGCCTCCTGTAACTAGCTGTTTTTACTATACTGCGCCGCCTGCTACTTTCCAGTCTGATCCGCCACTCCCACCACCCAGCGCCCGCCCCCTCCCAGGACCTACTTAATGGAGACCGCAGTGCAGTTGCGCACAGCGGGTGCACCAAAGGCAGGCCCGTCTGTGCCTGGACCACGCCCAACGCCAGGAACCCTGGTCCTTATGCCACCCACAGATACTCCGCCGAAGAGCTCCGAGCCCTGAACCGTGGTCATCGCAACAACAACTGCTGCCGGACCTCTCCGTGCTAAACAGTGGGAACTTTCGCATGCCGCCACTGCCTCTTCTCCTGCTACACCAGAGTACCCATGCTCGCAACCACCGCCACCACGCCTACCTTGACTGCGCCCGGACATCTTCACTGCCTCCTACTCAACGCCTGATCACTCTGCAAACATGCCACCGAGATCTGGGACACCATCACCTCCCTCACCCCTGACATCGTCTTCCTCACCAAGACCTGGCTCAACCCCATATGCAGTCCCGACATCGCCACATCCATGCCCAATGGCTTCAAGATAGCACATCAGGACCATACCAACAAACACGTAGGTGGGATCACCATCATCCACAATGAATCCATCTACTGCACCACCGCCGCAGACAACATCACCACGTTCATGGAACACCTCAACTTCCAACTCAGAACAGATGGCACAACCACCATCAGAGGCACCCTCGCCTACAGACGCCAGGCCATCGACACTACATCTTCCTCAGAGACCTCAACTTTCACCTCGATGACCCTAATGACGCCAATACAGCCAACCTCCTCAAAAGCATGAATAACATCGGCCTCACTTAACTAGTCACCGACCCCCCACACAACGCAGGACACATGCTGGACCTCACCTTCACAGCAGCAACAGAGTCAAGTATAGCAATGCCACCGAGCTCACCTGGACGGACCACGGAATCGTCCACTTCACCATCACATCAACCCCCAGCGCTGCCAGCAGACTGCCCAACACCTCAAACTGCAGCTGGAGCAATATATCTGAAAGCCAATGGACCGACGCCCTCAACACTACCCATCCGGGCACCACTACAGACCTCGAACAAGCCATCAACAACTTAACCGCCTGGATCTCCGCCTGCGCCGACAGAATCGCCCCTATCAAACCCACCAAACCCAAGAGGTCATCAAACATACCAGCTGGTACACCCCAGAATTGAGAATCACGAAACGCAACTGGAAACAACTGGGAAGGAAATGGTGCACCAGCAAGGAGACCATGGACTGGACCACCTTCAAGACAGCACTCAACCAGTACAACCAACTCCTGAATGAGGCAAGAAGGAATGACTTAGCCGACCACATCTAAGTCCATGCCAACCACAGCAAGGAACTCTTCAGCATCGTCAAGGAGTTCTCCAACCCTTCAGCAATGGAAAACATCATTACCCTCTCCCAAAAACTCTGCAACACCGTGGCAGACTTCTTATATGACAAGTTCTCCTTCATCTACAAAAACTTTGACCCTCAACCCAACATCGCCGACATCCTCAGCCTCCCGCTCCCACACAATGACCACCGGATCACCGACTGGGACCAACTCGCCATGCAGCACAACTCTGACATCATGCACTTCGTCCACTCAGGAGCACCAACGGACCCCTGTCTCCACCACTTGTTCAACCTTGACAGCAAGACCATCAGCAACAAGCTGACAGCCATCTGCAACACATCCATCTTCTTGGCCACCTTTCCAGATGAGTGGAAACACAGTGAAGTCAAACCCCTCTTCAAGAAACCATCGGCCAACTTCAGCGACCTCAAAAGCTACCGGCCCATCTCTCTGCTCCCTTTCCCCACCAAAGTCCTCGAAAAGGCCATCAACAACAAGCTCACGGAATACCTCAAGAACAACAATCTTCTGGAGGTGTTCAAATCCAGATTCCGCACGAATCACAGCACCGAAACCACCCTGATCGCAGCCACTGACGACATCACAATCTTCCTAGACCGGGAAGAAGCAGCTGCCATGATCCTCCTTGACCTCTCAGCACCCTTCAACACCGTCTCCCACCACACCCTGATCAAGAGGCTTCATCAGATCGGAATCCAAGAGGAAGCCCTCAAAGTGATTGCATCCTTCCTCACCGGAAGAACACAGAGAATCCGCCTGCCACCTTTCACCTCGAAGCCCAAGAACATCATCTGCAGCGTCCCACAAGGCTCAAGGCCCTACTCTGTTCAACACCTAGATGATTCCCATGGCCAACATCGTCAGGAACCATGGACTGAACATTATCTCCTACGCAGACGACACCTAGCTCATCAATCAATCAGGGATTCTTTAAGCGCACTACTCACCCGTGTGGGTCTCAAGGTGCTGGGGGGGGGGAGCAGCTCCGGTCAGTCAAAGAGCCAGGTCTTGAGGGTCTTCCTGAAGATGTGCGGGTGAGTGCACGTCTGACGTCGATCGGGAGCTCATTCCAGTTCTTGGCCACGATGTAGGAGAAGGTTCTGCCACCCAATATTGCTCTGCGGATACACGGGGGTTCGGCGAGGTTCTTCTTGGGTACGTGGAAGGAGACTATGTCATTGAGATATTGGGGTCCGGTGTTGTGGAGGCATTTGTAGGCGTGGGTGAGTATCTTGAAAGTTACTCTCTTCTCCATGGGGAGCCAGTAGAGGTTGCGCAGGTGTTGGGTGATGTGTTCATGTCGAGGGATCTGTGACTGGGGGTGAATGTTTGCCAATGTGCATCATTCCGTCCATCATCTTGTGTGTTTTGCATTTCGCCCTAAGTGGGAAGGGTATGCCCAGACGTGGGTCCCGTGCTCACTACGCCACTGGAGTCAAGCTATCCTGGCTGATGAAGGCTGATAGCCTGAAACCGTACCTAGGATGCTTGATTCCGGTCCAGGGAAGACATGGCTTGGCAGTTCGGTCTGGACTGTTCCCATGAGGCACAGGGTCAAGACTGATTTGCATATGGCTATGTCTGAACTGGGGTGGCGTGGTGAAGCAAAATAACGATGGATTAAACCCAGATCTGTGACTGGGGGTGAATGTTTGCCAATGTGCATCATTCCGTCCATCATCTTGTGTGTTTTTCATGTCGAGGGATGCCAAGTACGAGTCTGGCTGCGGTGTTGTGTATGGTCTGTAGTTTGCGGAGCAGAGTCTTGTTGATCCCGGCGTAGAGGGCATTTCCGTAGTCCAGTCTGCTGGGTATGAGTGCGTGGGTGACGGTCTTCCTTGATTCGGGGGGGATCCATTTGAAGGTTTTTCGGAGGGTGCGGAGGGTGTTGAAGCAGGTGGAGGCGACGGCGTTGACCTGTTGAGTCATGGAGAGGGAGGAGTTGAGTATGATGCCGAGGTTTCGGGTGTGGTCCATGGGGGTAGGTGGGCTGCCGAGGGCGGTGGGCCGCCAGGTGTTGTCCCATGCGGAGGGGGAGGGTCCGAGGACGAGGACCTCTGTCTTTTCCGAGTTGAGCTTCAGGCAGCTGCTGCTGATCCAGGAAGCGACATCCTTCATTCCTTCCTGGAAGTTGAGTCTGTTGGTGATGGAGTCTTTGGTGAGGGAGAGGATGAGCTGGGTGTCGTCGGCGTAGGATACTATGCTGAGTCCGTGCTGTCTGACGATGGCGGCGAGGCGGGCCATGTAGATGTTGAAAAGCGTGGGGCTGAGTAACGATCCTTGGGGTACTCCACAGTTGATTTCCGTGAGTTCAGAGAGGAAGGGTGGCAGTCTGATTCTTTGGGTTCTGCTGGTGAGGAAGGAGCAGAGCCGGCGAGGAAGGAGCGGAGCCGGTGAGGAAGGAGCGGAGCCAGCGAGGGCAGTTCCCTGTATGCCGGCGTCGTGGAGTTTGGCGGTGAGTGTGCAGTGGGAGACGGTGTCGAAGGCTGCAGAGAGGTCAAGTAGGATCAGGGCTGCGGTGTGTCTCCATGGTCGAGGAGGGTGCGGATGTCGTCTGTGGCGGCGAGTACAGCGGTCTCGGTGCAGTGGTTGCTGCGGAATCCGGATTGGGAGGGGTCGAGGATGGAGTTTTCTTCAATGAATTTTGTTAGTTGGACGTTGACGGTCTTCTCTGTGACCTTGGCCGTGAAAGGGAGGAGGGAGATGGGTCGGTAGTTCTTGAGATCCGTGGGATCTGCTGAGGGCTTCTTTAGTAGGGGTCTGACTTCTGTGAGTTTCCAGTCGTCGGGGAAGATGCCGGTTTCGAAGGTGGCATTGATGGTGCGTCATAGTTCCGGAGCGATGGCGGCAGCGGCTCTGTGGAAGATGTGCGGGGGCAGGGGTCTGTGGGGGCTCCTGAGTGGGTGCCTTTCATGGTCGATGTGGTGTCTTCGGTGGTGACCGGGGTCCAGGAGGAGATGGTGGGCTGGCTGGCGTTGCAGGAGGAGGGAGTGGTTTCGGAGTCAGGTGTCTGGTCGTGGAAGTTGTCGGAGAGGCCCTTGATTTTCAGATGGAAGTAGGAGCCGATCTTGTTGCAGAGGTCCTGGGAGGGGGGGATGTCTGTGGTTTCGCTGGAGGGTGTGGTGAATTCCTGGATGATACTGAAGAGTTCCTTGGAGTTGCTGGAGTTGGCGAGGATCTTGTTCTGGATGAAGGTCCTTTTGGTGGATCTGATGTGTTGGTGGTATTCCGTCATGGCATTCTTGTAGGTGGTGCCGTCTTACGAGGATTTGCTGTTCCTCTAGTTCTTCTCGAGACGTCTGCAGGTGCGTCTGGCTTCTTGGAAGTCAGTGGTGAACCAGGTGGCATTTCTTGGGCGCTGTCTGTCGGGGTTCCATAGGGGTGCGAGCTCCTCTGCGCAGTTGGTGATCCATCTGTGGAGTTCTTTGGCTGCGAGGTTGGTGTTGGTTGAACCGGTGGGGGCATCGCGGTTGAGGGTGGAGCTGAGCTTCTCCTCGGTGACCTTGCTCCAGTTTCTTCGGGGAGTGCAGGGTACAGGTTTGGGCGGCGTGGGTTTGTTGACGAGGAAGTGTCACAGTGGTGGTCCATCCATGGGAGTTGCACAGTGTGGCTGAAGCGGATGTTGTTCCCACCTGCTAAGATGGGGTCGAGGGTGTGTCCTGCCTTGTGGGTAGGGGTGGTGACGAACTGTTTCAGTCCGATGTTGGTGAGGTTGTCCAGGAGGGTGACGGAGTTGGGGTCGCTGGGGTTGTCGAGGTGGAAGTTCAGGTCTCTGATGAGTATGTAGTCCGTGGAGGCGATGGCATGGGGTGCGATGAGGTCAACGATGGTAGTGGCGAATGAAGCACGAAGTCCGGGGGGTCTGTAGGCGAGGGTGTCGCGAAGTGTGGTTCTAGGGCTGATCTGGAAGTGAAGGTGTTCGGTGGTGGAGGAGGAGTCGCTCGTGGTGGAGGTGGAGAGTCGGAGGGAGCTCTTGTGTGCGATGGCGAGTCCCCCTCCTGGGCGGTTGGGGTGGTCCTTCCTCTGGATCTTGTATCTGTCAGGGATGGCGGTGGCGATGTCGGGGGCGTAGGAGGCGTTGGTCCAGGTTTCTGTGAAGAAGGCGACATCTGGTGAGAGGGTGTCGAGGAGGTCCCAGATCTCTATGGCGTGTCTGTGCAGGGAGCGCACGATGAGGAGGACGCACTTCTGGGCTTCGGTGGTGTTGGCGTCCGACGTGGGGGCAGGGACTGTGGGGGTGCGGAGGGTGGTGAAGGTCAGGCGGCAGTGATGGCAGGGGTCATGGGTGGTGTTCGGTGTGGACAGCTGGCAGTTGTTGTTCCTCCCAGGGTTGAGTGCGAGGAGGGCAGCTGAGTCGTAGTGGAGTGTGCTTGGAGATCCAGGGTCCCTAGCACTGGTCGAGCACAGACGGGCTTGCCTTTAGGCCGGCCGCACAGCGGCCGCCATTAAATACGGAAGGGTGGAGAGAAGCGCAGCTGGGAGGCGGGAGCGGGAACCGGCAGGAGGGAGGGGCCGGGGGCATCAGAGGCGGGAAAGGAAACAGGTACGGGGACACAAACCGGCCAAAACCAACAGGGAGACCAAAAAAACAGAACAAGGCACAATGACAAGATACAAGGCACAATAACAAGGCACTGACAAAGACAGATGGAAGACAGATCAAAACGGGCACAAACACAGAAACGGACAACAGTGGCCTCGAACACCTACCAGGCAGAGGGGAAGGGGGTCAGCGGCACAGACAGCGGAGCTGCTGTGGAGAGAGAAGGTCTCAGACCAGGCGGTCAGAGTCTTGCTCGCGTTCCCTTGCAGCGGCCGCCATTAAATTGGGAAGGGGGAGGGAAGCGCAGCTGGGAGGCGGGAACCGGCAGGGAGGAGGGGCTGCGGGGGCAGCAGCGGCAGGAAAGGAAACGGGCACGGGTGCACAAACAGGTCAAAAACAACAGAAAGACAGAAAAAAACAGAACAAGGCACAATGACAAGATTCACGGCACAATAACAAGGCACTGACAAAGACAGATGGAAGACAGATCAAAACGGGCACCAACACAGAAACGGACAACAGCGGTCTCGAACACCTACCAGGCAGAGGTGAACGGGGTCAGCGGCAGTGGCACAGACAGCGGAGCTGCTCGGGAGGGAGCAGGTCTCATACCAGGAGGTCAGACGTCTTGCTCCTCCTCTATCTTTCCTAAGACCCATCCACCACGAGTGCCAGCTTCCACCTGTGCATGACCAACGTCACCGACTGGATGCAAAACAACTGCATCAAGCTCAACAAAGACAACAGCAAAGTACTGATTTTTGGGAACAACTCCCCCGTGGAACGACTCCTGCTGGCCTGCTGCACTGGGACCCGCTCCCACTCTCATGGACCACGTCCGGAACCTCGGCATCATTGTCGACAGCAAACTTACCATGAAGAATCAGATCAACTCAGTCTCATCCAAATGCTTCCTCACTCTGCGCATTCTCTGAAAGATCTTCAAATGGCTCCCAGTCTCCACCAGAAGCACCATCACTCAAGCCCTCGTCACCAGCCACCTGGACTATGGCAACACACTCTATGAAGGAAGCAACAACCAGACTCATTCTCAACCTCCCCAGATGGGCCTACATCACCCCCCACCTGAAGAAACTCCACCTGCTTCCCGTCCACAAGAGATGCCTATTCAAGATCCTGACCCACGTCTACAAAGCTCTGCACAACAAATGAACAGCATACATCAACTATCGACTGAGCTTTCACAAGCCTACTAGACTCCTGCAATCTGCCTCCCTCTCCCTAATCCACACCCCTCGCATCTGCCTAAGCAACTCCTTCTCCCACCTCGCCGCAAAGTCCTGGAACAGCCTCCCTATCCATTTCAGGATGTCACCCTCTTTTCAGGAGTTCAGAGGAAGACTCAAAACCTGGCTATTCAACTGATGCACCAAGTAGCTTGGACCTCAGCACCTGTATACCCTCATGGGTGATTTGTTGCTCTTTATAAATTCCCCTTGATTGATTGTATTATGATTGTATTAGTCTACATGGTTGGAAAAGCTTGGCTAAGCTTTCTCAAAAACATATATCTTTACTCCGATGTTAATTTTTTTTTTCCAGATTAGTACAGTATTATGTACATATGTTGTATTTATTTAGCTCAAATGTAACCGAAAAGAAGAAGAGAGCTGTACTGGGACAAAAGCAAAGACCTAGTCAACAATTTGTTAGGAGGTGTAGCTGGTTTGTTACTGCAACAAGATGCAGTGTTCTTTAAAGAGGAGTGTGTTGAAATTGACATTTAAACTGTGTTTCTGCTGTCCGGGTGGCTACGGGTGTCCGGAATGACTCACCAGAGGTGCTCAAGTTCTGCAGGAGCAAACATAGTTCTTCCTATTCCCCCACAGGGCAACCTTTCACTACAGAAAAGATAGAAAGAAAGAATGTCTGAGATTATTTGTTTAAGGATACACCACACATAAACAATATATATTATCAACATGCCCTGGTCAATTTACCCACAGGATTTAAAAGCGTGGACTCAAGAGGACATTGTTTCAACAATGACCAATGAATTAAAGTCTTTCAAAACAATATCCAAAATACACAGGATCATTGATGCTTTCTCAAGTTTCCATAAAGCAAATGTTCAAAGCTCCATATCAAATATCAAGCCAAGGAAACATGTCCATAAGGTTCAGTGTAATGACCTCAATGTGATACTGCGAGGTGCAAATATCCATGTAGTTGGACAACGAATAACAATCCTTTTTGTTTATTCACAAAGGCAATCCAGACATAGTGCTATAACAAATAACTAAGTAGTAAGATCCTCCAATGGGAAGAATAAACATAGAGAGAATGAGGGGGACTGCAGCAAAAATCAGAGTGGAGAAGAAGCACAAAAAAAGAATAAGGGGCCGATTCCGATTCGGGCCGGAAATCTCTCCGACCGAGCCGGACTCGGAGAGATTTCCGACCGAATCGGACTCTTGCAGCCCGACCGAACGCTGCGCACGTATGCCATCGGACTCGAGTCGGTCGGACTCCCATTGAAGTCAATGGGAGCCGGTCGTACAACGCGTACGCGGGCTCCCATTGACTCAATGGGTGCGAGGCGGACAAGGGCGCCCCCTACAGCGTGTACGCGGCGAAGCGACTCGCGCCGTACACGCACAGGTAGGGGGGACCCATGGGGACCCATGGGTCCCCCCTGTGTGCGACTCGTGCGGCTACGCGTACAGGGGGGTCTGACACGGACCCCCAAAGTACGGCTCCGACTGCTCTTTCGAGCCAGAGTGCGTGGCTCGGTCGGACTGCTCGCGGCGCGCATCGTACTTACCCGGCCGGGGAACGTCTCCATTGCGCTGTGCGAGTCGAGTCCGAGCGAGTCGGTCTGTGCGGTTCGACCCGGGAACGAGTCGGTCGGAGTGGTCGGGATGCCCGGACGAGTCGGTCGGCGAATTCGCATCGTACTCGCTCGCCCGGACGCGCGTACGAATCGGTCAGGAAATAGGGCTCCGAATCGGATCCGATTAAGCCGAATCCGATTCGGAGCCCTACAGGCCGAGATCGGAATCGGCCCCTAAGTGTCTCGAATATCAGAACAGGCAGGACTTTGCAACAAAGTATTAGCAGGAAGAGCTCACTGTAAGCAAGCAGGAGCGGGTCACAAAAAGGCAGCTGAGCTGAAGGCAGAAGCCAAGGACAGTCAGAGTAGATCAGGGAAGGAAGATAGGGCAAGAGCAGATCTCCAGGTACAAACGATGAGGATTTAGGGATGGCTGCTGTGGAGAAAGCCACTCGCCGCGAACAAGCAGAAATAAGGCAATGCCAGTCACCGAGATGAAAGCCGCTCGCCGTCGACAAACGGTCATATGTCAGGGAAAGCAGTGGTGCGAGAGCAGCCTGCTGGGGATCAACGGGAAACGATAACACCGCAATGGCGGCAAGCCAAGCAATGTTTCTAGATTAGGCGTCGTCTATATAGACCGTGACTGCAACGCACAGTCAGTCGCGCAATAACTACACTCCACGCTGTTACTTGAAGTGTAAAAGGCCATTTTATTAGGACAAGGTTGCAACAGTTAACATTATTAACCAAAACATCAATTTAACTATAACATTTTCCATCATCATCCCCTTCATTCACCCCATCCATCCTCAAACCATCACCTTGTTGCGCTCCTCCCCTTTCACTCTGCGACCTCCACCATCTCCCCATTCTCCGCTTCACTTTCCTCCAACTTCCTCTCTTGAATTTCCTGCCATCGCTCTCTTGCATCCCGCCATCAGTCACCTGTTTTCCACCCTGAGGGGTGGATGCGCCCGTATGTGACTCACCACCCCTCCAAAGTACTGCCAACCAGAGAACCCCTGTAGGGCGGTTATCTGCCCCCCCTTTCCTGTGCACCTTTCGCCCCACTTTCAGTCACTCCTACGGCACCAGATAGATTCATTCCACAACCTACTAATCACATCCCACACCTCCATCATGTAGTAGGCGTTCCCCAGTTGCAAAAGGTGCACCCCATCGTCACTAAACAATAACGGCTCTTCCAGTTTTAGCCCCACATGAGCGATCACCTGAATGTTTCTCGCTTGACAGAACACCCTCATTGCCCTATTCAACTTTCTGCGGGCTTTCTCCACTGCAGCGTGCTTAACAGCCCCTTTCCACACTTTGCACGGCACAAACTCGGTCCATACTATGCATGTTCCAGCCAAGTTGCGCTTGATTGCCTCGAAATCCCGCTGCATGTGCTGCAAAATAGCCAGTCCTGATAGTCGTATCAGATCATTTTCGCCCAGGTGTAGAACCAACATGTCGGGGCAGCCTCTCTGTGACACCATCTTTGTCAACCACGGCAGTAAAGCCCCCCCATCACATCCCTCCTTTACCCCACCAGCACACTTCATGATGGCTGCTCCTCAGACCCAGGTTACAACCATAAACCTGACGATCCGCGTAATTTGCTTCCCAATGCACGAAAGAATGTCCCACGATCCAGGTAACCGTCTTGGTTCCCGGGCCGCTCACACAATCTGTGAAACAAAAGGATACATTTAGTGTACAAACTGAACAAGCCCTCTCCTCCCTGGGCAAGTCTTCTTGTCCCTGCCCTTTTTTCTACCATCCCCCTACTTGTGCACGTATCTCTCGCAGCATATATACCTCAATCTCCCAATCTGTCGGATTCTGTCCCATGACCAACCTAAATGCGCTGCCGCTGTGGCTGCACCAATGTGGAAATAATGTGTTCCATCCCTGTCAGGGTCCCTGCCTAAACGCTTTAAAGCCATGCGTAGTACAGCCAGCAGCTGGAAGGCCGTCAGCCGGTCTCCTGACACATGGTAAAAAATTCCTCTCGCAGGCCGTCCTGGCCTCGCTAAGTAGTCTCGCCATTCTTGTACGGGGCACGCACCGCTGCAGCTGCTCTCATTCAACCAAACCCATCTACCCCTACCTGCCTGATCTGTCTTAGAATGACCTAACCAAATCCCCAGCCAGCCCTGATCCAGTCTCACCTCCCCATACATTCTTCCTGCCTGTTGTACAGTTCCCAACAACTCCAAGACCCTGAAGGCCCCAAAAAACATCCAAATCATACATAACCTGAATATCGATACCTCAAACGTATCGTGCAACACCCCCAACAAATCCTGCAGCAATTCAAACGTTATGGCCTCCTTCTGGGCTCCCTCCCTCCCACCCCCCGTTCACGCCCCCAACCTTTTAACATCCTACTCAGAATCTCATCCTTAGCGGGATCGAAACCTAGGTACAGTTTGCTATAGAATGATATCCCTGCCAGCTTTCCCGCAATCGTCGTCTACGACAAACCCTTGTCAATACAACTTAGAACAAAACGCACCACTCCCTGCTCAGTGTCCTGTTTTGTCGTGCTGCCTGCAGCGACAGTCTGTCCCATGAAACCTCCGAATTCAGACCAGGCCAGTCTGTAACTCCGCCTTGTGGACTCCGCCAAAGATTTCTTGACCAGGCCTATCACTCTCACTCCCCCCAGGCCCAGATGTCGTCCGGCAATTCTGTCTTGTGTACGTCTGCTCCAGGCGTCAGTCCTCGAAATCGTCGCCACTGCGAACGAGACAAAGCATCCGCAATGTCATTACTTGCCCCTGGGATGTGTTTTGGGTGAAAAACCACATTCAGCCTCAAACATTTCAGCATGAACCTTCGTAAAAGCCGCAAGACCCTCAAGTCCCTTGCTTTCTGCCTGTTCACCAGTTCCACCACAGTCATGTTGTCCACATGGAACAGCACTGTCCTATTCTGAAGTTCAGTACCCCACACCGCCAATGCCACCAGAAGTGAAAAAAACTCCAGAAATGTTATGCTCTGTCCCTGCTTCTTCCAATGCACCGGCAATTGCTCCGTGCACCAACGTCCGTCCCAAAACAGTCCAAAACCAGATGCCCCTACCGCGTCCGAAAAGATTTGGACCTGCCAAATCATGTTGTCTTCCACAAAATCCAAGGACACCCCATTGAAATCTGCCAAGAATGTCTGCCAAACCCTCAAATCTGCCCTGACTCCCATCGAGATCCTGACCCTGTGGTGTGGTAGCACTTCCCCAGACATGGCCATGCCGAGGCGCGGACAGAAAGTTCTCCTGGCTCTTACTAACCGACGAGCAAAATTCAGAAAACCCATCAATTGTTGTACTGTTTTCAGATCAATCTTCTTCTCCCCTACCACCCACAGCAGAAAAGCCTGTATGTCCGTCCATTTTCCACTAGGCAGTCTCGCCACCTATAGGACTGAGTCCAGCTCAATGCCCAGAAAAGTCAGCCTGCAGCTGGGAACATCTGTTTTCTCCGGTGCTAGGGGGACCCCAAATGTGTGCGCCAATTCCTGGAATTGATGCAGCGCCCTTCCACACGCTCCCGACGTTCCCTCACCTATGAACAGAAAGTCATCCAGGTAATGGGACACTTCCCAGTGACAGCTGCTCCTCACGAAGACCCACTGCAGGAAAGTGCAGAACATCTTAAAGAGTGCACAAGAAATCATGCAACCCAATCGGCAGGACATTGTCCACATAGATGGCACCCCCAAACTGCATCCCCAGCAGTGAGAAATCCGCAGGATGTATAGGCAGCAAGCGGAAGGCTGATTTTACATCACATTTTTCCATTTCCACTCCCTGCCCACACAACCTCACCAGGCGGACCGCATCATCCACTGAGGTGTACAGCACCCTCGAGTCCTCCTCCGCAATGAAATCATTCACTGACCACCCTTCCGGCCAGGATAGATGGTGGATCATCCTGTATTCCACTGGCTCTTTCTTCGGTACCACCCCTAGAGGTGATATGATCAAGTCCTCCATCGGCCAATCGGCAAATGGGCCCGCTATCCTCCCTTCTTCGACTTCCTTACTCAATTTTGTCGCTTCTACTTCTGGCAATTCTCTGGCTGATTTTAAGTTATCTGCCCACCTTCGTTCTCTGGGACCTTGATATCCCACCCAAAAACCCTCCCTGAAACCGCATTGTATTCGCAAAGCCGCCTCTCTGTCAGGGGAAATTGAGAGCCACGGGCCCATGGCCTCAATCCTAACTGGGGTAAGAGCCCTTTGGCCCAGACTACCCTCGGCCTTCGGTAGCCCTCCACTGCTCAGCTGGGGTGGACAGTGTAAAACACTGCGTGAGCGGGTGTCGTCTCCCGCATTTGGAGCATTCATGTTTGAACTTGCAAGGGTGCCTGGAACAGAAACCCTTGTTGAAATTCCAGCATGCCCCTGTGGTGGTTCCCCCTTGCTTTGGTGGCAAACCTGCACCCCCTGCCCCAAACCTAGCCCCTCCCGCCCCTGACTGGGCGATACGCACTGGAAAGGACCGGTACGTCACCGGTAGGCCGCTAGCCGTATGGGTGGACGCTGATGATTGCATGGATGACATCCACTGCATTCACAATTCCTGATCTACCTCCCCCCCCATGGTTTGTCAGAGTTAATGCTGATCCTGGCCCTAAACTCCTCATCGTAGCTCAACCATGCAAAACCCCGGAAGTGCATCTGCGACTTCCGTATAATATCCATATACTTCAATAAGGCGATTGCCCTGTCTAAATGTTTCTCACAGTAAATGCTGGCGTATATTAGGAAAGCTGAGGTCCAGTTCTCCATATTAATGGGAACTTTTGGTCTCCTCGTCAGCTCCCACTCCTGTTCTTTTGATCCTTCCTTCGCCTGAATCTCCCTATGGAGCAACTTGAAAACGTCAACGTATTCGTGCTTCCATATCCTATTTTTCGTTTTGTCAGACAGATGTGACCTCAACGGCATTGCCAGGCCCATGTCTGGCAGCTTCTTGTGGTGTTTGTCCTCCCCTGTGTCCTCCTTCCCTTCACTCCCTTCTAACTTGTCCGCCTGGACACTCACGCCAATTAAAAGCTTCGCCCGCTGTCCTTTGCGCCAGTCGCAGGAGCCGCTGCTGCACCTAAGTGGACTGCTGAGTCTCTTACAGACCCATCTCCCACACCCACCGACCGGCAGGTTTTTTTGTTAATGGTCCTTGGCCCTCCTTCCCATGCTGCCCACCAGTCACCCTCATTGATAAACTTCCATGGGCCTCTTTTTCCTTGCCCCGGTTGCCGGCCTTCTTCGGGCCCGTTGTCTTCGTCTTGTCCTTGGCCGCACTTGCCTCCTGCAAAACACCAACCTTTCTGGTTGCCTTCTCTGGCGCCCCAGAGACCCCCGCACTCACATCATCTTCATCACGTACTTCACCTTCTTCCAACTCGTCACTCTCGTCCCCATAATCCAACAGCAATTCAGCCTCACCCTCTGCAGGCGCCCACATCACCTCATGCACCGCTCTCTTCTGACCCTTCCCATTCTTTCTATTCACACCACTGCATTCTTCTGTCGCCGCCGCTGACGCCCGATCCCTCGTTGAAGGGTAGGCCGCCGCGGACCCCCCTGCTGCTTCCAGCCAGCGTCTTGAGGCCGTTTTGCGCCCTACCGGCGCCACTCCGCTTTTAACGGCCTCAGCTGCCGGTTTGTGACCCCCCCTCAGGCTGCTCCAACCTGAGGGGTACCCAGCACCACCGGGTCTCTCCGCCATCATGGCTGTCCCTGGTCCTCTCCCTTGCTGGTGTGTCTTCTCAACCCACACCCACTTGCCCCTTTCCCCCTCTGCCCCTGGGTCCTGCTCTAGTGCTGCTTCTAAATCCCACGATGGGGTGGTCTCCAACCCACTGCCCTCCCTGGCTGCGCACCAAGCTTCCCACTTCCTTTCTGTCTCCTGAATGATCCAACGCTGTTCCCGGATCTTGGCCTCGAGGTCTAACCCTTCCCACCTAGGAAGGATGGGGGGGTCCCCCCCCTACTGTCCACCTCCTCCTCCCCTGCTCCCAAACTGAGGTTGACTGCCTGGGCCCCCACCCCTTTCAACTTCTTTAGTATGGGGGGGCATCCCACTCTCATTTCTACCCTGCATGCTCCCAGGGAGAGGCCTCCACGTGAGGTCCATAGGGGCCTCCTCTCCTTGGAGCTCATCTATTTCCTCCCTCATACCGGCTCCAGCGTGTTGCTGGGCTGGTTCGTAATTGGACAGCCCCTCCCCCTGGAGCACCACATCCCTTGGCCCCATACCGGCTCCAGCGTGCTGCTGGGCCGGTTCATAAGGGTTCAGCCCCGCCCCCTGGCTCACCGTCTCCGTGCTGGGAGCGTCTTCCTGTAACTGCGTGGGCAGGCTCTGCCTCCGGCCTCCGCGCTTGGGCTGCTGTCGCTTGGGCTGGCCCCGCCCCTTGCTCCCTGCTGATTTTTTCGATGATGGCGGCTCCTCCTGACATGCCGCCACCGCCGCTGCAACGCCCGCTGAAGTGGACCTCGGGGGTCGGATCATGCCGACCCACGCTTGGTCCAATACCACAGGCCACAGCAGGTCCACGTGGCCCGCCTGACCCAGCACTTGCAGTGTGGCCCGCACAGCCTTGTGGTCGGGCTCCGCCATGCATGCTATGACCAGGCAGGTAAGGAGCTTGAATTCGGCAAATACAGCCTTACGGCCCTAACACCTAAAACATCCCACCAACTGGCAAGCTGGTCTCGCTCTCCCTACTGGTTACACTGATTTTATGAAAACTAACTTTTCCAAAACCCTCCCCGGTGATGCCAGGTGCAGGAAGAGGCTGGCGCCTCCCCTCCTGCACCTTTATACTCCCCTAAGCCCTCCCTTTGCCCAACCCCTTGACCCTCTCCCCAGCATGTCCTTCCGGCCTGATTGCGCGAAGAACCCCGGGGGAAGACTGTTCTGCGACCCTACTTCCCCCGGGGCCCGACATAACATATTCTCTCGAGATCCCGTGAGATCTCGAGCGATGCCCAAAAGGGGCTCGTACAAAGGAGGCCAAACCCTCTACTTACACCACATATACAGGGCGATTCCTAACGGGGGATATCATTCAAAATCCTCAGTGCATAGATGGAGAAGGACATTTACCTTATTGTTTTCTTTTTTGCACTTTTTCATCTCCGTTCTGAAAATGTCCTGGCTGCGGGTGTCACTAGAGATGGTGAACTTGTAATCCAAGTAAGCAGGGGTGCTGGCCATGATGGAATTGTAGATGAGGCAGCTGGTTTTGAAGGTGGTGCAGCAGGCAAGGGCAGCCTGTCAAGCTCCATCAGGGTGGGATGTGGTCATATTTCTTCAGGACCTAAAGAGGTATGCTGCAGCATGTAAGCTGGACTTGGGGGAGGGGGGCGGAGTGTGGACTAAAATTTCAAGCTGGTTTCCTATATACCCATTACAAGACAAGGTGTATGGCAGGAAAAATGTGAAAGCAAGAAGAACAGTTAAAATAGCTTGGCTTTTATTTTCAAGGCATGATTCAAGTCACTGTACAATTAAGCAGTGGGGTCTAGCGAGATAAATTTGAGTTCTGATACATTTACCTTTTTATTTGAAAGATTATAAAGCACAGGCCAGACAATGAAAAGAGGCAGCAGAGTGCTGTCCAAACAAAGCATAATTATTTAGGGTGTTCTCTGACAACAATTAACATTGTGGGAATGCAATGATATGTAGGCTATAAGGGTTCAATGGCATGTGCCCTGAGACATGACTAAAAACCACTAGCCACTCCCTCTGCAGCGTTTAAAAGTTCTAATACTAAATATTAGTACACACTTAGGCAGTTCCAGAGTACATTTCTGTTTGTGAATTGCATAATGCAGATTCAATTAATACATTCTGGTGAGGCAAGGGGGCCACATTTGACATACCCATTGCACTTAGGGAATCTCACAGAGAAGAAGAAAAGGGTGAAGGGTGTAATGTTTGAATTAATTATAGTCGCTTTTAATTATTGGCGGCCAGTGATGTAACATTGGAGACAAAGGCCCTGGTGCAAGCAAAGTAAATAGTACCCCACCTCTGTTCACTGACTGGACAGTAAAATACAGGCATAATTTGACTGCACTGGACCCATAACCCCAAGGCTAACAAGGCTACAGTGCCACTGCACATGCTACACTATTGATAGCTACACCTTTCAGAGGGACCTATTCTCCTGGGCCTTGCAGCCATGGTCCAGTGCTGAGAGGCTCAGAGGAGGATGGGCCTCTCATGGCACTCGTAGCTCTGAATCTTGGCTGTGAGGCCCATGGAAGAGGGGCCAGTGGAGTAGAAATAGTGCCATGGATTCTGATATAAGCAAAGTAAATTGGACAACCATCCACTTATTGATCAGAAAAACACAGCCAAAATGTGGGTGCATTGTGTCCATTCTATCCCAGGGCCTTGGCGCCACTACACCTATTGTACTATTGATAACTACACCCTAAGAGGCCCCTACCCTAGGCCTCACAGCCATTGTCCAGTGCTATGAGCCCCAGCGGATCGTGGCCCCCTACACTGGATCTTGCAGCCAGGTACCAGTGCTACAAGGCCCAGGGTATGAGTGTTATCTTCTCTGGGTCCCACATCTGTAACCCAGTGCTATTAGTCTCAGGGAAGGTGAGGTGAGGGAGGAGAGCCATGGTTTAGAGCCCCTCCCATGGGCCTTGCAGGAATGGTCTAATTCTGTGAGGCCCAGGTGGAGGGCCCTACCCTGGGCCTTGCAGCCATTGTCTAGTGCTTTGAAGCCCAGGGGATGAGAGCCCAGTTCCCTGAGCTTCCCATCTATAACCTAGCACTGTCAGGCCCCCTAGGAGTCCTCCTAAGTTTAGTGATGCGTGGCTCAGAAGAGATGGATTCCCTCTCCTGGGCTTTGCAGCGATACTCTAGCGATGCAAGGCCCAGTGAATGGGGGGATATCATGGGCTTTTCAGCCAGGGGCTAGAACTTTGAGACCCAGGGGATGACAGCCCCCTTCTCGGGGCCTCTAGCTATAATACAGAGCTGTCAGGCCAGGGGAGGGGATCCCTCTCCCCTGGACATTGCAGCCATGATCTTCCGCTGTGAAGTCCAGAGGAGGTGGCCCTTTTTCTCTCTCCCTCTGCTGGGCCTCACAGCTGATGGAGAGTAAAAGAGAAATGTTTTAAGGCTCATTGGTGCGGGGCCCCATAGTGCTGAGTTAAGCACGGGACCCTGGGCAGCTGCCGACACTGCCCATGCCTGGCACTGGCCCTGGTAGTAAAGCTATGCCTTATAGTAGCACCTTTCTCAATCGTCCTTTTTCTTTCTATTAATACATATAGTTCATACCGACTGTAATGTATGATTTGGCTAACCCTCTGCAATGTTTATTGGAACCGATGTATGTTTAATAAAAAGAATTATAAAAAAAAAAAATACATATAGTTCAACCCTCTTTACTATATAAAGGGAGCAGATACTTCTTTCTTCCTGTACTTTAGCTCCCATCTCCGCGAAGAAGACATAGGCATAGCCCTGGAGGAAGGAAACACAAGTAATGGGACAAGGAGTACAGAATCAGAGTAATGAAGATTACTGATAAGTACTCTAGACATTACCTCCTCAGCTGCACCTCCTCGTCCCATTACATACTTTGTACTAAAGTATACTGGCTTCTTTACAAATTACTCCCAAATAAATACCAAATTTGGGGGCATATTATCAAGCCAGTTATCACCACGTTAGCGGCACTTTCGTGCCGGTAACGCGTTTGTTTTTATTGCTCTATTACCAAGATGTCGCTAACAAGCGTTAGCGACAGCTTTCCGGTGATAGCTATCGTTTTTACTATCGCCGTGCATGGCAGCGATAGTTTCCGCTAATGATATGCAAAGTAGGCGTTCCTTCTCAAAATTTCATGAAAAAAGTCGCAAACACACCATCGCACTATTACCAATGATGTCCCGGACCCCCGAATTGATAAAAAAAGTCCCGCTAAGGCCCCTTAGCTGCAGGAAAATAAGACCTGAAAAAAACAGGTCTAAAAATTGAAAAATGGTGATACATGGAGGTATATAAGGGAGACCAGCCCAGAGCCACACCTGAAGACCCACAGACGCCATGGAGGTGCTAATCATTCAGCTCGGAGTCCCAGGAAGGGAACAACCACCACCGCCACTGCCACCTCCCCCAGGACCACCACCAAGGCAGCGCCAAAGACGACAGCGGGCCCTGCGCAGACGTCTCAGCCTCGCAGACCTGACGCCAGAGGATGTCATTGCCCACTACAAGCTCAAAAGGACATCCATCCAACACATCCTGAACCTGATAGCCCACAGGCTGACGCCACAAACACAGTGGAGAACCAACATCCCTCCGCAGACAAAGCTGCTGGCCGTGCTGCATATGTTGACCTCTGGGACCTTTCAACCAACAACGGCCAGAGTTGGAGGAGTCTCACAGGCAGCCTTCTCAATCTTCCTCCCAACTGTCTTGGATGGCATACTCAGCCTGATACCCCAGCACCTTCACTTCCCTAACACTGTGCAGGAACAGATTGAGACCAAGCAAGGATTCTACGCCATAGCCGGATTCCCACAGGTGTTGGGCGCAATTGACTGCACTCATGTCCTATTTGTGCCCCCTGCGGACAGTGCACACATATACCGCAACAGAAAGCACACCCATTCCATGAATGTGCAGACAATAGTGGACCACGGGGACTGTTCACCAATGTCATAGGAAAAGTTCCCAGGGAGTGTGCATGATTCCTACATCTTCCGACAGTCTATCATAAACCAGCGCTTCCAGGATGGCACATATGGAAATTCAGTCCTTGTTGGTAAGTACTAACTGAACACACCACACGCCTCAACTCCACATTCATGCAACTCACAATTGTGAGAATGGACATGTTACAATCACACATACAACATGTCAATCAACATGCCCACAAACCAGACACAGCAACACCAAGAACTGTGGGAACTGTGGCTAGATATGTAGGCAAACCATCCTCAAATGCTTAGCCCCTGTGCCACCCATAAGCAAATGTGGTGAGAGGTGGGAACCATGTATGTGCGATGAAGGCACACGATCCATAATGAAAGTAGGAACACAAGGCCCAGTGTGTAGGTGTTGTGCTGGACAGTCGGGAGTAAGCTGACTGCAGACGTGCCCATGTTGGCATATAGTGTGTTTCTGTAGCCCAGCCTGATGGCAATGACTGTGTGGGTCACTGTTACACCCGACAATGGGGGGGATCTATGTGAAGGTTGCATGGAGGATGCAGAGGCTGGCGAAGCAGCTGCAGGCCACTGTGTACACCTGTAAGTACATGGAGATGGAGGAGTCAAATATGGGGCCTAGGTACCTAGATTTGGAGTGGGGGCATCCGAAAGCGTTGGAACACCAGGTGATGCCACATGCTGATTGTTCTGTTACGAGGATGATGACTCATGTTTCCCCTGCGTATCAAATCACAGCAATCCTACCTGGAAGAGCAGTTTGGTGTGTGGGCGTATTGTTGATGTTGAATATGAGCATTCTGTACGGGTTGGTGGTGCTGTTTACTGGTATCCCAAAGCTTGCACCAGCTCCACTCCATGTGTCAGCAGCTGCATCTGCCAACTCTGAGATTGGTGCTGACCGAGGTGGCACTCATTGCCTGCCGTATGTTGCAGTTGCATAGTGGGACAAGGGTGCATGCGCAGTTGGAGATACATGTTTTGAAAATGTGGACTTGCGCCATTGTTGACGACTGCAGTGTTGTGGTTGTTGCTGTCGATGGTGGTGTGTAGCATCTCATCGGTGACTGATCTACACCAACTTTGTGGGGGCCTGCATGTGGTCAACGGTGGTTTGGGGTACATCAACAAGGTGGTGCATGCGTAAGTGGTCAACACATGTGCGTTTAGTGGGGCCGAGGAACTGGACGAAGTCTACACATGCAAAGAAGCCGTCAAAGGTGTGCCCTGCCTTGTGGATCAGTGTGGTGAAGATCTGGGACAGTCTGATGTCAGCTAACATTTCCCTGAGTCAAATGTACCTTGAGTAGTCGTGGCATGTGAGTTGGAGGCTACACTCCCGAATGAGTACTTAGTCCACGGAGTGGACAGTGTTGCGTCTGATGATGCTGATGGTGTGGGTGAAGCGTTGCTGCCTGCAATGGGCCCTGCATGCGAGGGGGCTGATGACTGTTGATATGTGGCCGCTCAGGACAGGAAACAGCATGTGTTGTGCATTGGGGCAGGTCTGGCAGCAGCGACAGCAGCACAACTGAACGTGAACCGTGTCTGGTGTGGCCCATTGCCATTTCAATGTTCACATGGCATTGACTGTGAGGAGGGTGGATGAGTGCCATCGATAGATGGTAGAAGAGCCAGTCATGCAACCGCGCAGCGCACACAATTGATGAGGCTTGGGGGAGGGAGTATCAACAGTGAGGCAATTTAATTTGCAGTGATGCTTGTAATCAGTCAGAAGCAACACATGGCTAACATGAAATCCAACATAACACAAATGACACACCACAAAACCATATACACCAACAACACAGCCGGCACAACCAATAATGTAAACATCTCGCTATCACATGTTACAGGTGACTAAGGATATGCACTATGCCCGTGGATGATGACACCCCTCCGAAACCCCACCACCCAGGCCCAGAGGCAGTATAATGCGGCCCACAGACGTACCTGGTCCATTGTGGAGTGTACATTTGGCGTGCTAAAGTCATGTTTCCGTTGCCTGGACATCACAGGGTATCCCCTCCGGAATTCCCCTCCGGAATTCCCCCACTCCCGCCTCCCAGCCTCTCCTCCCTCCCACCTCCCCTACTTAATGGCAGCCGCTGTGCGGTTGCGCCGCGCCAAAGGCAAGCCCGTCTGCGCCCGTCCGCGACCCGACCGCGGCCAGCGCCAGGAACTCTGGACCTCCCATTACCCATCGCTACGACACCACCACCCTCCTCGCACTCAACCCTGGAAGACTTAGAGAATGCCAACAGGCCTCGCCGAACACGACCCACGGCCAGTTCTCCTGCCTCCACTGCTGCCAGACCCTCACCGCCACCCCGGCCTCCAACACCGCCGACGCCAGCACCGGGGACACCCTAAAATGCATCCTCCTCAACGTACGCTCCGTACACAAACATGCCATGGAAATCTGGAACCTACTCGACTCTCTCTCGCCCGACATCGCCTTCTTCACAGAGATCTGGACCAACGCATCCTCCGCCCCCGACATCAGCACCGCCATCCCAGACGGATACAAGATCCAGAGGAAAGACCACCCCAACCACCCAGGAGGGGGCCTCGCCATCGCCCACAAGAGCACCCTCCGCCTCACCACCTCCAGCGAAACCTTCCCCTCCGCCGAACACCTGCACTTCCAGATCCAGACCACCTCCAAAGCCACATTCTGAGGAACCCTCATCTACAGACCCCCCGGCCCCCAAACACCCTTCGCCACCACCATCACCGACTTCATCGCACCCCACGCCATTGCCTCAGCAAACTACATACTCATTGGAGACCTGAATTTCCACCTCGACAACCCCAGCAACCCCAACTCCACTATCCTTCGTGACAACCTCGCCAGCATCGGACTTAAACAACTCGTCAACACACCGACCCACAGAGCAGGACACACCCTCGACCCCATCTTCGCGGCAGGAAACAGCGTCCAATTCAGCCACACAACGCAGCCGCCATGGACCGACCACCACTGCGTACACTTCGCCATCAACAAACCCAAGGCACCCAAACCAGCCCCACGCCCACCTCGAAGGAACTGGAGCAAGGTTACCGATGAGCAACTTAACTCCACCCTCACCCGAGACAACCACACCTGGGCACCCGACGCAAATGACGCAAACAACGCAGCCAGAGAACTCCACAGCTGGATCTTCAACTGCGCAGACGAGCTCGCCCCGCTACGCAACCCCGACAGACAACGCCCCAGGAAAGCCGCCTGGTTCACCACCGCTCTCCAAGAAGCCAAACGCACCTGCAGACGCCTGGAGAAGAACTGGAGAAACACCAAGACAACCGAAAACCTCACCACCTACAAGGACGCCTTGACGGACTACCATAACCAGATCAGAGCAACCAAGAGGAACTTCATCCACAACAAAATCCTGGCCAACTCCAATAACTCCAAGGAACTTTTCAGTGTCATTCAGGAATTCACCAACCCATGGAGCGAAGCCACAGACATCACACCATCCCAAGACCTCTGCGACAAGCTTGGAACCTATTTCCACCTCAAGATCAAAAACCTCTATGACAACTTCATCGACCATCCACCAGGTGCCACAGACGGCCCCCTGCTCCCCAGAGACACCAGCCAGCCCACCATCTCCAACTGGACACCGATCACGGCCGAAGACACTGCCTCGACCATGAAAAGCATCCACTCGGGGGCCCCCACCAACCCCTGCCCCCCTCACATCTACCACAGAGCTGCGGCCGCCATCGCACCCGAACTACAATGCACCATCAACACCACCTTCAAAACAGGCACCTTCCCAGACGACTGGAAGCGCGCAGAAGTCAGACCCCTGCTCAAGATGCCCACAGCTGACCCCACCGACCTCAAGAACTATCGGCCCATCTCGCTCCTCCCCTTCGCAGCCAAAGTTGCAGAGAAAACAGTCAACAGAAAACTGACACGATTCATTGAAAAGAACGCCATCCTCGACCCGTCCCAATCCAGATTCCGAAGCAACCACAGCACCGCCCTACTCGCCACCACAGATGACATCCGCACCCTCCTGGACCAAAGCCACTCCGCAGCCCTCATCCTACTCGACCTATCAGCGGCCTTCGACACCGTCTCCCAATGCACACTAGTCGCCAGACTACACGACGCAGGCATACAAGGAACAGCCCTGGACTGGATCCGATCATTCCTCACCGGAAGAAGCCAAAGGATCAGACTCCCACCCTTCCTCTCCGACCCCACGAAAATCACCTGCGGAGTCCCACAGGGTTCATCACTGAGCCCCACCCTCTTCAACATCTACATGGCCCCCTCGCAGCCATCGTCCGACAACATGGCCTCAACATCATATCCTACGCCGACGACACCCAGCTCATCCTCTCCCTCACCAAAGACCCCACCACTGCCAAACTCAACTTCCAGAAAGGAATGCAAGACGTCGAAGTCTGGATGACCAACAGCTGCCTGTAGCTCAATGCCGAGAAGACAGAAGTCCTCGTCCTCGGTACCACCCCTTCTGCATGGGACAGCACCTGGTGGCCGACCGCCCTTGGAAGCCCACCTACCCCCTCAGACCACGCCAAGAACCTCGGCATCGTACTCGACTCATCACTCACCATGAACCGACAGGTCAACGCCCGTCACCTCCAGCTGCTTCAACACCCTCCGCATCCTCCGCAAGACCTTCAAGTGGATCCCCCTGAGTCAAGGAAGACAGTCACCCACGCACTCATCACCAGCAGACTGGACTATGGAAACGCACTCTACGCCGGCATCAACAAGTCCCTACTCCACAAACTCCAAACAATACAGAACACCGCCGCCAGACTCGTCCTCGGCATCCCCCGACACGAACACATCAGCCAACACCTACGAAGTCTCCACTGGCTCCCCGTGGAGAAAAGAGTCACTTTCAAAATCCTCACTCACGCCTACAAATGCCTACACAACAATGGACCCAAATACCTCAACGACAGAATCAACTTCCACGTACCCAAAAGAAACCTCTGATCTTCCAACCTCGCACTGGCCGAAACGCCGCGCATCCACAGAGCCAGAGCAGGCGGAAGATCCTTCTCTCACATTGCAACCAAGACCTGGAACGAGCTACCGGCAGACATCAGACGCGCCCCCTCCCTGAACACCTTCAGGAAGACCCTCAAGACCTGGCTCTTCGGCTAAACAGATCTGCGGACCCCCCCCCTCAGCGCCTTGAGACCCTCACGGGTGAGTAGCGCGCTTACAATTCCCTGATTGATTGATTGACAGGTGGCAGACTGCTGTACAGCCCTGAAATGGTCAACAAAATCATCCTTGCATGTTGTGTATTGCACAATATATGTGTGCGCACAAATGCTCCATGGATCCAAGTGCCTGCTGCACCGGACGACGACCAGGATGATGCTGAAGATGAGGCAGGTGGCGCACACCCCACAGTAAATGCAGCAAGAACTGCCCGAAGGGACCGAATAATAAACAATTTCTTCAACTGAGCACGTCACATTGTGACAGTCCCCCTCCAATGTATCTCATAGCAAAATGACTGCAATCACGGTGTGTGCTAATAAAAAAAAATACACACATACCCTGTCTGCATGTTATTGTCCAGCATGGGTACATCACTCTGAAAAGGGTACGTTGCACAATATGTGCAATGAAAATAACAAAACTTCCTCCATGCTGGGAATGTCTCCTCAGTACAGAGATGATTTTCAGTGTGTCAAATGTGTAAGACTTGAGTCTTCATGGTGCAAATTGGGCTACCCAATCCAAAATTGTTGCGTGTCCTTTGTGCAAATCAGTCAATATAGGTTGTTGTCTGTGAATAAATGCACAATTGTAGTCTGTTGGCAGTGGTCAATAATTTATTGGAGTGTGTACGTTGTGTAAAAAAATGAGACTGTGGGCGTGCAATGGGGTTAGAGATGAAACTTTGGGGGTGCAATGGGGTAAAATCTGAAAATAGGGCGTGCAATGGGGTAAAATCTGAAAATAGGGCGTGCAATGGGGTAAAATCTGAAAATAGGGCGTGCAATGGGGTAAAATCTGAAAAATAGGGCGTGCAATGGGGTAAATCATGAAAAATGGGTGTGCAATGGGGTAAATCATGAGAAATGGGCGTGCAATGGGGTAAATCATGAAAAATGGGCGTACCATGGGGTAAAATATGAAAAATGGGCGTGCAATGGGGTAAAACCTGCTTTTCTGTGTGTCCGAAGCAATTACCTTTGAAGCCACGACCACCTCCAGATCAACAAGCCCTACAACAAGTATGTGGACCACTAACTTGACACAGCAGACGGACCACCAGCACCCCTGAGCCAACAACCAGACCGCCATCTCCAAATGGACACCAGGCACGGATGAAGACACCTCCTCCGCTAGGAAAGGCATCCACTCGGGGGCCCACACAGACCCCTGGCCCCCTCACATCTACCACAGAGCCACATCTGCCATCACACACGAACCACTACGCAACATCAACATCACCTTCAACACATGCACGTACACAGACAACTTGAAGCGTGCCGAAAGTCATGCCCCTACGCCTTGTGACCCCCACGGGTGAGTAGCACACTTAAAAAATCCATGATTGATTGATGGTTCTCTTGTTAGATATGCAATTATGGTGTGACCTGTTTTGAATGTTGCAAGTTAGGGTGTCATGTGTTGTGAAACATCATTTTCATGGTGTCATTTGAGTGCCAACCAACCTCAACACGTTGTTACATGGCTCTGACATCAAATTTGCAGTAAGACTGTACATCAGTGCATTGATTCCCTCTTAGCGTGCAGATCTGGCCGCTAACACGTAAACGTGATATTTTCTTTTTCCATCCGCACAATGTTAAAAAACATTGCGCGACACTTTTTGCCATTAGAAAGTTTACTCATGTGACCATTTGCGTGCAGATTTTTGCCGCTTACTCAAAAACGGGCCGCAAAGAGACAGGAAGTGATGTCTGCATGCTTCCTGTCTACTGGAGTAGTGTTCTGCACTTTCAGTTTCTCTTTTGAGCACATTGCTGGTTATTGTGGAGAGTGCTGGAGTTTCTTGGTGGTGTGGCTGCAGTTTTGTGATTTTGAGAGTGTTGCTGTGTCCTGTGTCCTGTGTATAGTGTCTGTGAAGTGCTGTGTACTCATTCATTGTGTTTTACAGTCTCCTGTCCTCAATTTTGTTGGGTGTCTGTCCTGGGGTAGTGCAGTTAAATTGTTGTTGGGGATATTTTAGAGGCTTTTTTTTCTGGCTGTGGGCTCACAGGTGTGTAGGGAGATGCCGGGTGTGGGTAGGGAGGGCAGGATGTCCGAGGGGACAGTGGGGGGGTTCCTGTGGCTCATTAAATTCCACCTGCCACTGATGTTGGAGAGGAGAGGCCGTATCCTGCAAGGGTACAATGTGTCTGTGTGTAAGATCATGTGGGAGCGTGTGCGGGTGCATATGCTACGGTTCTTCGGAGTGGACCGCAACGTGCGCCAGTGGAAGCACCGATGGCAGGACATGCTTGCACGTGAGGCAGACCTCTTGGACTACGTGGGAGTCATGACAGGCCTACAGGGTGGTAAGTACAAACTCCACATTTATTTTTGTGGACTGTAAGGAATGAAAATTATGACGTGTGTGAAACTGCTGTCAAAATGAGAAATGGTTGCTGATTGAGGTGGGAGACGCAAAGCGTTTGCGCACATTGTTGGCATATCCGAGACACAACGCAGCATCACATTGACAAGCATATGTTGCAAGCCTGTGTCACCCACTGCGCTGGACCAACACTTAGCACTGTACTGCCATAGCTGGCACACCTGCGTAAAATGTGCTTGCAGGCAGGCGATTGTTTGTGTACGGCATGGGTGACTGTACATTAACTATCCATGGAATTGTCCATGTGAGCTGTGTGCTGGCCAAACGGTAGTGACAAAATGCTGTCCTCATGATTTGTGTTACGTTAGCTACGCTGCCCTGTGAACATAGTTGCTGTGTGAAAAACTTCGGTTTAGGGACAAATGGTCTAAGGAAAGTGGACATCTCCAGATTGTCATACACCAACAACCTCTGTGCAATCTGCAGCTACTGAATTGTACAAAGTGCATGTAGAACATCAGGATGCATGGAGTAATGTTGCCTTGTGGATGACTAACACTACGATTATAGGCATGTCAGCTAGCATTACAGTCTTGTCTGTCCAAAATCAGCTGTCACAGGTCTGGTGTGAATGGCAGTCAAAGCTGACCCAATCATGTAGTCAACATGAAACGCCACACTACAGTTACGTAGCATTTGCTGTCATGGTGATGATTGGTATGAGGAATACGACACATATGAATTGAAGTCTAATGCCAACACATATTTCTTTCCTTGTCTCACAGATGGACGACCGCCAATCACACAGGGGGACATTGACAGCTTCGAGGACCCACACGCCACTGGTGAGTTGGAACGTAATTGACTAGCATGTTGCGTTGGCATGGATGTCTGGTCACATGATCACCGTTGCAGTATGAAGTATGGGTGCGTATCACGTCTACCTTGCCTACAGTGTGATGATGTATTGTGGAAGTCAGCAGTGTGCACTAATCGGTAAGTGACTCTGGACAAATGCATTGGTCTCACAGTTGTGACTTGGCCCATCCCCAGTCAGTGACACACATTGAAAGTGAGGTGCAAATCATCAAGCCCATATCGCAAAGTCAACGTAACTGTCATCAAAGTTGTGTTGTCAATAGGAGCCTAGCATCATAATCTGAGCAGCGTTAATACATTCCACGTGTATTGACGCTTACTTGTCAATGAGGTACACTGTCACGCTGAGTTGAGTGTGAACGGGGCGTGCATTGGGGGTTGTGTTTGGCATTCCACTGCAACACCCATTGTATCAGAGGCTGCCCCTGATGTCCCAGTGCGGCATTCATAGTTGGCAGCGCACAACTTACCAACAGTTACATCCCGGTTGTATTCCTGCCATATGAGCAGGAATGCTTTTTGATCATCATGTTTGCTTTGTACATGTGAGCTGCTTTGTGCAGCACACATGGGAATAGAGAATTGACATGGTGTGTAGAAGTACAGCAAGGTGGCCCTTCCAGTACATACATTAACATACCTCATTTTTCCCCAATGTATCTTTCCTGTGTGCTGCACTAAGCGACACACATGATAGTCACAACATGGTCCTCTAGGATGGAATCTGTGCATGAAGGGGCACCTTCATGTACAGACACCAAACTCACCTGCACACACACAATCTTGCACTCTGGTGCAAGGGTGCCTGCGTATGCGCTAAGTTGTGAGACGTAACGCCATTGCCGGGGGAAACGCAAGTGTGCACAACATCCTTGGTAATAGGGTTCAGACTTGCATTAGCAAAGTTGCGGAGGTAGCCGTTAATCAGAGGAGGCGAACGCCTGTCTCCCCTACTCCCTTGTCAATATGCACCTAGGTCCATGGGTTAGGTCCCCACAGCACATGCCTGTGTATTGCAGCGAACACAGATGGGACAGGAGACATGTATGTGGGTTTGCAGATGACTATCCAATGACATTGAATGCATGTACATCCTTGCGTGAGATGACTGTGCAAGTGTGCATGATGATGCACAAGGAGGCAGTGCATTTCTGCACATAAGTGCGCAGACACAGTTTACAACTATGATATTGTAGGTATGCTGCATGCCGGATTCAGAGTTGTGGCAGGGTGTAACTGTGAGCCAAGCATATCAATGGCACGTTCCCCAAACACACAGCAAATTTGCTCAAATCATTCTCATTGGCATGTATGGCCACTACAATGGTGTTGACGAGCTGTCTCCTTGCGTCCATTCCCTAATTGACTCTGGATCAGGTGTGGGAACTCCTCAGTCACAATTGTTGTCAGTTCTGTGCACGCATATACCACGCATGCTTTAGCTCTGCCTTAAGTGCTTTGGCATTTATTTTACAATGCAGGGTTTGCCAACGCTATCTGTGAAGAAGCATTACCACAAACGACATCATGAGCATGATGACTCCAGGGTGCCATCACAAAGGGAAATGCATAGTGTCTGTTTGTGTAGTTACGGCCAGCATATCTTGATACACTAGCGTAGACCAGCAATGCATGATTGAGTGTGAATTACGAGGAATGGATGTTTCACCCTCTCTGCGGCAAGACTTCACATGTTGGGGCATATTATCAAGCCACTATCTCCACCACAATCTCACTTTTTGTGACGTTGTGGTGGCGATAGGCTCAGCGCCCTATCATCAAGGCAGCGTAAAGCTAATCAACGTGGCTGATAGCCATGTTAAGTGTCTTAACGTTGCCTTCATAATAGGTCACCTTTGGTGCTAAACTTAGCGTGGCAGGGGACGTGCAGTGGGTGTTGCTGTGGGCGTTCCACCGCAACACCCATTGAAGTTGACGCTGCCACCTATTATCAAGTCTGGCGATACTAGATGGCAGCGCAAAACTTACACCCAGAAAAATCCTGGTCTCAAGGTGGCGATGCAAGGGGTAATGCTTCCTTTCTCCTCGATTTTGCTTATTCCATGTGTGCTGCCTTGTGCAGCACACATGGAAAAAGCAAAATGCCATGTTTTGATCATGTACACGAAGGTGTCCATACCTGTACATGAACAAACTGTAGATCAACAAGCCATTTTGTAACTTCCATGTGTGCTGCACAACGCTGCACACGTGATAGTTACGTAATGGCATTTTAGGATTGTTCATGTGCCGGGAGTAAGTCCTCCCTACACATGTACAAACATCCCTGCTTGCAGACACCCTTGCACTCTGGTGCATGATTGCCTGTGTTGGCGCAGTCGTGATGAAATGCACACATGTGCCTTGGGACACACATGCCTGCACATGGGCATTGTACCTATCATGTAGCCCTGTGTCACTGGTGAGGATGAGGGTGGTGCTACACACTGGGGGGTAATGCTTTCCTCCTCCGATTGCTTGTACATGTCACCCCCTGCCCGTGTATGTAATGGCAAAATCTTTTGGCACTGTCAGCCAAATTACTTAGTGACAGTGCATGTACCATGCCAAGCACTGTCATGTCAGTCTCCCCAGCATGTAGTCACTGATCCATGCTTCAACATGTCGTTGTCCAGGTCACTTGCTGACTTCACATAGTTACGCTGTAGTGTATGCTCCCATGTTTAAGTGAACTTGTATTACAGATGTGTATGGAGGAAATTGACATTGGCTAAGGGACTCTAATTTGCCTTTGTGTATGTTTTACAGACAACATGACGCCTGGCCAAATACATGCCTTCCAGGTGTGGAAGGACCGTTACCGCCATGTGAAGAAGGATGCGAAGGGGTACCGCAACATGTCCAAGAGGTACCATGAGGAACATAGGAAGGGCACATGGAAGGCGGTGCCTGAGCATGCCCAGGATGTCACACAGCCCCCCCCCCCGGCCCCTCAGGCGTCAGTGGTGTGTCCCAGCCGGGACAGGTGGCACATCGCCCTACGGCACCCCCACCCCAAGGCACTGTCCCACCTGCAACTGGGGATCAAGTGGTCTCTGCTCACATTGCGGGACAGGAGGCTGCTTCAGGACATTGTGGTATCGCTGGCAGAGCTCAGGCGTGAATTGTCTGATGTCAACAGACGAGTGACGGACATACACCAACACTTGGGACTGCCATGATGGGTGGACCTGTTGGACACCATCCCACTCTTCTCCCTTCCCCCAACGTTTGAATTCTCTTATTATGTAGTGTTAGGTTAGTTATTTATTTGTTAGGTAGTGTAGTTTTAGTGTAGATTTTAGTCAGTGTTAGCTTGTTAGGTAGATATAAGATTTTAATTAGTCATCCGTATTTGGGGATAAGTTTCCGTTTCTTTTGGGTGGGGGTTGATGTGTTTTTTCTTCATAAAAAAAAAAAAAAAATATATATCTTTGTGTAGGTTAAATGTTTAGTTAGTTTATGTATAGCTTAGATGTCTTTGTCCTGTCTCGTGGTGTGCCTTAAGGGTGGGAGGGGGGTTGATGTCTATGATGTGTTGTTGCATGTTTAGAATTAGTTAGGGTAGATAGTTTAGGTAAGTAAGATTGTTTTATAGTTAGTTTAGATTTTAGTAGTAGTTATAGTGATAAGTGTTAATTTGGGTCACTTGCATATTAATACTGTTCTAATAAAAATTTGATACTTTGGATTTCGGCTTGCACTTATGTCAGGGATGAGGTTGTGGAGTGTGGGTCATTCCATTGTATGCAACTTTTGCCATCACTGGACTATCCATTGGAATCGCTAAGTCTGCTCATGACATGTAAGTTTGCAGGATGTATTGTGTCAGGATCCCTTAGATGTGAGCACACTGAACTTGCATTGATGACAGGGTGACAATTTGGATTGACGCCTAGTCTAGGGACAGTTGTCTGTGATGTTCTACATCTTCTGTGTGACTCACGGATTTGGACAGCACATTGTTGCCCATTTTGCACATAACCTAGTAAGATGGCATGGCAAGTGAATACAGTTAGCTACTGTTATCCATCATGGAGATGGATGTATGCGCCAGGTTCCACGGACTCCGTCACATACCTGCATGTCAGATGCTCCTGCCGCAGAGTCCATCTACATTGCACAGACCTAGCCACACTTGCTGCGTAGTGCCAGTGTGTCTGCTTCCTTTGCAAGATATGTTCCGGTTCATGTACGCTCACTCTCCAGACCATGCATGATTTGTTAGAAATCTATGTGCATTGTGTACTGGACATGGAACAGCAGTGTTCCTGATTTACAAAAGTAATGTGAGAGTAAGTGATGACTTCACATTTTACGTTACTCACAAATGTATTTTGGGAGTAGTGCATTTTGCTTTACAGAGTTGACATCTCCTAGATGCCTACCGCGACTCACTGGACTAGTCAAGTTTTGATTTTGTCACAGCTAATGTTTGGGGGGTGGCACACTGTTCTGCTGCACACAAGGGGGAAAGGTTGCATTGCTCCCTGTAGGGACAGTGTCATGGAGACTTGTCCCAGCTGTTACTTCTGCCATTGGCTCATGTTGATGACGCCCTTGAAATGCTGTTGGTGCATCTGACTATATGCTGTGTGCAGTGCCACACACATCCCTACACACATTGCCCGATACGCTCGCGGTGGTCACAGCATGGGAGGGGGCATATTATAGGTTACATCGTTTGTCGACAGGGAGGGGCTGACTGACGGCTTGCACTTTGTGGTGAGCCCCTATTTGCCAATCTACTTCACTGAGGCAGACATTGTGGTACCGTGTGTGTATGGTGGACATGTGCCCTTCCGTGTCTTCATCAATGTGAATATGCTGTCCAGTATTTTGGGATGTGACATGCAATGTGCACCATCACAACAGGCTTTGTCCACCACGTAGTGTGTGAGTCGATATGCCAAGAGATATTTGTTTACAAGTGTTAAGGAGGACACAACTCCTGGCCTGCAACAGACTAGGACATTTTAGCACACATGCCTTTTCATGAAAGGACGTGGGGCTAGGTTGGTATATTGCTAGATGGTTGTTTTGGAGCAATGGGGGTGTTCTGGAACCACACGGATATTGCCCAACACTGCAGGAGCGAAGATATTCCCAATCCGCTACCCCTGCCCTGGCAGCCACCACTAATATATATACAAGGAGAGGTCTACCACAAGCACCGGGGAGAAGGTGGGGGTAAACAAGGAAAACGAGGGAACGTCACTCTAGCAAGGCTCTCCTCTCTGACTGTCAATGGCGGGAAAAGGACCATCTGACCTGGGAGAAACAGAAGGCAGAAATATAGATTAGCAACAGTCACTAATTACTCTTTTACAGACATGATCAGGTACACCTTAATTGCAGGCGCGAATTGGCTCTTACCCCATGCTAGAGAGCAAAGGAGGTTTTCTGTAACAGTCTCGGTGTCCACGATGTTTATATCCAAGGAGTGAGCAGGTTCCTGAAATTCTTACTCCTGTTTGTCTTGTCCTTGTACCCCTAGAACAACACCTTCGAAAAAAGGGAATTAGACCCAGGGGGAAAAAAGGTCTGGCACAGACATAAAAAAACCACAAAACAAAAACAAGATAACGAAAAAAAAGAGGAGTTCGTATAATTACAATATGAACTCGTCATAAATATCACCCAAAGTATTCTATAACAACCTCGATAGGTTGCAAAAACCCAGGAAGTGAAAAGGGCAAACAGGTACGCAGCCGCGTAGTGACTCCCGTATTCCCCTACAAAGGTACCCAAGTCTTAGC
The DNA here is from genome assembly GCA_963921515.1 of Calotriton arnoldi. Lineage (NCBI taxonomy): Eukaryota > Metazoa > Chordata > Amphibia > Caudata > Salamandridae > Calotriton > Calotriton arnoldi. Next base: position 1,705,299 of record CAWUFW010000240.1, read on the forward strand.
AACAGTGCCAAATCCAGGCAGGAATCGAAGACAGATGGACTCGAACAAAGTCCCAGATCAGCACGACCCACAATCCCGAAGCGGGAGTCCCAGAGAGGAAGAGCAGCGACAGGACGACTTCACTCAGCTGGAGTCCGCCGGCGAAGTCCTTCCGGATTCCAAAACCGGAAGTGAACCCAAGTGCTGATGTCCTGCAGGCGGCCACTTAAATACCATCCGCCTGCCCGCCAAACTGTTCGCGCAAGTCTACCTGATCATGTATGCAGAGGCAGAAAAGGTAGGAAAGCAAGAAAGAAAACACCTCAAACCCTAACAGCACCCCCCCAAACGCCTCCCTACCGGACGTGGCTTAGTAGCATGGCGAATATGAAACATACGCACCAACCGGGGAGCGTGGACATCACCAGCTGGTTCCGAGGTGCGATCCTCAGGAGTGTATCCTTCCAATCAATGAGATAATATAATCTCCCTCTCCTTCGTCTAGAATCCAAGATAGCTTTCACCTCAAATTCTTCGTGATCCCCCACTACAACAGGAGGAGGAGGAGGCAATGCCTGAATCGTCCTGGTATAGGGCTTCAATAAGGACGTATGGAACACAGAATGGATACGATACTCCTCTGGCAAAGCTAGTTTCATAGCTACGGGGTTCACTACTTTGACAATACTAAAGGGTCCCACGTACCTAGGCTGAAATATCCTGGAACCACCCAATCTCAGATTCTTTGTAGCTAGCCAAACCTTATCGCCCACTGCATATGAGGGAGCGGGACCCCTGTGCCTATCAGCCTGCCTCTTCATGCTGAGTTTGTCAGCCTGTAACTGTTCCTGAGCCTTCTCCCAAATCTGTACCAAGGAGTGACTTAAGGTATCCAAAGCAGGAACCCACCCAGTGGGTTGGATAGGAATGGCCTTAGGATGGAACCCCATGGAACAAAAAAAAGGATACATCCCTAAAGCCGAATGCACGCTGTTATTATACGCGAATTCAGCCAAAGGGAGCGCCATAACCCAATTGCAGGTTAAAAAGGTCAATAGGCACCGAAGATACTGCTCCATTGTTTGATTGGTTCGTTCCGTTTGCCCATCCGTCTGAGGATGGTACGCGGAGGACAAACGCAACTCCATCTTCAGAGGAGCACAACTCCGTCCAAAAATGAGACACGAACTGCGCCCCTCTATCGGACACAATGGCAGTAGGCAAACCATGTAACCTCACTACCTGATTCACAAACACAGCAGCCAATTCACGAGCAGTAGGTACCTTCGGTAACGGAACAAAATGCGCCGCCTTTGTGAACAAATCCACTACCACCAGTATGGCCGTATATCCGGCTTCCAAAGGAAGGTCTGTAACAAAAACCATACTGATGGTATGCCAAGGAGCAGGGGGCACAGGTAACGGATGCAACAACCCAGAAGGACGTGTGTGAGTGGGTTTACTAATGGCACAAACAGGACAAGATGCCACAAACACCTGAACATCATGCCCTACTGTCTCCCACCAAAACCATCGCAAACAAAACTCCTTGGTCTTATTCATCCCAGGATGACCTACTAAGGATGAGGAGTGACACCATGTAAGAACTTGCTCCCTTAATTCAGGCGGTATAAACAGGCGTCCATCATGATACAACAGACCATCCTGAACAGTAAACAGTGGATTCGTCAACCATGGGGTCAGATCCAAATTCCCCACTTCACCCTTTACGGACGACAGAAACTCTTCCGCTGAAATACATCCCACAATCTTCTCTACGGGAATCACAGTTTTAATATCGGTACCCTGTAAGTCCCCTAATTGACCCACATGTATACGAGACAGCGCATCTGACTTCAACTGCTGTGCAGCAGGCCTATACGTAATGATGAAATCATATTCATTAAAGAATAATACCCACCGCATCTGTCTCGGGGTTAATGCTCTTGCTGAGCGAAAAAACTCAAGGTTCTTATGGTCAGTATAAATTGTGATGGGATGTCGGGCCCCCCATAAATGATGCCTCCATTCCTCAAAAGACAACTTAATGGTAAGCAGCTCCCTTTCTGCCACCGTATAATTACGCTCAGCGGGCAACAGTGTTTTAGAAAAGAACGCAATGGGGTGCATAAGGCCTGTATCAACATCCCTTTGCGAGAGAACGCCGCCCGCTGCACACAGGGAAGCATCAGCCTCCACAAAGAAAGGCAAAGCGGGATCAGGATGCACAAGAACAGGGGCAGAGGTGAACTTATCAACCAACAATTCTAGAGCAGCCTGTGCCGCGGGAGACCAGATGAAAGGCACACCCTTTCTCAATAGGGCAGTCATTGGTGTTACAATATCCGAGAAATGGGAAATAAACCGCCTATAAAAATTGGCGAACCCTAGAAGGACCTGAACGTCCTTCACACAGGTAGGAGATGGCCAGGTGACAATAGCCTCGATCTTACGCGGGTCCATCTTAATACCACCAGCGGAAACAAGAAACCCCAAAAACTCCACACATGATGTATTAAACTTACATTTCTCCAGTTTCGCGAACAATTGATGGTCTTGTAACTTCTGTGACACCTGAGATACATGAAGCTCATGATCCACAGTATTTTTAGAAAAAATCAAGATATCATCGATGTAAACTATCACGCTCACGTCCAAGTACTCTCGCAAAACCTTGTTGATGAAAAACTGAAAAGCCGCAGGGGTGTTACACAAACCAAAAGGCATAACGCAGTACTCAAACAAACCAAACTTTGTACGGAACGCGGTTTTCCATTCGCCCCCTTCACGGACACGAATGAGATGGTACGCGCCCCTCAAATCAAGTTTCGCAAAAACAGTAGCGTGCTTCAACTGATCTAACAAAACCGGGATTAAAGGGAGTGGGTATTTATTCTTGACCGTCACCTTATTGAGTGCTCTGTAGTCCACACATGCTCGAAGGCTACCCTCCTTCTTACGGATGAAGAAGATTGCCGATGACACAGGCGAAGAAGAGGGACGTATAAAACCAGAATCCAGCATCTCATCCAAATACTCTCGCAAATGTAGTTCCTCCGGTTCTGACAACGCATATATGCGACTACAGGGCAATGTAGCACCAGGCAACAAGTCTATGCGACAGTCAAAAGACCTATGTGGTGGTAAAACATTGTCCTGAGCTTTGTCAAAAACCTCACGAAAACCTACATAGGGAGCTGGAATATCGCTAGGTTCCCCACATTCGCCCACTGCACAAGTTAATGGCATAACCCAATCCGTGGCAACTTGATAACAACTTTGTAAACAGTGTACAGAATCCAACGTCACCGATCGCCTCACCCAATCAATCCTAGGATTGTGTATCTGCAACCATGGCACGCCGAGTATAATACCAAAAGAGGGAGCATCTATAAGATCGAAATTTATAGTCTCTGAGTGCCCATTGTCACAAAGTAAAAACAAGGGTTCCGTTTGATGGGTTATGGACCCTGAGGACAGTTCGGTCCCATCGATTGCTCTCACAGGTTCCGGCTGTTCTTTATACACACACGGAACATTTAGCCTTTCAGCGAGTTGGATATCCATGAAATTCCCTGTGGCTCCAGAATCAAGCAGCACAGACATAGTAGATCTGCTACTATTAGACAACACCAAACAGACAGAAATAGTAAAGTGTCGGGGAACCCTCTGAACTGTCCCAGGTATCACATAAGAATCGCTGAAGGCAACTTCTCCCTGAGAACCTTCTCCTGCTTTCCTGCCAACAAATGCCACTGCCTTTCTTGCGGGCAAACTAGATGGTTTCAGGGACATTCGCGGGCAAAATGTCCCCCTTTCCCACAATACAAACATAAGTTCTGAGCCCGCCGTCTTCCTTTTTCCTCACTTGATAAAGGACCCCTCAACCCACCTATTTCCATAGGTTCAGGCCCCTGCTTCAACTCCACAGGCCCTTTTGACTCACTTCTCACAACCACAACACGAGATGCCTGGAATTGATTCCTCTCACCTCGTCTTTAAGATAACCGGTGATTCAACTTAACCACCAAATCAATGAAGGCCGAACAATCCTCTGGAGGATCCACCACCTGGGATACAATATCTTTCAACTCCTCACTCAGCCCCTGATAGAATAAAGAAGTCCTTTTAGCCTGGGGCCAATGTGTCTCCGAAACAAGTCGATTAAAAGAGGAGATATAAGATAACAAATCCTGTTTCCCCTGCCTTAGTTTCAGCAACTCAGCATCGCTAGCTTGCATGAAAGCATGCTTTGCAAACAGACAACGCATCTGCTCCTTGAACGCTGGATAACTGTACAACACAGGGTAATCGCTTTCCACCAAGGGAACAGCCCACGTAGCTGCCGTCCCAGCTAAATAAGAGATAACAAAAGCCACCTTTGCGGAATCATCCGGGAAGGCAGTGGGACGACACATAAAGTGTAAATGACACTGATTCATGAATACCCCGAACTTGTTACAGTCACCAGTAAATCTTTCAGGTACAGCCAAAGGGACAGGAACAGGCGTGGTAACTGTGACAGCTATGGGTGTACTACCACTAGCCCCTTGATGAGATGCCCTATCAAACTGAAAGGTGGCGGGTTGTACTATGGGTCCTTGGCCCTTTGGAAAAGATCCCCTAGCCCTAAAGGAGTTCAATTCCTGATGTAACCCATGATTTTCCTGCCTCAAATCCTGTACCTCAGCCTGAAGGGCAGTGATGGCAGCCATTAAATCCTGCATAGTAGAACCCCTTCATCCCCCGTTCTATTTCCACCTTCGAGATCCATCTTCGCTCAGGCAGTGTATTAATTCGTGGGCTTGGTTTTCTGTTCTGGAACCACACGGATATTGCCCAACACCGCAGGAGCGAAGATATTCCCAATCCGCTACCCCTGCCCTGGCAGCCACCACCAATATATATACAAGGAGAGGGCTACCACAAGCACCGGGGAGAAGGTGGGGGTAAACAAGGAAAATGAGGGAACGTCACTCTTGCAAGGCTCTCCTCTCTGACTGTCAATGGCGGGAAAAGGACCATCTGACCTGGGAGAAACAGAAGGCAGAAATATAGATTAGCAACAGTCACTAATTACTCTGGCCGTCCACCCGCCATGAAAAGGCAGGCGGAAAGTCCCTTTGGGGGCCCCTAGCAGGGCCCCATTCCCCCTGGCCATCCGCTATGGGGCCTGGGGGGTACCTGTGGTGCCTCCCTAAACATCCCTGCACCATGTGGCAGGCACAGATGTTTTGAAAACATAATTTTTTCTATTGCAGCTTGTGCTGCAGCCCTTTTCCGGCTATCGCACAAGTTGCAATAGAAAAATTGATGTTTCCGACCACCTATAGAGCGATCGCATCCTAATCCTGCGGGTGGAACCGCCGTCTAATAGTCAGGTGGATTCCATCCCGCTACGGTGTCGGTCAGATGCTCGTCCAACCGACATCGTAATAGGGCCCTATATTTTTGTAAACGATATTAATGACTTTGATATTATCGAAATCGATATTACTTACCTTAACATCGATATTCTTGACAGTGATATTCTTGCAAACGATATTCACGATATTTTGGTAGGACGATATTTTAGATTCAATATTTTGTCTGAATACCGTTCTTCATACTAAACAGCACGTCATTGCCTGTTCCGGCTTATGCCGCTCTCTAAAATACAGCAGAATATGAGATATAGATCTGCACCGCTGGGGCTGGTTTTGGCCCGTAGACGCACAGCTAACTTTACTCCTCCTAAATGCCTTTTGTGAATACCAAAAGTCATAAAGTTAGGATTTCGTCCCAGTTTAGGAGTAGTAAAGTTAGAAATCTTAACTTTATTACTCCTAAATGCCCTTTGTGAATACCGAAAGTTGTAAAGTTAGGATTTTGTCTCAGATTACTTTTGTGAATCGGCCCACTATTTGCAAATTGCGTCCATGTCTCTTACGACCAGTAAATAGTACATCTGGTCCTGAGTTCCATAGATCTGTTTTTCGCATTGCAAAGCATAGACCTGCTGTTGTACTGTAGTAAGTTAGCAAAAGCTAGGGTTGGATTTGAAGAGCGCTGGGATGTCCATATTATAGTGCTTTATCTTTCTGCAGAGATTATTGGTGCAGAGAGACACTCAACAAGAGGACTGACTTCAGATGAGGGAAGTCCGAACTTCTTTACAATTACCTTCTTTACAAAGCCATGCAAATTGATAATTGCGTGGCCTTGCGTCAGTTTTCACCTGCAAAGTAACCCTGCATTGGGGAGGTGTTACATCGGTGGTGCTTGGGCGTTCCCGTGCACCCACCCATGTTTTTTGACGCAAACAAAGATTTACTAAAGTCAGTAAACCTGGGTTTGCACAAAAATGGTGCATCTACATGATCTTGGTTCAACAAGGAGAAGTCTTTATTTCGATTTGTTACTTCACCCTTTTCATGTGTGTTGCATTCTGCAGCACACATGCAAAGATGAATATGCCTCTAAGGATTGTTCTTGTGCAGAAAGGTATCCCTTCCTGCACAAAAAACAATCTTGCCCACAACGCAGGCACCCTTGCACCATGGCACAAGGATGCCTGCGTTGGCGATGGGCAGCCACAAGTCCGTGTACAAATCGAGTACGAAGTTCCTCCAGGACAAGTAATGGAAAGGAGTAGGGCTCATAGAGACAATGGAATCAAAGCAACCGCTATCAGGTTATTTAAGGAGAAGGAGTTCTCCTTGTTGGAACTAGGGCTCTCACACACCCAGAGAACTGGGTGTCATGCTTCATCATTTGAGCCTGCCCCTCGTCAGGTCGGGCGTTGCAATTCCTGACGGGCACCCGGAACCGGGGCTCTTTGTCGGGGATCTTTTATTCCTGCCGGTGGGTGCAGTGGGGGTAAGGGCCCTAGTATGTGTAGATGTGGAAAGACATGTGAATTAAAATAGGTCAGTTAGTCCTAGTCGATATTTATTCAAAAGGTAAACTGCCTAAAATAAGAAAGTGTGAGAGGGGCAAAGGACTAGACGTAATGTTACTAGTGGTGTGTGCCCTGCTCTCAAATGATCGACATGTTTCGTGCCTATCGTGTCATAAAGATCTGGGCACTTCCTCAGGATCAAAGGGACACTATCTACACTGAAAAATATGTATATAGGTAAGTGAATACTACATACCCCGATCTCAGGTATAATCTAGGTTATCCACAAGTACATGCTTGCTACAGCAGTCGGCGGTAATAAAAGGACACCAATAGGGTCCGATAGTATCACGTAGTGCGCGATTGACCTACCCTGCCGCCGACACCGTCCACCAGTGCAGGGAGAGAGCTGAACAGCTTTGCAAATATGGCTCAGTTCAGCTCTCTCCCCTTTACGCCGTGCTGCGTTGAGTTCTGTGAAAGTTTAGTAAATCTGCCCCTGATATTTTATCAGGATGAAAATAGACATTTCTGGCCAGATTCATAGATATGTTGCTGTTTCTTACTCTTGTAGTACTCCTGAATTCCTGGAGTAAGTCAAATTCCAAATTAGTTTGAGGATGAAAAATAAGTGTAGGGGAGAGGAGTTGGCCTAACTGCTAGGACGGTCGACCTCGAATCTGGGGAACTGGGTTCGAGTCTCGGCAATGACGCTGAACATCCTGTGATTCTGGGCAAATCATTTAATCTCCCCGTGCCTAACAAAAATTAATGTGTCCTCATGTAACGCAACTGGTGCTATGTAAAGCGCTCTGATACCTGATACCTTCGGGTCAAGTTCGCGCTATATAAAACTCTGTAAAATAAATAAAATAAAAAATAAGTGTTGGTCCCCAAAAAGGTCTGCTGGTGCCAACCACCTGCACCCACTGGCACAAATTAAGCAGTGAGCGTGGGACAATAGTGTTGAGCACAAGATGGGTATCCAATTGACATTGGAAAAGTCAATAGGCCTGAGCTATGTTAGGTTAAACATTCTTAGTTGTAATGACTGTATGTGGTGCAGTGTGTGTTTGTGGGAGTGTGGCTGTGTAAAACCTGGCTTCCACATATTTGAAGCAAAATAATTTAATTACGTAAAGTAATATTGATAAAACATTTGTCTAAGTTTGTTGCTTCACATTTTGTATTTATGCCGGGCATGCTGTTTTACAAAAAAAAAAAATGTCTTTCCAGAGAATCCCTGTGTATCCCATTGTCAGAGAGGCAGCCATGTATTTGAGACTATTGCCATAGCTGCCAAGTTTTCCAGGTCCATGTGTGATGTGCTTCTCCAGTTCAGCTTTTTTTTCTTTGAATTCTGGGACTTGTAGTCCTGTTTCAATCAATCAATCAATCAAGAGGTACTTATAAAGCATGGCTAATCACCCGAGAGGGTATCCAGGTGCTGTGTTGAGGGTATCATCGAGAATGCCGAGGATCGAGTGAGACGTTTATTCACGTAAGAGAAGTGCTCCTTTATTAAAGAGAACAGCTGTGCCACACCCATATAAAAAACGCCTACAAAGAACGATGTGGATTAACAGCAAACACATCGCTTAGCACAACTAATGTGGCTGGCTGAAGGAGAATCTTGGCCGCTGTCCCACTCTTCAAATCTTTTCATATAAATCTACAGAAAACCTTATTGTTTGAAATATTTAACGGAATGCCTTGAGCGTCCCCTTTAAAAAGGAGACGCTACCTATATCGAGCAATTTACCTGGAGTCTACTTTTTTACCTTAACGAACTATCGGATTTCCATACATGCAGATCCATAGAGAATTTACTGAGACGGATTACTGAGGAAGGCAATGCCGAAACGCGCGTAGTATGTGTATATCCTACCGCCAGTTTCACAAAATCATTTTACAAGTCTATTGCATAAGACAGAACAAATCAAAACGTATACTGCATTGATTAAAGATCAGATCAGCTCAGTTTATATATTGTATTATCTAGATGAGTTACAACAACGTTTATTATATCATCATGTATGACATTTGTTATTCATATATAGAATTCCATTTCTATTGTAAATAAGCATCATCAGACCAAAATGAATGCATTTTAAATAATTACAAAAAATGTTTATAAAAATACATATCAATATTTTTATATAATAAATGATGTAATACTATCTCTTTGAATATCATTGTTTACTTGGTGTCTACATCACTATTTTTTGGTTTCTTTGTTGCTCACACTAGCTACTGTTTATCGCCTCGCCTTAGGCAAACTTTTTTTCAATGGTATCAGTTGAAGAGCCGGGCCTTGAGTCCCTTCCTGAAGTCAGTCAACGAGGGTGAGGTACGGAGATGGAGGTAAAGGGTGTTTCAAGGCAGATGCATGGTATCTGGGCGAGGTGAGCGGAGTGGAAGTTCCTGGGAGGTTGTTGGAAATTCAGGCGGCGGTTCATGTAGGTGGGTCCTAGGTCATGGAGGGCTTTGTAGGCATTGGTCAGAAGCTTGAATTGGCATCTTTTCTGGATGGGGAGCCAGTGGAGGTCTTTCAGGTGCTGGGTGATGTGAGTTCTACTGGGCAGGTTGAGGATCAGTCTGGTTGCTGCGTTCTGGATTGTCTGGAGTCTTTTCATGAGTTCAGAGGGGGTGCCTGCATAGAGTGTGCTGCTGTAGTTCAGCTGGATGGTAACGAGGGTCTGCATCACCGTTTTCCTGGTGCTCATGAGGAGCCACTTGAAGACTTTGCGGAGGATGCAGGGAGTGTGGAAGCAGGCTGAGGAGATGGGGTTGACCTGACGTTTCATGGAGAGTTTGCTGTCCAGGTTGATGCAGAGATTGCAGGCATGGTCTTTTGGAGTGGGGCTGGCATCAAGTTCCAATGGCCATCAGGAGTCATTCCAGAGGGAGGTGTGTCTGCTGAAGACCAGAACTTCAGTTTTGTCCGTGTTGAGCTTCAGGCTGTTGTTCTTCATCCAGACTGAGACATTCTTCATATAGTTGTGGAAGTTGGTTTTCGTCGAGGGGGTGTCCGACGAGAGCGAGAGGACGAGCTGGGTATCATCGGTGTAGGAGATGATGTTGATATCGTGGGTTCTGATGATGTCTGCGAGTGGTGTCATTTGATGTTGAAGAGGGTTGGACTGAGGGAAGAGCCTTGAGGGACGCCGTAGATGGTGTGCTTGGGTTGTGAGGTGGAGGGAGACTGATTCTCTGGGTGCACCCCGTGAGAAAGGATGCCATCCATCTGAGCTCGTCGACTGAGATTCCGATCTGGCGCAGTTGATTGATGAGTGTGTGGTGGGAGACGGTGTCGAAGGCTGTGGAGAGGTCGAGCAGGATCGGGCAGCTGATTCTCCTCTGTCGAGTAGGGTGCAGATGTCGTCAGTTGCGGCGATCAGGGCTGTCTCGTGCTGTGATTTATTATGGAATAATGGAATAAACAAGACTACAAGTCCCAGAATTCAAAGAAAAAACCTGGAATGGTGCTGCACATCAAGCATGGACATGGGAAACTTGGCAGGGCTGTACTGATAATAAAATTAACAGTTATCACCCAGTTGATGATTTTCAATTCACTGATATTCAAAAGGATGGAAGCTGAAGAGCCGGACTCCTGACCTATTGATCACTGCACGTCTCAATGGCAAACATACAGCTTAGCCCTTGGACTTGGAACAGTTGCACATTTGATTCCGCACTCCTATATACACTCACACATTCAATTATATATTTGCGCACTGTATAGCCTGTAGTACACTCCACTTCCACACGTGAGCAGCCATCCAAAGTATTGAAAATGGGGTGAGTGCAAGTTTGTGTAAAGTGAGAGAAGCGCGTGAAAGTAACGTGATATCCAGAAGTAACTAATGAAGTTTTGTCATTTTGGTACAGGTTGTTGCCCTAGTCTTACCTCTTCTCCGAAGCCATGGTTGTTGCCCTCCTCATACCTACCTTCTTTGCCGCCAGGGGTCTATTCACTGTACCGGTCCTCAGGAACCACGTGGCACAGCGCAGCCAGAATGTGATGTGAACCACAGAAACCAGAGGTGGGTTTGAAAGAGAGCAGTGGAATGGGACGAAGCAAGAGGTGAGAGAAAAGCGAGGCCTCCCTGACACATGCTCACCGGATGGCAAGACCCATAGCTGCCAAGTTTCCCAGGTCCATGCGTGATGTGCTGCTCCAGTCTAGCTTTTTTCTTTGAATTCTGAGACTTGTAGTCATGTTTTATTTTGGAATATGAATTTGGAATGGCGATCAGGGCTGTCTCGTGCTGTGATTTATTATGGAATAATGGAATAAGCAAAACTACAAGTTCCAGCATTCAAAGAAAAACCCTAGGCTGGAGCATCACATCACACATGGATTTGGGAAACTTGGCAGGGCTGAAGACCCGGTCTCAAGGGCCATTGCCCCCTGCACCTCCTATAGCTATCACGTTTCTCAGGTCCATGCATCACCAGATAGTCTGCCTCGGGTTTTCTTAGAATTCTGAGACTTGTAGTCTTTATTTATCACAGTAAAAATAAAACCAGACTACAAGTCCCAGAACTCTAAAAAAAAAGCATTTGCAATGCAATAGGTCTCGCATTAGTGAAAGTTAGAGCTATTGGCGTGGCAAATGATGTTTATTTTTTTTCCCCAAAAATATCTCAGAAGTAGCATAAGTAATTGCAATGCCAATAGCTCAAACTTTCAGTAATACGAGACCTATTGCATTTTATAACATTTCACAGCGTCATTCTATGACTGCGTCAAAATCCTTACTAGTGCTCAGACACGGTGTAAGGAATGACTGTACTTTGCTTGTCAACCTAGATGCAATTATTTTATTGGATATATCAAAGCAGGTAGCCCCTCTCCTTTAACTTCGTCTGTTCCTTGATTTAAGGGTGTAAAAAGTATTTGCAATGCCTCACCTTTAACTATTTATGTTGTCATTGAAACAAACTTGGTTGTAATGGCAGCTTTCAGATCACAACAAGTTTATTGAGATGCCTGGCCTATTTATTGTCCCAGTCCGGTCTTGCACATCGGTAATGACCTAGAATTCAATGACCATTTGTACTGCAAGGGCATTAGCAAACAACCTGAAATATATAAGTCTGAACTGGGTCACTTGTTTAGAACATGCACGAAGAGGTACTATAGCACAACCAAAAGCTTTGCACTGCCACTCACTGGTGAACAATACAAGCATTGGCATAGCCCATAGGTCTCGCCTTTGGGGCCTTATAAGTGTTTAGGCAGAGCTATTGACTTTGCCAATGTGTTTAAGCTGTGCTGTAGAGAAGTGTGGCTGCTGTGCAGCATGCTGAAAAGTTGTAATAAAAAGTGCCAGAAGCATTTTTGTTACCTTATATATGACCAAAAAGGCATTATGTCCAACAGAACGAGCATATTAAAAAATGTATGTACAATGAAAAATTTCCTCATTTTTGTTTTGTTCTTGCAATGCTGGCAACTTGTTTTTGCCTATTCCAATGGTTGTTTGTTAAAGTTTTTTTTTGAAGGGGCATAAACAATTTCGAGGTTGAAGGTTGTGAACTAGTACCTGTATTATAACACTAGCAGCGGCCAGACGCTAGGAGAGAATCAACAGATGGCAGATTCCGAAAGCAGGCTGAGGTGGTGTTGAGTGATGTTGAGGTGGTAGTGGTGGTGGTGACTGGTGCTGAGACGATGCTGAGGTGATGCTGAACGATACTTAGGTCTTGCTGAATGATGATGATTTGGTGGTGTACTAGTGCAAAGGCGATGCTGAGTGATACTGATGTGGTGTTGAGTGATGTTGTGGTTGTGCTGAGTGATGTTGTGGTTGTGCTGAGTGATGCTGTGGTGGTGCTGAGTGATGCTGTGGTGGTGCTGAGTGATGCTGTGGTGGCGCTGAGTGATGCTGTGGTGGCGCTGAGTGATGCTGTGGTGACGCTGAGTGTTGCTGTGGTAGCGCTGAGTGATGCTGTGGTGGCGCTGAGTGATGCTGTGGTGGCGCTGAGTGATGCTGTCGTGATGCTGAGTGATGCTGTGGTGGCGCTGAGTGATGCTGTGGTGGTGCTGAGTGATGCTGTGGTGGCACTGAGTGATGCTGTGGTGGTGTCGAGTGATGCTGTGGTGGTGTCGAGTGATGCTGTGGTGGTGTCGAGTGATGCTGTGGTGGCGCTGAGTGATGCTGTTGTGGCGCTGAGTGATGCTGTGGTGGCGCTGAGTGATGCTGCTGTTGCGCTGAGTGATGCTGTGATGGTGCTGAGTGATGCTGTGGTGGTGCTGAGTGATGCTGTGGTGGTGCAGAGTGATGCTGTTGTGGTGCAGAGTGATGCTGTGGTGGTGCTGAGTGATGCTGCCGTGACACAGTGTCTTTGCTAGTTACAGTGGGTAGAAGAGGGGTAGAGGGGTAGTAGAGGGGTAGAAGAGGGGTAGAGGGGTAGAAGAGAGGTAGAGTAGAGGTAGAGGGGTAGAAGAGAGGTAGAGGGGTAGAGGGGTGGTAGAGGGGTAGAAGAGGGAAAGAGGGGTAGAAGAGGGGTAGTAGAGGGGTAAAGGGGTAGAAGAGGGGTAGAGGGGTAGAAGAGGGGTAGAGGGGTAGAAGAGGGGTAGAGGGGTAGAAGAGGGGTAAAGGGGTAGAAGAGGGGTAGAAGAGGGGTAGAAGAGGGGTAGATGGGGGTAGAACATGGGTAGAGGAGTAGAAGGGTAGTAGAGGGGTAGAAGAGGGGTAGAAAAGGGGTAGAGGGGTAGAAGAGTAGAGGGGTAGTAGAGGGGTAGAAGAGGGGTAGAGGAGTAGAAGAGGGTAGAAGAGGGATAGAGGGGTAGAAGAGGGGTAGAGGGGTAGAAGAGGGGTAGAGGGGTAGAAGGGTAGAAGAGGGGTAGAGGGGTAGAAGAGGGGAAGAGGGGCAGTAGAAGGGTAGAGGGGTAGTAGAGGGGTAGTAGAGGGGTAGAGGGATAGTAAAGGGGTAGAGGTGTAGAAAAGGGGTAGAGGGGTAGAAGAGGGGTAGAGGGGTAGAAGGGTAGAAGAAGGGTAGAGGGGTAGAAGAGGGGTAGAGGGGTAGAAGAGGGGTAGAAGAGGGGTAGAGGGGTAGAAGAGAGGTAGAGGGGTAGTAGAGGGGTAGTTGAGGGGTAGAAGAGGGGTAGAAGGGGGTAGAAGATGGGTAGAGGAGTAGAAGGGTAGTAGAGGGGTAGAAGAGGGGTAGAAGAGGGGTAGAAAAGGGGTAGAGGGGTAGAAGAGTAGAGGGGTAGTAGAGGGGTAGAGGGGTAGAAGGGGGTAGAGGGGTAGAAGAGGGGTAGAAGAGGGATAGAGGGGTAGAAGAGGGGTAGAGGGGTAGAAGAGGGGTAGAGGGGTAGAAGGGTAGAAGAGGGGTAGAGGGGTAGAAAAGGGGTAGAGGGGTAGAAGAGGGGTAGAGGGGTAGAGGGGTAGAGGGGTAGAGGGGTAGTAGAGGGGTAGAGGGGTAGAAGAGGGGTAGTAGAGGGGTAGAGGGATAGAAGAGGGGTAGTAGAGGGGTAGAGGGGTAGTAGAGGGGTAGAAGAGGGGTAGAGGGGTAGAAGAGAGGTAAAGGGGTAGAAGAGGGGTAGAAGAGAGGTAGAGTAGAGGTAGAGGGGTAGAAGAGAGGTAAAGGGGTAGAAGAGAGGTAGAGGGGTAGAAGAGAGGTAGAGGGGGAGAAGAGAGGCAGAGCGTGAGAAGAGAGGTAGAGGGGTAGAAGAGAGGTAATGTAGAGATAGAGGGGTAGAAGAGGGGTAGAGGGGTAGAGGGGTAGAAGAGGGGGGTAGAGGGGTAGAGAGGTAGAAGAGGGGTAGAGGGGTAGAAGAGGGGTAGTAGAGGGGTAGAGGGGTAGAAGAGGGGTAGAAGAGGAGTAGAGGGGTAGAGGGGTAGAAGAGGGGTAGTAGAGGGGTAGAAGAGGGGTAGAGGGGTAGAGGGGTAGTAGAGGGGTAGAGGGGTAGAAGAGGGGTAGAAGAGGGGTAGAGGGGTAGAAGAGGGGTAGAGGGGTAGTAGAGGGGTTGAGGGGTAGAAGAGGGGTAGAGGAGTAGAAGAGGGGTAGAGGGGTAGAGGGGTAGAAGAGAGGTAGAGTAGAGGTAGAGGGGTAGAAGAGAGGTAGAGGGGTAGAAGAGAGGTAGAGTAGAGGTAGAGGGGTAGAAGAGAGGTAGAGGGGTAGAAGAGAGGTAGAGTAGAGGTAGAGGGGTAGAAGAGAGGTAGGGATATATAGGCAAATGAGAAGGAAGCTATCGTCTTCAGGAATGTGAAAGAAAGCTCTCGTATCTTGAAAGCTGATTACAAGCATCTCCTGAGAAACGCGGCGAAACTTTCAAACCACAGAAACAATGTCGTCGTTTGAAAGTTTTGCCGCGTTTCTCAGGAGATGCTTGTAAACACGAATAACCTGATTCATTTAATTTAACAGTTGGCTCCGCCCAGGATTGCTCAGTAACGCAAATGAAAAGGAAGCTATCGACTTCAGGAATGTGAAAGAAAGCTCTGGTATCTTGAAAGCTGATGACCCATGACGAGAGAGGAAAGCCAGATGGCGGCTGTGCGCGTGCACGCGTGCGTAACAGCAAGCCTTAGGCCACAAGCAAAAGCTTGTGGTCGCATTTCTAAAGCCCCCACTCACTAAATGTCTCGCCAGACCAGCGCATGCGCTGGCTCAGGCGAGACCTAAAAAACGGACCTAGACAAACTTACTTACGCATGGACCAGGGAAACTTGACAGCTGGAACACCGAATATTCATCGCACCACATATGCTACTGGCAGCGTGCGTGAAATGCCTTGTTCTCGGGCACAGCGGTGTGCAGCATGACAGGGCTCAGCTCAGAAGTGGTGCGGTGCTCGAGAGTACCTGGTGCAAGGATCTACCATGGAATCCCATACGCAGGGGTGCAGTGGTGACTCCGGCCTCAACCCCTGCTTCATGGAGGGAAAGAACTCCACAGGCATACATGCGCATCTCCGCAGAGACATGAGGCTAACAGGCCATGTCTGCATGAACCTCAGACATACTGTCTGCGCCAAACACGAAACCTCCCAGCTTTCTGGAGGACTAGTGTGCGGTGCTATAAAAGACACTCCTGTTGTGAGAAATCAAAGCAACTCGACCAATGACAGCCCTTGTACAGCACCTAAACTATATACATGATTGAACGCAGAGCCGGCCTTTTCCTAGATAGCGCCCTGGGCATGGGCGGAGAGAAATTTGGCACCCTTGCTGATGGTAGTGAATTAAATGAGGCAGCAGGGGGTCCCATTTGTGTTTACTGGTCAGTACCTGGATGCCCAGGGACTAGCCCCTGAACACAAACATCCACAGACCTCCCCCAGCTCACCTAAATCATCGATAGCTTAGCTGCCTCATGCAAATTATGGTTTTGTTAATGTGAGCCAGCAGGGGTCAGATGATGAAGGGAGGGCAAGGAAGAGGGCTTAAGAGGTGTTAAAAACAACAATGCCCTCCGTGTGATAATGAAGGACTAAAACCACTTTAAACTGGCAAATCAGACAGAAACGAACAGGCAGGGACAAGGGCAAGGCTGGGGCAAGATGAGGAGGGCGCTGCTGTTGGCATAGCCTTAATGCACACAGCTCCATGCGCCCCTCAGAAAATTGGCGCCCAGACCGGCTTTAGGGTTTTGCTCGTGACCCTCCCCCCATGAGGCCCTCTTCATTATAAGTTATAGATTTAGCCATTTTTGCCCACCAGGACTATACCCATAAGTAATAAATGGTTGGTTGGTTGCTAATGGATGAATGGAATTCTCTCTAGATAGGAGTTAGGAAAGTAGGGCTCTTGGTTTTGAGGAAATCCCTGATCCCTATTCAGGCTACTTGAAAGGCTGAAACATGTCGACCCATATGATGCAGTGCGGCCACACTGGTGGCGCTGACCTCTGGGGGTGCGCTGTGCTTAGCAATAATTTATGATTGGAGAGATGAGAGGCACTTTTGCCCGGTGGTAGTGAGAGAATCCGAGGAGGAGGTCAAGGGGTTGGGGCTCCAAAATGATCGTTGCACCGGGCGCCACCAGCGCTAAAGCCTGCCCTGATTGGCGCCCTTGGCCCAGCTCGCCCATGCCAAAGGCCAGACCTGGTTGAACGAGACTCCAAACAACACAATGGCTTCACTGTGGTTTGTTCCAAATGCGAAATAAGGCTTCTACCCAAATAAGCCTTAGAAACGTTTAGAATACCAGCCGGACATCGCATCAATGTAATGCGAATAGCAGGCAGCGCCGAACAACCCAAAGTGAATTTAGAATGGGCTCACCAAGGAAGCTGCAAAAATGGGGCCAAATGTACTCTTTGAGGGTGACAAAATAGAAAGAAATGCCCGTGTTGTCGATGCCAGCTATGGTACCCAGAAAAGTTACTTGTACACAGCAGCACCTAACACTCTGAGGAGTCTGTTACAAATGAGTGAGCCTGGTAGAGGCTCTCGGGGAACAGTAAACAGAGGTCAGTGGCACCATAGAGATACCGGCTACAAGATAATGCAGGCCACAGAAGAAGTCCAGCAAAATGCTTGTGCCACGACAGAAAAAGCCACTGCACAATATCATGGTCGCCGATTTGTTGATGTATTGATATGACGTCACTGCGGAGCCCATGGGTCTCTCTCCTGTTGCAACATCCACCTGGCAGCTGGTGCTCCGGCATACATTCTGCACCGGGGTTCAGGAAAGAGGGAACACTCAGTCGCTTCCTGGGCAGTGGGTGCAGAAGAGGGGTCATTTCTTCCTCCTCTTCATCGCTAGCTCTAAAGTCTTCCCTGGGAATCCGTGCAGCGTCCCAGCTGTGTACAATTACCACATCTGGCTGCTGTCAGACACCCTCCTCTCCACTCCCCAGCAGAGGCCAGCTTTACAAGCTTCCGGCACCTGCTCAGAAGAATAGATCAGCTGCTTGCTCAGTTGACCCCGAAGAGCAAGAGCTTGAACTTTGCTGGAACGGTGCAGTTATTTCCTTTAAAGAGAGATAACATTTTGGAACTATACATTTTAATAGAGCAAAATGACCTGGGAAGCACTCTCTGGTCAAGAACTGAACAATTAGTTTATGCAGCGCTTGCTGATAGCAGGGATAGCTTCTAAGCACTAAGGGCCACATGTATCAATATTGGAAATAGCGATTACCTAATTGCGATTTTCTGCGAATTGCAATAAGGTAATCGCTATTCCTAATGTATGAAACTCCGAGGGGCAGGTGTACGACCGTTTTTTGCAACGCAAACAGGAAATCAGCCCGTTTGCAACCGCAAAATTGGTCTGCCTCATGTACAAACCCTATTTTGCGAGTCGGTAACCTATTATAGACTTGCAAAATAGAGTTTGCAACTCGCTATTAGGAAGGGGCGTGCCAAGGGCGTCCCTTCCTAATAGCTACTCGCACTTCAATGTACAATTGTTTTGCGACCGCAGTTGTGGTCGCAAAACACTTGCAGTTTACCACCTACTTCAAGTAGGTGGCAAGTCACTCGTAAACGGGAAAGGGTCCCCTGGGGACCCCTGCCCCTTTGTGACTGGTAGCGAAAATATTTTTTAATAGCAGGCAGTGGTCGCAGGCAGTGGTCCCACGGACCACTGCCTACTCTTAAGAAATGAAACAGAAACGTTTCATTTTTCTTTTTTAAATGCAGCCCATTTTCCTTTAAGGAAAATGGGCTGCATTTAAAAAACACAAATTGCTTTATTTAAAAAGCAGTCACAGACATGGTGTTCTGCTGACCACAGCAGGCCACCATCCCTGGGAGTGCTAGCCAATCCCAATGGGGTGGCAAATTTCACCTGCCTCATGAATATTAAGGAGGCATGCAATTTGCGACACCATTAGGAATCGCAAACAGTGTCTGCGACACTGTTGTAAATTACATTTTGCGGGTCGCAAATAGCGAGTCACTAAACATGCAATTTGCGACTCTCATATTGTATGGGTCATACATCTGGCCCCATGAGTTTAATTTAGCGATTCCTAGTGGGACGCAAATCAACCTATTCCATGAATATTATTATATCATTGTCAATAATCTATTTCAGAGAGGAGAATGGTACCAGTATATGCTATACTATGACGCACTGCGCTAACACAGAAAGCTGTACATTTCTCTAAATTAGACTGATACGTTCAGACAGGTTTCCATGAGTGATGCATCTAGGGTTTGAATTAAGATAAATCCATCTACCTCATTATATTTATTCACTTGCATATAAATTATAATTTGTAAAAATGTTTTCAAGTTTAGATTTAAGATAATTTCTGCATTGGAGTTACAGAAATCTATTAAATTACCTCCTAATTTACATACAAAAAGATGAGTGATCCTGAGTGTGACCTAAATTAAATTGCAGTAAAACAATTATTGAATATATATTTTAAAAATATTCAAAATGAATACGGAAAGGATAACTGCAAAAATCAAAATACACATTCAGTTCTGCATGCACTCATTAAGATATTTAGAAAAGAGAAATATATTGAATTTCTTCATAAAGTTCAAAAGCCTCAGTAGGAGACACACATATATAGCAAGAGCATTCCACATCCACAACAAAGAAAACTAGAGCTCTCTTCCGACTGAGAAAATGTGTAATTCCACTACAGCCTTCCCCTGGACAGCCCACCAGAATGAGGTTTCTTGCTACAAGCGGCAGTCTCTCTCTTGTCTCCGGGCTGCTGGTGATCAAAACACAGCCCCTCAGCCAGGAGGCATAATAGAGCATTTTCCCTACTGTAGAAGCCACTCTTCCTTGGCTGAAGTGTCTAGGGGCTCCCCTTATTATACAAAGTCTGGGGATCTTTTGAAAACTTTATTGTATACTTCTCACTCAACAGATGACTTGGGGGCATATCCCAGGAGCCTAATCTGCTCTTCTGGTGATCTCCTGTAGCATATTCTGAGCACGCACTCTAGTGCTTGGCCAGTGGTTGGGGTACCTCCCATGCTCTGAAGAGCCCATAAAGTTGCATCCACAAGATGCTGGTAAAAATCTGAAAAACAATTTTGGTGGGGCCACAGCAAAGTATAAGTAATCTAGCTGGAAATTTTCCTTGATGAAAGTGTTTCCCCCGTGACCCTCCCCCCATGAGGCCCTCTTCATTCTAAATTATAGATTTAGGGATTTTTGCCCACCAGAACTATACCCATAAGTCATAAATACTTGGTTGGTTGCTGATGGATGAATGGAATTCTCTCTAGATAGGAGTTAGGAAAGTAGAGCTCTTGGTTTTGAGGAAATCCCTGATCCCTATTCAGGCTACTTGAAAGGCTGAAACATGTCGACCCATTTGATGCAGGAATAATGGTCAGTCCCATGCATCACTATAATTTTTAGCCATCCCTTAGGCTCACCCATATTAAAGTAGAGATTTTTAGATTTCTAGGTCCTGGTTCCACTAATCACCCCCACAAAGTACTCCCCACAACTACGGGTAGTCCATTCACCACTAGAACTTTCTCTGGTGAATGTGATACAGCTAATGATGAAGCATGACACCCAGGCGGGGGGTGTGCGGCAATGCCTAACATTTTTTAGTGAATCCAGTTGAAAGTGCTCCCTGGCAATGAGTAGTTCCCAGCGAGTGAGCTTTTGAATAAGTCGTGTTTGCCTTTTTTGTGTTTGCAGCATCTAGTTTGGGAGGACGCAAACATTGACGTCCCGTCTCCTCTCATTCCCCTGGACCATCTTTCAGCATTTAGGAATTCAGGTACATCTGTGTGTATAGACACTCTAGTGCTGGGCCACAGTTTAGGATACCTCCCATGCTCTCAGGTGGTGTCTACTAGATGGTGGCACAAGTTTGGAAAGCAATTAATTAAGTTGTGCTACTTCATAATAAAATTATACACATCATCATGAGTAACAATCTTGCTCCCTTTCCCTCTGGCCTCTAGTGGTCTCATTAGACTTCTTTTGAGATGCTACTAAATTTCCTTAGGTACTTCTCTGGGGTTAGCCAAAACTTAGGAACATCTTCTTCATACATTCATATTGTGTATGCCCCTTTGGGCCTAAAGTAGGTATGGCATCTCTTCCTGCTGCAAATAATCTCTCCAAGATCACTGTTCCGGGTGATCCTGTTTTCTCTGTTGCTTTTGATGGAGCAAGGTAAATAAGAAATTTTTGAACCCCCCTAATATTAACCCCTTCGCTGCTAGGCCTTTTCCCCTCCTGTGCTAAGCCTTTTTTTGGCTATTTGGGGTAGTTCGCGCTTAGGCCCCTGTAACTTTTTGACCACATAACGTATCCACGCCAAATTTGCGTCCTTTTTTTCCAACATCATGGGGATTCTAAAGGTACCCAGGGTTTGTGGATTCCCCTGGAGGGGACCCAGAAATTAGCCAAAATACAGCTAAATTTTGGTTTTTTGGGTAAAATTCGAAAAAAGGGCTACAGATGAAAGCGTCTGATTTTTTCCCTGCAAATGGCATCAAAAAAGGAGTTGTGGTGCTGAAATCACCATCTTCCCAGCTTTCAGGGACAAGCAGACTTTTGTCAGAAAACCCAAATTTTTTACACAGTTTTGCCATTTTTCTGGGACATAGTCTATTTTTGCTATTTTTTGTGCTTTCAACCTCCTTCCAGTTAATGGTAGAAATGGGTATGAAAGCAATAATGGATGCTGGAAAGCCATACATTTCTGAAAAGTAGACAAAATTCTGAATTCAGCAAGGGGTCATTTGTGTAGATCCTTCAAGTTTTCTTTATAGAAACAAACAGTTAAATATAGGAAAAATTGAAAATTAGTTGAAAAAAACAGCCATTTGTGTCAACGTTTTCACCTGTAACTTCTTCTAATTATGACAAATATTTAAAAGCAATATACCGTTACATCCGCTGGACCTTTCTGGTTGTGGCGATATATAGGACTTGTAGTTTCACCAAGAACCCGATGAACCCAGAGCCAATAACTGAGCAGCGTCTTGCAATGGTTTTTTATTATGTACCGGGTATATAGCAATTATTCTGGGAAAATTTATACATGGAAAAATCGGTATGAAAGACACCTATGTATTTCTGAAATGGGAACAAAATATAGAGTTTAGAAATAGTAGATATTGGCACATTTCCGAAATTGGGAGTACCCATACTAGCATGAGAATTATAGGACATTTTTCAAAATGACTTCTTTTTACACATTGTCTTTCATTTGGAAGGCAGAAATGCATCAAAAGTCAATAGATAATAACAGTTGCTCTACAATTTTGTGTTACCCTAAGTCTCCCGATAAAAATGGTACCTCACTTGTGTGGGTAGGCCTATTGCCTGCGACAGGAAACGGCCCAAACGCAACGTGGACACACCACATTTTGACAGTGAAAAATGACCCTTTTTTGCAAAGTGCCTAGCTGTAGTTTTGAACCCTAGCTCTGCCGGCACCTAGGGAAACCTAGCAAACCTATATATTTTTGAAAACTAGACACGCAGGGGAATCCAGGATGGGGTGACTTGACTGGCTCTCACCTGGTTCTGTTACCCAGAATCCCTTGCAAACCTAAAATATTGTCAGAAAAAACAAATTTTCCTCACTTTTCTGTGGTGGAAAGTTCTGGAATCTGCATGGATCCACAAAATTCCACCCACCCCGTGTTCCCCAAAGTCTTTCGAGAAAAACGGTACCTCACTTGTGTGGGTAGGCCTAGTGCCCGCGACAGGAAACGGCCCAAAACGCAACGTGGACACACCACATTTTCACAGAGAAAAATTACCCCTTTTTTGCAAAGTGCCTAGCTGTAGTTTTTTAACCCTAGCTCTGCCGGCTCCCAGGGAAACCTGGCAAACCTATACATTTTTGAAATCTAGACACCCAGGGGAATCCAGGATGGGGTGACTTGACTGGCTCTCACTAGGTTCTGTTACCCAGAATCCCTTGCAAACCTAAACAATTGTAAAAAAAACCCACATTTTCCTCACTTTTCTGTGGTGGAAAGTTCTGGAATCTGCGTGGATCCACAAAATTCCACCCACCCCGCATTCCCCAAAGTCTTCCGAGAAAAATGGTACCTCACTTGTGTGGGTAGGCCTAGTGCCCGCGACAGGAAACAGCGCAAAACACAACGTGGACACACCACATTTTCACAGTGAAAAATGACCCTTTTTTTGAAAAGTGCTTAGCTGTAGTTTTTGAACCCTAGCTCTGCCGGCACCTAGGGAAACCTAGCAAACCTATACATTTTTGAAATCTAGACACCAAGGGAATCCAGGATGGGGTGACTTGACTGGCTCTCACTAGGTTCTGTTATCCAGAATCCCTTGCAAACCTAAACAATTGTCAAAAAAACACATTTTCCTCACTTTTCTGTGGTGGAAAGTTCTGGAATCTGCGTGGATCCACAAAATTCCACCCACCCCGCATTCCCAAAAGTCTTCCGAGAAAAATGGTACCTCACTTGTGTGGGTAGGCCTAGTGCCCGCGACAGGAAACAGCGCAAAACACAACGTGGACACACCACATTTTCACAGTGAAAAATGACCCTTTTTTTGAAAAGGGCTTAGCTGTAGTTTTTGAACCCTAGCTCTGCCGGCACCTAGGGAAACCTAGCAGACCTATACATTTTTTAAATCTAGACACCCAGGGGAATCCAGGATGGGGTGACTTGACTGGCTCTCACTAGGTTCTGTTACCCAGAATCCCTTGCAAACCTAAACAATTGTAAAAAAAAACACATTTTCCTCACTTTTCTGTGGTGGAAAGTTCTGGAATCTGTGTGGATCCACAAAATTCCACCCACCCCGCATTCCCCAAAGTCTTCTGAGAAAAATGGTACTTCCCTTGTGTGGGTAGGCCTAGTGCCCGTGACAGGAAACAGCGCAAAACACAATGTGGACACACCACATTTTCACAGTGAAAAATGACCCTTTTTTTGAAAAGTGCTTAGCTGTAGTTTTTGAACCCTAGCTCTGCCGGCACCTAGGGACACCTAGCAAACCTATACATTTTTGAAAACTAGACACCCAGGGGAATACAGGATGGGGTGACTTGACTGGCTCTCACCAGGTTCTGTTACCCAGAATCCCTTGCAAACCTAAAAAAGTGTAAGAAAAACACATTTTCCTCACTTTTCTGTGGTGGAAAGTTCTGGAATCTGCATGGATCCACAAAATTCCACCCACCTGCGTTCCCCAAAGTCTTCTGAGAAAAATGGCACCTCACTTGTGTGGGTAGGCCTAGTGCCCGCGACAGGAAACGACGCAAAACACAACGTGGACACACCACATTTTCACAGAGAAAAATTACCCCTTTTTGCAAAGTGCCTAGCTGTAGTTTTTTAACTCCTAGCTCTGCCGGCTCCCAGGAAACCTGGCAAACCTATACATTTTTGAAATCTAGACACCCAGGGGAATCCAGGATGGGGTGACTTGACTGGCTCTCACTAGGTTCTGTTACCCAGAATCCCTTGCAAACCTAAACAATTGTAAAAAAAAACACATTTTCCTCACTTTTCTGTGGTGGAAAGTTCTGGAATCTGCGTGGATCCACAAAATTCCACCCACCCCGCATTCCCCAAAGTCTTCCGAGAAAAATGGTACCTCACTTGTGTGGGTAGGCCTAGTGCCCGCGACAGGAAACAGCGCAAAACACAACGTGGACACACCACATTTTCACAGTGAAAAATGACCCTTTTTTGAAAAGGGCTTAGCTGTAGTTTTTGAACCCTAGCTCTGCCGGCACCTAGGGAAACCTAGCAGACCTATACATTTTTTAAATCTAGACACCCAGGGGAATCCAGGATGGGGTGACTTGACTGGCCCTCACTAGGTTCTGGTACCCAGAATCCCTTGCAAACCTAAACAATTGTCAAAAAAAACACATTTTCCTCACTTTTCTGTGGTGGAAAGTTCTGGAATCTGCGTGGATCCACAAAATTCCACCCACCCCGCATTCCCCAAAGTCTTCCGAGAAAAATGGTACTTCCCTTGTGTGGGTAGGCCTAGTGCCCGTGACAGGAAACAGCGCAAAACACAATGTGTACACACCACATTTTCACAGTGAAAAATGACCCTTTTTTTGAAAAGTGCTTAGCTGTAGTTTTTGAACCCTAGCTCTGCCGGCACCTAGGGACACCTAGCAAACCTATACATTTTTGAAAACTAGACACCCAGGGGAATACAGGATGGGGTGACTTGACTGGCTCTCACCAGGTTCTGTTACCCAGAATCCCTTGCAAACCTAAAAAAGTGTAAGAAAAACACATTTTCCTCACTTTTCTGTGGTGGAAAGTTCTGGAATCTGCATGGATCCACAAAATTCCACCCACCTGCGTTCCCCAAAGTCTTCTGAGAAAAATGGCACCTCACTTGTGTGGGTAGGCCTAGTGCCCGCGACAGGAAACGACGCAAAACACAACGTGGACACACCACATTTTCACAGAGAAAAATTACCCCTTTTTTGCAAAGTGCCTAGCTGTAGTTTTTTAACCCTAGCTCTGCCGGCTCCCAGGGAAACCTGGCAAACCTATACATTTTTGAAATCTAGACACCCAGGGGAATCCAGGATGGGGTGACTTGACTGGCTCTCACTAGGTTCTGTTACCCAGAATCCCTTGCAAACCTAAACAATTGTAAAACAAAACACATTTTCCTCACTTTTCTGTGGTGGAAAGTTCTGGAATCTGCGTGGATCCACAAAATTCCACCCACCCCGCATTCCCCAAAGTCTTCCGAGAAAAATGGTACCTCACTTGTGTGGGTAGGCCTAGTGCCCGCGACAGGAAACAGCGCAAAACACAACGTGGACACACCACATTTTCACAGTGAAAAATGACCCTTTTTTTGAAAAGTGCTTAGCTGTAGTTTTTGAACCCTAGCTCTGCCGGCACCTAGGGAAACCTAGCAAACCTATACATTTTTGAAATCTAGACACCAAGGGGAATCCAGGATGGGGTGACTTGACTGGCTCTCACTAGGTTCTGTTATCCAGAATCCCTTGCAAACCTAAACAATTGTCAAAAAAAACACATTTTCCTCACTTTTCTGTGGTGGAAAGTTCTGGAATCTGCGTGGATCCACAAAATTCCACCCACCCCGCATTCCCCAAAGTCTTCCGAGAAAAATGGTACCTCACTTGTGTGGGTAGGCCTAGTGCCCGCGACAGGAAACAGCGCAAAACACAACGTGGACACACCACATTTTCACAGTGAAAAATGACCCTTTTTTGAAAAGGGCTTAGCTGTAGTTTTTGAACCCTAGCTCTGCCGGCACCTAGGGAAACCTAGCAGACCTATACATTTTTGAAATCTAGACACCCAGGGAATCCAGGATGGGGTGACTTGACTGGCTCTCACTAGGTTCTGTTACCCAGAATCCCTTGCAAACCTAAACAATTGTCAAAAAAACACATTTTCCTCACTTTTCTGTGGTGGAAAGTTCTGGAATCTGTGTGGATCCACAAAATTCCACCCACCCCGCATTCCCCAAAGTCTTCCGAGAAAAATGGTACCTCACTTGTGTGGGTAGGCCTAGTGCCCGCGACAGGAAACAGCGCAAAACACAACGTGGACACACCACATTTTCACAGTGAAAAATGACCCTTTTTTGAAAAGTGCTTAGCTGTAGTTTTTGAACCCTAGCTCTGCCGGCACCTAGGGAAACCTAGCAAACCTATACATTTTTGAAATCTAGACACCCAGGGGAATCCAGGATGGGGTGACTTGACTGGCCCTCACTAGGTTCTGGTACCCAGAATCCCTTGCAAACCTAAACAATTGTCAAAAAAAACACATTTTCCTCACTTTTCTGTGGTGGAAAGTTCTGGAATCTGCGTGGATCCACAAAATTCCACCCACCCCGCATTCCCCAAAGTCTTCCGAGAAAAATGGTACTTCCCTTGTGTGGGTAGGCCTAGTGCCCGTGACAGGAAACAGCGCAAAACACAATGTGTACACACCACATTTTCACAGTGAAAAATGACCCTTTTTTTGAAAAGTGCTTAGCTGTAGTTTTTGAACCCTAGCTCTGCCGGCACCTAGGGACACCTAGCAAACCTATACATTTTTGAAAACTAGACACCCAGGGGAATACAGGATGGGGTGACTTGACTGGCTCTCACCAGGTTCTGTTACCCAGAATCCCTTGCAAACCTAAAAAGTGTAAGAAAAACACATTTTCCTCACTTTTCTGTGGTGGAAAGTTCTGGAATCTGCATGGATCCACAAAATTCCACCCACCTGCGTTCCCCAAAGTCTTCTGAGAAAAATGGCACCTCACTTGTGTGGGTAGGCCTAGTGCCCGCGACAGGAAACGACGCAAAACACAACGTGGACACACCCCAATTTCACTGTGAAAATGACCCTTTTTTGGCAAAGTGCCTAGCTGTAGTTTTTGAACCCTAGCTCTGCCGGCACCTAGGGAAACCTACCAAACCCACACATTTCTGAAAAGTAGACACATGGGAGATTTCAGGGAGGTATGGCTTGCGTGGATCCCCCAATGTTTTCTTACCCAGAATCCCCCAGAAACCTGAAATTTTGCTGAAAAAATCACTTTTTTCACACATTATGTGTGGGAAAGTTGTGGCATCACCGGGCTGACACAAATTTCCTACCACCCAACATTGCCCCAGGTCTCCCGATAAAATGGTGCCTCACTCGGGTGGGAGGCCCAAGTACCCGCGACAGGCAAGGGCCCAAAACGTATTGAGGCTGACATCAAAAATGCCTATCACAAAACGACCTGGTTTTGCCAGGGAGTCCCATGACTTTTGGCCCGGAGCTCGGCGGCCACCTAGGGAAACCTACCAAACCCACACATTTCTGAAAAGTAGACACCCGGGGAATTCCAGGGAGGTATGGCTTGCGTGGATCCTACAACGTTTTCTTACCAGAATCCCCTGCAAACCTGAAATGTTGCTGAAAAAATCACTTTTTTCACACATTTTTGTGTGGGAAAGTTGTGGCATCACTGGGATGACACAAATTTCCTACCACCCAGCATTCCCCAGGTCTCCCGATAAAAATGGTGCCTCACTCGGGTGGGAGGCCCAAGTACCCGCGACAGGCAAGGGCCCAAAACATTTTGTGATAGGCAATTTCAATGTTGCCTCAATACGTTTTGGGCCCATGCCTGTCGCATGCATCTGGGCCTCCCACCCGAGTGAGGCACCATTTTTATCGGGAGACCTGGGGAACGCTGGGTGGTAGGAAATTTGTGTCAGCCTGGTGATGCCACAACTTTCCCACACAAAAATGTGTGAAAAAGTGATTTTTTCAGCAACATTTCAGGTTTGCAGGGATT
Source organism: Calotriton arnoldi (assembly GCA_963921515.1). Lineage (NCBI taxonomy): Eukaryota > Metazoa > Chordata > Amphibia > Caudata > Salamandridae > Calotriton > Calotriton arnoldi. The sequence continues at coordinate 1,733,361 of CAWUFW010000240.1, forward strand.
CTGGGTAAGAAAGTGTTGGTGGATCCACGCAAGCCATACCTCCCTGGAATCCCCGGGTGTCTACTTTTCAGAAATGTGTGGGTTTGCTAGGTTTCCTAGGTGTCCGCCGAGCCCGGGCCAAAAAGTCATGGGACCCCTTGCAAAACCAGGTCGTCTTCTGATAGGCAATTTTGATGTCGCCTCAATACGTTTTGGGCCCATGCCTGTCGCGGCGTACTTGGGCCTCCCACCCGAGTGAGGCACCATTTTTATCGGGAGACCTGGGGGAACGCTGGGTGGTAGGAAATTTGTGTCAGCCTGGTGATGTCACAACTTTCCCACACAAAAATGTGTGAAAAAAGTGATTTTTTCAGCAAAATGTAAGGTTTTTGGGGGATTCTGGGTAAGAAAACGTTGGGGGATCCACACAAGCCATAGGAATAATTTGAGGGTCCTAGGAATTCCGGAAGGGCTTGAAGGGTCTGATCCCCGGGCATATGTAGTAGAGCTGCTAAAATCTTCATTTCCAGAGCTGGCAGAATGGAATTGGGCAGCAGAAGTTCAGAGAGCCCACCGCACTCCCTTTAAACTTAGACCTCACTCGAAAGAAGGAGCCCTGCCCCGAGCAATTCTTGTGTATTTCGGTAATTTTTTATTGCGGCAATTAATTTCTTTTCAGAAATGTGTGGGTTTGGTAGGTTTCCCTAGGTGGCCGCCGAGCCCCGGGCCAAAGAGTCATGGGACCCCCCTTGCAAAACCAGGTCGTTTTCTGATAGGCAATTTTGATGTTGCCTCAATACGTTTTGGGCCCTTGCCTGTCGCGCGTACTTGGGCCTCCCACCCGAGTGGGGCACCATTTTTATCGGGAGACCTGGGGGAACGCTGGGTGGTAGGAAATTTGTGTCAGCCCGGTGATGCCACAACTTTCCCACACAAAAATGTATGAAAAAAGTGATTTTTTCTGTAAAATGTCAGGTTTCGGGGGGATTCTGGGTAAGAAAACGTTGGTGGATCCACGCAAGCCATACCTCCCTGGAATTCCCCGGGTGTCTACTTTTCAGAAATGTGTGGGTTTGGTAGGTTTCCCTAGGTGGCCGCCGAGCACCGGGCAAAAAGTCATGGGAACCCCCTTGCAAAACCAGGTCGTTTTGTGATAGGCTATTTTGATGTCACCTCAATACATTTTGGACCCTTGTCTGTCGCGGGTACTTGGGCCTCCCACCCGAGTGAGGCACCATTTTAATCGGGAGACCTGGGGCAATGCTGGGTGGTAGGAAATTTGTGTCAGCCCAGTGATGCCACAACTTTCCCACACAAAAATGTGTGAAAAAAGTGATTTTTTCATCAAAATTTCAGGTTTCTGGGGGATTCTGGGTAAGAAAACGTTGGGGGATCCACGCAAGCCATACCTCCCTGGAATCCCCCGGGTGTCTAGTTTTCAGAAATGTGTGGGTTTGGTAGGTTTCCCTAGGTGGCCGCGGAGCCCCGGGCCAAAAAGTCATGGGACCCCCCCTTGCAAAACCAGGTCGTTTTGTGATAGGCAATTTTGATGTCACCTCAATACGTTTTGGGCCCTTGCCTGTCGCGGGTACTTGGGCCTCCCACCCGAGTGATGCACCGTTTTTATCGGGAGACCTGGGGGAACGCTGGGTGGTAGGAAATTTGTGTCAGCCCGGTGATGCCACAACTTTCCCGGAGAAAAATGGCGGCTGGCTAGAGGGCTGGTCGCGAGCTCCCGTGGCTCGCAGGCATACAAGGAAGGCAGCGATATTATCGGGCGGAAAAGAAAAAAAAGAATGAAGTAGAGGACTCACGTTGAACAAACAGCGGTTGCGGTATGCCCCCTGGGTCGGAGCAGAGAGAGGGGATCGACGTGGTGAGGCCGGTACCAACTTTAGGCAGTGGAACGAAGTCTGGCTCGGTGTGGGCGCAAGCGGTGCTGGTGCTGCGCTCTAGCAGGAGAGCAGCCTCCAAGGTTTCCTTCCAGGGGAGAGCTCGGGTCAGCCCCGGCAGCGCCAGTACCTGCAAAGACAACGTGACATACAGGGAGGCAGACAGAGAGGTTTTGGGAAACGGCTCAGCAACGGCGCCCAGGAGGGAGAAGGTTGCAAGCAAAGGGCTGGACGGTAATCTGGAGAGCAGAAGGCAGCGAACGAGGGTAAGTGTGCAGGCTGAAGGGGAGGTGTCCTCCTCCAAACAGAGCAGAAAGGGGGAAAGCCAGGACCAGGTCAAATCCATCTGGAGACCCAAAATAGGCAGACGCAAGATCTTACAGTGAATAGGGGGTTGAGATACTGCCTGAGGAGTAGGGGACTGGCAGCAAGCTTAATAACTGCCCCAGAATTAGTTAGCAATACTGTTATTGCCGTAACTGCCTTTAAAAAACAAAATAGTGGTAAAAGCGTAAAGCTGGCTACTCCTCCTCAAGTCCCAGTTACTGCCCCCACCTCAGTCTCAGCAAAGACAAGAACAGCAGGCTCAAAAGTAAAGATAACGCCCTCTCTCCGATCATATTTTAAAGTGAAGCAAACACTCCCAAGTGAGACAGCAGTAATAGAAAGAGAGCCAAAAGAAGGGAAACCAGCAATGACAGAGATTAGCCCTGTGATTGACTCAGCGATGGAGACCAGTCCTGTGGACGATTTTCCGACAAGCAAGAACAGATTTGAGGTCCTTGAGGTGGTCGAAACCACAGGGGGGGAACCCATATTGGGCTCCTTGGAGAAAGGTGGTCAACTCAATTCAAAGGGTGATCAAACAAGGGGTACAGACATATTAATTGAGACATTGATCACAGAAATGAGAGAGAACTTTGCGATCTCAGAAAAAAATCAACAAAGGATTCAGGGAGCCTGCGAAGCAGTGGAAACCAAAATTAACTCTATAATGGAACGCATCATCGTAGTGGAATCCACAGTGGAAGAAATGGGCAAAAGTGTAGAATCGAACAAGGTGGAAATACAGGCACTGAAAGAAAGTGAAAAGGAACTCAGGGGTAAAATTGAGTCAATGGAAAATCAGGCAAGACGAAATAATCTAAGAGGCCTAAAAGTTCCGGAAGGACAAGAGGGCAATGATATTAAAGGCTATATGATAACACTTCTAAAGGAGTTTTTTCCATGGATTGAAACAAAAGAGCTGGCGGAGGACATACAGAGGGTACATAGGGACCCGTTTGGCAAAGGTAAACCTAGGAAAAACCCGAGAAAGATTTTGATCAATTTTAGAACATACACCCTGAAAGAGAGAATACTGAGTGAGGGAATAAGAGCTGGATCTTACAAAAAAATGATTGGGCCTTCAAAATAAGATCAGATATCTCTAAAGCAACGCTGGATAGACAGTGGGAGTTAGGGCAATTTATGCAGGAGTTAAGATCCCTGGGGACAACAGTGCAGTTGAAATTCCCAGCATCCCTGAGAATAATGTGGGGCAACCAGATGTTTAACCTGAAAGAACCAAAGGAAGTAGAGTCCTTAATAATCTGAATCAAAGCCCAGAAAGTATAAAGAATAGCCTGTAGAGCCCGGGTTCAAATAGGCGAGATATATCGCCAAAGAGATAGAGGGAGGTTTCTCCATGGGAGGGTGAGGGTGAGGGTGGGGAAGGGGGAGGGATCACAGTTATAGAAATAAGTTCACAGAAGGTGTGGGAGCATATAGGGAAAAAATTCAAAAAAATGGTCCGACTTGTGCAAGAATAGGTGATACAAAAAAGAACAAAATTGTAGGTCATGGGGGTTAACATCCTAACATGGAATGTAAATGGATTGAGGGTCAGAGGTAGAAGGTATAGAATATTGGAGTATCTAAAAAATATAAAGAGTGATATAATAATTTTACAAGAAACACACCTCCTGAAGAAGGAGTGGGTAGAAATTTTGAAGAAACAAAAATGGGTGGATGTTTATACATGTACAGATCAGGCCTGCTGTGTCAAGGGAGTGTGCATCATTTTTAAAAGATCGGCGAGGGCGATAATAGAATCATCTCATAGTGATTTGAAAGGAAGATGGTCCGTAGCAAAAGTTCGCCTGAGCGGGGTTAGCTGTATAATTGCTGGATACTATGGCCCAAATTTGGACGACCCAACAGCAATGCAGGAATTATATACATATCTTTTAGATACTTCATCACAAATTATAATTGGAGGGGATTTTAACTTGGTCATAGATCCCAGGAAAGCTAGGCTGCCAATTAGGAATACCTTAACCCTGCCAAGAATGAGAAGTTGCTTAAAGCTTTATTTAGAAGATTTAGGCTTGATAGACATCTGGCGAGAAAAAGGAATAAAATCTCACAAGTTTACTTTTAAGAATAAGAAATTGGGCCACTCATCAAGAATTGATTACTTCCTAGTAGATAAGACTCTATGTAATAAAGTAAAGAGGGTTGAACACCTCCCGGCGCACCTATCAGACCACTCAGCAGTACAGATGGAGGTGTGCCTGCAGAATACACAAGATACTCCTAGGTGGACGCTAGACAGAACGCTGCTCCTTGACCCAGAGATAGTAGATAATTTGAAGGTGGAAACAAAGATCTTTTTCACAATAAATACAAAGGAGACATCGAATCAGGTGCGGCGGGATGCATACAAGGCCACAATAAGAGGAATTTTAACAAGCAAAGGGGCCTACAAACATAAGAAGTTTAAGAATAAGATAAATGAGATAGAAAGGGGTATTATGATCTTAGACAGGAGAATGGGTGAGGAGAATAATACACATAATATTGAAGAATTAGAAGGGGAAAGGAATATGCTAAGGGACGAGCTCAATGACATTCTTGAAATTAGAATCAAAGATAAATGGGAGGCTAGCAAACTTGCCCACTATCATTATGGTGAGGGCTGTGGCAAAATCTTGGCCTGGAAAACCAAGACAGAACAAAGCCGTAACAAAATTTTTAGAATACAGGAGGATAGTCAAGTGGCATTGAGTACAGACGAAGCAGAGATCAGGAGGGCGTTCAGTAGTTTTTTCGAGAACTTATACACTGAGGACACAAGGGCCGATGAACAACAGATTGAAGATTATCTCAAGAACTGGATAAAGCAAGAGCTACCAGAAAATTGCAGGGTCAGACTTAATGCTAAAGTAACAGAAGGAGAAGTAATGGAGATAGTAAAAGAATTAAAAAATGCGAAAGCAGCAGGGCCAGATGCGCTGCCAAATGAGTTCTATAAATCCTTAAAAGAAGAGCTAGCCCCACAGTTGACGGTATTATTCAATGAGTTACTCATAGAAGGACAGGAACTGCCTAAATCATGGGAAGAAGCAACAATATGCATCTTATTGAAACCAGGGAAGGACCAAAAAAGGTGTGAGTCTTATAGGCCACTGTCTTTATTAAACAGTGATTATAAGATATACACTCAAATACTCGCAAAAAGATTGGGTCAGGTAGTCGGCACCTTAATACATGAGGATCAAAAAGGATTTATAAGGGGCAGACATATACATGAATTAACACACGAGTTGGTGGGTGCAATAGATGTGGCCAACAAGGAAAGATCTCCGCTATCTATAATCACATTCGATGCTGCCAAAGCTTTCGATAGGGTTAGTTGGTTCTATTTGCACAAAGTGTTAGAAAAATACAATCTGGGAAGCAGTTATATAGGGGCTGTAAAGACTCTATATAGGAACCCTACAGCATGTGTATTAGTAAATGGTACACTCACGAACAAAATAAATATTAGGAGGGGAACAAGACAGGGATGCCCCTCTTCCCACTACTGTTTGACTTGTATATAGAGCCCCTAGCAAATGCATTGAGGCTAAATCAGTTGATAACCCCTTTAGGTATAAAACATGGATTAAGAAGGTCGCACTGTATGCAGATGACCTAATGATATTCACGGACAACCTGGAAGAAACATTGCCGAACACAATAGAGGTGCTTGAAGCATTTGGGAAAATATCTGGATATCAGATAAATCAACAGAAAACGGAGGTCATGCAGTGGAACATCCAGAGTGACATCCCACTAGTGAAGCAACAGATAAGGTACCTAGGGATCCAGGTAGTAGGCGAGATTGGGAAAATCGCTCAAGTAAATTTCAACAGAGTCCTGGCAGAATCTAAGAAGCTGTTGAATGCATGGAAAAATTTACCATTGTCCTTCCTGGGCCGCTCCAACTTAATAAAGATGATGATACTCCCCAAGTTCACATACATTTTTAACACCATACCTCTGGAATTTAGGAGAGAGTGGTTCAACAAGATACAGGGAGATATTAGTAGCTTTATCTGGGCATCAAGAGGAGTAAGAATAGCCTGGAAAAAGATTAGGAGAAGGAAGGAACACAGTGGGTTTGCTAGTCCAGACATGTACCAGTACTATAGGGCCTTTCACTTTAAGAATATCAGAGTGTTGTTTAAAGAACAACAACAATACCCAACCTATTTGCAAGCCATGACAATGTCGGAAGGAAGCCATTTTCTATATAAATTTGGTAACCCAAAATAAAAAATAAAAATTAAACTAAAGACACTAGAGGCAGCTGCTAAACTATGGTATCAGGCCAGACGTACATGGAAAATCCCGTACTATAGTGACAATGCCCCAATTTGGGACTCACCAGGAACGCCAGAATGCTTAAGAGACACGTTATCGACACCGCTGAGATCAGGGGGAGTAGAGAAATGGGGTCAGATAATAACAGGGAAATCGTCAGTCGGATGGAACGAATTATCACAGCTGACCGATGGGACAATTTCTAAATTTAAATTTTACCAACCATCAAGCTGGATAAAGACTCTAGGGAAGGACGATACAGGAAATCCGGAAATAGAAACAAAAATCCAAGGGGGAGCAATGAAGAAAGAAGTAGCACATTGGTATTGGTCTTTCATATCAGCAGGAGAAGAAGATTTCGGCCTACCCATAGAGATCTGGGGAAAGGACCTGCCTACGCTGGATATACAGAATTTATGGCAAGTATCAATGTCTACATGCTGGCATATAGTCAAATCTGCTCCACTAAAAAGGAATCATTTATTCACATTACATAGAGTCTATTGGACACCGAAGAAGTTGTCCAAGCTGTCGAGGGGCGAGACAAAAAAGTGTCCCAAGTGTGGTGAGGAGAGAGCGGACGATGTCCATATGTTCTGGAGATGCCCCAAACTACAAGCCTTCTGGGAAGAAGTGGTTAAAACTCTCTCAGAAGTACTACAGCAGAACATAGAGGTAAGCCTGGGGCTAATTATGTTTGGGGTTAGGAATACGAACGGTAAAGGTAATAGGGAAGGACTTAGTCTAAACAAAAAACAAAATAGCTTACTATTCCTTTTAATATTATTAGCAAGGCGGGAGATATGCATAAAATGGATATATCAGGACCCGCCAACACTAGCAGAATGGGTGGGATCAGTCATTAGGACAAATAAATTTGAACGGGCATGTACACGTAGTAAGAGGTTAGAATTTTGGGACATCTGGGAAAGATATAGAGGTAGTCTGATATGCTGAAATAAAGTGATGTAAAAATATGGTCCAATGATTAAGCAAAACAGCAATAAGAGTGACCTGGAAACTGTTGGTGCAGATATCACTCTCAGAGAAGGAAGTATGGGAAGAGGTGTGGAAGAGGGGCCCAAGGGGCAGTTGGGACACCCACATGCACTAAACCACTCCGTGGAAAGTGTATGTTGGGGAAAGAGACTGGCCGATGCGGAACAAAAGCCAGGGCCCCTCGACCATGGAAAATCCTGCTCTCTCAACTAATCCTGTTTTATTGCACAATGAGGACTAAAAAAAAACAACAACAAAAAAAAAACGTTGGGGGATCCACGCAAGCCATACCTCCCTGGAATCCCCCGGGTGTCTAGTTTTCAGAAATGTGTGGGTTTGGTAGGTTTCCCTAGGTGGCCGCCGAGCCCCGGGCCAAAAGTCATGGGACCCCCCTCGCAAAACCAGGTCGTTTTGTGATAGGCAATTTTGATGTCACCTCAATACGTTTTGGGCCCTTGCCTGTCGCGTGGTACTTGGGCCTCCCACCCGAGTGATGCACCGTTTTTATCGGGAGACCTGGGGGAACGCTGGGTGGTAGGAAATTTGTGTCAGCCCGGTGATGCCACAACTTTCCCACACACAAATGTGTGAAAAAAGTGATTTTTCTGTAAAATTTCAGGTTTCTGGGGGATTCTGGGTAAGAAAACGTTGGTGGATCCACGCAAGCCATACCTCCCTGGAATCCCCCGGGTGTCTAGTTTTCAGAAATGTGTGGGTTTGGTAGGTTTCCCTAGGTGGCCGCCGAGCCCCGGGCCAAAAAGTCATGGGATCCCCCTTGCAAAACCAGGTCGTCTTCTGATAGGCAATTTTGATGTCGCCTCAATACGTTTTGGGCCCTTGCCTGTCGCGGGTACTTGGGCCTCCCACCCGAGTGATGCACCGTTTTTATCGGGAGACCTGGGGGAACACTGGGTGGTAGGAAATTTGTTTCAGCCCGGTGATGCCACAACTTTCCCACACACAAATGTGTGAAAAAAGTGATTTTTTCAGCAAAATTTCAGGTTTCTGTGGGATTCTGGGTAAGAAAACGTTGGGGGATCCACGCAAGCTATACTTCCCTGGAATCCCCCGGGTGTCTAGTTTTCAGAAATGTGTGGGTTTGGTAGGTTTCCCTAGCTGGCCACCGAACCCGGGGCCAAAAACTCATGGGACCCCCCTTGAAACCAGGTTGGTTTGTGATAGGTAATTTTGATGTCGCCTCACTAGGTTTTGGGCCCTTGCCTGTCGCGGGTACTTGCCCCACCCATGCGTGTGAGGTACCATTTTTATAGGGAGACCAGGGGGAGCAGAAAGGCTGTAATGGTGGCGGGGATGTGGGCATTGGCGTGCCCACTTCGGGCAGCCCCCACCCTAAAAACAAATGCGCAAAAAAAAATCCCTGGCGTCAAGTGGGCTTTCTGCTGCCCCGGGGGGCAGATTGGGGCTACTGCCCCCATCTACCCCCAGGGGGGCAGAAAGACTGTTATGGTGGCAAGGGCATGGGGGCATTGGCGTGCCCATTTTGGGCAGCCCCCACCCTAAAAGAAATTGCACAAAAAAATCCCTGGTGTTTAGTGGGCTTTCTGCCCCCCCAGGGGGCAGATTGGGGGCTGCTGCCCCCATCTGTCTCCCAGGGGGGGCAGAAAGGCTGTAATGGTGGCGGCGGGGTGGGGGCATTGGTGTGCCCGTTTTGGGCAGCCCCACCCTAAAAAACATTGCACAAAAAAATCCCTGTCGTTTAGTGGGCTTTCTGCCCCACCGGAGGGCAGATTGGGGGCTACTGCCCCCATCTGCCTCCCAGGGGGCAGAAAGGCTGTAATGGTGGCGGGGGTGGGGGCATTGGCGTGCCCGTTTCGGGCAGCCCCCCACCCAAAACAAAACACGCCAAAAAAAATCCCTGGTGTTTAGTGGGCTTTCTGCCCCACCGGGGGGGCAGATTGGGGGCTACAGCCCCCATCTGCCCCCCACCGGGGGGCAGAAAGGCTGTAATGGTGACAGGGGGTGGGGGCATTAGCGTGCCCAATTCGGGCAGCCCCCACCCTAAAAAAAAATGCGTCCAAAAAAATCCCTGGTGTTTAGTGGGCTTTCTGCCCTCCCGGGGGGGCAGAAAGGCTGTAATGGTGGCGGGTGGGGTGGGGGCATTGGCATGCCCATTTTGGGCAGCCCCCACTCTAAAACAAATAGCACACAAAAAAATCCCTGGCATTTAGTGGGCTTTTGGCCCCCCCGGGGGGGCAGATTGGGGGCTACTGCCCCCATCTGCCTCCCAGGGGGGGCAGAAAGGCTGTAATGGTGGTGGGGGGGTGGGGGCATTAGCGTGCCCATTTCGGGCAGCCCACACCCTAAAAAAAAAATTACACAATAAATAAATCCCTGGCGTTTAGTGGGCTTTCTGCCCCCCCGGGGCGGCAGATTGGGGGCTACTGCCCCCATCTGCCTCCCAGGGGGGGCAGAAAGGCTGTAATGGTGGTGGGGGTGGGGGCATTAGCGTGCCCATTTCGGGCAGCCCCCACCCTAAAAAAAATGCGTCCAAAAAAAACCTGGTGTTTAGTGGGCTTTCTGCCCCCCCCGGGGGGGCAGAAAGGCTGTAATGGTGGCGGGTGGGGTGGGGGCATTTGCGTGCCCATTTTGGGCAGCCCCCACCCTAAAACAAATAGCACACAAAAAAATCCCTGGCATTTAGTGGGCTTTCTGCCCCTCCGGGGGGGCAGATTGGGGGCTAGTGCCCCCATCTGCCTCCCAGGGGGGGCAGAAAGGCTGTAATGGTGGCTGGGGGTGGGGGCATTGGCGTGCCCGTTTCGGGCAGCCCCCACCCTAAAAAAATGTACCAAATAAAAATCCCTGGTGTCTAGTGGGCTTTCTGCCCCCGGGGGGCAGATTGGGAGCTACTGCTCCCATCTGCCCCCAGGGGGGCAGAAAGACTGAACATTGGCAATTTGTTTGGGGGAGCAAAGCCCTTGCCCAAGGGCCGCTCCCCCTCCCTGGTGCCTTAGTGGGTGGATCCCTGCTTGGGGATCGCCCTCCTGGGGCGATCCCCAAGCAGGGATCCACTGGGAGAGGTACCATTGGAAAGGGAGATTCTCCCCTTTCCAATGATACCTCTCCCGTCTTTCTACGTGCTCAGGGGCTGAGATAGCCCCCTGAGCATGTAGAAAGTGAAACTGAAATGAGCCTAAAGGCTCATTTTAGTTTCGTTTCCAGTGAAATGAAGTCAGCACGACGTGCGCGCTGATCTTCATTTCACTGAAAGGGAGGGGGCCTCGGGAGCTGGGAAGCTCTTCCCCAGCTCCCGAGGCTGTGGGGAGAAAGGGAAATCCCTCTGCTGTCTGCAGCAGAGGGATTTCATGCTCCTGGCCTCATGACGGAATGGTTCCTTCATGAGCACAGGGGCACCGATGCTCATGACGGAACCATTCCGTCATGAGCATCGAAGGGGTTAATAATAATAATTAACGTTATTAATTGTTTTTACGACTAATCAACATTTTGCATCTTTTATATTTTTGGTAACTGGCAATCTATGTGCAAAACTAACTTATTTACAATTGTAAAAGTGGAATAACATTAACATAATGGTTTACGTACTAATTAGAGTGATATTGCATGATTTGTGCTATGCAGAAAATTGTATTGTGGCAAAAAGAATGCGGATGGTAAGTAAACATAGCTTTACATGTCGCTTTTGCTAGGTAACACCTAATTGGGGTATGTAGAATGACGGGTGGGAAACGAAAAGGCTTATTTTCTTTATTTTTAATTATGATTGTGTTTGTTTTCATGATAGTTCGTTCGGGCCTGCTAGGCCGTGCTGTAAAAATGGCTGCCGAGGCAGATGGGCTTAATGCGCAAGTGCAAAATGGCTTCCAAGCGGAAGAAAAGCTGCAGAAACATATCACGTGATTGCTTGTAGAGCCCAGAATGAAAAGGATCAAGGGCAGCATGACCTGTCACCAAAACGAGTGCCAAGAAGGACTCAGCGAGAATGTATGAGAATCAAAGATGCAGCTGTGAATTAACAATGAACTGTTTTAAATAAGGATACAAAAGAAGATACATGTGAGGAACTGTCAATCGGATTGGTAATGTCCTAAAACCGTGTGAAAGGACAAAATTATAAACATTTTCGGAACTGGTTTAAGCATGGAGGGCAATGAGGAGATGCTTGCCACCCCTCCAATGGACCAATTAGCGTGAATCTCGCCCCCAAAGATTGAAACATTTCTGTTTAGTAAGCTAGTAATAGGGTATAAGAGGACCTACTCTTAAGTAGGAGGAGTGCTATTCATACATAATTTTTGAGCACTGGACGTTGACGCTGGAGAACTGCTGCTATTTTCCATAGGCCATTTCTTTTTAATATAATTAATCTTTTTGCTTTAAATCTGAATGGGAAGGAACGAGATCGTTGCGGGAAACCTGTATAGGTGGTCCGTCGAGGAGGCCTGTTTAGCGGGACAGACAGTCAGTTTTTGGGAGTTCAATGCTGTGATCTACAATTTATCTGCTGTGGCAAACTTTATTTTTCATCTAAAAAGGGTATGCATAAAATCTTTTAAAGTTAATTTCTTATAATGATATTAAACGCATTAAACTGATTAATAAAATTGAAACTTATTCATGCATTTTAAGAAAATAGATAAACTTTATTATAATTAAAACTTCGAGTCTGTGGTTCTTTAGCTCAATAATAAGTGTAATGTTTAAGTGAATTTAGATGTGATTGAGCTGGTCTTAATCACCATCAACTGATTCCTACTAGTTGGTCCATCGACCAAAGAGCGGAATACCTTGATGTCTTAGAAACCGACAGGATCAATAACTAATTATGTATAATGTTTGAGAAATTATCTTGTCATTTTTAAAAAGGTATCCCGTCTTCTTCCAGCAGTCATAACTTTTTCTCCTAGGTGTAAGTGGATGGAATCCAGGGAATAGTTGAGTGAGTGAATGTTTATGCGGTGTTGTGGGCCCCACCGTCATATTGGTATAATTGTTAAAAGAGTGTTTTCAACCTGGATGTCATGTCCAAAGGAGAAGAAATTATATTAGTAGCGCTGGATCAGATTTCTTGGTAGCAGAGTTATGGTTACTATAGATTAGTTTGGTGATTATTGATTATTTCATGTCTAACACGTCATGTTGAGTTGTATTACGTTATATGTAAGTCGAAAATTTTGAAGCTTCCGGGAAGTAGGAAGTGGACACGTGTGGCAAGAGAAGTCACATGGAATAGTGCATTGTCTGGTTTTCAAATTGGTGATAACACAGGTTGTGTTATGATAGGGACATTTTCTGTATAAAACGTGTATGAGTGAAATAGCAACCGGTTTTCTTGTGAAACTCTGGCCTTAATTCTGATTGTTGCGTTAGTGTGAGATGCGCTGAGATAGGTCTGAAAAGCAGTGACGTAGAACCTTCGGATTGGTGCGTTGGTGTGAGACGCGCTGGGATAGGTCCGAATAGCACATAGAGATCAGAGCAGAGTTACGAGCTTGCAGAAGGGAAAGAAATCGTGAAATATGGCTTATTATGAATATGGTAGAGAGAAACCGCCATGGATGGCGAAAATTAAGAACTTCTTTAAGAAAGACAAAAAGGTAGTGACTAGAGAGGGACAGGTAATTCCTCCGCCGAAAATACCAGCTTCGCATATGATGCTGAAATATGGTTATCATACTTGCATTTGGTTAGAAAATTGGACAAAATATACTCAGAATGATGGAGTATTAGCTTTTCCAGAGAATGGTTTGTTTAGCATAGCTGTACTTCGAAATTTGAGAGAGAAAATGACGAAGCTTGAGCCAAAACCTAGACCGACACAGTTTGAAGCGTTAGGTGAGTGGGAAGACGAGATGTATGAACGAGAAAGATACAGAGGTGCAAAGAATCATAGTTTAGTTCCTGGAAGGTTGTGGGGAGTGAATCATGAGGACAGAATGAAGCGTTGGAGATATGCTAATATGACAGAAGGGTTGTTTCCAGCATTTACAGTTGAAGAGGGTACAGGAAAGAAGTGTGCAGAGAAAAGGAAACATACAGTTACAGAAAGATACAGGTATGGAGGTAGCGAGACAGAGGATGAGTTGCTGGAAGACATTTTAAACAGAAATCCACCTCCATATCAACAGAATTCTGCGGTGGTGACACCTAATGCACCGCCAATGGAAACTGGGAGGAATAAAAGTCCAGAACGAAGATATGAGATAAATAGGTCAAATGAACAGCTAAAAACCCCACAAAGTGAAAAATGTGACAGCGACAATGCAGCCGAGTTAGCAAAAACTACAAAAGAATTAACTGAGAAAATAAGAGAGTTAACCATGAACATGGAAGCTGGGACTGTGCCAGTGACAATAGGACCAGTAATACCAGTTTTTGAGAACCAGAAAATAGATGAGCATTCCCTAGTCATCCCCATGAACTCAAATTTGCAAAGAATGAGAGAAGGAATGGAACTAGAAAATGAAGGGGCAAGAAATTTGGTCAGTTCATATAGACCGAGCCCACCTACTAACTTGACAGTAAATGAGAGTGAGATAAGGAGGATTCCTATGGGAAGCGAGTCTGAATCAGAAACACCAGAGAGGAATAGAAATTGGATAGAAATAAATAATACACCTGTAGGTCCAACTCCAGACGAATTAAGTGAATGGATGAGAAATTTGCAAAAGAAAGAGACAGAACCGAAACCATTAGATGTAATTAGGCTAAAGATAGATATGGAAGAATTAATTTTAGGGACTATCGGTACAGAAAAATTGAAAACATACCAGGACGACGAGATAATGTTCTTGTGCAAGAGCATTACTTGGAGAGCTAGAAATCTACATGACAAATTGGAAGAGACAGCGAATGAACTAGGAGTGGAATTTGTAAAAGTCAGGAGTTTGGAGAAACCGTATAGGGTAGATTTTTGTGAGAAAGATATAGAAAATCTGAACACATCAGGACGGATAACCCAGATAAAATAATTGATTGTTTTGCTGAGAAAATGGGGTGATGTGGACAGATGGAGAAGCAGGTGGACTAAAAGGAATGAGAGAATAGCCGACAAAGCGTCTTTGGCCTTTGCGGTGACAGACAAGGAATCGGTTGTAAGGGAGTATCCGATGAGAGAAACCCCAGGAGGTAGTTATGTACATGTCCCCTGGTCCAGACAAGACATACTGTCATTTACAAATGACTTTCCAAAATTGAGAGAAAAACCTGTAGAATGGTACAGACAACTAGAAAGGTTTGTGAAAGTTTCAAAGGTGTTGTGGGTAGATTTGGATGGATTATTTGACATAGTAGTGCCAGCTGATTTATGGACAGAATGTAAAATTACCATTGATTGGCCAACCGTAGAATACCCAAGAGATGCAAAAACAGGAGCGCCAGGACCAGAGGTGATGAGGAAATATGATCAGGTTATTACCTTTTTGAAAAACAAAATTCCACCCAAAGAAACTGATTGGGTAAAAATTGACAGAACTACGCAGGAGAGTAAGGAATCTGTACATTCTTACTATGAGAGGCTACTTTTGGTTTTCAAACAGTATAGCGGTTATGAGACTCTGAATGAGAAGGACATGAGTCATTTTGTATATAGATTTGTTTATGGGTTGAAACCAGAAATAAGCGAAATGATAAAACAGCATTTGATATGCTGGCAGAATAGTACAGTGGAGGAAGTGTTGAGGTATGCCAAGTATTGTAGTGATGACATTGAATGTAGACAGCGTAAATTAAAGGAGAAAGCAATGTGGGCGCAAGTGAAAGTTGCAGAAAAACAAGAAGCTCAACTGAATAATCAGAGTAATGAGGCAGGACAAACTAAATCTAAACCGAATATCGGTAAAGGCAAAGGCCAAATGAGCATAGAAGAAGCAAAGAAGAAGTGGCCATGTCACAACTGCGGAAAGTTAGGGCATTGGAGAAACGAGTGTAAATTTCCTCCAAAAGCTAATACGGAAAATCAATCATTAAATCCACAGGTGCAGAGTGAGGTGAGTTACCAACAGCTGCAGCAACCGCAGGTAGTTGCTCAGCAGAGTCAGGTGCCACAACCACCACTTCCCAAGAGTGTAAATCCACAGAGATACAGTGCAGAGACAGGATTCTACGGAGGAGAGCAGGTAACACAATTGCCGCGCGCAGCTGCGATAACGCAGTATTGGTTACGACAGGATGGGAATGAATCGGATGAAAGTTTATGACGGTGCCTAGGAGAGGGGGAAGAGTGCGTACTTGGCGCAACTCTAGAGGTAGATGGGTCAGGTCCATTTGTGGATGGAGAAGTGAATGGTGCAAATGTAACATTCCTTGTGGACACTGGAGCTACCCGTTCTACTGTTAGATCAGTGGAAATTCCAAACCTTCCTCTCTCAGGTGAATATATCCAAGTCATTGGTGTTTCAAATCAGCAAATTAAGGCGCCACTTACTAAATTAGTAGAAGTAAAAGTTGGACCATTCAGAGAAATGCACCGATTTGTGGTGTGTGATTGCAGTCCTGTAAATTTACTTGGACGCGATCTACTTTGCAAAATGAATTGCACCATCTATTGTACTCCGGATGGGATTGCATTTCAGACACCAGATGAAGATGTATTATATAAAATGACAATGGCAGAATTAGAGCCAGGAGTGAATGACATGTTTCCTGTGTTCGATGTAGAGAAAATTCCAATTGAGTTAAAAGAAACAGTCAAACAGGAGGTATGGGATTTTACAGGCGAAGACATTGGGTTAATGAGAGGAATAGACCCTGTTAAAATTTCTGTTAGAGAAGGAACAAATTACCCAAATACTCCACAATATAAATTGACGCCAGAAATAATTGAAGGAATAACACCTGTAATAAATAAAATGATCGAACAAGGAATTTTGAAAGAAATAATGAGCAGTCCATGTAATTCGCCTATAATGGGACTGAAAAAGCTGAATGGAACATATAGAATAGTGCAAGATTTACGGAAGGTTAATAAAATCGTTGTTCCTTGTTGCCCAATTGTACCAAACCCTGCTGTAATACTGTATCAGATTCTACATGAGGCAGAATGGTACACCGTCATTGATTTGTGCCATGCATTTTTCTCTATCCTGTTACATCCAGATAGCCAGCCATTATTTGCGTTCAGGATCAGAGAGCGTATTTTGGCATGGTGCCGAATTCCTCAGGGGTATACAGAAAGCCCCTCGATCTTTAATCAGATCCTAAAGAAAACGTTGGAAGATTTAAAAATGCCTGAAAAATCTGTGATGGTTCAGTATATTGATGACCTATTAGTGGCATCAAAAACCAGAGAAGCATGTGTTACCGACACAATTGCTTTGCTGAACCCTTTAGCAGGAGGAGGACATAAGGTGTCCCCATCAAAATTACAGTTTTGTCAACAGGAGGTTCAATACCTAGGTCATAAAATTGAAAAAGGAGTGCGAAAGGTAACGACTGAAAGAATAAAAATTATCCGAGGAATAAGAGCTCCAATGACACAAAGAGAGGTGAGAATGTTTCTGGGAATGGTTGGATATTGTCGACAGTGGATACGTGGATTTTCACTAATTGCAAAACCATTACAGCGATTGACAAAAAAGGATGTTAAAGATCCATTTGAATTGAATGATGAAGAAATGAAGGCATTCAGAGAACTAAAAACGAGACTGTGTGAAGCACCGGCACTGGGAATGCCTGACTATGAAAAAGATTTTGAGCTGTACTGTAGTGAGAGAGATGGGTGCGCACTTTCAGTTTTAGTGCAAAGACATGGAAATATGAAAAGACCTATTGCATATTTTTCAGCTGTTTTAGACCCGGTAGCAAAAGCGTTGCCTGGATGTCTGAAAGCAGTAGCTGCTACTTGTGTGAGTCTGGAGCAAAGTGAAGTTATTGTGATGGGATACCCACTGAGAGTATATGTTCCACATTTAGTCGAAATTCTCTTGACAAGAACCAAAACTCAATACATGACACATAGTCGGCTGACTAGGTATGAGAAAGTGATTTTAAGTGCAGACAATGTAACCATTGACAGATGCACAAGCGTGAATCCTTCGACATCATTGCCGGATGAAGAGAATGTGACATACAAAGATGAAGTTGATCATGATTGCTTGAACGTTCTGGAATACTGTACAAAACCAAGGCCAGATATCAGAGATGAGCCTTTGAAAGAATCAGATTATGTGATGTTTGTGGATGGTTCATGTTTGAGAACGAGTGAAGGAGTTTTGAGCGCGGCGTATGCTGTATGTACAGTAGCTACAGTAATGGAAGCATCTTGTTTGAGAGGGATACGTTCCGCCCAAGTGGCTGAACTAGTTGCTCTAATTCAGACATGCAAACTGGGAAAGAATGTTCGAATCACAGTGATCACGGATAGCCAGTATGGCTTCGGAGTGGTCCATGATTTTGGACAGATCTGGTCCCAAAGAGGTTTCTTGACGTCTGCAGGAACTCCAATCAGAAATGGTGAGTTTGTGAAGAAATTACTTGAGGCGATACAGCTGCCTAAACAGATTGCAGTGGTGAAGTGTACTGCGCACAAAAATGGGGAAGACTACATAACTGTGGGCAACAAGTATGCTGACGAGATAGCTCAGTATTGTGCTAAAAATGTAGTCTCATTGAACAGAAGGAGAGAAAGAGAGCATGTTTCATGTCCTTTGCTGTTTACTAACATTATCGAAACATGGGCTGAGGTGAGACAATTACAAGAAGCTGCAGATGATGAGGAAAAAGATAGCTGGATAAAAGCAGGATGCAGGAAAAGGGAGGAAGATGATGTTTGGGTTTATAGAGATGAAAGACCAGTTATGCCTGATGGCATGATTTCTAACATGGCACGGATGTACCATGGACAACCTCATATCGGTAGAGATGCCATGATCCGACTTTTTAGACAAACATGGTATAACCCAAAATTCAGAGCCATAGCTGAAAGTCTTTGTCAAAGATGTCTTATCTGCCAACAGATAAATCCAGGAAGGAAAACAGTAGTGAGTTTAGGAACAATAGGACGAGAGGGAGGTCCTTTCACGAGAATGCAACTGGATTTCATAGAAATGCCCCCAAGCAATAGACTGAGGTATGTTCTTGTGGTCGTTTGTTTGTTTTCTCGTTGGGTGGAAGCCTACCCGACAAGAAGGAATGATGGGATTACAGTAGCTAAGCTTTTGCTGAGAGAATTCATTCCAAGGTACGGTTTTCCAGTAACGATTGAAACAGATAGAGGCAGTGCTTAATTTGTGCTGGAGCTTTCCGGTGCTTAGCACCGGCACTTA
The DNA here is from genome assembly GCA_963921515.1 of Calotriton arnoldi. Classification (NCBI taxonomy): domain Eukaryota; kingdom Metazoa; phylum Chordata; class Amphibia; order Caudata; family Salamandridae; genus Calotriton; species Calotriton arnoldi. The sequence goes on from CAWUFW010000240.1 coordinate 1,752,103, forward strand.
ATCATCAGGGCCGGGTCTACACTCTGCACATCACATATTGCATTGAAGTCGATATTGAATTCAATTGACATATTTAATTTACCTCCTCACTGTAACTAGACTTGGCGTCGGCGCAGCGCACTGCCGCAGACTAGTGTTGTTCTTGTGACCGTCTCCCGAGTGAGTCCCGGTCATTAGTGGTGTTGCGGGCCTTGCAGCAGCGGCTGAGTCTGAGCCAAGTCAGAGCAGTAGGAGATTGAGATTCATAAAATGTTGCTTGATTGATGGCGGCCCTTACTTCAGTGTTGCCGGTGGGCGGGACACTGATTCATTGGGCTGGATTTTGGTTCTGCAGGGGTAGGGGCTGTGCGGCAGCGTGCGCAGACTTTTTCCAGATTGCCACGCCCCAACATACCCGCACGCACACCTCGCCACAAGTCTCATCCGTTCAAGGCAAGAAACAGGCGCAGCCTGTTACTGAGCAATACCATCAGGGGCCCAGTCCCGACTCCCGCCAAACGGTTACGGAACCACTGAGTCAGTCAATAAGGCAGTGAGTGTCCCGGCCGGCCCTCCACGAGTACAGCACAGGTAAATTAACTTAATTACTAAGTAAAGTAGTAACCAGTAGCCATGATGCCAATAATATGATTTGGGGTGGATTTTGGTTCTGCGGGCGGCAGCGTGCGCAGATTTTTACCAGATTGCCACGCCCCAGTATACCTGCAGGCGCACCGCACCGCGAGTCTCATCTGTTCAAGGCAAGCCACAGTCAGTTACTGAGCAATACCAGGCCCAGTCCCGCCTAAAGGTTACGGAACCAGTCGGTCAATAAAGGGAGGCAGTGAGTGCAGTGTGGCCCACCACGAGTACAGCAGGTAAATTAAGTACTGACTAAGTCTAAGTTAAGTCATCACCATGCCAAACCAACGCTGCTTTTTTTTTGGGAGCGTGGTGGCGTGACGGTCGTCAGGTCAACATAGTGGTGGTAGCTGAGTCCGGCTCCACAAAATTCGATGATGCAGACTGATGGACTCATTGCACTGCCTGGCCTGGCCTAGTAGCCGCCACCGGCCGTACACTTATATCATGATAGGGGCGGGCCCGGCCCCTGCCCTTGAAGTATCGTCCCTCCCCTGCTTCAGAGTACGGGCTCGTCTGACTGTGTGTCGCTCTCGCAGTCCTGGAATGCCCACTCTCGGCCCGGGGATGGCAGCAGAGAAGTTGTAAGTAAAATTTTAAAAAAGTAGCTAAAGTCTGTTCTCGTGGGTTTAGGATTACCGATTACTTCAACTTCTAAATCTAACCCCGCCCCTGGCCTCAGCAAGCACTGTCTTGTAGACCATAAGTAAACTACTAGTCCCATAATGCTTGGTGCTGTTGTCAGCAAGACCCAGGAATAGCAAGCTGACGGTTACTTGTACCATTTTTCCAAAAATCGATGAATAGAATACACTGGTCACGTGAGATGTCAGGCATAGAGGTTGATTCTGTGGCGCACTGGTGCTGGGAAGAGAAGGACCTGGCAAAGGATAGGATTGTAACTTTTATTGGGATGCGCAGCAGCAGGCATAGCAATATTGACTCTATGGCCGCGAATCCTTTGTGGATGCAAACGGGATTATAATTGTATGCAAATCGCGGGAGCAAATGGCACATTCACTATTCGTTTTTTTTCTATTCAATTGTGTCACAGCGCTACCTATTGAGCGTCCCTGCCGAGACTCGAACCTGGTGCCCCAGCTCCAATGTTGGCAGCTCTGGCCGTTATGACTTTAATTCCTATGTGCATTGCACTTTTCACCTCTAGGCCGCCATGAATTGTGTGTTACTGTGAGCTTTGCAGAGCAGGGAAGGAACCACATGTTCGCATGGGGGTCTGGGACTGGACTCTGTAGGGCAATGAGCTCCACCTTGCACGCAAATTACTTGTTCCTGTAAGCTCCAACATGCAGAGCTAACTCCGAAATCTGTGCACTTGTCTTGTGTTACTAGCAGATGTGCAATTTCCACCCACAAAATGCAGCATAATCATGATAAGGCCCGAAGTCGGTCTGAATCTTCACTGTGCAATGTGCAAGCCTCAGACATACGTTTTCATTTATGTAGTGCACACCACACACTAACATGTCAGTTACTACTTTAATCATGCCCTCCTAGTACCACGCCATGGCACACTGCTGTTATGCACCTACTTACCTGTTATTTTATCTCGGGATTAGCCTGTCGAAGGGAGAAGGATGGAAATTATACTGCAAATCATAACATAAAGTATACATACATAAGAACTTGTAAAGCACACGTTCACCCAAGGGTATCTTGGAGCTGAACAACAGATTGTTATAGTTACCCAGCTCAATGGTACTCATTTTATCGACCTCAGAATGATGAAAGGCAGGGAACCTGCCAGGAATTAAACATGTGACCACACAGACAGGAAATTAGAACCTCTAACTGTGGTGGGTGACGATGCCCATGGCTCCATTCATTGCTTGCCATTTGAGCAGTTGCAAGTTTTAGTATGAATCCACATATTTAGGCTTGCATTAAAAGATCAGTGAGACTGAGGAATTATCTTCACTCTCTTCTGAACGAGAGCTTAATCACAGACCGTGGCTCCAAAATGGTCCATTTATGCCCCACTTTACTCCGAATGAGTAGCTAAGCTGAGCTCTTGTTTCAGGTCTGACTCCAGATATTATTCATGGCTGTGTACCTTCTCTTTGCTGTCCTACAAATCTGCTTTTCTGAACTGCTGATTCAGTATTCTTACTTGCTAAATGCTAAATCTTCTAATGATAAAATTCCACATTTTGTGTTATATGGCCGTGTAGGCACACACAGATGCCATCCAAAAACCTGACATGCCTCATGCCTGTTTTAATCTGCCAAAATAAAGAAACATTTTTTTTATAGCCAAGACTCGATTCCAACTTAAAAACGTACAGCTAAAAGTCAGCATGTTTCTGGTAACAGCTTTTCCAAAAGCCCACCTTTCTCTTTGCATAGCTTATTTGGAGCTCTCTCACCATGCCCTTTGTACCCAAATCTAACTGCTCCCTTCAGGTCGTACTTGCATCAAAGACTAGTATAATGGCGTCCACCCCTGGGCATTTCTATGACTGTGTGCTTTGTCACTTACTTCTGGTAATACTCCTGTCAACAGAAAAGCCAGATGACGCAATACAGTTGTTAGCATATCACTGATTTATTTATTCGAAGTACTAGAATTTTATAGGCTGTGAACACCATCATACAGAAGCTTATTTTTTTTTATGATGGGTAAAATAGCTGCATTTAAAAGCATAAGCTTATTCAGTACAGTAAAACAGAAAATGACAGTTCGTGATATGTGCTAAGCATTCTATGATACCCCAGTATTGTCCTTTCCCCAAATCGGCACATAGTGCACTGAAATTGTCCCTTTTCAATGCATTAGTGATTTTAGCTAATTTATTCCCAAATTGTGCTTTAAATGCACTTTTGATTTAGTCTTGTACAAAATGTTCACAGGGCATGGGAACCTCCTATCAAAATCTTACTATGAGGATGGCTCCCTTGCTGAAATTCAGATCAGGTGTTACATCTGACTTTTAGCAGTGCCAGTTGAAGATGTGGGTGGGGCTAACAGAGTAAGTGGGTGGAGCCAGTTGAGGAAGTGGGTGGAGCCGGAGAAACGTAGGTGTGGCCTCCGTCAAACATTTGAGCACCTGCACTTCATATTTTACAAATTAAGCACTGGATAGAGGAACACATTTTCAAAATGAACTAATTCAACTGATATGTGAAGCTCTTGGTATTCAACAGAAATTGCACTGTGCATACAGACCAGAGGCTTCTGGAGTGGTAGAACAAGTGAATGGAACAATAAAGAATAGGTTAGGAAAAATGTGTCAAGCCACAGGACTCAAATGGCCAGATGCCCTTCCACTGGTACTAATGACTATCAGAAGCATACCTGATAGAAAAACAGGTCTGAGTCCCCATGAAATAATCATGGGACGAGCAATGAGACAAGCACATGTACCTGTCAACAAACTGCTGACTATAACTGATGATCTCGTGTTGGATTATTGCAAAGGATTGGCTGATGTGGTACATTCTAATGTTTCATCAGGTTGGACCGGATGCGACCACTCTTGAAAGAAAACCAGCTCATGATTTGAGTCCAGGAGATTGGGTCCACATAAAAGTCCACAGAAGAAGAAACTGTTTGGTTCCTCGCTGGGACCAACCACGACAAGTGATCCTGGTGACAACAACTGCAGTCAAATGTGCAGGAGTGAAAAACTGGGTACATGCCAGCCACACTATCAGAGTTCCAGATCCTGAAGCTCGACCTGTAAGTCGACATTTGGAGATATCTGATACCAGTTCAGCATCCGATGCAGAAGACGAAACAAACAGGGTTCCAGATCCTGAAGCTCGACCTGTAAGTCGACATCTGGAAGACCCAGGTGCAAGTTTAACAACAGGAGAAGTTGAAATAACAAAGGTTCCAGAACTTGAAGATCGACCTGTAAGTCGACATCTGGAAATATCAGACACCAGTTCAGCATCTGATACAGACCAATCAGATTGTGATGAAAAGCTAAAGAATAAATGGAACATTGACATCATAAACGAAGAAACTGAACCAAGAGACGGTGACAGTGAACAGCCAAGAACAAGTTATGGTAAAAATCCTACAGAAATTGTCAAATTAGACAAGGGAGGGATAGATTCAATTAGAGAGATAGAAGAATCGGAAGAACCCCGAGGAGCAATAGGGACAGACCCACAAACAAATGAACAGGGAAATATAGAAACAGACAGAGAGATCAACGAAAATTCGGAAGAACCTCGAGGAGGGATAGAAACAAGTGATCGAACAGAAAAGACACAGGAAGAAGAAGAGCTAGACAAAGAAGGTGAAATCATAAAGTTCAAAATAAGAGGAAATGAAGTAAGGTCTGAAACAGAATCAGAAGAAAGTGAAGGAGAGAGAAAACAGAGACTAGGACCAAGAAAAAGAACTTGGAGAGCTGAACAAGAAGAAAAGAAAGTGAACCGAAAAGGCCGAGAAAAGGAGATAATTGGCCCCACGAAGTCAAAAGATTGAGATATAAAATCATAAAGATAAACAAAGATAATGCAGAACAAGTAAATGAGATAACAAGTCAAAAGGAACAAGAAAAACAAAGTGGAAAACAATTGCAGAAAACGAAAAGAGTAAAGAAAGTTAATTTGAAATATAAGTCACCTGAATGGCTATATATCGCATTGACTGATATCAAAGAAGAAGAAATCACTCACGATAACCCAGAAGAAAGCTACAAACCAATGTGTGAAAGTGAAGTGCAACAAGTTTGAAGAGATTGAAAAGAAAAAGCCAGACTGGACACTAAAAACTTGAATAAGACAAGAAAGAGTTCTGAGAAGAACTAAAAGAGAGTACCAAACGAGACAAAGTGAGAAAGTAGAGTGGCTGAAACGTAATTCTGAGGTGTGGTGACACATTTTCTGTACATATATATATATCTAGGTAATAGGACAAAATGGTAGACACAGAGAATAGAAGATGTAGATGTGAGTTTTTACGTAGATGGTGTAGAATGTGTTTCTTTTGTACAGGTTTATTAATGTTCGTATGGCTTATTTTAGCAATCACCATTCCAATTAGATTAGCTGTAGAAGAAACATCCATATTAGAGAACAACACAAAGAAGGATAAAGAAGTTAACATACAGAACACAGCAACATTAATAGATAGTGCAGAGTTACATAAGGATAGATCCATAACAGATTTTTCAAAGAATGTTTTCACAAAGTTATTATATGAATATGTAGAAACAATGGATGTGAGAGATTGTTAAGTTTGTATGCAATTACCTGCGTCTGTTTCAGAAGGTGTGACCTATCATCACCTTCCTTTGACGTATGGAATAACATGTAGTGTTTTAGCTAGTTTGTTTTATAAAACAGGTAGATTAGAATATTATTATATTGACATAAATAAGATTTTTGCAAAAATTCCTATAATTCCTGAATTGAACAAGGTGAAAGGAGCAAGAATGTTTGGTGAATTTTTCTTAGAAAATAGAGATCTGACATTAGATGATATAGTTAAATACAACCTTACCTGTGAATTAAAGAAGGAAGAAAAGGTATTTTTAGAGATGGTTGAAAGCAGAAGAGTCAAATTTCAAAGAAAGGTAATAGAAGAAGAGACAAAAACACCCCTTTGGGCATTTGAAGGAGAAGGTAATGATAAGAAAAAGAAAATGCAGCTATGACCTTAGATTGGCCCCAACAGGGAAAATTGTGCATTAGTAGAAATAGAACTAGGTATGACAACTATTTCGTGGGTTCCAGTGACTGCCGAGACAATTATAAAATTCTAGGAGGATGGGGATTCAAAGGAGGAAAAGATCCAATATTTCCAGGGATTTATTATATTTGTGGAAACAGAGCTTATTACAGGTTGCCGGACCATTGGTATGGGTCGTGCTATTTAGGCCTGGTCTTTCCAAAGATTTTTCATGTAGAAAGAGAAGAAAAAGGAACACACGAAATGGGTGAAACATTCACACGTAGAAAAAGGGAAAGTTTTTCAGAAATAGTGGGTGACATTTTTGGAGCAATGATACCAGCAGTGGGAATATCTTTGAATGCATTTAAAATTCGGAAATTGTCCACAGTAGTAAATCGTTTATCAACGAATACTGCTGGAGGGTTCTTGATGGTAAATACCGAGATGGTTGCCATAAGAACTATGGTGATGCAAAATCGACTTGCCCTTGACATTCTTTTGGCAAAAGAGGGAGGAGTCTGTGGAATGCTGAAAGTCCAACATTGTTGCACTTACATTCCAGATAAAAGTGAAAATATACAAAAGTATATAAAGAATATTACTAATTTGCACAAAGAACTTGTTCCACTGGAGGTTGAAAATGCTTGGGAGAAACTTGGTAAGAGTTTTCCTCAATACCAAAATGGTTCACTGAAATAGGTAGTTCTATTGTAGGGAAAGTTTTGATATCAGCAACAGTAGTAATATTAGTGGTGTTATTTGCGAAATTTGTTATTATATGTATTACAAAAAGAAAAAGACAAAACAAAACGAAAAGAGAAAATAAGATAAATAAAGAAAGAGAACGAGAATTAGGTGAAATAGAACTTGAAGAACTAAAAGAAAGCATGTATGAAAGGACAAAAAGACAAGATGAAAGGGATACTGCAAGTGTAAAACTAACAAGAAGCAAAAGAACAAGAAACATGCTATCTGAAAAATTTGTGTAACATGGGTTTTTGTGGTGATATTAAAAATCACCAAAGGGGGGAGTTGATGGAGCAAGGTAAATAAGAAATTTTTGAACCCCCTAATATTAATAATAATAATTAACGTTATTAATTGTTTATACGACTAATCAACATTTTGCATCTTTTATATTTTTGGTAACTGGCAATCTATGTGCAAAACTAACTTATTTACAATTATTATGTTAAATAATGGTTTGCGTACTAATTAGAGTGATATTGCATGATTTGTGCTATGTAGAAAATTGTATTGTGGCAAAAAGAATGCGGATGGTAAGTAAACATAGCTTTACATGTCGCTTTTGCTAGGTAACACCTAATTGGGGTACGTAGAATGACGGGTGGGAAACGAAAAATCTTATTTTCTTTATTTTTAATTATGATTGTGTTTGTTTTCATGATAGTTTGTTCGGGCCTGGTAGGCCGTGCTGTAAAAATGGCTGCCGAGGCAGATGGGCTTAATGCGCAAGTGCAAAATGGCTTCCAAGCGGAAGAAAAGCTGCAGAAACATATCACGTGATTGCTTGTAGAGCCCAGAATGAAAAGGATCAAGGGCAGCATGACCTGTCACTAAAACGAGTGCCAAGAAGGACTCAGCGAGAATGTATGAGAACCAAAGATGCAGCTGTGAATTAACAATGAACTGTTTTAATTAAGGATACAAAAGAAGATACATGTGAGGAACTGTCAATCGGATAGGTAATGTCCTAAAACCGTGTGAAAGGACAAAATTATAAACATTTTCGGAACTGGTTTAAGCAAGGAGGGCAATGAGGAGATGCTTGCCACCCCTCCAATGGACCAATTAGCGTGAATCTCGCCCCCAAAGATTGAAACATTTCTGTTTAGTAAGCTAGTAATAGGGTATAAGAGGACCTACTCTTAAGTAGGAGGAGCGCTATTCATACATAAGTTTTGAGCACTGGACGTTGACGCTGGAGAACTGCTGCTATTTTCCATAGGCCATTTCTTTTTAATATAATTAATCTTTTTGCTTTAAATCTGACTGGGAAGGAACGAGATCGTTGCGGGAAACCTGTATAGGTGGTCCGTCGAGGAGGCCTGTTTAGCGGGACAGACAGTCAGTTTTTGGGAGTTCTATGCTGTGATCTACAATTTATCTGCTGTGGCAAACTTTATTTTTTATCTAAAAAGGGTATGCATAAAATCTTTTAAAGTTAATTTCTTATAATGATATTAAACGCATTAAACTGATTAATAAAATTGAAACTTATTCATGCATTTTAAGAAAATAGATAAACTTTATTATAATTAAAACTTCGAGTTTGTGGTTCTTTAGCTCAATAATAAGTGTAATGTTTAAGTGAATTTAGATGTGATTGAGCTGGTCTTAATCACCATCAACTGATTCCTACTAGTTGGTCCATCGACCAAAGAGCGGAATACCTTGATGTCTTAGAAACCGACAGGATCAATAACTAATTATGTATAATGTTTGAGAAATTATCTTGTCAATTTTAAAAAGGTATCCCGTCTTCTTCCAGCAGTCATAACTTTTTCTCCAAGGTGTAAGTGGATGGAATCCAGGGAATAGTTGAGTGAGTGAATGTTTATGCGGTGTTATGGGCCCCACCGTCATATTGGTATAATTGTTAAAAGAGTGTTTTCAACCTGGATGTCATGTCCAAAGGAGAAGAAATTATATTAGTAGCGCTGGATCACTTTCTACAGGTTAATTAAAAGATTCAACCAATTGTTCTAGCTCATCCACAAACACACTGTTGGGTACAACCTGTCTGGGACACTGGGGTTTTGGCTTCTCCACTTCTGCCTATCTAAACATCACACTCTCGCTGCGACAATGAGTTTAGGGTGCCAAGCAACTCCAACACAGAAGAAGGCAGAGCTGTGATGACACCGAAAAAAGCACCTACAGGTCAGCATTCAGATTCTACCATAAATAAATCAGATCCACCAATGCTCACCTCTCACTGATCGCATCGAATACAGCACAAACAGTGCCAAGGAAATCTTCTCCATTGTGAAGGATTTCTCCACTCCCGCAGCTACCTCCACTAGCATCCACCTCACAGGACCTCTGTCCACTACTCTTCCCTTTTTTTCAGCAGCAAGATTAGCAACATCTACAACAACTTCGAGCCCCAGTCGGACCCATCCACCCTCACAGCCCTCCCACTGATCAAGACTAGCCCCCTGAAACCCATCATGACCACTTGGCCCACCATCACCATGCAGGAAACCACAACGACCATGCGATCCATACATTCTGGAGCACCTTCCGGCCCCTGCTCCCACCACATCTTTGCCAAAGGACATTGGCTCAGCCGTAACTCTGATACAGAACAACATCATCTGACAAGCAACATACCCGGACACCTGGAGGCATGTGTCAATACTCCCCTTCATAAAAAAACCCTCAATAGACCCGAAGACATTGGCCAAGTATCGCCCAATCTCCTTGCTACCCTACCCAGTGAAAGTCCTGGAGAAAAGAACAAGCGACAAGCTGCCCACCTTAACAACAACAACCTCCTCCTCAACACCACTCAGTCCAGATTTAGATCTAACTACAGCACAAAGACCACCCTCATCACCGCCACAAACAGCCACCTGATCATGGACAGAGGAGGCACTGCAGCCTTCATCCTACTCAACCTATCTGCCTCCTTCGACACTGTCTCCCACCACATCCTCATTCAACTCCTCCACAAAGCTACCATACAAGGAACTGCGCTCTGCTGAACTTGCTCCTTCCACACAGACCACACCCAGTCACTCAGCCTGGCCTGGCTCTTACACCTTGGCCAGCACCAAACTCATCTGGAGAGTACCCCGAGGATCATCTCTCAGCCCCACATTTTTCAACACCTAGATGGCTCCACTCGCAAACATCATCTGAACACATGAAATCAACATAATCTCATATGCTGACAACACTAATTTCAGCCTCTCTCTCTCTGATGAAACACCAAGTACCCAGATCAACTTCACTTCCTGCATGTTCAAAGTAGCCACCTGGAAGAAGAACAACTGTCTAAAACTCAATAAAAGACGTGGTACTGTTTGGCAGAGACACCTCACTATGAAACTCCACCTGGTGGCCTGCAGATCTCGGACCTACCCCCTGCCCAGCAACCCATTCCAAGAACCTCGGAATAGTGGTATTATGTTTCATACAGGTACCCCAATATAGGCTCAGGTAGTCACCTAACCTTTCACCTATATTCTCCCCTACTATTACACTACATAACGGTTTTTGGGACTTACCTTTTACCTAGTTACGATACTGCTTACAGGACGTAGGGTTTTCCCTGAAAACTGGCCTCATCCATTATGCATGAGGATTCTTGGAAACTCAGCAGGACTACCATCTCCTTCATAATAACTATGTATAAGGGTCATTCCTTCCGTCATCCTAAGTCCGACATGACACAGCAAGGTAGAACCCCTGAGGGTACCACTTTGGGTATATAAACACCATATCTTGCTGAGGTAGTCAGAGAAGAAAAAGGACTTCCATGCCGACACACTGGCGCGAGACGCTGAGGTTCCTGCACGCAGTTACTCCACCTTGCAGTGGTCTGACATCCCTTGCGGGGTGTCCATCTCGAGGCCAAGACGGGGTCCCACAGTCTCTCACTTCAGGTAATGGGGTTGACTTTATCTTAGAGGGATTCTTGGCTTTACACCTACATACATTCTAGGTACACTTAGGTACATCTTGTTAGGGTCGCATCGTAGGAGTACGCATTTACTACTGTCATGTATTTTATATACTTGCCTGTATTCATTGTTTTAGCACGATGGTAGAAATCTACCATCCTTTAACTCTGTTAGTGCTTCTAATCATTTATATTCGTTTCTGTCCAATGGTTGTTTCAGCACACTTATTTTACACTAGAATGTCGCTGGTTCAATAAATGCTTATTGAAAAACATCCCCACCGTTTATTCTGTGTATCTCTCTGAGACAAAGTGAGCATGAGTGACTGAGTGAAAAGTATTGCACTGTTTCCATGATCCTGAAGGATCAGGGTTATCATGTTCGATAGTTGCCAAGAACTATTCTCTCCTTGGTAAGAGGGGTTTCTAGTGGCACTGTGAGCTAGCTGGTATACAGGCTACCATACCCGGTGGGGGTGTCCGGAATCAGTCTGGACCACAAGCCCACAGTCTATGTTGTCTAAACGTGCAGATCCTATATAGGTTTATAGGAACTACACAACAGTGGTGGTGGACAACTGACCCACAATGACCAGCCAAGTCAAAGCAGTTGCTACCATTTGCTTCCACACCTTCAAAATCATCAAGAAAATCTTCAAATGGGTTCCGGTCAACACATGCAGAACCGTCACCCAGGCCCTCATCAACACCAAGCTGGACTACGGCAAAACACTCTATGTTGGCATCACCACCCAACTGGCCAGAAGACTTCAGATCCTACAAAACCCAGTCAGACTCACACTCAGGCTTTTTCCCTGCACACACATCACCCTGTACCTCAAAGACCTCCACTAGCTCCCGTTCACAAATACGCACTCTTTAAACAACTCACACACAAATGCAAAGTCCTGCCTAACCTTGTCCCTGTCTAACTCAACAGCCGCTCCAACTTCCAAACACCAACCAGACGCCTCTGATCGGTTGCACACCTACTCGCACATATCTCCCATGGATGCAGCACTAGAGACGAAGGTCGTGTTTTCTCCTAACTCACTCCCAAAACTTGAAACAACCTGCCCCTACACATTAGAGTCGCCCCCTCAGTACTTGAGTTCTGCTACATGAGACACGGCTAGCTCTGCTCCTGCTGTTCTGCATCAGGATACCCTCCTGGGTGAGTTGTGCTCTCTACAAATAGCCATACCATAACTAGCAGGGGTCAGCCGGGACTTGATCTCTATCTTCCACGTGTTCTTTTGACGAGCCACATACGTCTTTCCCTCTTGGCTTCTTTTCCTCCTAAGCAATGGCTCCTTTTTTTCTCCATTGCCAAAGCAGAGAATTGTAGTTGCAGTTCTCTTTCCTCTTTTCTGCCCTTCAACTCCGCCTTCTTGATTGATTGAAGGTCTCCAAGGACATCTCATCGGCCTGTAGAAAACCAGCCAGACCGCTTTGGATGTCAACACACTCCTCCACATCTATAACTCAACACGGACACACCTTATAGAACTCAACGCCATACTGAAAACATGATGCATTAATCCCAAATCCTCACTGCTGTGGTACGCACAAAAACCATCGGACAACAAGTGTGCCATATGAAGACAGGAAAAGAAATTGAGACACAACACTAGCCCCAAAAATCTCACCAATATCCTGAAGTCCCTCTATGTCATCTCATATAAAGATGACATCTTACTATCATCTTTCATCAAATCTCTTTACGGGAGCTGCTTACACCCCTCCACAACATCATCAACTCCTCCCTCAGCCTAGGAACATTCCCAGATACCCTCAAGACAGGACAGATTCCCCCTGAAGAAACTGACCCTGGACCCAGCGACCTTCCCAACTTCACTTCTTTATCCACTTACTTATCATTGGAAAAATAATTGAGGCAGCAATATTCAACCAAATATAGGAGCAGACCCAAAAACAATCTTCTATAGAGCTACCAATCCACCTTCAGATGATGCTGGAGAATAGAGACAGCTACTCTTCAATTAGTTAACAACACCCTTCTAATAAAAGATAGAAATGGCTCCTGCTTCATTATCTTGCTCATTCTCTCCACAGCCTTCAACACAGTCAACAAAGTCATATTTGGAAACATGTACAGGCTTCTCTGACACAGTTCTACAATGGTTTCCCTCCTATTCCACCAACCACCCACAATTTATATAGATAGGAACCACAAGACCCCATAAACTCCTTATGTCCTGCAGAGTGCCAAAGGGATCTGTCCTGTCTCCCATCATCCACAAACTACACAGAACCTCTTGGATCATTACTCACAGACAACAGGATGAAAAGTCCACCAATATGCCACAGACACTCAACTGTAACTCAAAGTGTACCCCACAACAACATTCAGTCACACAAAACCTGCCTTGAGCAAATCCATGATTGGATGTTGCTCAACCCACAATGAAGGATCCAAGAGGCCCAAACAAACTCAGGTACCGAAGGAATTGAATTGGCTGCCTCTAAAGGCCAACATCATCTTTAAGACCACTTCCATCACCTATAAGTCCAACAGAAACAATACACATTTCTTGGCAAGAAACTAACCGTCTCAGACATACAGTACCGGACCAGGAGCAAATACATCTCTATGCTCGGAATTAAAATGTTTACGAAAGAGCCAGAAGGCAGATCTTCTTTGTATAAGCTCCTTCCCGACCAATATCAGAACTTCTTCAACCCTCTTGTCATTGAGAGAAAAATTGCAGACATCTTCAATGACCACTAACTCCCTACACAATAGGAACCCTCCTGTTAACTGCCTCTTTTCCTGGAGCTTTCACCTTGTCCATCACGCCATTGCTTCCTAGGAAAATCTGGGTTATACAAATGACTTTACCGACCTACACATTGTTTTATAAATTTAATTTGAGAACGTAAAATGGTAAGAAATGTGCCGACCTTTCCCTGGTCTGTGCTGTGTTCTGCAGCACAAGCAATGCTCCATTGTTGAGCACTGAGGCCTTTTCTTCACTTTTCAGAAGTTTGAGAACTACTTTCAACTTATATTAGCTTAACATTATTTCGTCTGCTAAGGGCTGTCAATTCTTCTACAAACCAAACGCATGGAGGTCCTGATGAGGTCTGTCAGTTTTGTAGGACAGGACTCAGTTCTTCTACTCAGCTCCGATGCCTCTTCGCTACTGCCCCCAACAGGCATGAGGTGGTACCCTAGCTTCACAGTGTGCCTGGAAGGCTGGGGCTTTTAGGACTATGCATAAATGGAAGTCCATTCTGCTCTAGTCATAGTAATTATCATAGCACACCATCCTCTCATTGAAAATATACAATAATGTCATTAATGATTTTTCATTGATGAGTTAATATATTCAGAATGATCAGTCTATGGTGCTCCACTTTGCACGTCATCACGCTCTAAACACCCCCTCCAATTTCTGTACAAACTCCCTTACAATCTCCAAAGAACTAAAAATAAGAATTCCTGGGGCATATTAGCAAGACCCACGTTAAAATTATCGCCGTTTTAGCGGCAGGAAACTGCCGCTAAAACGGCGATAATGAGCTTGATAATATGCGTTATAGAAGTCCAATAGAAGCCAGGTTAGATGTCCTGCACATCTAACCTGGGCTTCTATTGAATTCTATAACGCATATTAGCAAGCCCATTATCGCTGCTTTAGCGGCAGTTTCCTGCCGCTAAAACGGCGATAATTTTATCGCCGGTCTTGCTAATATGCGCTTCAGGACCTTTGCGATGTCCTCTCTTTTTATGAAAGAGATAAAATCTGTTTTTTCCTTTTGGGTTTGATTCTGTTAATTGCTGACAGTATATTCCATTTTTCTTTTATTACTTATAAATTACTGCGGGATATATTCGATCCTAACTTGTGCGTGGATTTCTGTTTCACGCTGCTTTAGGTTTGCGCGAGTTAAAAAAAATAATAATAATAAGAAAAACATGGAGGGGCTCGAGGAGGGGCGTCGGAGGAGCTGTGGTAGTTGATTAAAACAAATAGCAGTGTTTCGGCGAGTGTAGACAAAAACCAGGAGGCGCGAGCTCACGGACACCAGGCAGACATGATGGCCTGCCGGAAGGGGATACGTAGCTTAGCGAGTAAGTGGAGCAGACTTTGGATTTAAGAGATGTTGAACAAGTGAGACAGCTGAGATAGGAAGCGAACCGAAGTGAGGCCGGTCACAGATTATTCGCATGTCCTGCACGTAAGTTGAAGGGAGGCAGCTGGTTCTGTCCATTTGGAGAAATGCCCTCCTCACAAGCTGGCTCCAATATGGTATTTTACTTATTTTTTTGTCCTCCACAGAGCCACTTAATATTTCACAATCCCATCCTTTTTAGGATAAGAGTTGGAATGGCACGCTCTGTACACTGTCTGTTTTTAAATTTCCAGATTGTTTTCAGTTATTTTACTCGGAAAATATTCGAGTTCCTCGGTTGACAAAGCATAAATATAAAATACCACCTGTAATCCAGGCATTCTCAGCATGAAGTGCTCTAAAAATTATTACTCCAATTAAATGATTCCAAAAATACAAACCCCCAAATGTAGGAAGATTACGCACAGAACGATCTGTGTAATAAAATATTACTGCCATCCGTTTTACAGCTTTACAAATGCACTTATCCATTTTGAAAAATGCCTATAATATACCAAAGTAACTGTACAACACATAAACCATTATTGTTTATTTTTTATTGTATATTTACAAGATTTATAGGATTTCATACAGATTTCATACACACAGGTGTGTCGTTTAGCCCCAGATGTTCCTGCATTATCAAAAATTTTTGGTCTTTGTTGGTTAATAGTACCTAGAGGTTACCCAATCCTTAAGAAGAGTCTTTGTTTGTTTTGTTGCAGTTTTTTATGTAGCACGAACTCAACCCAAAGGTATTAGAGCTCTTTACATGAGCACCAGTTACAATACACATTCATTTTTGGTAGGCGATGGGAGATTAACTGATTTGCCCAGAATAACAGGATGTTGAGCCGACGCAGAGACTCGAACCTGGTTCCCCAGCTCCAAGGTCGGCAGCTTTGGCCGTTACGCCACGCCCTAACAAAAATTCACCCACCCTCCTGTAGGCAGCCAGCGTGCCCCTCAAGGGCATCAGTGCAAGCTGCTCATGTATAGATGTTGACTGCATGGCTCCTACCGCGTATCGCTCCTTGCAGTAGGCCAGCCCAGCGTCCCTTGTGAAGGGGTGGTGGGAGAGGGGTTTTAGGTAGTAACAAGAACCTCCATGGAGCACTTCCATAAGGATCCCTGAGATTCTCTATAGCTTCTGCCAAAGTGTGCTGTAACTGTGCCCTTCCAGTACAAAACCTATGCTATATATGCACGAGAGGGGGGCAAGGAGCTGAAAAAGGTCCAGTACCCACACTCCTCAATCATAGTCAATAAATCTGAAAGGTACTGTTTCTATACAGTACCTTTCAGATTTCTCAAAACCTATGCTAGACATCGCACACCCACACCCTTGTGCTATGATGCAAGGGAATGTGCATGGCGCAAGGCTACATAAAGTGTGACAGCGCAGAGCTTATTCTTCATAGACGTGCATTGTTCTGCTGTTTCCCCTTGACGCAACGAAGAGCAGCAACTTTAATTGCATCTCTTCCATGTAGATTTAGTCCAACATGTTCCTGAAATGGAGTGTAGCTGGCTGGGTCCATCATGATTCAATCAGTGACCCACGTACTGAGGACTGAGTTGAGAACATTTGTGGTCCACATTATTGTTCTTAAATTCAATAACAACTTTAAAAATCATGCCCTCTCTGCACTCGGTGATAAACAGTGGTTCGGGTGCCCACGCATACTTTCTCAGAAAATCTGGAAGTGAATAGAGTAGATTGCTATTTTCAATTCAATTTAATAGACTTTAGTTCGGCCGCTAGGGCCATAAAAGTACACATAGAATACAATACAAATATTATACAAACAAAAATAAAATGCAATATAATTTATGATAAAACCTCCCCATAAAATAAATAGTTGAAAGACCCATAATAATATTGGTTTAAAAGCCGTGTTGAGACTTTCAGGTACATACTGCAATCATAGGGGATATCAACTCCATTATAAAGGAGATAAAAGCTTTCTATGTATTATCCACACGGCTCCAAGAAACTTGGCAACAGGAATAGCAAAATATGAGCTAGAATCCGACCTAAAGAAACAGACAGCAGCTAAATGACTAGGCTGGCCCAATTGTCTAAAAACAGGGACTAGCCAGGGTCTGCGGGGTCCTGCATACGCAGGGCATGCAAAAAAGACATGGGGGACACTTTCAGTCTCAGTAGAACAAAAGGTACAAAAGTCAGTAGCCCCTGCAGTCCAGTGCTCTGTAAAAGCCCTCAGCGGAAGAGTACCTGCTCTAAATTGAAAGTACAGTTTTCTATCACTTGGGACAGTGACTTGATCCCAGTATGCCTCATAGCCTATCTGATCCTTAATATCCAGAAATTCTCGTGATGTTCTGGGAAGATCTATTCTGCATTGAACTTTGGCCTCTGTCGCTGTCCAATAAAGCTTTTTTAGGGCCAATTTAGATGGAAAACTGGTGGTGCCTGCATTCTTCCATAACTCAGAAGCCCCAATATCATATAATAACTCCTTGATATGCAACCAAGGAATTTTAACAAAATGGCAGCAGTGATGACATCCTGTAAGGCCAAGATATAATTAGCGAGTTCTGGCGTGGACCATAATCACCTCCAATATAATAAGCGGCAAAGCTCCAGCTTTATCATATAGGCTTCTGACACCCAAGTCCAGTAAAAGTGGTATCAAGGGGGTACTATATATTTTTATATAGTTATAATTTATTTTCAGAAATGGTTAATGCGCCTATGTTTGCATGTCCCCATATCTCAGCCCCATAGAGAACTGACCCTGGACTCATACAAATGAAAAGCAGGCCTTATAGGTTTAGTAAAGGAGGCATCACACTCTTTATGGACCGCCCCCGACAGTTGCTTGAGTTTTAAAATTGTTTATGTCTTATGGGGTTTCCAAGACATATTATTACTAAAGATGAAACTCAAATACTTAAAGCTGTGTACAATTTCTGGAGCCCCCACCCCCAATTCTAATCCCTTTTAAAAAGTTTTATGGGGGTTAAATGTCATCAGCTTGGTTTTAGTCACATTGATCTTCAGGCCCCTGTCCATACAAAATTCCTCGAAAGACACCTAAAGTTTCTGGAGACCACTCGGGGTTATGGAGACCAAGAGGATATCGTCAGCGAATAATAATATTGGAGTTTTCACTTTGGCCAGGGAAGGTGCATCGACACCAAGTTTGGTCTGTGTAGAAACGATGTCGTTAATATATAGTGAGAAAAGCGTAGGGGCCAAAACACAGCCCTGTCTGACCCTCCTAGATACAGTAATTTTTTCTGTCAAATCGTTCTGCTTTCCCCATCTTACCTTGCAAAATTATTCTCATGGAGTCTAGCTACTACTGTCAATAGATGCACAGGCATTTTCATTTCGTAGAGTGTGTTCCAGAGCCTAGACCGTGGGACCAGAGCAAAAGCCGTCCGTAAATCAACAAAGGCAACATATAAATTGCCCTTGTTGATTACGACGGTACACCAATAGAGCAGTAGGAACCTAAACACCTGATCTATAGTAGAGGTTTTTGATCAAAACCCTGCCTGCAGTTCTACAGTTCCCTAATTATCATGTGAAATGTGTCAAGCACAGGCTTGTTTTTTAGGTCGAGCCTAGCTCAGCGCGCAAGCGCTGCTCTAGGAGATGACCTTTTGGAATCGGTCTGCACTTTTGAAACACTTGTGCTTGTGGCGGCATCCACCTTGCGGGAGCGAGCAGCGGCGCGCAGGGGCCATCTGTTTCCAATTAGCGTGGCCGCGCGCGCTTGTTTACATTTGCCTGCTCGCGGGCGCTTTCACTTTCTTGCCGGCTGTTATTCAAGGAACTGGAACATTTTTAGGTTGTGTAGGAAGCGTGCTGGGTTGCCTCGCAGAGCTTGCAAATTGGGCCATTGTCAGACGTCTCACATAATTTACCAAATTCCACTTTAAAGAGTCAAAGTCTGAAACTGTAGCTATTTGATCCACACAATTCTGGTGCTATGATGACAAACTTTGACGAGCTGTATTTTTTATGAAAAGCACCGCACAGTACACTCTTCATTTAAAAGGAGTTCAGTCGCATGATGTGCAAACGATCTAGAGGTGTAATGCTTGCACGTGTGTAGCTTAATTACCAAATGTTTACTATTTGTTAACATTTTTCATTTACAGAATGTTAAAATCACTGTTTACCTGTTCTGTGGAGCTTGGAAATGTATTTCAGCCTCAACTTTTACGAACTATAATTTTGTGTCTGTTTTAAATAATTCTATATTAAAATAATGTTTCCCTCCATATTAATTGATTACCAAGAAAACGGAACACCTATATAGCGCTAAAGCCATTTTATTCCTCTTTAGTGTTTATTTCGTGACGCCACTAACTACTTTAGTCAGCAACCACTGCGATCCCTCCTCTGGGGCGTATTGCCCGCGGTCAGTGATTGTGCACGTCATGCTCTGAATTCGAAACCCATAAGTGATTCTTTTGTCAGTATGGTCGCGTATGGTGTGATTGCGTATTTCTGCTCATCATTTGTAATTAAATGCGTTCGTATAATATGAAAAGAGTTTACCCTTGATAGCTGTTCTCGAGCGCTGGTGGATAATTGTCTCTTTCTCGCCAAACCCCATTCTAATGGGTAGCCCAGAAGGCAGTTGTATTTTAAGAATGGAATTTCTCTAGATGACTGCATTGGAGCGTGGGAGTGTAAACATGTTCCTACCCGTGCAAAACACTCCCGGTGCTGGCGGAGTGCTTAGTAAAGGCTGGTAGATAGACAGTAAGAATACGGGCGTTCTGCATTTGTGCTGCTTTACATTTCTGCTGCTGCATTTCCTATGTATATCTCTGATGAAAAAAAGATTGGCACCAACCTCAGTGGTATACTTCATTTTGTGTATATATATTAATTAGTATGAAACACAAACGTTGTCTATAGAGAGAACAGAAATTTTAATGAAGTACCTACCCTTCGGTGGACCGATTTGTAAACTGCATTACATTAGTCTACAGAAAGAAAGGATAATTACAGACACATCATAGCATTTCAGATTAAACAAGCTTTGGCAAACCGATTGGTTTGGACTGCATGGATGGATGAATAGGAAAGCGGTTGCGTGCGCCACTGACACATTCTGACATTATAACCCATGCACACGTACAAACTCACCGACCAATGAAGCAGCACTTTCAGATCTCAAACAAGCCAGACCGTTTGGTTTTGGCAGTGTTTGTTTTCATAGCGTTCACTACTTGAATTGAGCTTGTTTCTAAGCGCTCCAGTGTTTGCATCTTCCATTTTCAGAGCCAGTCTGTTATCAAGAAAATGGAGCCGGAAGGACTGCTCAGTGAGTTAGAAGCTCCCTGCCGACATGTGCTATATATTGTGAAGGTCACATATTCAAATCCGAGCCATGAAGACTCGGACTTCCATACTTCTGAGGCTTGTAAATCGAGTGCCAAAAATGTAATAATAATCCTACTTGAATAAAAAAAGAGTCATTATTACTGCAGCCAGGAACAAACGTAAGTGAACATTCTACACAGAAACGTTTTTAAAGGAAAACAGAGAATTCTATCCAAAGACCCTGACATTAAAACTGGGGAAGACGATATTTTTCAGATGCAAGTAGGGAAATGATTCCTTCACGAACCCGTAGCGTGTCATCTGTATTTTGATTGAAACCACATTTCGTGCCCGCAGCATCAAGTATGTCACATAAATGCTGCTTTGAAGTAGGAAGTGCAGTATTAACTAACCAGTAACAGGTCCTCCGTGGAAGGAAACACTCGCTGATAACCGTCAGTCAAACGGTGCAGATGCTCTCGCGCCATAATTGCTTTGGGAGGGAGGGGGGCAAGTCAACACAGACACCCATTTTGTGTGTGAAAAAGGCCGCTTTATTGAAAACAGGTGCATATCACAATGTCCAACCTAGGCTCTTGCCTTACAGACTAAAACCTCACTATACATAAATTACCTGAAACTCCATTTCCCCCCCCGCCCCTACGATCCCCACATAAATCCCCCACCCTGCCGATAACATAACATTACATAACATTCCATAACAATCCCAATACACAGTATTGCAGTTCCCAACTCCTGCCCTCTACTAAAAACCTAAACCCCTACTTGCCTTTCTGCAACTGTAACTAGCTAACCTCTAATCTAAACTTAGCCTACCTGCCTAAACTTCCCGTAGCCCTGCCCACAAACTTCCAACATTTAAATAAAAACTTCTGCCAATGTAGCCAACTTCTTAACAACCCCGCAGCACCTGTTTCCAGCGACAACATATACAGTAAAACTTCTCCTCCCTATGCACCTGTCCTCAACTCTGGCCACGATCCCGAAAACCCCCAAAAAATCCAAAAATTGCTCCCCCCGAACCTCTACCTATAGGGTGGGTGGGTGGGCCAAAACTTTCCCTAACTGCACGCCCAGCCACCAGGTCACCAGAACCTAAAATGGTGGCTGGGGAAAGGTGCTGGGGACCCATATAGCCTTTGGGCTACAAAAACCATTGGGCTGCTTTTGGGCTATACCCAAGCAGCCCAATACTACAAAATGGCCAGTGAGGCCGCCCCTCCCCCTCCCAAACTGCCCGTGGGGCAGACCTCGCGGGGCTCGGCTGCCCTTCCGTTAATTCCGTGAACAGGCGTGCAGATATTTCCGAAGGGTCCCCTGGCCAGAGAGACGTGTATTCTGAGGTAAAGTACAACGCACGCACCTCACACAAGGACGCATGCTAACAGAAGCGGAAAGGAGGTACAGGCGGGTATTCCACTGATCTACAGGCG
The DNA here is from genome assembly GCA_963921515.1 of Calotriton arnoldi. NCBI lineage: Eukaryota > Metazoa > Chordata > Amphibia > Caudata > Salamandridae > Calotriton > Calotriton arnoldi. The sequence continues at coordinate 1,773,933 of CAWUFW010000240.1, forward strand.
TCAGTCAACAAGAGCTGTGTCATGGAGGGGACCTTCAGCCTGTGCCGGTTATCAGCCCCAAAGGCACTAAGCACGCTTGGACGTGTAGTGCTGTTTCACTTACCCCTGTTACTCGTGTAGGGTGACAGGTTCCAGTGTGCTGCACGCTTTTGGCTGCGGAAATATCCGTCCTGCTTCAAAGTTACCACATGGACCCGAGTCTGCTCAACAGCCCCACGTAGTTGCCAAATGTCCCGAACTGATATGTTCTACATTTAGCAGTCCGGCCCTTTGCGACCAACAACAGCACATTGCATGGTGTAACGTGTAGGATCACACAGGTTCCACAGTGCAAGGTCTAGTCTTTTAAAGAGTCAGGAGTAGATTTATAAGTGGCATAAAGCATTACAGTGTCATACCAGCCCGGACAGTTTTCTCAGATCCGTGCATAACTAACCTCTTAGTCCACGGTTTGCGTTGCATTCTGGGATACATAGTCCTGATGTAGAGACGTGAGCTCGCGACATGTGGACGTTTAAACTTGGCAGCTATGGCATTTAAAAAGCAGAAGGCGCTAATCAAGCTTTGATATCATAACATATGGCGTAGGGGACAGGGTGACAAGAAAAACGTTAGGAAAATGGCAGTTTGAAATACATTTGTGTTAAAAATATATATATAATATATCACTTGTACGTTTGAGAAGGTGCAGAGCCCACGCTATGCAAGAAATCCACCCAGTCATGTTTTGATGTTGTCTTGCAGACCAAAGTGAAATATTTGCCCAACTTTCTATAGCAATTGGTTCTCCCGAGTCGTGTTTTGTTGGAAAAACATAAAAATGCATTTTTCGCTGACCGCAACTCACAGGAGAGAAAAAGGAGACCTACTTAGAATGACGCAAAGAGGGGGTCCTTGTTATGTGGCCTCGAAAAAAGATGAAATTATTAGGCAAGAACTCGGTAATTATAGCACAAACATTCAGGTGCAAAATAAAACAAGCATTGGCATAGCCAATAGGTCTCGCTTTTGGGACCTTATAAAGTATTTAGTTATGCAGCACAATATCCTTGGTGCAACAACATCAACTGTTGCATGGCTAAACACTTATAAGGTCCCAAAGGCGAGACCTATTGGCTATGCCAATGCTTGTTTTCTATTGTCCTACTCTACACCCTGCTGTCTTTGAGGGTACTCTCTTCCTCTTCTCACTTTATAAAGGAATTTAAACCTGCCCTTCCCAGAAATACATTTCTGACCTTTTCTGAAGTGGGAAGGGGCCAGAGAGGAATTTGTGATACCCATAAATATGTAAGTGTGTAGGTGTGCCCTGTAACACCCTCGCCGCTTTTGTGATTCACACAAAATCTTCATATCAGTAATCCTTTCATGAGTGCAAAAGCAGCTTTTGAGAACTCTAAAAGTGGTTTTGCACTCATAAAAACTGTTATTTTAGGTGTGTCAGCGACACTTGCAGACCTGATAAGTGCATGCCCTGTCCAAACCTAATTGCACCCCGTAATTCTAGATTTTTTGGTGTACACTTTCGTGTGCAGTTTGAGTGGTTAATGTATCACAAATGTTAGTGAATAACCACATAGTTATGACTTTGTGGGCATTTCCCCTGACACTCTCTTGAGAACATGTCTTCACCCTGAACCACACTTACGTCACTGGAACATAAATAACGATATTTCGCTTGAAGATCTGCTCAGATGTGGATTTTGTGATTCACTATCAGCCTGTGCCTTGTACATTTTTGTGCCTCTAAATTTCACTTAGGTGCGTAAAATGTTTTCTGAAAATAAGCCTTCAGTTTTCAGCATTGAAAGCATTTCGAAAGAAAATGAAAATTAATTTACAGGTCCTTTTAGGTCTGGTGTGACACTGCAGCTGTCTTCCAGAGCGTTTTTCACTATTCTTCTAAACATGCACTGGCGAAGCCAGTGGGTCTCAGCTGTCATAATTATTGTATTTTATAATGTTTGTTTTTATCTTAGATGGCCACAGCAGTTATTTGCACATTCATAGCAGTCATCTTTGAATGTTTTGTTTTTAAAAAAAGAATTTTTTTGTGTTTTTCTTTAATGTACAACCCTAGCGGAAACATCGCAGTGAAAGGAAAAGCAAACATTAACCAAATGCCGTGTCACAAACAGGTTACAAAAATACTGTGTTTTTTTAGAATCGGTCACTTTGCTAAGAATTGAATTACCAACAAACAAACAAAGGCGGGAAGACAATATTCTTGTACCAAATGCTGTCGTAGTGGCTCAGTATGAGCTACGCATCCAGTGTGTCTTTGTGTGCGTTTCTTAAACTCCTTAGCCGAGTGTGGTTTGTGTGTTAGGGCCATACGATGGTGAAAGGGAATGAGAGAAGCAGAGCGGGATAAAGGGTGCCTCTTATAAATTGTAGGTGAGAACAGACAATAGAGGAAAGAAAGAAAAAATTGGGGTAAGGGAAGTAACCGGGAGAGAGCAATAGCAAAAGCGATGTAGCATCTTTAGAGGGGTGGAACTGTGGTGTGGACGGTAAGATACGAAGGAGGTGGAACTGAGTAGGAAGGCGGTCAACTGGGTATTTAGACTTGCAGCATGCCTCAGCCCAAAAAGCGGGGGTGGCGGGATTGCGCAGATGGGGGGGGTCTTGTAAGTGTAAGGAGACCTGAAGGGCCACATGGGAACGTCAATAGTGGATCTCCTGGCGATGACTGCGGCTTTGAATGTTAGAGGAATGAGAGGGCTAAGCATGCGGAGAAGGTGGGGAGGTCTCCGTCTATCAGTACCTTAAATTGTGTGAGTATGGTGTCCCAGGCAGTGTCTCTGGGGCGTCTGCGGATTCGTCTGACCTCTTCCCAGTGCAATGTAGAGATTTCCGCTTTGCCCCACCAGATTAATGCCCTGTACCATTGGGGAAGGGTAGGGGGATACTGGGATCGCCAACGGAGGGTCAGTAGCCATCTTTGAATGGTATTTGTTGAAATACTACAAAACACATTCAAAGATGGCCACCGTGGATGCATGCACATCCACAGTGGCAATCTTTGAATGTGTTTTGGTATATTTTAATAAATCCCATTCAAAGATTGCCACTGTTGAGTTGGCCATCTTTGAATGGAATTTGTTAAAATATAACAAATACCATTCAAAGATCCCCATCTGTATGTGTGTGGATGTGTATGCATGGACAGCCTTCTTGCAAAGGTTAAAAACAATTTTAAATTGGCCGCCCGCCGAAGGTTCAGCAGGCGGCACATAATGCATCAGTGTGAAGGGGAGCAAGAGAAATCTGGGTGGAGGCTGATAAAGGAGGATATTTGCAAGGTCTGACATTAGGAATGAAAATGCTACCAAATCAGTAGCAGGGAAGCAAGAATGAAATCAAAGCCATCCAATCATGACCCAGGGCTGACCCAAATCTCAATCTAAGGCCCTCATTATGAGTTACGGTATTTCACCCAGAGTGATAACATTTACGGAAATACTGCAGTTCACAATTTCAAATGTCTCTTGGTCTAAGATTACAGGGTCCCCAAACTCCAAACCCGATAATTCAGTTCCCAGAGATACTTGGAACATTTCAAATGCTACAGTGGCAAGGTCTGCAAGTAGCAGCATTGCCCTGCCCCATCTGCCGCCTGCAACAGTCCAGGGGGAGCAGACAGTGCTCCACCCTGAACAAGCCCAAACCAGTCCTGCACCCTCGCCTTGCTCCACCCTACTTTCCATCCTCCACCGGCCCTACTGCTGACATTTTACTCCTGTTCATGATTTCATCCAAAATCATTGAAAATCACATGGTAAAGGACCCAGTATCTCAGGGTGCATGTGTTTATTCCTCATTCCAGAGGAAAAACTCATAATCTTTGGAATTAGGTGCAGGGATACAGGTCAGTATCTGGTATCCCTGCACAAGATTCCAGCCAACTATACATGAGGGCCTAAGTACATGACAGGCTAAGTTGTTTGTAGCCGAGAACTAAAAACATTGATTCAGTGGGCTTTAGAGGTGTAGACCTTTGGCACCTCATGATATTGGCTGCATGGTATATCATTCCACCTTCCAGGAAGTGCTTCTGCTGCATGAGGGACTGCTTTACATCTATAAAGTGCAAGCATGCTTTTTGGCAATGCAGTCCTTTATCTCCTACTTGTATTGTCTATAGAAATCATGTTTACATTTTTTGACTGCAGCAAGTATTTTTAAATGCATTTGTCAGGACTTGATGGGAGCTAACCCTAAGGTGGCCATCTATTGTGTTTTCTCTTTGATATCAGTATAGACTCATTTCAAGCCGGCTGCCTGAAGTCTCGCAAGATGAACATCAGAAGCTGTGGTCTTTCAAGGCTGCCTGAAGTCTCGCAAGATGAACATCAGAAGCTGTGGTCTTTCAAGACTTTGGGATAGACATCATTCGGTCAGGCCACTCTGATGTCAAATACAAAACCCACCTACAACTGAGTATCATGGTTGCTCTTACACACACATTCATTACAGATACCTGTGACTAATGACATATAACAGCTTAACCAGGTCTTCTCCTAATCAACTGCACCATTCCACACCTTTGTAGTACCTGGACAACAGCTCAAATTGAAAGGAAAAGCTCTGTGACAGACACCAATAGTCAAATGACTTCATGTCACACGGTTCATATGAACAGCACAAAAGTGAATATAATGTCTTCATGAAGATCTTCCTTTGTGTCGGCCATAGGTATGATCGTGTCTTGAAGTTGACAATGTTATAGCCTCACTGATCCATGTGATGCTGTTAAGAGAAACCACATATGTGCTTTGTTTTAGACAACTCATACTTTAAAATACATCATCTATTACTCATCACCATTCCCTCACATGGATCTTTTATCTCTGGGCGTCTGTGTGCATGGATACTTGCACACCACAACGTTCTGGTTACATATCGATTGCACACAGAATCTTGTGGATAGGTATATTGTAGTTACCAGATCATCACATGTCACCAGAACACAACTGTCCCCACTGGTGGCTTTTCTTTTACATATGATTGTTTGTGGGTGTGCTAGTCCTACTAGTTCACTTGAATTGAACCAAGATTTCACCTACGAGAATGAGTTTATTTATTAAATGAAATCCCAAGACTGACAACGAGATGTTTTAGGGGCTTAGACTCAGCTGTTAAATCCGGGCATCCTGGTGTGAGCATACAGCTACTGGGAGCATTCTTTCTGTCAAGGAAGAGACAGCCAGTTTGATATACCTGCTTACATTTGGTGAACTAACGTTCATTTAGGAAGTCCAAAGTGACCAAAGTTCTGAAATATCAATATGTGCTTTAAAGATGGGGTGTCCCTATGTAATAGCCAAGGGCATTTAGCATGTGTGCTTATGGGCCAGCATCCTGTGACACAGGAGCCTCGCCAGCATCCATAAGTCTGAATTTAGTGTGCTAACACTTGCAAACACAGACATGCACAAAATATGCTTGCATGAAATAGACCTATTGGTTTTGCCAGCGCTTGGATACTGTGACCTCCCAGAAAGCCACCATTCATATCCAAGGTCAAAAACTCTGCTTTTTTATTGTTTCCAATTTCTTCAGCTGCTACATACATTGTGAACAGGCCAGGCTCTCTTCTATTCGTATGAAATTCATAAATGTCATATTATTTTGTACTATTAGTTCCCAAATATTTTGTGTAATTATCATTTTACTCAATGACAGTTAATGACATTCAAGAAGGTGTCAAGGCAGGATGAGAAAAATCTCCCATTCTCTTCTCAGTGCTGACGTTATAAACTTTAAAGACACAAACATTTGGTCACCTGATCATCTTACTACGATAGTTTTACAACTTCATAATTTGTGCTTTTTGTAGGTGAACAGTTGTTTGCTTTTCCAACCTTTACGCTTTCTGCATTTTGTTCTTCTGCTAGGGTAGAACATTTAATCTGCAGTGCTGTAGATGGACTTTTTTTGTCTTTTCCCCACGCTTATATTTGGAGTTGATCAAGATCTGAAAACTGGGGCCATATTTATGACCCGGTTTGTGTCACTCTTGCACTACACAACGTGGTGCAAGAGCGACGCAAACCTTAAATCATATTTTTGAAGCCAGGCAAAGTCACATTGCGTGGCTTTGGGTGGCTCCACAAATATGGAGTAACGCAATGCAACACAAGTAGCTGTGTTGCGTTACTCTGGCCTAGGTAGGCATTCCATGGGCGTTGCATGGGTGTTCCAACGCAACTCCCATGGTTTTTGACGCACTCCCAGATTCACAAGACCTTGTAAACCTGGGAATGCGCCAAAAAGAAACGCCTCCCCAGGGGAGGCGTAACAAGGAGAAATATCTTTATTTCGCCTCATTTTTTCCTTTTTTTATGTGTGCTGCACCCTGAAGCAAACATAGAAAGAGGAAAAATCCTCCCAGGATTGTTTTTGTGCAGCAAGGTACCCCTTCCTGCACAAAAACAATCCTGCCAACAACACAGGCATCCTTGCAACATGGTGCAAGGGTGCCAGCGTTGGCATTAGGCTGCCAAAACGGTGACAGTGTAAAGGAATAGGACAGGAATGCACCGTATTGGATAAATATGGCGCATTTGTGCCCTTTCCCTGTGAAGCATGTCAGTGCAGCAAGGTGACTTGCCACTGCACCACTAAAATATGTCCCTCAGTGTCTGACCCATTCCTCATGTGCTTTGGGGTAAACGATTAATCCTACATGTCTAGTACATGGAATCTGCCCACCCCATGCAATGACCCTTTCAGTGGACAATTAGAGAGAGGGGCCGATGTGCAGGAGGCCGCAGGGGCAGTGTCAGCTTGTGCTGGTCCTTAGCACTTCCTCCATCTAGTGAGCAGTAAGTACTCCTCTGCCTAAGCTGTCATGAAGGCTGTGAGGATGTGGATGAGAGAAGCGCAGACCATGGAGGTAGAAGACTCGTGCTAAGTGATCTCTCTGTCCTTTTCCAAAATGAGTGATGTCTTGCTATGGGCTCTCGAATGAGCGGAAGTGTGGATTGGGTGGGGGAGCTGGGTGGCCCATTCTCCATGGTTCTCTGTTGCTCCCTTCCCTGCATCCTGCCTGTCTGGTTTCTGCTTGGCTGTCTGTTCTTCACCTGCCCTGCCTGTGCTTAACCACCCCAGTTTACCAGAACTTGCAAACGGGACTACTATGTGGGCCTGGGCAGTGGAACGGGAACTGAAGTTGCTTAGCCAACTCGACCATGTCTGCAAACTCTTAGATGGGTTCTGTGGTTGGCTGATGAATGGGGGTCAGAGGGAACTTTTCTCTGCCTGTCTGTCTCTGCCCCAACACCAATGAATTTCACCAAATTACTAAGAGCAAGCTGTAGTAGAGAGAATGGACTGTTTCTGGAGCACTATACACTATTTACTTTAAAGCAACAGCCTCTCGCACTGTCAGGGAATGCTTTTCAAGATATTAATGACAGTCGTACTGTGTGTGGAGTATGCCAGAGGAGGTCCCATGAGACAGTACCAGGAACAACCAAACTCATGTCTTCCATTTTAGTAGGAATAGAGTGTTGAGGCATGGACCCAATGGAGTTCTGAATGACTGGTGTAGGTTGGTTCGCAGAGATGAGGAGTAGGGGATGTGGTAGGGTATTGTAAACCTTTACTAATGTGATGGCTGAAGCAAAGTAGCTTGAAGTCAGATAAATCTATCTCCTCTGCGCATAAATGCTCGCTCAGCAATTTAGAACAAAGAACCAATTAGCACCCACCCTTTTTGAACCTAGAAAGCTGCAATTGTCAGCCATCACTCAATCTTGTCCCCAAAAAACTCTGAATGTCTTAAACAAGAGAGAACAGACAGAAGGTGTGAAGGCGGGTCATGTTAATGTTTGATGACAACGTTTCTATAAAGCCGTTACCCTAGGTTTATTTCTTAAAGGTTGATATCCTCCCATTTTTGCAGCAACTCGCTAAGCTTCTTGGGCTTCCTCTTAATTTATCGTCCTCTCGTTTTCTCAGCTAACTTGTTGGCTGGGCCAATTGTTGATGCTCTACTCCACTTTGTTTGAGTAACTGGTAGTGTAAGATGTTTTTAAAGTTTGAGCAGGAGACACATCCTGCTCCCGCTCAGTTTGCTACCAAATGTGAAAACTCACAACTTCTCCAGTGGTTAAGGATTGTGTGGTAGTTTATCTCTTTAAGAGTAGGCAGTGTCAGAGAGTTCTGTATTCCATATAGGTTGTTGTTTTTTGAAACCATGTGCAGTTGATTGGGGAACAGAGAAGTTGATGCACTGAGCAGTGAGTTCCTTTTGCTCATATGAATAAATTCCTCTTCTGCTATCAACTGGACTCAAGTCTCATCTGTTCCTGCAAAAGTGATTCCTATGGATCCCTCACACTGTATTAGACATACAAGTGACTGAGGGGGCCGATTTATAAATGTCGGTGGGAGGCCAGCAGAGTAAATTACTCCGTCGCCCTGGCGGAGATGCCAAGCTGGCAGTCATTTCTAAAGCATTGGCAGGAACCTCTGTCACTGCAGTTCCTGTCAACGCTTTTCGCAGTTTGGTGCAGGGCTCTGTCAACTTGACACAGACGGACCACTGTATTGGCGGAGAGGGAACTCCATCGCTGTTGCAACGGAGTTCCCTCTCAGCCAATATCTAATTCAGCCCATAAATCAACAGTGGTAAAGACGGGCTTATTTTTGCACGTCCTATTTTGTGATTTGGCCTGATGATCGTTTAATTCCTTTTCCCATCGGCGGTGAGAATGAGCCACCCATTAGTTCTTTAAAAATCATTAAGATAGTCACTAGTGCTGGGAAAACGTATTATTTCAACTATTAGCCTCTCACTAAACAGAAAAATGTCATCTTCATCATTCTAATATTGATATTAACTCGACTTCTCAGAGTCTATATAGCTATGTGAAGGAAGATGGTAAGACCTACATTTTTAAATTGCCATTGGTGTACTCTAATGCTAAAAGTAAAATAGGCTCAGGTATGGAGACTGGAAGCAGTTCAGCACAGGTCAAATGACAAAGATGCTGAGGCTTGTTGTTGTCACTAACTGTGCAAGTGCAACCATCAAATTAGAGAGGAAAAAAGAAATTGTATTGCTCTATGATTGACTTAGTCACTAGCTCCCTTAAGGAGCTTTACAAGACAATTTCTAAGTTTGCATACTGTGAGCAAATAGTTTATTATATGGTGTTATTATATGGTGTGGTTGTGAGACCTCACTGTGTAATAAATTCACTACCTGTATTAGAAAAAAAATGGCACAATACAAATCTGACACCAATTTATAAAAAAAGATTATAGTTTTTTCTTCACAATGACACCTCAATAACAAATATCCACCAGAGGTTTCCGGAGATAGGATTTTTAAAGGAACAATAAATCACTGCTTTTTCATTCCCCTCAATAAATCATTGGAATGGACCGTGTTCATGGTCAAACTTTGCAAACTTTGGAAAACTTTAAAAACATAGTAAACTACTACTACCGCCCACTTTGGGTGACCAAATCCGCAGGGAGCGAGTCACTGGGGCCAAAGAGGCTTGGTGAACAGTTACTTTGCATTCAAGGCAGTATCCAATCCAGTTCCAGGCTGTATGGGTGAACGCCATACACTTCAATGGAGTGGTCCTGATGCAAGGGATACAGGATGCTGAAGATGCTGATGGGTAGTCCTGGGGCTACTCCTCGGTCCACGAATACAATGGGGCGACTTCGGCCACATGGGTCAATGTCCCTCAAAGTCTGGTCTACTGGCCTCCGGTTACAGTGAAATCAGGGTTCCCTTTAACTGGTGGTAACTCCTGTCTTCAATGACCAAACTGCACTCCAGTGACTCTCCCAGTTCCAGCAGACTCAGTGCAATTTTTGAGGGTTGGATCTCAGTCTCCCAGGCTGCACGATGGTGGTCAGCAGCGGATAAGTGTTCTTGGCAACCAACTCATCGAATCAGACTTCTTCAGCTTTTGTGGGCCTGTAGCTGTAACAGGAATTCAGTCAACTGACTCTTGGAGTCACTTCTTCTGTCTGAGGCTTGGGGACGACTTTTCCTTGAGCAAGGCATCATAAGCAAAGTCATCTCTTTGCTAGCCCAAGGAGCAGCAGTTGCAGTTCAGTCTTGGTGCAGCCTCTCTGCTGGGTCCAGGGAATAGCAGGGCAGTCCTTCTTCGGTCCACTCTTCAGTATGGACGTGATCTGAGTTCTGGATGCCAGAAGTGCTACTTTTATGCCCAGTTAGTGCACTTGGGGGTGTGGTAACTACTAGCCAATGAGCTACCAGGTCCCCACCCACTTAGTGACGACTTCTTGTGGAAAAAATACACGATTCTGCCAATATTCTGGTGTAGGGAGCTCCCTAGCCTACCCTAGAGGTATGGCTACCTGGGGACTACACGCCCACGGAAAAAATGGTTTGACAACGGCTTCCCTGTCTGTGTCCTTGACCACAACCTGTCTGCTAAAACAAAAGAGCAGACCCTCTTGTGTGTGTCCACTATTTGCCCTTCAAAGGTTGCATCCCTTTTTAAACTCGCCTTTTGGGCTCACACCCTGTTTGGCCTTTCTGCCATGGAGAAGTCACACTTCTCCGTACGGCAGGGCCCCCTGTGTTCCATAGTAAGAGTCATTCACACCTCTCCCCAAAAAGGCAGAAGGCTCTCTCATGGACTACAACCGTAAACGGTCACTGGAACACTTTGGGCAACAAAGTGGCTATTTACTAAAGTTGCCACTAGTGCAAAACGTACTTTAAATTCGGCTTGAGCATCAAGTCAGGTTTATTGCAAAAACTCTTGATATTTTGAAGTAACAAATTTAGTAGTCCCATTCAGATGTTAACACAGCTGAGTTGTCAGTGTGCACCCAATACTCACGAATGGGGCTACCAGCCTTTCCACAGTAAAAACAACAATGTGGGCTTTTTACTGTCAGGATTTGTAAAGTTAAGGACTACATATCCAACTTTTTAATATAATGCAGCCTGCCTTCAGGGATCAGTAGGCCAACCTTAGGGGTGAGTTATAGATATTAAATAGAAATGTTTGGGCTTTGCTGTTAATGTAAATGGCAAAGTCGAGTTAGAGTTGAAAACTGCTCTGCCTGCCACTTTAACTTACAGGCCCTGGGTACCCCTGGTACCATATGCTAGGGACTTATAAGTATATTAACTTATGCCAATTGTGGATGAACGGATCAGACATATAGATTTTGAGGGTCAGTGCAATGGCACTAAGGTCTGGTTAGCAGACCTCAGTGCACCTTCAGAGTAAAAAAACCAGCAGCATCAGTCCAAAAACTTGGACTTGGGGGTGATCATGGAAAAAAGAGGCAATTCCTTACACATACTATAAATCAGGAGAGAAGAAAGTAATTCCCTTTCAAGATCTAGCTGATTCTCCGTCAGAAAATGTACTCAATCTGAAAACATGAATGTCTTAGTTTTTAGAAAGCCTGTGAATAATATTTGCAGGAGAGAATTCTCAAAACTCAGAGGACACAGTTAACCCCTTGATATATACAATTATAGACTCTAGAATGTTCACAGCCTTTTTGACCGCTAAGCTCATAAAGTTACTTAAGAAAGCTTCACTCAGTTCTTCAGAGCCTTCAAATTGTTTGTCCTATCTCATTGCTACGTCATATCGCTAAGCTCATTGAAAGAGTAGCTACATTCCAACTTCAGAGCTTTCTAAAATAATCTGTTAATAGATCACCAACATGCTGGTTTCTGCCACATTGTTTGAAACAAAGTAATAGTGGTATCTGTTGTGGATGAACTTAAAACTGTGGCGAATAAAGGTGGAGCTTGACCCTGATCCTCTTACATCTGCTGGTGGCTTTGACACCATTGATCATCAGATTCTTCTCCAACTTTTCTCTAAAAAAAATGCCATCAATGGCTCTGCACTTAGATTGATTAGATCTTTACAAATTAATAGTGCTCAAGTGGTCATGTTGGGCAGCTAGGCTGCCACATTCGGAGTCCCTCAGGGCAATTCAATCACATAATACTTGGGATAGCCTTCTATGGCCGTCCTCGCTGGGCATCTGCCATGAACCAGTTAGGACAGTGAGGAATGTTGGAACCCTCCTGGGCTTGAAACCCTCCCTAGATGAGCACGTCTCAGCTATTTTTAAAAACATGCTTCTTCTACCACTGGTCTCTTTGAAGTATATTTCCTTTTGCCTAAGAAGCACAACATCACTACTATCAGTGCGTTCATCCATTCATGTAAGCACTTCTACATCACCATAGGATATCTTTCTAGGGATCAATTGTAAGTAAATTGTCATACTCCAATACATTCAGAATGTGCAGCAAGGACGATTTTCCATCTGCCTAAAATTGATCTTGTCAAAGCAAAGATTTGTTCTTTACATTGACACACTATAAAGAATAAGAGTGGTTTTAAAGCAGTCTGCCTTATTTAACTTTTAACTATGGCCTTCTTAGTTGCTCAAATACATATTTTAATCACTATAGGCCCTCTCGTAGGCTTTGCCCAAGCTCCTGATGATCCCTACCTTTAAGGGTGCTCCCCTTGGTCCTAAGACCTGTAGAGTCTTTGGAACCAACTTCCTTTGTCAATCAAAGATGAAACAAACCTTCTCAAATTCTGGACATTGCTCAAAACCTGGATGTTTGACAGTCATCCATACATCAGTCTGTGGGATATTCAGGTGTCCTGTTAACATAGCAGCTTGTAACACCAAGAGACCCCTATAAGGTGAATGTTTAGCATGTTACGAAATTCACCTATAGGTAAATCATTCCGCTTGAGGGATTCTTCAGCTATCCTACAATCTCCTTGTGATTTGAGCCAGAGGAACAGAACTAGTGACACCTGTTTTCAATGATACGTCATTTCCTTTAAACTGTGCACCTTGAACAAATGAATCCTAGACTGAGACGTTTGTTAGTTCTTGGCCTAAACCACAAACATAGTACATTTTATCATTATACAATCATCCTTCTCATTCTTCCTGGTTTCCAATACTCAAGTCCTCTCACATTTTATATGTAAATCCAATGACGGCTGGTGCAGATAAGAGCAATGGGGCGGTGGGGCGGGGGTAGCTAGGAGTCGACAGACGACGACGACGTAAAATAAAATGTAAAAAAAAGATAAACACTTACCTTGCTGCGCCAAGCGCAAGGTAAGTGGTTTTCTTTTTTTCTTTTATTTTCACTTGTCATCATCTGTCGACTCCCCCCTCCCCCGCCTCACTGTCTCACCGCTCTTACCTGCACCAGCTGTCACTGTTAAATCTCTCTCTGCTCCTCCTCACTCACTGCTTATATTTTGTGGTAAAACTCCCCTTACTGAATATAATTCGCCCATCATTCTTCTCTGGATCCGTCAGTCCCCCGCTAAATCCAGATTACCTCTTCATCTGTCAGTCAGGCATCTCTCTGATGCCACAAGTTTTGATACAAGATGGAGGGGTGCTCCTTAAATACCATTAATTGATGTGAGAACACAGAGCTCCATGGTGTATACCTTTCGTTGTTCCAAGAGACATTTTTCTCGTATGTTTGACTTGTAAAACCTCATTTCCTATCCTGGCTGATGAGGGGTGAAACCTCGAGACCGGTCCTAGGATGCTTGTTTCCAGTCCAGGGAGGACCTGGCCTGGCAGTTCGGGGCGGACTGTTCCCATTGGGCGCGGGGTCAATACTGATTTGCATAAAAAAAAAAAAGGGGAGCCGCTCACAGTCACTGCAATCCTGCCACAGACGGCAGGGGGACTTCAAGCCCCATAACTCATAGCGCCAGGAGGCGCCGACGTCCAGTTTTCACGCCAGGAGGTGCTTAAAACTGCTTCGTGGCTCCCGCAGCGCGGGACCGCTCACAGTCACTGCAATCCTGCCACAGACGCCGGGGGGACTTCAAGCCCCACAACTCATAACGCCTGGAGGTGCCGACATCCAGTTTTCGCACCAGGAGGCGCTTAAACCCGCTTCGCGGCTCCCGGGGGGACTTCAAGCCCCATAACTGGCTATATCCCTGCACCTACTTCTGCAAAATTTGTACTCAAGCATCTCAAGAAGTCATTTGAACTTTGGTCATATGATCATGTAAGTCCATCAGCCGAATTAACTAACTCTCTCTTTAAAACAGAGTTGCTCTCTCCTTTTTCTTCCTTTTTAAACGATGGCTAAATTGAAGCAAATGGGGGGAAAGGGCGAATACTCCAAAGCCCCTTCTGAACTCCACACTTGATTGCTTTCTCTCACGGGCCGCTAAGGCCATTGACAAGGAAAGTTTAGTTGCAGAGCGACGGTTGTCCCTAGAGGGGGGTCTGGTTGCAGCTATAAATGAGGATCAAGTCCAGAGCGGGCCGCCAAATGACATTGAACAGGGTACTTACGCACACGATAAAAGCCTACCTGACTTATCTCCCTCCAAGCGTACCCCACCACTAACATTGGTAACCCCGTTATGTAATCCTCCAGTAAAAAGGAAAAAGAAGGCGAAGCACCTAGAACCACCACCAGTCGTAAGGACCAGATCCAGGAAAAAGACCCAGGAATCTGCGCTGGAAGTGTATAATGACTCAAAGCAAGCAGCACCAACTGTGCTAGACTCAGACATGCCATCTCTTAACCCCATAGCCCTATCCCCGCAAACTATTGAGACTTTAATGACTCGCTTAGAAAAAATAATATCTAACAACCTCTTGCCCATTTTGGACAGGCTCGATAAATTGGAGGCAAATGTGGGATTAATCCAAAAGTCTCTTACTAATCTAACGATTGGGGAAGGGCCAAAAACGAAAAGTCAAGTAGGGGGGGCACTTTCCCAGGGGGGATTATACACCGGTGACGGGAACCACAGTAGGAACCTAGACTTACCACCCCGAGTCCCTATTTTTGAAAAACACAAGAGTGACATGAGGGCAGTATCACAAAAACCAACGGAGCCCACATGTGTCAGTCATCTGGGGAGGGAAAGGCCACCCCTAGTAATGCCGGGTTTACTGCACGCAGTACCTCATTCACTGGGAATATAACTTGGAATGTAACTGAACACAATGAACAGACTCCCCCGAAATGAATGATCCTAATGATAGGAACGATCAGATCAACGAGGTGACTTTATATCTTCCCCCAGAGTGCTGCCCATATGTGGCAATTCTAACTAGTGTCCCCCTAATTCAGGATATCCACAAAGAAACATTCAACCAGCTGAAAAATAAAGTTTGCAACTGGCTATCCCAGAACACGAATTTTTCAATTACTAGCTACCATGATATTCTGTTTGTTAGACGTGTAAGCTGGGTTGGCCCTCTGCGCAAGACTTCACCTGGAGACTTTGTAATTCTTAATTGTAGGTCACCAATGCTTGCAGGGCAGCTGCTTAGAAGGGGAAAGACTTCATCTAATCAGGGGCCTAGTCAAGGGATCGACATTTTCCACTTGGGTTTTTCTATAGGCACCTCAAATCCACAGGCCCAATCGCCGACTAAATGTGCTTAACCTCGAGAACCCCAAGTCGAGACAGGAGCTCTTTCAGCTCGAAACAAGAAATAGATACCAAGCCCTCACTGATCTGGACACCCCCGACTGACTAAACCCCGAAACCACGGAATTATTAATGATTTGTGAGGCATTCCCCTCTATCCAGTTGGAAGGTGCTACCAACATTAAGAACAGTGGCGGCTCCCCCATTGGGGCGTGGGGGCGTCGCCCACTGCTTTCTCGCAGTCCGAGAAGGCAGAAACATAAATGGTAAAAACTACCATTTTATGTTTCTGCTTCTCGCACTGCGAGAAAGCAGAAGTGCCTGGTTGGGGGCGGGCGGGTGGGCGGTCCTGCTTGAGGGCAGGGGGGGAGTGGCTTGCCGACCAAACAGTCAGTACCCACAACAGTGGGCAAGCCACTCCCCTCCTGCCCTCGAGCAGGACCGGCCACTCTCCCTTTTTCTCTATGTAGGCTGCTGCATGCAGCAGCCTACATAGAGAAAATGGCCCGGCTGGGGCGCTCTCCGCCGCGCCTCACCAATCACAACGCTGCCATTGCAGCGTTGTGATTGGCGGAGGGGAGGGAGGCTGCCTTTCCTGATGACGATGAGAGCTGCAGGAATTGGAAAACGCAGGACGGCGGGAGTCGGGACCCATCCAGAAGCTGAGGTGGCGCGGGACGGTAAGTTTTATTTTATATATTTTTTTATTAAACCCCTCCTGCCTCCCCCCCATCCCACCCCGCGACGAGCCCATTTCCACCCCACCCGTCATGCCGGCCGCAACTGGTGAAATGGTTGCCAAATGGAAACTGTCGAGAAATGATTCTTCATATGATCTTTATTAAAAGCCCATAGCTTTGTTGTCGACCACACCTAGCCTTCGTGGCTGTGAGTCTAATGTTAGGGTCATGTATTCAAGCACAGCGCCTCCTTTATCCCCCACCCCCCCATCACTCCAAACAGTTACGCTCTGCTCTTCCCGGCAGTGAACTGTCCAATTGTGAAAATGTACCCATTACATACAGTACGTCACTGCCAGAAGCATACCGAAGGCCAATCACTTTTTTGATGTGTGATCCTTAGAATGCTCAAAATAAAAGGGTTTTGGCGATCGAAATGCAATATATGGTTATCACCTGTGTTTAATGCAAAATCTAGACTTTATTCCCCACCTTATTGAAGTGACACAGCTTTTTGCTGCACCCTTTCAACCTCAGCACATGCGTGGATAAACTCACATATGAGCTTTATAACTTGGTACAGATATTAACTAACTCAGAGGCACTATTTTTTACAACCTTAGAAAGATGAACAGTACTGTGCAAGGAGTGACCGTCTGCTATAGAGACTCTACACCAGTGTTTTCAGACGTCCTGGAGTGACTATAATACTGTATCAAGGTTGACTGTGTGCACAAAGCTGCATAGAGGCTGATCGTGTGTGCAGTGCTGTACCAGAGTTGGCAGGGCGCACAGTGCTGGACAAGGGCAGTTAATATTTAGTAATGCACAGAGGTTCAGTAAGAGGGGCCGCTCATCTGCTTCTTGCTTCTTGACTAACCGCCAATTGCACTGTACCAGGAACTGCTGAATCCCATCCCCCTCTGCCTCCACTCTCTCCACGTTTGTACTCCCACTCTTCCCTACTCTCTGCCGCTACACCCTCACTCATGCTCTCCAAGCTTTCACTCACTCTCTACTGCTCCTTCATTTGCCTATAACTCCTCTTCTTTCTGTCACACTTTTCCCTATCTTCTCTCCATCTCTCTGCTTCTTCCCGGCTGTCCCTTCCCCTATCTCTCTCTCCTTCATCTCTCTGACTTGTCATTAGACCCGCCTGTCTCTCTCCACCAAGTCTTCCATACATCTTACCCACTTGCTTTCTCCCTCCTTCCTCACCCTTTTACAATGTCCCACTCCCCAGGTCTCTTTCTATTACATACTTCAACCTTTTTACACTACTCCCTTCTACTTTCTCACCCCTCTCCTAATTACACTAGTGTTTTCTCCTATCTTCATCTCCCCTTTATATTCCCCTCCTTCTAACGCCTCCTCCTCCCTGTGCCCGCACCTTCTCTCGGCAGAATGCCCCCTTCACACTCTATCCTTTCCTCCCATCTCAATATTACCACTCATTATCTCAAACAATTCTTGGGGTGGAACCCCCCATCCCAAATGTTCTCAGTTGAGCTTGTTTGCTTTGCTCACTCGCGATTTAACACTCATCCCCCAACTTTTACGCCCTCCCACTTTCAAAACTCACCAGCCGCCACAGATTAAGAACCCTAGTGAAACCATATATTGTTGTCCAGTTACCACGTTATGTCACCCCGCACTAAACTTAGACGTAGAGAGAGTAAATCCCACAACGAGATACCAAATCCCACAACGAGATACCAATCCCAGGAGTGCATAAAAAATTATCAGAATTTGAAAATCTTATCCTGGAATATTGCGGGAATAAGGCCAAAACTAAATGATCCAGAATGGTGTAACTTAGTGGACGGATTCCACCTATGTCTGTTCCAAGAAACTTGGGCAGTGGAGCAAGTACACAGATTGGGGTTTACTACTTTTAGTATTGAGGCCTCGCGTTCTCTAGCTGGTCACCCAGCTGGTGGATTATTGATTTGGGTTAAGACCACCCTGGCATGCAAAATTAAGATATTGAAACTAGGATCAGAGGAGATACTTGGCTTAGAACTGATATCACTGAAAGAAAATATCCAGATCAGGTTGTTTAATCTATATAATCGCTTTAGCAGCCCCCACAAGCCTTCCGATACGATAACCTCACTAACCAACTTCCTTGATACATCCAGGATAGAGAACCATCTCATAGTCGCTGGTGATTTTAATACAACTTTTGAGCCAGTTGACTATGTCCAGGAGTTAGTGCAGGATGAAGATCAAGCTAGAGGGGTCAACAAGCTCCAGATTCCAGCGATTAAGAAATGCACTAAGGTGGGGCAATAGGTACTATCTTTTACCCTTGCCTATAGAGTCCAAGCCTGTAATTGGCGGACGCGCTCGGACGCAGATGCATGCTTTACGTTTAAGAGGGGGAAAGCTAGGAACAGGATCGATTATATTTTGGTAGATCTCGAACTATGGCCAAATGTGAATACATCGGGAGGATATCGATCACAATGCTTTGGCACTGACAGTATCTGGTCTTGCAATTTTGTATGGCCAACCCCGACAGATGGTGGCCCCTGTTGTTACCACTAATAACAACAAAAGAGTAAAATGGCCACAGATATTGGCCAATAGGAATCTCCTCCCAAAAATCTATGCTGAGGTAGCACAGATCCTTCCTGCCATGAGCAATTTTGATATTAGTGACGAGGATATTATGGCCACTTTTCATCAATTAACTTTTACCCTAAGATCCTATTTCAATAAACAGTGCAATTTTAATCTAATCCAATGGAGCACTGCCCCATGGTATAATGAGGCTTGTAGACAAACCAGAGACGAACTAATTATGGCGGTTAAGAAAGAAATGCGGATAGACATTATAAACAGAAGGAAATTGTATAAAAAGGCACAGGCCGAGGCAAAAAGGGATTGGGAGTCAGAGAACTGGCGTACTCTTGTAGAAGCCTCAAAGCAGAAGGACTGCCAATTATTCTGGCACCTCTTGTCAAAAGGGACATCCAAGCAGAAAACTGAAACAGACTTTTATATACAGTCCCACGTCTGGGAGAAGTACTTCACAAATCTCTACACAGGCAAAGTGGATCATTCTTGTCTAGATCGACAGGTCTCCAGCGCAGAATTAGCACAAGCTGATGTAATTAGTTTCTCAATAGAGGAAACTGTTATAGCCACTAACTCTGTACAGAATGGGAAAGCTCCAGGGTTGGACACTTTACCGGGAGATTTGTTCAAATCGGAGCCTACTACATGGGGACCCTTGCTACAAACTGTTTTTAATACCATCCTGCGAGGTGGAGAGATTCCTGCGACCTGGAGTGGTGCGGTAATAATCCCGATATTTAAAAAGGGAGACAAGGGGACACCAGCGAATTACAGGCCAATTAACCTTTTAGATGTTTCTCAAAAAGTTTTTAGCAAAATTATTTTAACTCGGATCCAAGATTGGATCAAGGAGAATAGCATATTATCTAATCTACAGGCAGGATTTAGGGCTTCCAGGAGCACTCTAGACCAGGTATTTAGATTTCTCCTGCTTATATGGAAAGAGGTGACAATTAGGAGGGGTCACTTCTATGTCGTGTTCGTTGATCTTAAAACGGCTTTTGACTCCATAGGCCGTACTTATCTCTGGGCTGCCCTTCGAGACTTAGGACTCCCTATGAATTTACTCAAAATTCTGATTTGCATGCATCAAGATAACTACGCCAAAGTCAGGTGGAATCTAGATGGCAGTTTATCCAACGACATTGTGGTGTCTAAGGGAGTACAACAGGGCTGTGTTCTTGCCCCAACCCTTTTTACCCTGTACATAAACGGGCTTATAGGAGAGTTGTTCGATTGTGGAGGTGACCCCCCCCGAAATTAGCAGGTAGTCCTGTGCCCTCCTTGCTATTTGCAGACGACACGCTGCTTATCTCAAAGACGCCAATGGGGATCCAGAATGTCCTAAACAAATTTGCAAAAGCATGTAAGGACAGGGGCTTAGAAATCAATTGCTCCAAAACGAAATACATGTCGTTTAACCCCTACAAATCCATCAAGGGTAAATTGGTGTTAGGCTCCCAAGTCTTGGAACAGGTCAAGGTATTCGACTACTTGGGAGTCCGAATCAGTGACAGTCTAGCTTGGACACCCCAAATAGAAAAGAGCATTCTAACCCTTCAGCATGTCGACTGTGCAATAGCTAGGAGGGCAAGGGGTTCTGCCTTTTGACCCTCTTCTCCAATTTTGGAAATACATAGGGCAAAAGGGCTAGGCGCAGCCTTATATGGGACTGAGCTGTGGGGGCTGGAGAGCCTAAAGCACTTAGAACGTGCTGAGAATAAATTCTTAAGGGCGATCCTTAATCTACCAGTGAACACCCCCCTAATGCCATCACGACTTGACCTTGGTCTCAAACCCATTAATTATTTTTCTATTCTCAAGGCACTTTTGTTTTGAGTAAGATTATGGACCAGTAGCACCCAGGTCCCGGTAAAGGAGGCTTTGGAAGAGCTATTAACACTACAGAAACAATCAGGACGCCTTGCCTGGTTCAATAAGGTCAAGGATTGGTTTACTAATTTGGGGTTGGGGTTCATGTGGGAGGACCCAAAGTCCATTACGACAAAAATGGTCCCCTTGCTCAAAAAAAGGTACTGGGAATATGTTGATTTACAATGCACTGATGTCAATGCATATGGCACTTTAACCTCTAGTTTTATGAATGTTAAGGGGTGCTTTGCCTTTGAAATGTTTATGGATGATGTTGAACCACCGCATGCACGAGCACTTTATATCCAATTCAGGTATGGGGTACTCCCTGTAAACTGTAGGAAAAGTTCTTGGGCAAATGCCTCTGTAACATCTTTGTGCCCGTCCTGTCATTCTTCTCCTGAGACCCTAGAACATTTCGTTTTTCTTTGTCCCGCCTACGCTAGTCTCAGGAAAACCTGGATAATTCCTGTCTGTTGTTTGTTATCTTTTTCACGCCCCTCTGAAGCCTTACGTATTTTAGGTCTGATACTACAAGGTGGCTCGTATTCACAATTTCGAGATACTTGCTTCATGCCTGGTGGACGAGATTAAAAATGATAAAAAAATTACTCTGAGAAAGATAAATGACCATGTAAGCAACCCGGTATTAGGGTTATTAGTGGATTATTGGGGCTTAGAAATTTTGAACTCTTACATTTTAGACTTGATATAAATGTGGAATCCTCCTCTTTTAACTTTATATGGAATTTTAAAATGTCATAATTTTTATACTGATGGAGAGATGCGAAACTCTATTTTACTGTAAATTTGACTTTTTATGCTGTAATGAATTTTTATTGGTTGTGATTTATGCTGATGTAAATGATCATGTATTGATCGAATAAACTAAACAACACCTCATTTCCTATCAGTGTCATTGACTGTTTATGTCTTCCATCATTCAGTGGGTTTTGGCGCAGTAGGTTAATAGTTTTCTGTGTTTTTTCATAAAAGCAAGGCACACGTTTTTTTTACCAAATCTCTGTAGGTGCTGCCTTGTCCCCCCTCACTGTTGCAACCTCCAGAACCTAAGTCTGTATCTTCTCTCATGAGCTAGTTTCATCTGTACCCAAAGCCCTTCCCCCCAGTGTACAAGTGTCAACCTTGCCTCCATTCAGCAGAGATAAGAGAGGAATTTATAGAATTGTCTATTCCTTGTATTTAAGAGTGTGGGGCTCAATCAATGGGGCTATAATAAAATCACAATAGCCCACCTTTACTAAGGCGTAGTGCCAGCACTAGCAGGACACAAAGCGACACAAAGCAGCAGCTGGGATTAACTATCCAACACATAGCGAACGTTTTGGTATTCCTTTGCATCAAGGTGTCATTGCGGGGGGAAGATCAGCACAAACACTGATAGGTTTTGAGTCAAAGTTGAATCTAGTCAGATAGCCTCACCAGGCTTTGCATCAAAAACGAATGCCTACTGGAAGCGGGTGCAAACAAAGGAGATTGTGGTGACTTTGACCAGAACCCGGCACATTGCATGAGTGCTGAAGATCACAGCACACACCCAGTGCAACAGAATCTTCTGTGTTTGAATGGTACGCTTCCAGTATAATTCAAATGCTAAACAACGCACACTCGCCTCTGAGCCATGGTGAGTGAGGCTTTGCATCACGAAAGGCAGCCTGTTTGTGCACTAATGCAAGGGATGGTTGCAGCATTCTGCCAATCTTTGGAGCTAAGTCACTATGCTGTGATTTCCGTGTCATGGAGCAAAGTTTAATGCTGCGGTGCATTGTGGCAAATCCTAATAAATTCTGATGGCGGGTTTACCTGGTATTACATAATATGAGCAAGGAACCAAACCAGAACTGGTTCTAAATCACACTTAGGTGTACTAAGGCTTTGCATTTTCCCTGTGTCGCGCAAGATGATGCAAGTCAATGCAAAAGCTCAAGATTTACAAAGCCACAAAAGGGGCGTGATTTGCACCGCCTTGTATGACTTTTTAAAGAAATGTCATGCAACGCAGGGGCTTGCATTGTGTTGTGCTACATTTCGTAGTTGTAGGCGTACATGCGTTGAGCATGGGGTTTCCCATGCATCCACCCATGGAATTTGACACAGTGCCGGATTTACTGAAATCAATAATTATGCCAGGAATTATGCCAAAATGGTACGCCACCCTGACCATAGTGTAAAAAGGAGAAATATGCTTATTTCTCCTCATTACTTGCTCTTTGTATGCATGATGCATTCTGAATCACACATACAAAGAGGAAATTAGCTCTTAAGACTGTATTTGTGCAGGAAGGTATCCATTCCTGCACAAAAACAATCCTGCCCATGACACAGGCACCGCTGCAAGGATGCATGCGTTGGTGTTAGGCAGACTCAAATGCGCCAGAGCTGGTAGAAAGCTGAAGAACGCCATATCTTACTAGATATGGCGCTCTTCCACTCTCTCCCGTTCACGAACATTACTTTGCTTTACGCCCGGTGTTGCATGAAATGTTAGTAAATATGCCCCTTAGGCTCTAGAGTGGCTATATGTAATGCCTGTACATATTTATCAGAACATATAAAAAGGAACAAGTCAAAAAAGTTTATTTTTTGATTGCGACTTGTGTCCCACAGAGATGAGTAAACATCTTGAATGCAGCCTTTCATTGACAAAATGTGCAATCCTCTTAAAAAAATAGCTCTCCTTCGTGTCACTTCCTCTTTACCCATTGTGGATGACTGCCCACTTCTAGAAGCTCGCCATCTCTCTCCAAACTCGTCCCCTTCCGCCCACTCGACTCCCCGGGCATTAGTACTCGCCTGACCCACCTTTGTACAGTGGTTGACTGCTTTGTAGTTAGGCGTGCACTTTATAAATATCCATGCACACAAATATATGTGTCTTCACGCATAGGTACATCGGGGCATATTTATGTAGCTTTCATGCAGCGCAGCAAGCCACCTTGCTGCGCTGCGCTATGTGAAAGAGCAGGAATGCCCCGTATTTAACATAATATGATGCAATTCTGTCCTTTTCTTTCGCTGGTGCTCTTTTAACTGCTAGCGCAAACACGGGCACCCTTGCGCAGTGGTGCAAGGATTCCTGCGTTGCAGACGGATTGTTTTTATGCAGGAAGGAACACCTTCCTGCACTGAAACAAACCTCCAAGGCTTTTTCCTCTTTCTATGTGTGCTTTCTGCAGCACACATAGAAAGAGGAAAAAATGAGGAGAAATAAACATATTTCTCCTCGTTACGCCTCCCCTCGGGAGGCGTGGCATTTTTACACATTCCGAGGTTTACCCGTCTTTGTAAATCTGGGAATGCGCCAAAATCCATTGGTGGTTGTGCGGGAACGCCCACGGAACGCCTCCCTGGGGCAGAGTAACGCAACGCAGTGATTTGTGCTGCGTTGCGTTTCTCTGGATTTATCAAGCCATGCAGGGCCACGCAAGGTGGCCTTGCGTGGCTTGATAAATCCAATCTGGGTTTTGCGTCGCCCTTACGCCCTCTTGCAGGGGCGACTCAAAACTTTCATAAATATGCCCCATCATGCATAATCTCTTCTATTTAGCCAGCAGGTGTGTACATAGCAGCGGAGCCCAATAATTACCCAGCCGCTGGGTAAATACAGCTAGCTTTTTCAAATGTACTCTCTCTATTGTTCTATGTAAAGCACATTAATATCTTTCAAGTGCAGAAGGACTACTCTGAAAAAATGTTAAATAAATTAAACATACTCATGGTTATCCCCTTACATGTTGGATTTTATGGGCTCAAGAGTAAATAATATTTTTCGGGTTTTATACTGTGCACATAGATCAAATGTTGTTGAGTGGTTAAAAAAAATGGCAGGAATATTTTGCGGACCACGTGGTGAAGGGAGCCCAGTCTATGGTTGTGGGCAGCCTGTGACGCTGACTGCAGGCTCGGGCGAAACTGTAGAATCTATGTGGCTATAAAATGTAAATATAGCGCTTTCCACTTCAGACGGCAGCATCGTCCATCTAAGGGATGAGCTATGTTCCCAGAATTAGCCCTGGCAGAAGAAAGTGCCGACTGCTCTCCCAGGAGTCCAACTCTGGGTTCAAACTAAGTTTAGCAGATGGGGCGGCTGCCAAGGTGGCCCTGATGTTGTTAAAGGGAGTGAAGGCGCTGCTGAGAGATTTATAGCTGGAACAGCAAACCCAGTTCATCATCATGTGTATTATATTTTACATCTCATGTACAATATTTGAGGCACTAACACTTTATGGGGAGAGAAGGCTTTGTAGACGTGAAGTAGGCAGCAATCACGTGGAAAAGACGGATCAAGTCTTTGCGTTGAACATGTGCCAGCCTGTAGGCGCATGTTTGCACTTCACACGACTACAGAAGGTGTGCCTAACTGGAGTATGTGCGCACATGAGGGAATAAATACACCAACGTGGTACTGGGTCAATGCGGTGGTACTGAAGTGAGAGAAGAACAAAACAAGCTCTGCTGTTATCTGTTCAGACAATTCACAACAAGCTTTGTCAAAGCCAATAGGTTTCAGCCAGACGTAATGTGGTGGCCAATACTGTATTCGACCTGTTCACAAAGGGGTGCTGGCGTATGTAAAGTAGTAATCCCGGAGTACCATTTTACATACTCTAACATGCCTTGTGAATTGGAACCAAAACAGCTAAAATGGGAATAAATTATGGATTTTCATAGAATATTCACATACAGTTATAGAAAGGACTGTGCCTTTTGCACTTTTAATAATAGGTTGTAGGAGGTTTCGGGGTCAATTCATAAAGTAATGCAAGAGGGTACCTTAAGTAGAGCTCCTGTAGTAGTATTTACCAAACTCATAAATGCTTTTGTGAATGGTCCCCTTTCTGTTTGCTTCGGACGCTATTCTCTTGTACCATATTCTAATTCATTTTAACATCTAAAACACAAATTGCATAAAAATATTTAAGTGCATGAAAATTAAAGCAACATTCTGCTTTTAGTGGAAAAGTGGAATGTGTGATTTGTGTGGAACGAGAAATTTTGCAGAATAAAGCAGAAATGTTGGCTTAAACCTATGAAAAGTGTCTTCGAAAGATTGGGCGCTTCTCAGTATGCCTTGATTTAAAAGTGGATGACAGGGCATCTCTTATAATTTGAAACACACTGAAGACCAAAGTATTTTGCAGTTATGCAAAATCTGCCACCTATACTTGTTTCTCCTAACTCTAGTCAAAGGGCTGGATTTTGGCTATTGCAGAAATCAAGATGCGCAAAACAGGATGCAATTAACCCCTATATGGAAAGACTTTAAGTACGTATTAAGGGTCGGGCCCATATGGAAAAATGCTTCCTCTAAGGTACTTCCATATTAAGAAATCTGCACAATATGACATTCTGGTAACTTGCATTCATTGTTGATAGGAATTTGATGGCTGTTTATGTGTGTGTCATTGTTGCAGGCCATGTTCTATATGATTTGCTAACTCTCAGTGAGTATGATGCCTATATATTGGTAAGAGAACCAGAAGGATAATAGTGAATAAAATTAACAGTCACTGGTAGAAAGGTTTTTAGATCTCTCCTACAGACAACTTTTAGTCTTGCGTTGTTGAAGGCCTATTGTGGACAATACCAATACTTACATTAGACTTTGGACAGCCCATTGATTAACAATAGTTGGCTTTCTTGTCAGTTCAGTTCAAAAGTAAAGTTTATTTGGACTAAGTGGTCCTTAAACATTTAAAATCTTCATAAATACCACTCGTAAAATCACAATTTAAAAAAAAAAACATTATCATAAAAATTCATATAAATAAAATCATTAATCTTTCCCTCAATCCGTGACGTGCACCGTATCATATGGCGAAACAGGTATTTCAGTTCTATTCACATTTAAAGGTTTCTTTAACTTTTTGCATGAACTTCCCTATTGCGCACGCTATATCTAAATTTCTCATTTCAATTGAAAGATCTACAGCTTGTATCCTATTGTTAATACCATACTTTTTAAAAATAGGTTGTAAGATCTCTTTCCGAGTTTCTAAAATCTTCTGACAATCCAATAAAATATGTAAAATATCACACGTTGTTCCCATGGTACAGACACATTTCCCCTTGCTATCAATCATTACCCTTCTTGTCAGTCTACATTGCCTGCATATTATTCAATGGCTTTTCTTCCTCTTCTGGTGCTTAAATCTCCCCTAGAGCATCTTTACCATTCTTTTGATTAGATGGTTTGTATTCTTCCACAGCTCCACCTTAAGGAACTACCTTTTTATTTTATTTCCAGCACTCCATGTGAGTGCATGCATTTTCTCTCACCTCTGCATATGATGTTCTCCATGAGTTGCTCCTCCCACCAAAGCTTGTCTGTTGCTTCACCTGCCCCTCCATGCCCACTCTGCTTTTTTTTGTTTATTTACACACTCCTTCCCACCTTGCTTCTCCATCTCCATGCCCCTACTGCTTCAGATGCTCATCAGCATTTCCTTGCCTCCCTTCATCCTCCTTCCATCCTCCCCACTATTGCTCACCCAGCTGCGTTCTTTCTTTCTTTCTTTCTTTTTAGGAGGGCTGACAAGTGCAATTTGTCTTTGTGAAAAAAAGTGTATTTTGGTCCACTTTTTATATTTCTTTAATTTACTGCTCCAAGATGGGTGTCTAACATATATGATGGAGCAAGGTTTCATAAATGAAACTTGCTTGTATTCAATCCTCCTCACAGTATTAATTTATTAAACTTGTATTGTTAATACTAACCTTTGCATTCACGACACGACAGAAAAGGAAGCTTGCCTATGTGTTTTACTAATGAATAACGCTTGTTTGTAATTCAAAATGGCCGCTATGCGCGGGAAAGCTCAATGCGCATGTCGCAACCATATCACATGGTGTGACGTCTTTCTTTGCTTGGTGGGAAACTTCTGCTTCTGCGCAGTGTGCATTAAAATGGCTGTTTAATGTTTTCACATGCTTCAGCTTGCTCTCATGTCATTACTAAATTGTCGTTTCCTAACGCTACTAACGCGGGTTAGAATATATAATTAAATGGGAATAGAATAGAAAAAGTGGGCATACAGTGAAACATTTTATTTGTGATTTTAATATTTTCTTCTTGCACTTTTATTAGTTCGTAAACTTGGGCCTGGGTTGGTGACCTGAAACTCGAGAGGCAAATGGTTCTGCGCATGTGTCCTGTGTGCCTGCCAAATGAAGTCAATCTGGACGTCGTCCAAGGCCGCGACCCGATGGCCGAAGATGCTGTACTTTGGCTTTCCTATTGCATATTGACACATTGTCTATGAAAATTGGTTTACATTTGTCATGAGATGGTTGGGAAATAAAGCGAATGTATTAATTTGAAGGGGTGGGAATGTAAAGACAATAGGCTTTACAATTTAGGCCAAATCGATATGGTGCGAGAATCCACCCCCGGTCCCTGTCCAATCAGAAGTAGTGGCCCCATATTTTAGTAACATTAAGGGGAGGTACATGGGCGTAGAGGTTATAATATAATATAGCATTAGTTAATTAGTCAGAGCATGCGTTCATGAAGAACAGGCGTCCATGCTGCCAGAGCGCTCTTAGCTCCAGACTGCCAAGCTGATCGATTGCAGACCGAATTACTGTCCAGAGAGAGGTCCTGAGGAGGGGGCGGCGGAGTCCATTAGAAGGAAGGCACGGGAGAATCGAGGAGAAGTCGAGTATCAGAGAGGGGAACGACGCAGGCGTTGTTGTAGAGGGGTCACCGGTCCTGTCCTGATCCTGGAGGAGGTCTTTGCTCTTCATCCTTCCTGGGTCCTATTCTTTCAACTCCTTGGCTAAGGGGTTTGGTTCTCGCACTTAGGTAAATATAATGCAACCTTTAGTTGCGCTGCTATCTCTATCCTCTCCTCTTCTTTAAACACTTTCATTGATTAGCAATAATCATTTCTATGCTTAATCTTGGGTATTTGCGATTAAGTACCATGTGGCTCTGTATTTTACTCTGCTAAATCTTTAGATAAACATTTTAAAACTTCCTGACTCAGTGGTTATTTCAGGATTATGTACTATAATGAATGTCACTCATTTTAAATTTCCCAATTAGCAAAGGATTCATTGGTAAGTCATTACTCTTCAATCAGGAGGTAATTGGTAGCAGGGATTTGATAGAGAGTAACAACTGATAAAACCCAGCGTAAGTATTAGCATAGTATGAATGTATGGGCCCAAGTGAGTATCTGGTGTATGAATGCTGTTTGCTAATATCGCGCTGGATCAGTTTTCTGGTAATCAGAAGATGGTTACGCTTTGTTAATTGGGTAATGAGAATTTTATTTGTATTTTTATGAACTAACATCCGTGTATTCAAAGTTTTGTTTTATGTTGGAGCAAGACCACTGACTCATTGTCAGTGAAATTGCTCTCCCACCCTCGCAGCTCCACCATTAAGTGAGGCCTGCCCCTACCCCTGCACTCTCGAGTGTTGGTGATCGAGGCCCTCCTCCACCCGCAGGTTTCCCTGCGCCTCATCCCTGGTGGTCCAGTGGACCTCTGTCTCCTTCCTCTAACTCTGCTCTTTCACTCGTTTTTCTACCCTTTTTTATCTTTCACCTTTCTGCACTTTTCTGCATCTCTGCTCTTTTGTGCCTTATTTCTGCTCATTTTCCCTTCCTCTCGCTCTGCCCTTTCACTAGTTTTCACTCGTTTTTCTACCCTCTTTTATCTTTCACCTTTCTGCACTTTTCTGCATCTCTGCTCTTTTGTGCCTTATTTCTGCTCATTTTCCCTTCCTCTCGCTCTGCCCTTTCACTAGTTTTCACTCGTTTTTCTACCCTCTTTTATCTTTCACCTTTCTGCATCTCTGCTCTTTTGTGCCTTATTTCTGCCTATTTTCCCTTTTTCTTTATCCCTTATTTCCTCCCTTTACCTTTCCCCACCGCTGCTGCCCCCGCGGCCCCTCCCCCCAGCGCGACCGGCCCAATCCAGCTCCACTCCCCGCTCCCGCCTCCCAGCCGTCCAGCCCTCCCCGACTCCCTACTTAATGGCGGCCACTGCGGGGACAGGCGAGCAAGACCACTGACTCATTGTCAGTGAAATTGCTCTCCCACCCTCGCAGCTCCACCATTAAGTGAGGCCTGCCCCTGCACTCTCGAGTGTTGGTGATCGAGGCCCTCCTCCACCCGCAGGTTTCCTGCGCCTCATCCCTGGTGGTCCAGTGGACCTCTGTCTCCTTCCTCTAACTCTGCTCTTTCACTCGTTTTTCTACCCTTTTTATCTTTCACCTTTCTGCACTTTTCTGCATCTCTGCTCTTTTGTGCCTTATTTCTGCTCATTTTCCCTCCCTCTCGCTCTGCCCTTTCACTTGTTTTCACTCGTTTTTCTACCCTCTTTTATCTTTCACCTTTCTGCACTTTTCTGCATCTCTGCTCTTTTGTGCCATATTTCTGCTCATTTTCCCTTCCTCTCGCTCTGCCCTTTCACTAGTTTTCACTCGTTTTTCTACCCTCTTTTATCTTTCACCTTTCTGCATCTCTGCTCTTTTGTGCCTTATTTCTGCCTATTTTCCCTTTTTTCTTTATCCCTCATTTCCTCCCTTTACCTTTCCCACCCTTTGCTGCCCCCGCGGCCCCTCCCCCCCAGCGCGACCGGCCCAATCCAGCTCCCCTCCCCGCTCCCGCCTCCCAGGTGTTCAGCCCTCCCCGACCCCTACTTAATGGCGGCCACTGCGGGGACAGGCGAGCAAGACCACTGACTCATTGTCAGTGAAATTGCTCTCCCACCCTCGCAGCTCCACCATTAAGTGGGGCCTGCCCCTACGCTCTCGAGTGTTGGAAATCGAGGCCCTCCTCCACCCGCAGGTTTCCCTGCGCCTCATCCCTGGTGGTCCAGTGGACCTCTGTCTCCTTCCTCTAACTCTGCTCTTTCACTCGTTTTTCTACCCTTTTTTATCTTTCACCTTTCTGCACTTTTCTGCATCTCTGCTCTTTTGTGCCTTATTTCTGCTCATTTTCCCTTCTTCTCGCTCTGCCCTTTCACTAGTTTTCACTCGTTTTTCTACCCTCTTTTTATCTTTCACCTTTCTGCACTTTTCTGCATCTCTGCTCTTTTGTGCCTTATTTCTGCTCATTTTCCCTTCCTCTCGCTCTGCCCTTTCACTAGTTTTCACTCGTTTTTCTACCTTCTTTTATCTTTCACCTTTCTGCATCTCTGCTCTTTTGTGCCTAATTTCTGCCTATTTTCCCTTTTTTCTTTATCTCTTATTTCCTCCCTTTACCTTTCCCCGCCGCTGCTGCCCCCGCGGCCCCTCCCCCAGCGCGACCGGCCCAATCCAGCTCCCCTCCCCGCTCCCGCCTCCCAGCTGTCCAGCCCTCCTCGACCCCTACTTAATGGCGGCCACTGCGGGGACAGGCGAGCAAGACCACTGACTCATTGTCAGTGAAATTGCTCTCCCACCCTCGCAGCTCCACCATTAAGTGAGGCCTGCCCCTGCACTCTCGAGTGTTGGTGATCGAGGCCCTCCTCCACCCGCAGGTTTCCCTGCGCCTCATCCCTGGTGGTCCAGTGGACCTCTGTCTCCTTCCTCTAACTCTGCTCTTTCACTCGTTTTTCTACCCTTTTTATCTTTCACCTTTCTGCACTTTTCTGCATCTCTGCTCTTTTGTGCCTTATTTCTGCTCATTTTCCCTTCCTCTCGCTCTGCCCTTTCACTTGTTTTCACTAGTTTTTCTACCCTCTTTTATCTTTCACCTTTCTGCACTTTTCTGCATCTCTGCTCTTTTGTGCCTTATTTTTGCTCATTTTCCCTTCCTCTCGCTCTGCCCTTTCACTAGTTTTCACTCGCTTTTCTACCCTCTTTTATCTTTCACCTTTCTGCATCTCTGCTCTTTTGTGCCTTATTTCTGCCTATTTTCCCTTTTTTCTTTATCCCTTATTTCCTCCCTTTACCTTTCCCCGCCGCTGCTGCCCCCGCGGCCCCTCCCCCCAGCGCGACCGGCCCAATCCAGCTCCCCTCCTCGCTCCCGCCTCCCAGCTGTCCAGCCCTCCCGACCCCTACTTAATGGCGGCCACTGCGGGGACAGGCGAGCAAGACCACTGACTCATTGTCAGTGAAATTGCTCTCCCACCCTCGCAGCTCCACCATTAAGTGAGGCCTGCCCCTGCACTCTCGAGTGTTGGTGATCGAGGCCCTCCTCCACCCGCAGGTTTCCCTGCGCCTCATCCTTGGTGGTCCAGTGGACCTCTGTCTCCTTCCTCTAACTCTGCTCTTTCACTCGTTTTTCTACCCTTTTTATCTTTCACCTTTCTGCACTTTTCTGCATCTCTGCTCTTTTGTGCCTTATTTCTGCTCATTTACCCTTCCTCTCGCTCTGCCCTTTCACTAGTTTTCACTCGTTTTTCTACCCTCTTTTATCTTTCACCTTTCTGCATCTCTGCTCTTTTGTGCCTTATTTCTGCCTATTTTCCCTTTTTTCTTTATCCCTTATTTCCTCCCTTTACCTTTCCCCGCCGCTGCTGCCCCGCGGCCCCTCCCCCAGCGCGACCGTCCCAATCCAGCTCCCCTCCCCGCTCCCGCCTCCCAGCTGTCCAGCCCTCCCCGACCCCTACTTAATGGCGGCCACTGCGCGGCCGCGGGCGCGCCGAAGGCGCATCAAAGGCAAGCCCGTCTGCGCCCGTCCGCGACCCGACCGCGACCAGCGCCAGGAACCCTGGACCTCCGCCCCGCCAACGCTACGACCCAGCAGCACTCCACGCACTCAACCCAGGCCGCAACAACAACTGCAAGCTAGCATCACCAGCCGACTCCCACGGACCCTTCAGCTGTCACCGCTGCCGGCACACCTGCAGCACCGCCAAGAACACGGATCCAGCACAACCCGCCCACAAGAACACAACCGAACCGAAGACCCTGCAATGCATCCTCCTCAACGTCCGATCCCTCCACAAACACGCCACAGAAATCTGGGACCTCCTCGACAGCACCACCCCGGACGTAGCGTTCTTCACCGAAACCTGGACCAACACCACCTCGGGACCGGACATCGCCATCGCCATCCCCCAAGGATACAAGATCTCCAGGAAGGACCGACCCACCCGCCCAGGAGGAGGAATCGCCATCGTCCACAAATCCAGCCTCCGCCTGAGCACACTCCCTGACGAGCCCACAGAACTGATGGAACACCTTCACTTCAAGATACTGGCCAGCCCCACCGCCACCCTCCGAGGAACCCTCATCTACCGACCCCTGGACCCCGCGGACCCTTCGCCAACTCCATCACGGACATTATCTCCCCGCAGGCCATCGCATCCACCAACTACACCCTGCTGGGAGACCTCAACTTCCACCTCGACAACCAACTGGACCCCAACACCACATCCCTCCTGGACAACCTCCACAACATTGGACTGCGTCAGATCCTGACCGAGCCCACGCACTCAGCAGGACACACCCTCGACCCCCTCTTCACTACAGGAAACTCCATCACCTTCAGCCACACCACCGATCTCCCATGGACCGACCATCGTTGCGTCCACTTCACCTTCAGAACACCCACCATCCACAGACACCAGCACCTGCTTCCACAAAGAAACTGGACCAAAATCACCGACGACCAGCTCACCTCCTCACTCAACAACTCCACCCCAACCATCGCGGAAAACGACGACCCCAACACCGCAGCCCGAACCCTGCATAGATGGATCTCGGACAGCACCAACACTATAGCCCCCCTCAAGAAAAACAACAATACCCGCGCCAAGAAAGCCAGATGGTTTACCACCGAAGTTCGAGAGTCCAGAAGCACATGCCACCACCTCGAAAAGGCCTGGAGGAACACCAAATCCACAGAAGCCAACGACAACTTCAGAGCCGCCACCAACGCCCACCATCAACTCATCAGAGAAACGAGGAAAAAAGCGATTGAAGACAGAATCTCCACCCACACGCACAACAGCAAGGAACTCTTCAGCATCATCAAGGAGTTTGCCCAACCCACTAGCGAGTCTACCGACATCCCTCCCTCACAAGACCTCTGCGACTAACTCAGCACCTTTTTCCACCACAAAATCAAGAGCATCTACGACAACTTCGACGAAGACAACCAACACACTGAACCGTCACCAACCACCCCCGACACCCGGAAACCAGCGATTGACGACTGGACAGCCCTCACCACCGAAGACACACTGAAGACAATGAAGTCAATCCACTCAGGGGCCCCCACGGACCCCTGCCCCCACCACATCTTCAACAGAGCCGCCGACACCATCGCACCCATGCTCCGCCACACCATCAACCGCTCCCTGGCGACCGCCTCGTTCCCCGACGACTGGAAACACGCCGAGGTGAACCCCCTCCTAAAGAAACCCTCAGCGGACCCCACCGACCTCAAAAACTACAGACCCATCTCCCTGCTCCAGTTCCCAGCGAAAGTCATCGAGAAAGCCATCAACAGCCAACTCGCCACATTCATTGAAGAACACAACATCCTCGACTCCTCCCAATCCGGCTTCAGAAAAAACCACAGTACGGAAACCGCCCTCCTCGCCGCAACAGACGACATCTGCACCCTACTGGACAAAGGAGAAACAGTAGCCCTCATCCTCCTCTACCTATCAGCGGCGTTCGACACAGTCTCCCTCCGCACCCTAATACGCAGACTCTACGACGCAGGAATCCAGGACAAGGCCCTCGACTGGATCCGCTCCTTCCTCTCCGGCAGGACGCAGCGGGTCAGACTCCCCCTTTCCTCTCGGACCCCACACCTACCACCTGCGGAGTCCCCCAGGGCTCCTCCCTCAGCCCGACGCTCTTCAACGTCTACATGGCTCCACTCGCCCCCATCGTCAGAACCTCACGGACTCAACATTGTGTCATACGCAGACGACACCCAGCTCATCCTCTCCCTATCCAACGAGCCCAACACCGCCAGACGCAACTTTCGAGAAGGCATGGAAGCCGTCGCCAAATGGATGAAAAACAGCTGCCTACAACTAAACACCAACATAACAGAAGTACTCATCATGGGCCCAAACCCCGATGCCTGGAGCGACACCTGGGGGCCCCCCGCCCTTGGAAACCCTCCAACCCCCACGGACCACGCACGCAACCTGGGAATCATCCTGGACTCCGAGCTCAAAATGGACCGCCAGATCAACTCTGTCTCGTCTTCCTGCTTCCACACCCTCCGCCTCCTTCGTAAGACCTTCAAATGGATCCCCCTCGAACACCAAAAGACCGTCACTCATGCCCTGGTCACCAGCAGACTCGACTACGGCAACGCACTCTACGCCGGAATAAACAAAAACCTCACCCGCAAGCTACAGAACATCCAGAACGCCGCCGCAAGACTGGTCCTCAACCTGCCAAAACACTGCCACATCTCCCAGCACCTGCGCACACTCTACTGGCTCCCTGTCGAGGTGAGAATCACCTTCAAGATGCTCACCCACGCACACAAGGCCCTCCACGGCACCGGACCAGCATACCTGAACAGCCGACTCAAATTCCACGCACCCCAAAGGACCCTACGATCAGCCCAGCTCTCCTACGCCGTGGTCCCCCGCACCAGAAAGACCAGATCGGGGGCCGCTCCTTCTCCTTCCTCGCGGCCAAAGCATGGAACGCCCTTCCGCTCCACCTCAGACAGACAACATCGCTCCCCATCTTCGCAAGAAACCTCAAAACCTGGCTCTTCGACAGACCCCCTCCTTGATGGATGGAACCTGCACCCCCCTAGCGCCTTGAGACCCTTACGGGTGAGTAGTCGCGCTTTAACAAACCCCTGATTGATTGATTGATTGATATGTTGTCCAGAATACTCCGGTGTAAAAGGAATAGCGGATGGTAAGTGGAAGCCATACTGCAGTGAGGTTATCTGTCAGGCAGAAATAGTACTGAAAAGTTAAGCAGGACTTTCAGTACTCGTTAGGGACTCTATGCATGTGAGTAATAGCAAAAAGAGTACGCTGGTAAAAATTTGATGTTATATCACCTAGAAAGGGTAACATTGGAGAAGTAACAGGTACTTCTAGAGCTTGTGTGAAGAGTAGACGGAAGTGTTTTACTCATAGTGTATGTTTAGTAAACGGAAAGGTTTTACTAAGTGTGAGAGAAAACTATCTTTTCTATTTTAGAGAAACTGGCACGATAGCGAATGTTTTATGTTGTTACTGAAATTTAATTAAGATTTATAGAGAAAATAAGTTTGCGTAAATTGTTGTAAAGGGAGGGTCAGTTGCCGGAGAGGGAGCTGACGTCACAAAAACGCCGCGCTGAGATTGGTTGAATCAGCGGGTGTGGAAAAACCCTTGTAAAGGAGGGGTCAGTAGTCAGGAGTAGTACTGACGTCATAGGTGCCGCGCTGGGATTGGTTAAACCAGCAAGGACAGAAAAGAGCAGATTGTAAAGGAGGGGTTGACAGATAAACGTCACCAAAAGGCCGCGCAAGGATTGGCTCGGAAATAAAAGATAGCAGACATTTGATTGGTCAAAATTATAGAAGCGAAATTCTTAGTGGATAAGGATTGCATGTTAAAACGCGATCCGACTTTAACAGGAATTATTCAGGATAGGAGATATTTAGGCTTTGCAGAATATAATTTTATACATCGGTACTTACCCAAGATGTACGGAGAAAGGAGAAAAATGTCATTTTTACAAAAGATTAAGAATTATTTTAAAAAGGACAAACAAATCAAAACTAGAGAAGGAATTATTATTCCACCAGCTAAAACGCCCGCTTCATTCATGATGATGGAGAGAGGTTATCATACTTGTGTATGGATGGAGAATTGAATAGAATATACCAAAAATGATGGAATATTAGCATTTCCCGAGAATGGTACCTTCAATGGAAGGATTCTTCAAAACTTGAGATTGAGGATGAATGACTTAGAACCCAGACCTAGATTAACTCAGTACGAAGCTCTAGAAGAATGGGAAACCGAGGCATTTGAGCGGGACCGATCTAGAAGTAATAGGAGCTATCCAGGATTTTTTCCCAGATATCTACGTGAGTCTAGGGACGGTCAGATGAAACAATGGAGAAGGGCAATGATTACAGAAGGATTATATCCATTGTTCTCAGCAGAGGAGAAATTAGGAAGTAAGTGCACAGAAAAGACAAAACATTTAATGAGAAATGAGGAGTCTGAAGATGAATTTATGGAGGAAATGTTAAGAAACCCCCCACCATATCAGGAAGGGACAAGTGGATGCACCCCAAGTGCACCACCAAAAACTCCATTAGTGCCACAGGTAATGCATGAATTCACCCCGAGTAGAATACTTCATGACAAAGAAAAGGAAGCTCTAGAAAAGACCAGAGCAGAATTAATACAGAAAATAACCCAGATAAAAGTACATCCTGATTCTTTGACCATACCTGTAACAATTGGTCCAGTAGTTCCATTAAATGGTACTCAGGGAAGTTGTCCTCCACCGATACTTACACCTACTGCTGGGAATAATCCAAAACCTGAAGCTCCAGTTATAATTGAGGATCAATTTAGTGACTGTGAATCCACAATATCACTCATGGACTTGCCTATTCGAGGTTCTGTAAATAGCACTCCCAGAAAAGATGTACCTGGATGTTCAAAAGATGTAAGTTTAATAACTTCATCAGGAGCAAAAGTGCCACCATAGTAACACCTGAAGATCTAGAAAAATGGGTGCAAGGGTCAGTTAAACAGTGCACACCTCCGAAAATAATGGACATTCATAAATTAAAAGTCGAATTAGAAGAAATAATAGCAGGAAATGTAGGACTAGAATGCTTAAATACCTATGATGAAGAAGAATTATTGTTCCTGTGTAGGAGTATCACCAGAAATGTAAGGATATTCCATGAAAAATTATCCAATTTAGCACTACAGATGGGAATAGAAATAGGGAGATCAAAGGTACTACAGAAACCCTATAGAGCAGAATTTTCAGACAAAGATTTAGAAAATATGAATGCCTCTGGAAGAAGATTACAAATAAGAGAATTAATGTTAGTTTTGCAAAAATGGGGAGACCTAGATAAATGGAAAACTAGGTGGGCCAAGAAAAAGGAAGAAGCACGAACAAATAGAACAGCATCAGAATATGTGATGAAGGAAACAGGGAAAGCAGATCAAATGTATCCCATGCGAGAAGTTGCGGGAGGAGGATATGTACATGTCCCATGGAGCAGGCAGGATATTTTGTCATTTACGAATGATTTTCCAAAGTTGAGAGAAAAACCAATTGAATGGTACAAGCAGGTGGACAGGTTTGTGAAGGTGTCAAAAGTATTGTTGAAGGATTTGGATGGTTTGTTTGACATAGTGGTACCTGCCGATTTGTGGACAGATTGTAAAATTACAGTTGATTGGCCTAGTGATGAATATCCTAGAGATCCGAAAACAGGTGCCCCGTCAAATGATGTGATGAAAAAGTATCAGCAAGTGATAACTTACCTGAAAGGGAAAATACCCCGAAAGAAACAGATTGGGTAAAAATAGATCGAACTACCCAAGAAGCTAATGAATCAGTACATTCCTACTATGAGCGTCTATTGCAGGTATTTAAACAGTATAGTGGATTTGAGGACATTGGAGACAAGAACATGAGTCAGTTTGTGTATCGATTTGTTTATGGTCTAAAGCCAGAAATTTGTCAGATGATTAAGCAGCATATGCTGTGTTGGCAAGGAAGCCGATTGACGATATTTTGAAGTATGCAAAATATTGTGGAGATGATATTGAGGATAGACATAAGAAATTGCAGGAAAAAGTGATGTGGGCACAGGTGAAAATGGCTGAGAAACAGGGAATCAATTTGGAAAATCTGAGGGAAAATCAAGGAAAAGATTCTGGAACGAATGGTGATACTGGGAATGGTGGAAAATTTAGAGGACGAATGAGTAGAGAAGAAGCTAAAAAGAAGTTTCCTTGTCATGGATGCGGAAAATTGGGGCATTGGAAGGATGAATGTAAAAAGATCCGGAATAATAATGGCCCAAATCAAAATTTAAATCCACAGACGCAGAATGACTCACAGCAGGGTGCAAATCCTCAGAGTCAGTTGCCACCTGCACCTATTCAGGGTAATGTAAGCAGAGCAAAGCATGGTACAGACATCGGATATCAGGGAGGAAGTGGTAAGAATGATTATATGACATCACAATTTCTTTTGCAGGACGATTTCTGTCAATTCAGTCCATGACGGTGCCTAGGAGAGGGGAAGAAGGAGTGCATACTTGGCGCATCCTTACAGGTAGATCAGTCAGGTCCATATGTTGAAGGGAATGTGAAAGGTAATAATATTACTTTCCTTTTGGACACTGGTGCTACCCGGTCTACTGTGAGAACAGCAGACATTCCAGACCTTCCTCTCTCTGGTGAAAATATCCAAGTAGTGGGGGTAGCTAATCAGCGGATTAGAACACCTCTTACCGAACCAATGGAAGTTAAAATTGGAAACTTCAGAGAAATGCATCAATTTGTAGTGTGTGATTCTAGTCCAGTAAACTTATTAGGTAGGGATTTGTTGTGCAAGATGAATTGTACCATTTTCTGCACACCGGATGGTGTGGCAGTTCAGACACCAGATGAAGATCATGTATATAAAATTATGATTGCAAAACAAGGTACAGAAGTGGATGAGATGTTTTCATTAATAACAAAAGATGAGTTGCCAGAAGAATTAAAAGGTACAGTAAACCCCATAGTATCGGATTTCACCGGAAAAGAAGTAGGACTTATGGCTAAAATAGATCCAGTTAAAATTACTGTAAAGGAAGGTGCAATTTTCCCAAATACCAGACAGTACAAAATGAGTGCAGAAGTAAAAGCAGGAGTCATTGAAGAAATAAATCGAATGGTAGAACAAAACATACTAAAAGAAGTAATGAGTAGCCCATGTAATTCACCAATAATGGGATTAAAGAAACCTAGTGGAAAATATAGGATTGTTCAGGACCTGAGGAAAATAAATAAGATTGTAGAACCATGTTGTCCCATAGTACCAAATCCTGCAGTAATTCTATACCAGATTCCGTGGAGTGCAGGATGGTTCACAGTAATTGATTTGTGTCAAGCATTCTTTTCAATACCATTACATCCAGACAGCCAGTATCTTTTCTCATTTAAATTTGAAAACAAGGTTTATGTGTGGAATCGGGTTCCTCAAGGGTACACAGAAAGTCCTTCTATTTTCAACCAGATACTGAAAAAGTGCCTTGAAAAACTAGTGATGCCAGGAAGCTCAGTCTTCGTTCAATATATCGACGACTTATTGGTGGCATCGAACACCAGAGAGGACTGTGTTGTTGATTCCATAGCATTATTAAATCTTTTGGCAGAAGAAGGACATAAAGTCTCACCTGAAAAATTGCAATTCTGTACAACAGCTGTTAAATATCTGGGACATCAAATTGAAAGAGGAAAAAGAAGAGTAACAGCTGAAAGAGTAGCTTTAATAAAGAAAATGCAAATGCCTGTAACACAAAGACAAGTGAGAATGTTCCTAGGAATAGTAGGTTACTGTCGACAATGGATACCAGGATTTTCCATGTTAGCTAAGCCCTTAATTAACATGACAAAAAGAAAGCAAAGGACCCTGTGGAGTGGGAGGATGAAAGTGTAGAAGCTTTTGTGAAATTGAGAAATGCTCTTTGTTCAGCACCTGCCTTAGGCATGCCTGATTATAAAAGAGAATTTGCATTGTTCTGTCATGAGAGAGAAAATTGTGCACTTTCTGTCCTAACTCAAAGACATGGACTAGAAAGACGTCCTATAGCATATTTTCCTGCTACATTGGACCCAGTAGCAGCCGCATTGCCAGGATGCTTAAAAGCAGTGGCGGCTACTTGTTTGAGCATTGAGCAAAGTGAGTCAATTGTGATGGGACACCCTGTAAAAGTGTATGTTCCACATGCAGTTGTCATTCTGTTGACAAGAACCCGAACTCAGCATCTTACTCCTAGTCGGCTGACTAAATATGAAAGAATAATAATGGGTGCTGAAAATGTGAACATGGTAAGGTGTACTATAATAAATCCAGCAACCTTACTACAAGACCCATATCATGAGAGAATTAAAGATGATGAAGACGATGAACATGATTGTATACAAATTACAGAATTATGCACAAAACCACGCCCAGATATAGAGGAACAGCCTCTTAAAAAGCCAGACAGGGAGCTATTTGTTGATGGTTCATGTCAAAGACATGAAGATGGTAAACTAACTGCTGCCTATGCGGTATGTGAATTAACTGTAATAGTTGAAGCATCCTATTTACCAGGAGTCAAATCTGCACAAGTAGCTGAATTGATTGCGTTGATAAAAGCATGCAAAATTGGGAGGAATCAGAGAGTAACCATATTTACAGATAGCCAATATGGTTACGGGGTTGTGCACGATTTTGGCCAACTATGGATGCAGAGGGATTTCATGACTTCTTCAGGATCCCCCATTAAAAATGGACAAATTGTAAGGGAATTGCTAGAAGCAATACAATCACCAAAAGAATTGGCTGTGGTGAAATGTGCCGCACACCAGTCAGGAGATGACTGGGTGGTAGTCGGCAACAGATATGCAGATCTGGTGGCTCAACATTGTGCCAAAACCAGAATGTCAGTCAATAAGAGGGTGGAAAGAATGGGAATCACCTGCCAACTTATGCTGTATATGCCACCTGAAACTTGGAATGAGGTGAAGAAATTGCAAGATGAGGTTGGTGAAAGTGAGAAGAATTTGTGGATCAAAGTGGGTTGTTCCCAAAGAGGAGATGATGAAGTGTGGATCAGTGCTGATGGCAGACCAGTCATGCCAGACTGTTTACTCTCACAAATGGCTAGAATGCATCATGGAGACACACACATAGGAAGAGATGCAATGATTAGGCTGTTCAGACAAAATTGGTACAATCCCAAATTCAGGGCGGTTGCAGAGAGTCTTTGCCAGAGTTATCTAACTTGCCAGATGCATAATCCGGGGAGGAAGACAGTAATTGGATTTGGGAAAATTGGAAAGGCAGAGGGTCCATTTATGAGACTTCAGTTTGATTTCATACAGTTACCACCATGTAGAGGGCTGAAATATGTACTAGTCATAGTGTGTCTGTTTTCAAAGTGGGTGGAGGGGTGCAGAGTCGAAATATCGCCGCAAAAATATCGCGGGACAGAAATATCGCCGCAAAAATATCGTGGAGAAGAAATATCGAGAACAAAAATATAGTTGACAAGAATATCGACTGACAGGTAAGTAATATCGATTACATAAATATCTTTGTAATAAATATCGTTTACAAAAATATAGTTTACAAAAATATCGATTTATTAATAATTTTATGTATTTTAGTGTTTTTATTGAGAATTGTTTGTTATTTTATTATATGTTTTAGAGTTTTACTAGTTATTAATTTATTTTAAGTTTAATTCTGCGTTTTTAGTTCCGTAGCGGGTTGTGGGTTTATAGGGGATTAGGGTGGGAAGTAATTTAATTTTATAAGATTTATTGAATAATTAATGTGTTAATTGATTAATTAATAATAGTTTAATAATTAGTTGTTAATTAATTTCAATTAGTCAATTAATAAATAATTAGGTTAATTGCTTAATTAATTTTAGGTGTGTGTTGTGGTGTTTATATGTGTAAATTGTGTGAAGGGTGGTAAGTAATTAATTTTTTTTATTGATTAATTATTAAATACTTTTAAGTTAATTACCATCAATTAATTAGTAATTATTAATTGTAATTGTGTAATTAATTTTAGGTGTGTGTTTTGGTGTTAATATGTGTAAATGGT
The DNA here is from genome assembly GCA_963921515.1 of Calotriton arnoldi. Lineage (NCBI taxonomy): Eukaryota > Metazoa > Chordata > Amphibia > Caudata > Salamandridae > Calotriton > Calotriton arnoldi. The sequence goes on from CAWUFW010000240.1 coordinate 1,816,250, forward strand.
GTGAAAGGTGGTAAGTAATTAATTTTTTATTGATTAATTAATAAATAATAAATTAATTTTCATTAATTAATTAGTAATTATTAAATTTAATTGTGTAATTAATTGTAGGTGTGTGTTGTGGATTTAATAGTGTTAAATAATGGGTATTTTTTTTTTTTTATTATCTTTGTTAATAATAATATATTTAAATTTATATATTAATTATGTTAATATTGGAAATTAAATTTAATAAAAATGTTGATGGTTTTATTTTTTATTGTTTTGGGATCCAGCGCTTTCCCTACTGTTGCACTCACTGGAGTGGGAATAGTAAATTTTACCCCTCCGCTATCCAGCGCTTTCCCTACTGTTGCACTCACTGGAGTGGGAATAGAAATTTTTACCCCTACGCTATCCTGCGCTTTCCCTACTGTTGCACTCACTGGAGTGGGAATAGTAATTTTTACCCCTACGCTATCCAGCGCTTTCCCTACTGTTGCACTCATTGGAGTGGGAATAGTAATTTTACCCCTACGCTATCCAGCGCTTTTTCTATTGTTGCACTCACTGGAGTGGGAATAGTAATTTTACCCCTTCGCTATCCAACGTTTTAACTACTAATGTTTTTATTTTGTTATTAAATGTATGTATTATTTTTTTTAAATAGTTTAATATGTTAATTAAATATAGAATATTTTATTTTAAATTATTTATGTTTATTTTATTTTTATATAATTAAAAAAGTTTATAAATTAAATAAAGATAATAGTTAATAAAATGCATTTAAGTAAATATATGTATATGTAAATATTTTTTTGTGTTTATATTTAATAAATTAAGTTTATTTGTTATAATTAGTTTAAATATATATTAAATTTAATTTATTTTGTTAATAATTTTAATATTTTTAAATTAATTTATTTTAATTTATGTTATTTTTTTAAATCGATATTTTTTACATCTATAGTTTTTACATCTATATTTTTGAGTCGATATTATTGTACTTACCTGTTTAAGTATAGCAATTCGATATTTTTGTAATCGATATCTTTACATCTATATTTTTTTCAACTATATTTTTGTAATCTATATTTTAACATGGAACCGGGTGGAGGCTTACCCTACTAGGAGAAATGACAGCATTACAGTTGCAAAACTGTTGCTACGAGAGCTCATTCCTAGATTTGGTTTTCCAGTAACTTTGGAATCAGATAGAGGAAAACATTTTAACAGTGAAGTGATTCAAATAATCTGTGAAGCATTTCAAATCAAACAGAAACTGCACTGTGCATATCGTCCAGAAGCTTCTGAAGTGGTTGAACAATTGAATGGCACTATAAAGTCAAGACTGGGAAAAATGTGTGCATCAACATCATTAGAGTGGCCAGATGCATTACCACTCGTTTTAATGGGACTCAGAAGTATACCTGACAGAACCACAGGATTGAGCCCACATGAAATAATGATGGGAAGAGCAATGAGACAAACACATGTTCCCACAAACAAACTGGTGAATATATCTGATGATATGGTTCTGGACTATTGCAAAGGATTGGCTGACCTAGTGCGTTCTGTCTCTCATCAGGTTGGAGAAGACGCAGTTTCCAGGCAGCCCGAGCAAGAACATGATCTGAATCCTGGTGACTGGGTGGTAGTGAAGAATCACACCAGAGAAACGTGTCTATCACCTAGATGGGGCAGACAGTGTCAAGTCATACTGACAACGAATACAGCAGTGAAGTGTGCCGGATTTCCTAATTGGATTCATGTAAGTCACACCAAGAGAGTACCAGATCCCGAGGAAGAGAATCCTCAGACAACGCCAATCACTGAAGAAGCTGAAGGTTGCTCAGCTGAAGGATCTCAGGTTCGAGATTCCGGAGAAGCTGAAGAAGAACAACCGAGCACAAGTCAGGATTGGATACCGGTGGTAGAAGTTCCTGAAATATACCACAGAACAAGAAGTCAAGCGAAATTGGAAGAAATTGATGAAGATCAGATAGGTGAAGAAGAAGCAGTTCAGGAACAAGAAGAAAAGACACTAAGAAATCCTGAACAAGGTCAGATAGGGAAAGGAAACTGGACTAAAAACAGTAAAGACCTAATAGACTTTGAACAGGGACAGACAGGTCTAGAAGAATCCGGTCAGGCTGCAGAAGTTCACAGTGCACTAAGCCCTGTTCAGAACAAGTTAGATCAAGAAGAGTACATAGAAGAAGAAAACCTTGAAAAACATGAACTTGAAGAAATAAATAAAGAACAAGGTCAGTTATTGGAAACTCACAGCGGAGCTGTTACAGAGAAACCAATTAGACCTGAAAAGGAGCAAACAAGAAACACAGTAATTGAAGAACACGAAACAGTGCTAAGCAGTGAAATTAACGAAATCTTTAAAGACAAAAACAAAGAAACAGTGCCAACAAAGAAAACAAGAAAAGGAGATCATTGGCCAAGTGTCATTAAAAGAGTAAAGTACCACATAACAACCAGTAGTGAAGATCCAGATCAAGTACCTGAAGTATCAAGTCAAACCGAACAAGAAAATAAAACTGCGAAAAGAAGAAGCAAAAGACTGAAACTTGTGAATAACAAATTCAAGGGTCCTGACTGGACTTATATCATCCTTGAAGATTTTGAAAGCTCAGAGTCAAGTGACAGTGGTGGCGAAGGAACAAGTGCAGAATTGACGTACGAAGAAGAAACAAGACCACCCTGACTAAGCAAAAGAATAAGCTAAAGAAAAGACGAAAAGATAAGAAGAGCAATCTTCCTTGTCGAAAAATGCCTGACGATAGAGTTACTGGGAGACCAAAACAGAAATGTTGTAGAAGATGCTGCGCAATATGCATATGTAGTCTAGTAATGGTGCTTATAGTATGGTTAGTCCTGATTGTACCAGTTCCTTATCTTATGATAATAGATAAAAAGATTAATAATGAAACTAAGGAGAGGACAGCAAACATGAAGGGCAATAGAGTAGAACTAATGGTAGAAGATGAGGCAGAAATTCATCATGAAGTAGCTGACAACAACACTAGTTTAAACGTTTTCACAAAGTTATTGTTTCAATATGTAGACACCATGGAAGTTAGTAATTGTTATGTCTGTATGAAGTTACCTGAATCAGTAGCAGAAGGATTAACATATCACCATTTACCACTGACATATGGCATATCATGTAGTGTTTTGTCTAGTTTATTTTATAGAACAGGGAGACTTCAGTATTATTATTCAAACTTAGATGTGATATTTTCTGAGGTTCCGATTCGCAAGAGTATGAACCCAGTGCTTAGTAGTCAAGACTCACAGTTTATGGGAGAATTTTTCTTAACAATGAAATCTATAGACATAACACATGCACATAGACACAATCTAACATGTTCTTTACATGAAGAAGAAAAGATATTTTTGAATTTAGTAGAAGATAGAAGACAAGATTTTCAAAAGAAAGCTTCTGAGCATAAGGCTCATTTACCACCTTGGGCTGAGAAAGAAGGGAGTTACACACCTGGCAAGGCTCAAGCTGCTATGGCTCTGGATTTCGTAAAGACAGGAAAAATTTGTCTTCATAGGTTAAAGCCTGATTATAACAATGTTTTCATCGGTACCAGTGAATGTGAACACAATTTTTTAATTCTTGGAGGTTGGGGACTCATGGAGGAACAGATTCAGTTTTTCCTGGAATCTATTATGTGTGTGGGAATAAGGCTTACTTTAGGCTTCCTGCACGGTGGTATGGAAGTTGTTATTTTGGAATAGTATTTCCAAAGATATACCATGTAAAAAGAAACACTGAGAGCAATGAAAACAATAGCGAATTAATACGTAGTAAAAGAGCTAGTTTTTCAGAAATTGTAGGTGATATATTTGGTGCATTGATACCTTCAGTGGGAATAATTCTGAACTCAAGGAAAATATGTAAATTGTCTACAGTGGTTGATCGTTTATCAACGGATACTGCTGGAGGTTTTCTAATGATTAATGCGGAAATGGTTGCGATTAGATCTATGGTGATGCAAAATCGACTTGCTCTTGATATTATATTGGCAAAAGAGGGCGGAGTCTGTAAATTATTGAAGACGAAACATTGTTGCACTTATATTCCTGATAAGAGTGCAGAAATTGGAACGTATATACAGAATATAACTAAACTTGAGAAAGAACTTAAACCACTGGAAGTTGATAGTGTATGGGAAAGATTGACAAATAGTATCTCGTCAATTGGAACCTGGTTTGCTAATATAGGGAAAGGACTTATAGGTCAAATATTAGTACCCTTAGCAGGGATAGCAATAATAATTTTGGCAATAACAATATGGTGCAAATGCTGTAAAAAGAATGGAACATATAAGGTGACAGGAGGAGGAAAGAAACGAAAGGTAGATGAAATCGAACTTGAAGAGTGGAGAAGTGAATTATACAAGAAATTAAAAGGAGATTGTAAAAATAGAAAGTGTAAAGATGAGAATGAAGTAATTTGCTAGAAGTTGGCATCTGATTGAGGGTAGTGTTTTGATGGCTCAGAAACGCCATCAGAGAGGGGATTGATGGAGCAAGGTTTCATAAATGAAACTTGCTTGTATTCAATCCTCCTCACAGTATTAATTTATTAAACTTGTATTGTTAATACTAACCTTTACATTCACGACACGACAGAAAAGGAAGCTTGCCTATGTGTTTTACTAATGAATAACGCTTGTTTGTAATTCAAAATGGACGCTATGCGCGGGAAAGCTCAATGCGCATGTCGCAACCATATCACATGGTGTGACGTCTTTCTTTGCTTGGTGGGAAACTTCTGCTTCTGCGCAGTGTGCATTAAAATGGCTGTTTAATGTTTTCACATGCTTCAGCTTGCTCTCATGTCATTACTAAATTGTCGTTTCCTAACGCTACTAACGCGGGTTAGAATATATAATTAAATGGGAATAGAATAGAAAAAGTGGGCATACAGTGAAACATTTTATTTGTGATTTTAATATTTTCTTCTTGCACTTTTATTAGTTTGTAAACTTGGGCCTGGGTTGGTGACCTGAAACTCGAGAGGCAAATGGTTCTGCGCATGTGTCCTGTGTGCCTGCCAAATGAAGTCAATCTGGACGTCGTCCAAGGCCGCGACCCGATGGCCGAAGATGCTGTACTTTGGCTTTCCTGTTGCATATTGACACATTGTCTATGAAAATTGGTTTACATTTGTCATGAGACGGGTGGGAAATAAAGCGAATGTATTAATTTGAAGGGGTGGGAATGTAAAGACAATAGGCTTTACAATTTAGGCCAAATCGATATGGTGCGAGAATCCACCCCTGTCCCTGTCCAATCAGAAGTAGTGGCCCCATATTTTAGTAACATTAAGGGGAGGTACATGGGCGTAGAAGGGTATAATAGAATATAGCATTAGTTAATTAGTCAGAGCATGCGTTCATGAAGAACAGGCGTCCATGCTGCCAGAGCGCTCTTAGCTCCTGACTGCCAAGCTGATCGATTGCAGACCGAATTGCTGTCCAGAGAGAGGTCCTGAGGAGGGGGGCGGCGGAGTCCATTAGAAGGAAGGCACGGGAGAATCGAGGAGAAGTCGAGTATCAGAGAGGGGAACGACGCAGGCGTCGTTGTAGAGGGGTCACTGGTCCTGTCCTGATCCTGGAGGAGGTCTTTGCTCTTCATCCTTCCTGGGTCCTATTCTTTCAACTCCTTGGCTAAGGGGTTTGGTTCTCGCACTTAGGTAAATATAATGCAACCTTTAGTTGCGCTGCTATCTCTATCCTCTCCTCTTCTTTAAAGACCGTCATTGATTAGCAATAATCATTTCTATGCTTAATCTTGGGTATTTGCGATTAAGTACCATGTGGCTCTGTATTTTACTCTGCTAAAACTTTAGATAAACATTTTAAAACTTCCTGACTCAGTGGTTATTTCAGGATTATGTACTATAATGAATGTCACTCATTTTAAATTTCCCAATTAGCAAAGGATTCATTGGTAAGTCATTACTCTTCAATCAGGAGGTAACTGGTAGCAGGGATTTGATAGAGAGTAACAACTGATAAAACCCAGCGTAAGTATTAGCATAGTATGAATGTATGGGCCCAAGTGAGTATCTGGTGTATGAATGCTGTTTGCTAATATCGCGCTGGATCATATACAAAAAAAATGCTGCTTCGTCATGACACATACATGTGCATACATTGTGACGCATACACACGTATACGTCTCTATAGCGCAGAAGAGAAGATGAATCACTGGACAGAAGGATGAATGAATGAAAAGAAGGATAGATGGATTAATAGAATCAAAGAAAAAGAAAGACAAGATTATTGGATGGAGAGAAAAATGAAAGGAAGGATGGGCTGAAGTTAAGAAGAATGTATGGATGGAGAGAATGGTGAATGGATATGTGGATGGATGGGTGCAATAACAGAAAGAAGGAAGGAAAGAAAGAAAGATGAAAAAAGATAAACATCAAGATCAAGAGAAGGTGCATAGAAGAACCAAACACTGAAAGAAGGATGGAGGGAAGGAAGGAAGAAAATTTCATAATTCCCTCGGGGTGGGGACAATCCCCTGAATGACTGCCGGCCTGACTTGCTTTCTCATTGCCATTTGGAATTTAGTTCAAAGTGGGGGAGTATTTTATTTTTCTGGCTGCTCCCTTGGCTCCATGTATAGCCATGGAACTCTATGCTGCACAATGAAATATGGTAAGAAAGGACAAGAATGAGCAGAGAATAGCAAGAGATTAGGGAGGCTGACCTGGAATGATGTGTGCTTTTGAGGATACAGTCCCATAGCTAACATCTTCATTGAAAGAGACTATTTCGTACAACTGTGTCCTGCCTTCTCAATATACTCAGGGCCATCTTCTCAATAGAACTGAAGGTCCACTCCAGTTCCAGTAAAGGATGAGGAAGTTATATTTTTCATGAACGTTCAAAATAGCGCTACTGGAGTCCCAAATAGCACCACAGATTCACAAAGAGCAGAACAAGAGCTCCAAACTGACTGCTATGGTTGCCTGGACACAACAGAAAAATAATGCAATTCACAAACCTACAGCTTGACACCCCTGACTCCACCTCTCCTACTCCTATCCTTTCTGTAAGGTGAGCTCCACAATTGTGGCAGAGATCCCTGTACGTGTCAGTATACAAGTTAGTAGTAAATGTGGGAGGGACCAGGGGGAGTAGTGGAAAAATAGGAAATAATGACTACTAAATAGAAGGGGTATAGGAAAATTTAAATAGGGATTTGGGAGGAACATGCTAATGTAAAACACACTGCCACAAATGAGTAAGACAATTGCAAAGCACAAAATACACTTCTAAAGTTACTACAGCCCTAAAGATGTCAAAACTTGGACCCCCTCTCATGACAGAAGACACCTTAAAGACCATGTAGAGCATCCACTCCGGAGCACCCTCCGACCCCTGTCCCCCCTACATCTTCCACAGGGCCACCACAGCCATCGCACTAGAACTGCGCCAGATGATCAACTGCTTCCTCGAGACCGCCACATTCCCCGACGACTGGAAGCACGCCGAAGTCAACCCCATCCTGAAGAAACTCTCTGCAGACTCGACTGACCTCAAGAACTTCAGGTCCATCTCACTGCTTCCATTCGCAGCCAAAGTCATCAAAATGACCGCCAACACCCAGCTAGCAAACTTCATCGAAGCCAACAACATCCTGGACATCTCCCAATCCGGATTCCACAGCAACCACTGCACCGAGACCGCCCTTCTCTCCCCCACCGACGACATCCGCGTCCTTCTCGACCAGGGCCAAATGGCAGCCCTCATCCTCCTGGACCTCTCAGCTGCCTTCAACACCATCTCCCACCGCACACTAGCCACCAGACTCCACAACACTGGCATCCAAGGAAAGGGCATCTACTGGACACGCTCATTTCTCACCGGCAGAACGCAGGGAGTCAGACTCCCGCCCTACCTCTCAGAACCGACAGAGACCAGATGTGGAGTACCCCTGGGATCCTCCCTCAGCCCCACCCTCTTTAACATCTACGAGGCCCCCCTCGCAACCATCGTCAGGAATCACGGGTTCAACATCGTTTCCTATGCCGACGACACCCAACTCATCCTCTCCCTCATCAAGGAACCCAACATCACCAGGCACAACTTCCAAAAAGGGATGAAAGCTGTTGCAACCTGGATGAAGAAGAGCTGCCTGAAACCCAACTCAGAGAAAACAGAAGTCCTAATCCTTGGCTCCACCCTCTCAGCATGGAACGACACCTGGTGGCCCCCCGCCTTCGGAAATGCCCACCCCGACAGACCATGCACGAAACCTCGGCATCATACGGGACTCATCGCTCACTATGAACCATCAGATCAACACCATATCCTCGGCCTGCTTCAACACCCACCGCATACTCCGAAAAACGTTCAAATGGATCCCATCCGAATCCAGAAAAATGGTCACGCACGCCCGCATCACTAGCAGACTGGACTACAGCAACGCCCTTTACCCGGAATCAACAAAAAACTCCTCCGCAAGCTCCAGACCGTCCAGAATGCCGCAGCCAGACTGATCCTAGACATCCCCGTCACAATCACATCACCCAACACCTGTGCGATCTCCACTGGCTCCCCATCGAAAGAAGAATAACCTTCAAGCTCCTCACGCATGCATACAAGGCCCTCCACAACACCGGACCAGCATACCTAAACAACTGCCTCTCCTTCCTCGCCCCCAAGAGAAACCTCAGATTAGCCGACCTCTCCCTGGCCACAATCCCACGCATCTACAAGATCAGAACGGGTGGAAAGTCCTTCTCCTACTCGCAGCCAAGACCTGGAACGACATCCCCCTCCACCTCTGGCAAAGCCCTACACTGCTCCAGTTCAGAAAGGACCTCAAGACCTGGCTCTTCAGATGATCCCTGCACCCAACGGAGCCGCCCTCCCTCCTAGCGCCTTGAGACCCTCACGGGTGAGTGGCTGCGCTTTACAAACCCCTGATTGATTGATTTAAAACAGGCTGAAATGTATTTCAGCCCAGCCTTGGAGTAAGTCAAGCACCACACTTGGCCAATCACCAATACTGCAACACACTATCATAGAAAACAATGGAGGACTAGAATTAAAATAATGCCCCATAAGAACTAATGTTTTTTTGCAGTTTCATACATCGAGAACTTGGCCCTAGGGAAATGGAGCACTTTAGAAGAGAACTAGATTATGTTACAATTTGTTAGACATGGGGAGAGTAAGTGATTTGCCCTGAACTAGCTGATGAGGGGTGAATCCCCGAAACCGGTCCTAGGATGCTTGTTTCCAGTCCAGGGAGGACCTGGCCTGGCAGATCAGGCTGGACAGTTCCCATTGGGTGCAGGGTCAAGACAGATTTACATATGGCTGGGTTCAAACTGGAATGGCATGGTGAGCAAAAAAACGATGGATTTAGGCCCAGATCTCTGTACTGGGGTGAATGTATGACATTGTTCTGCATTCTGTCCACCAATTGCTCGTTTTGCATTTGTCACCCCGAGTGGGACGGGTATTCTCAGACGTGGGTTCCGTGCTCTCCATGCCACTGGAGTCAAGCTATCCTGGCTGATGAGGGGTGAAACCCCAAAACTGGTCCTAGGATGCTTGTTTCCAGTCCAGGGAGGACCTGGCCTGGCAGTTCGGGCTGCACTGTTCCCATTGGGTGCAGCATCAAGACTGATTTGCATATGGCTGGGTTCAAACTGGAATGGCATGGGGAGCAAAAAAACGATGGATTTAGGCCCAGATCTCTGAACTGGGGTGAATGGATGACATTGTTCTGCATTCTGTCCATCAATTGTTCTTTTTGCATTTGTCACCCTGAGTGGGACGGGTATGCACAGACGTTTGTCACCTGCTCTCCATGCCACTGGAGTCAAGCTATCCTGGCTGATATGGGGTGAAACCCCGAAACCGGTCCAAGCATGCTTGTTTCCAGTCCAGGGAGGACCTGGCCTGGCAGTTCGGGCTGGACTGTTCCCATTGCGTGCAGGGTCAAGACTGATTTGCATATGGCTGGGTTCAAACTGGAATGGCATGGGGAGCAAAAAAACGATGGATTTAGGCCCAGATCTCTGTATTGGGGTGAATGTATGACATTGTTCTGCATTCTGTCCATCAATTGTTCTTTTTGCATTTGTCACCCCGAGTGGGACTGGTATGCCCAGAGTCCCGTGCTCTCCATGCCACTGGAGTCAAACTATCCTGGCTGATGATGGGTGAAACCCTGAAACCGGTCCTAGGATGCTTGTTTCCAGTCCAGGGAGGACCTTTTTGCATTAGTCACCCCAAGTGGGACGGGTATGCCCAGACGTGCGACCCGTGCTCTCCATGCCACTGGAGTCAAGCTATCCTGGCTGATGAGGGGTGAAACCCCGAAACCGGTCCTAGGATGCTTGTTTCCAGTCCAGGGAGGACCTGGCCTGGCAGTTCGGGCTGCACTGTTCCCATTGGGTGCAGGGTCAAGACTGATTTGCATATGGCTGGGTTCAAACTGGAATGGCATGGGGAGCAAAAAAACGATGGATTTAGGCCCAGATCTCTGAACTGGGGTGAATGGATGACATTGTTCTGCATTCTGTCCATCAATTGTTCTTTTTGCATTTGTCACCCTGAGTGGGACGTGTATGCACAGACGTTGGTCACGTGCTCTCCATGCCACTGGAGTCAAGCTATCCTGACTGATGTGGGGTGAAACCCCGAAACCGGTCCTAGCATGCTTGTTTCCAGTCCAGGGAGGACCTGGCCTGGCAGTTCGGGCTGGACTGTTCCCATTGCGTGCAGGGTCAAGACTGATTTGCATATGGCTGTGTTCAAACTGGAATGGCATGGGGAGCAAAAAAACGATGTATTTAGGCCCAGGTCTCTGTATTGGGGTGAATGTATGACATTGTTCTGCATTCTGTCCATCAATTGTTCTTTTTGCCTTTGTCACCCTGAGTGGGACGGGTATGCCCAGACGTAGGTCCCGTGCTCTCCATGCCACTGGAGTCAAGCTATCCTGGCTGATGAGGGGTGAAACCCCGAAACCAGTCCTAGGATGCTTGTTTCCAGTCCAGGGAGGACCTGGCCTGGCAGTTCGGGCTGGACTGTTCCCATTGGGTGCAGGGTCAAGACTGATTTGAATATGGCTGGGTTCAAACTGGAATGCCATGTGGAGCAAAAAAACGATGGATTTAGGCCAGATCTCTGTACTGGGGTGAATATATGACATTGTTCTGCATTCTGTCCATCAATTGTTCTTTTTGTATTTGTCACCCCGAGTGGGACGGGTATGCCCAGAGTCCCGTGCTCTCCATGCCACTGGAGTCAAACTATCCTGGCTGATGAGGGGTGAAACCCCGAAACCGGTCCTAGGATGCTTGTTTCCAGTCCAGGGAGGACCTGGCCTGGCAGCTAGGGCTGGACTGGTCCCATTGGGTGCAGGGTCAAAACTGGTTTGCATATGGCTGGGTTCAAACTGGAATGGCATGGGGAGCAAAAAACAATAGATTTAGGCCCAGATCTCTGTACTGGGGTGAATGTATGACATTGTTCTGCATTCTGTCCATCAATTGTTCTTTTTGCATTCTTCCGATGACCCCACCACCCAACGGAGCCGCCCCCCCAGCGCCTTGAGACCCTCACGGGTGAGTAGCTGTGCTTTACAAACCCCTGATCGATTGATTTAAAACAGGCTGCAATGTACTTCAGCCCAGCCTTGGAGTAAGTCAAGCACCACACTTGGCCAATCACCAATACTGCAACACACTATCATAGAAAACAATGGAGGACTAGAATTAAAATAATGCCCCATAAGAACTACGTTTTTTTTTTGCAGTTTCATACAGCGAGAACTTGGCCCTAGGGCAACGGAGCACTTTAGAAGAGAACTAGATTACGTTACCATTTTTTAAGGCATGGGGACAGTAAGTGATTTGCCCAGAATTACAGGATTTTGAGCCAAGGTCAGGATTCAAACCTGGTTTCCGAGTACCAAAGCTGGCAGCTCTAGTCACAAGGGCACAGTAAATTACTTAAATTAGTTTAAGCTTATAAATATAGTGCCTTGATTGATAAAATATATATTTAATCATTGAGTATTTTTTACTATAAAAAACGTAATTAAACTTTTGAAAACTTTTTAAAAGTTTATGAATTAATCACATTTATAACTTTTAACCAAATTTTTGAAATAATAAATAACAGTAAAAATATTTGGGAGGTTAAATTAACGATTTAAGTAATAATTATAATTGAAATGAATATAGTTAATTATATCAGAACTTGCTAATCATTTTGAAACGAAATCCATTTGCAGGTGATCGGATATGGTATGGGTACACATGGTCCATGTACACTACTATCCCCCAATTAGAAAGACGGAAAAATAACATATGTATGAGATATTTTATTACCACACATTTATTAAATTCCGCTGAAACACAATAATGTGATATTATTGTATCACCACTAGAGAAACTCTACATTACATAATGGTGAAAATGTACCGTTAACACCAGATAAAGAGTGGTGTTAATTTATCACGCAAATGAATGCCGAAAAATAGGAGTAAAGGATTAAACTGCACATCATTCTAGCAGAAACTGTATTTCCACATTAAAGAATTACCTGGACTGCAAATAGGGACCTTAGAACACTAAAACTACTAAAACCTTGATTGTCATCGTGGAGGAGGGAGGCCACACCCAGCCTTCCACCACCAAGGTACTACCATCTATAGACAGTGTCAGTCATTCTTCAAAATTTCAAAGTATTCTTTAAAAAGGCCTGCATGCTTTACTGAACCTACAGAAACAAGCCTACTATACCTCCTCCCTCTTCCCACAGTGCTGAAATTCACAATAAATAAAAATAGCTGTGTTAACTTTTTTCTCTGGAAATGTCAGTTCACCAGTTGAAAAGTCCTGTGTCTGTAGCCTATTGTGGCCTCTGGGTTTTTGAACACTGCACTGTACGTGAGCAGTGGAGGAAACAAAGTGGAGGAAACAAAAGAGAGTCCTATGGGATAAATCCATCTAAACCCAATAGACACCGTTTGACATCAATAACCAGTTCCAAGATGCAACTACAATCAACTGAAATGCTGAAGGGATGGATACACAAAGGGGCATATTTTTGACATTAGTGGCGCAGGGCAGCGCAGCAGGTCACCTTGCTGCGCTGCCTCGTGTCACGGGGGAAGGAGGGCAGGAATGTGCTTAATTTATCCAATACAGTGCATTCCTGTCCTTTCTCCTTGCGCTGGCGCCATTTTGGCAGCCTAGCACCAACGCAGGCACCCTTGCACCATGGGGCAAGGGTGTTGGTGCAAAGGTGCCTGTGCTGTAGGCAGGATTGTTTTTGTGCAGGAAGAGGCACCTTCCTGCACAAAAACAATCTTGAGAGGTGTTTTCCTCTTTCTATGTGTGCTGCATTCTAAAACATGGAGAAATAAACATGCTGGGGCAGATTTACAAGCCCCTTGCGCCACCGGTGCGTCACTTTTTGTGACGCACTGGCGGCGCATTTTACTGCTCCATATTTACAAGGACAGGAAAAGCCACCCTGCGTGACTTTTCCTGTCCTTGTAAATATGGCCCCTTTACACGCAGCACTTTGCGTGAAAGAGGCGTTCCATGGATGTTGCTGTGGGTGTTCCCACGCAACACCCATGGAACCAGACACATTTCCAGATTTACGAGGAATCGTAAATCTGGAAATGTGTGTGAATGCTACGCCTCCCCAGGGGAGGCGTAGGGAGGCGCAACGAGGAGAAATTTATTTTTTTCCTCTTTCTATGCATGCTGCATTCTGCGGCACACATAGAAAGAGGAAATCACCTCTAATGATTGTTTTTGTTCAGGAAGAGTTCGCTTCATGCACATAAACAATCATTGAAACAATGCAGTTTTTCAACTTCTATGTGTGCTAATGCAGCACACATAAAAGTTGAAAAACAGCATTTCAGATTGTTTATGTGCAGGAAGAGAACCCTTCCTGAACAAAAACAATCTCCCCACGACGCAGGCATCCTTGCACCATGGTGCAAGGGTGCCTGCGCCGGCGCATGGCAGCATTTTGTGCGCCAGCGCAGGGGGAAGCACAGAGATGCGACATATTGTTGTAAATATGTCGCATCCCTGTGCTTTGAAAGTGACTCAGTGCGGCGCAGCCAAATGGCTTGCGGCACGCACTGAGTCACTTTCTTGCAAATCTGCCCCATTCTTTCTTGTTACGCCTCACCTGTGGAGGTGTTTCTTTTTGGCACATTCCCAGGTTTACTAGGTGTGGTAAATATGGGAATGCTTCAACAATCATGTGAAGTGATTGAGAACTCCCACTGCAACACCCATGGAACGCCTCCCTTGCACAGAGTGATGCAACACAGCGATTTGAGCTGCGTTGCAGTACTCCATATTTTTGAAGCCCTTCAAAGCCAAGCAAAATGGCTTAGCGTGGCCTCAAAAATATGACTTAGAGGTTTGCGTCACACATCTACCACGTTGTGTGGTGCAATCAGGATGCAAAGCTCTCTTAAATATGCCCCACAATCTTCAGGCTACACACAGGTATTCGCAATGGGGTCGTTCTGCCACTGAGATGTCTCAGTCAAACTAAAATGACACAAGAACTCCTTCCTGTGTTATATACATACCCTCTGTTCATGATGCTTAGAAAAGCCCTTGACTGCGTATAAAAAGAAGGGTGGGTGCGGGGCAGGAAGCTGCAGAGCTGCTCTTGGTGACCCAAGGTGTGACATTCACAAAGTTATGTTTTGAGTTCACTCAGGTAACAGCTAGAGTCTAGCCAGCCATGTGAGAGGTAAATAGCAGTTGTAATTCTTTCAACATGAGTGTGTGGCTACACGGCCTCCAAGAAAACATTTCCAAGATAATACTGAACTCTAGTGCAATTTCACGTAATTGTTTCAGCCTTGTGCCTGGTTTAGATTTTCTTAAATAAAGCTGTGTTTTCTTTCACTTGTCAGTGGTTTCACTTTGCTTACCGATGGTTGTTGTTTTTTTAGATGAAAGTGTTTTAGCTCCCTTTTAGTTTTCGTTTTGCCACGAACTGGTTGGTCCACGCAGTAATATTTTGTGTCAGAGCCTTGCGAGTCAATCTGAAGAGTGGAATATGTATTTTGCTACAAACGTTACAGGCACACATTATAGTTGAAATCATTATTACCTATAAACACATAAAAGCATTACCTTAAAGACACAGCTCCTTGAGCCCCTGATAGTAGCGCTGCACAACATTTAACACTATCTCATAGCTGACCTAAAAATACCTTTCGCATTTGCTGGTGTGGAGAGGTGTTGCTCATGTGATTGCTGCGTGGGACCTTTGCTCAGAGGCCTTACCTTCTGCAGGGAGTTGTTTCTCCTTCCACTTCTATCATCGTTATTCACATGTTCTTGAAAAAAATGCAGTAAAAAAATCATGTGAATTCTCTGACAAATACAATAGGAAGAGATATTACATTGTGAACTCTGAAAACTGCAACCGAAAGTAGTTTTACCTGTAAACTCTCTGGCAATTACAAAAGGAAGGGGTTTTACATTGTGAATTCCAGGACAAATGCAAGTGAAAAATGTTTTACATTGAGAACTCTATGACAACTGCAATAGGAAGAACTTCCCGCTGTGAACCCCTTGACGATGATGATGGGCTATATGTTATTTAAAATTAAGAGACCTTCTGACACATATTTCTACTTCAGATGGCGCTAGAAATATCGTTTTTGTATGCATTTGCAATTTTGTGATTACTATTTAGTTGTGTGTGAACTAAAGTACTTATTCTTTTTAAAGGTAAATACACTAAACATTAATTTATTAAAAAGGATTACTCACTTTGTGGAGTCCGTTAACGTTTATTTCACTCTTAATTTGCTTTAATTCAATCTTTTGGCTTTACGTTTCAGAACCACGCTGTTGATATTCAATTCCTTTTAGAACAAAGTGTGAGCAACTTTCCCATTAAACTGTGGTAATGTCTTACTTCAGTCATATGTTTAATGACCAATGACCTTTTGAAACTGAATGTAAATAAAACATATGCGTTGGTTCTAGAGAATCATCCTTAAACCTGGATCTCCATGTGGCAGTCTTTTGCTCTTTTTCCATGCCCTGCTACTACAATAAAAATGTTGGTGTCACTATCAACCTTGACCTTCCATCCCTTCCACATGTCAACAAGATTGCTGGTACCTCGCTCCCTTTTTGAAGAGCTTAAAGAAAGTTCTTCCTTGCCTGTGAGTTACAGGGAAAAGGCTCTTTATCCAGGCAGCTCTATCATCCTGTTTGGATTATAGGAATGAAGCCTTTCTTGGTTTATTTAAATATTTTATCTGTCCCTTCAGATTGTACAAAATGCAGCTGCAATGCCTGTTACTTAATTTACCTCAGCCCACTTCTTTTAAATCCCTGTTGGACGTCCTTCACATGTTACCAGTGAATAAACAATTTAGTTTACAACACTTCACATGGTGCACAAGGCAGGTTGAGTTCCTCAGCTCTTGGACTCAGCTCCGCCTGCCCTCTCACATGCTTCGTTCCCCTTTATTTTATTTAAATAGTTTTTTATAGCGCGAACATGACCCTTGCGGGTGTCAGAGCGCTCTTCACAGGCACTCTTGGTTGTGCACCCATATTCCATCGCACCAGGGTGGGCAGACTATGGCTGCTATTCTCAGTACACCAGAGGTAAAAGGCTGTGTTCACGTGAGTGTGGTGTGCTTCTCAGAGTGCAGCGCTTTGAAGCAAGACCTATTGACATTGACAACGCTTGTTGGTTAAGTGCTGAAAGCCGGTTTTGAACTCTGGTTTATGAGGTCAGTAATTTAACAGCAGCTGCTCCGTGGGCTCAGACACAAGTGTTAAGAACTATTGGAGTCAGTGTTTACATTTTTTGCACCTTGTAATGCAGCTCCTGGATTCAGTCAAAAAAGTGTGTCAAGACTTCTCATCAAGCTGTTAATTAAGGGTAGCTGCAGAGGGAGACGTTGAATAATTTGGTCCAAGGTTCCATGTGTAACCCATTACTTTTTCGTGTTTCGCCTCACACTGGCGACTGTATGTCAGACATCACAGCCGTGTCCAGTTTCCTCTTCATAAGTGGATTGTTTTCTCTTCTAGTGGCAAAGGTGCCTCTGCCGTCAGCTGTCAGGAGGGAAATGTGCAAATAAGTGTTCTCAGTTACAAAGGTCAAATACTTTTCTGTCCATTCAGCCCCATTACACAGGAGGTCTCAATTGCTCCACAAAAAGCAAAGAGAATTACTCAAGGTCTTGTTTGATTTTTCTGACCCTCTGGGGAGATAAGCCCATCTGAGACATTTGCACACAGTTTGCAAGAATCTGTACCTATTCAATAAATAGTTGCTAAATCTAACCGAAAATTAAATGTTATTTTCTAGCAACACCCCGAGGAAAAATTGCTACAGAATCACCCCCCCCACATACACACATAGATATAGACACAAAATCTCTCTCTGATAGATATATATCTACTGGCGGTCGCCAGTAGATAGTTATAGTTAGGACCTATTTTCCATAGGAAATCCGCAACATTCTATTTGAAATAACGTTGGCGTCGGTTGACGAATCTTCGCAAAATTTTCCAACTTGTTGGGGCGCTCCGGTCCGCTCCTATCCTGAAAGTCTCGGGGTGATTCGTCAAGCGGGCCCAAGAAAAAAGGGGGGTCCCAAAACGTGTTTTCCCCAATCATTTTTCCATAGGAACCTTTAGTCGCAGCTACAGCCCGAACTGCTGAACGGAATTACACCAAATTTGGCAAAAAGGTAGCCCTTGGTTCAGAGTCGTGCCTTTTGGTTAAATGGTGTAAATCCGTTCAGTAGTTCCTGAGAAAATCAAAAGTAAAATCACATATATATCTGGGCGGAGCCTAACCACACATGTCATCGTGAGATCTGATTGGCTGTCAGCACTTCATCCTGGAATTGCTGGCAGCCATCTTGGGACCAATATACATGATAGTACCCCATTGAAATGCATTGTAGTGAATCAAAGATTTTGAGGGTTACCAAAAGGAGAACTATAAAGGGTGATAACAGACTTTAGTTACATTAGAATTCATTTATTGATGGTACCATACTAATTTCAGGAATTGTGGTGAGTTCTAAGGTGATTTTACCCTGTGAAAAACCTTCTGCTGGGATATCATGAATCATGTTTGAGAGAAAACTAATTTCACATGCTTGTCCCATAGAGTTTTGGAAGGTGCTCCAGAAGCTAAAATGAGAGCATATTTTCTGTAAATTCACATTATCTTTCTCAGTCATGTGAGAATGAAGTCTGACATTCTCAGTAAAACATGTACATCCAACAAGGGCAGAGACTGTCAGTTGATTCCTTTGTGTTCTACTGCAGCTTCCCAGAGTGTTCTAAAGAACAACTAGAGTGCTAACAGCCTTACTTATGACAAAAGTATGGCACACCTGAAGCCATCTTGATTGGAATAAACTGGTAACACTTAAAACATTTAATTTAAAAAGGAACAAAATGATGGGGTTCATTTTGTCATAGAAATTATGGTTAGTGCTGTAGAAAGAAAAATTAGGACGTTTCAAGTGTGATCTCAAATATCTTCCTGTTATATTTCAACAGGAGCAGCCTGCCAGTTGATGACTTTGTGTTCTACTGCAGCTTCCCAGAGTGTTCTAAAGAACAACTAGAGCGCTAACAGCCTTACTTATGACAAAAGTATGGCACACCTGAAGCCATCTTGATTGGAATAAACCGGTAACACTTAAAACATTTAATTTAAAAAGGAACAAAATGAGGGGGTTCTTTTTAAATAGAAATTATGGTTAGTGCTGCAGAAAGAAAAATTAGGGCATGTTTTAAGTGAGATCTCAAATCCTCTTCTATTTCATTAGAAAATTCTGACATGCAGACTGAAACAATCACTTTCAATACCAGCAGCAGACTTCCAGTTAACTCCCTGGTGAGCAGTAGCTTTACTACAGTGATCTAATGAGCAACTAGAGTGCTAACATTCTGAATTTATGGCAAATTTGAGACACATCTGAATGCCTTCTTGATGGAATCAAAGTAAAAACTGAAAGCATTTCCTACTGAGGAGACTGCAGTAAATGAGGAAATTAGGAAACTTCATAACAAAGAAGTCTTCCAAGATGGCCACCAGAGAAAAAAGAGCACAAATGTAGCACAAATATTACCCAGATGTAGCCCACATATAGCCCAATGACAAAAGTGTGCAAAACACTTTTTATTTTTAGTTTTTTGCAGTTTTATGTAGTGCAGACTAGTCAGGTATTGGAGCGTTGCATCTTAAAACATGACCCCTACACTACAAAAACACCACTGCACTACCCTAAACCCTAAAACACTACCCCCAGCACGACCCCCTACACTACACAAGCACCACTGCACTATCCTAAACCCTAAAATACTACCCCAGCATGACCCCCTACACTACACAAACACCACTGCACTACCCTAAACCCTAAAACACTACCCCCAGCACGACCCCCTACACTACCCAAACACCACTGCACTACCCTAAAACATGGCACCCTACACTACACAAACACCACTGCACTACCCTAAACCCTAAAACACTACCCCCAGCACGACCCCCTACACTACACAAGCACCACTGCACTACCCTAAACCACTACCCCCAGCACGACCCCCTTCACTGCCCAAACACCACTGCACTGCCCTAAACCCTGAAACACCAGCCCCTGCACGACCCCCTACACTGCCTGAACACCACTGCACTGCCCTAAACCCTGAAACACCACCCCCAGCACGACCCCCTACACTGCCCGAACACCACTGCACTGCCCTAAACCCTGAAACACCACCCCTTCACGACCCCCTACACTGCCCAAACACCACTGCACTGCCCTAAACCCTGAAACACCACCCCCAGCACGACCCCACTGCCCGAACACCACTGCACTGCCCTAAACCCTGAAACACTACCCCCAGCAAGACCCCCTACACTGCCCGAACACCACTGCACTACCCTAAACCCTGAAACATCACCCCCAGCAAGACCCCCTACACTGCCCGAACACCACCGCCCTAAACCCTGAAACACCACCCCCAGCACGACCCCCTACACTGCCCGAACACCACTGCACTGCCCTAAACCCTGAAACACCACCCCCAGCACGACCCCTACACTGCCCGAACACCACTGCTCTGCCCAAAACCCTGAAACACCACCCCCAGCACTTACCCCTACATTGCCCGAACACCACTGCACTGCCCTAAACCCTGAAACACCAGCCCCAGCACGACCCCCTACACTGCCCGAACACCACTGCACTGCCCTAAACCCTGAAACACCACCCCCAGCACGACCCCCTACACTGCCCGAGCACCACTGCACTGCCCTAAACCCTGAAACACCAGCCCCAGCACGACCCCCTACACTGCCCAAACACCACTGCACTGCCCTAAACCCTGAAACACCAGCCCCAGCACGACCGCCTACACTGCCCGAACACCACTGCACTGCCCTAAACCCTGAAACACCAGCCCCAGCACGACCCCCTACACTGCCCGAACACCACTGCACTGCCCTAAACCGTGAAACACCAGCCCCAGCACGACCCCCTACACTGCCCGAACACCACTGCACTGCCCTAAACCCTGAAACACCAGCCCCAGCACGACCCCCTACACTGCCCGAACACCACTGCACTGCCCTAAACCCTGAAACACCACCCCGTGCACGACCCCCTACACTGCCCGAACACCACTGCACTGCCCTAAACCCTGAAACACCATCCCCAGCACCACCCCCTACACTACCCGAACACCACTGCACTGCCCTAAACCCTGAAACACCACCCCCTGCACGACCCCTACACTGCCCGAACACTACTGCACTGCCCTAAACCCTGAAACACCATCCCCAGCACGACCCCATACACTGCACGAACACCACTGCACTGCCCTAAACCCTGAAACACTACCCCCAGCAATACCCCCTACACTGCACGAACACCACTGCACTGCCCTAAACCCTGAAACATCACCCCCAGCAAGACCCCTACACTGCCCGAACACCACTGCCCTAAACCCTGAAACACCACCCCCAGCAAGACCCCCTACACTGCCCGAACACCACTGCACTGCCCTAAACCCTGAAACACCAGCCCCAGCACGACCCCCTACACTGCCCGAACACCACTGCACTGACCTAAACCCTGAAACACCACCCCCTGCACAACCCCCTACACTGCCCGAACACCAATGCACTGCCCTAAACCCTGAAACACCACCACCTGCACGACCCCCTACACTGCCCGAACACTACTGCACTGCCCTAAACCCTGAAACACCACCCCCAGCACGACCCCCTACACTGCACAAACACCACTGCACTGCCCAAAACCCTGAAACACTACCCCCAGCAAGACCCTACACTGCCTGAACACCACTGAACTGCCCTAAACCCTCAAACATCACCCCCAGCAAGACCCCCTACACTGCCCGAACACCACTGCCCTAAACCCTGAAACACCACCCCCAGCAAGACCCCCTACACTGCCCGAACACCACTGCACTGCCCTAAACCCTGAAACACCACCCCCAGCACGACCCCCTACACTGCCCGAACACTACTGCTCTGCCCAAAACCCTGAAACACCACCCCCAGCACGACCCCCTACACTGCCCGAACACCACTGCACTGCCCTAAACCCTGAAACACCAGCCCCAGCACGACCCCCTACACTGCCAGGACACCACTGCACTGCCCTAAACCCTGAAACACCACCCCCAGCACGACCCCCTACACTGCCCGAACACCACTGCACTGCCCTAAACCCTGAAACACCAGCCCCAGCACAACCCCGTACACTGCCCAAACACCACTGCACTGCCCTAAACCCTGAAACACCAGCCCCAGCACGACCGCCTACACTGCCCGAAAACTACTGCACTGCCCTAAACCCTGAAACACCAGCCCCAGCACGACCCCCTACACTGCCCGAACACCACTGCACTGCCCTAAACCCTCAAACACCAGTCCCAGCACGACCCCCTACACTGCCCGAACACCACTGCACTACCCTAAACCCTGAAACACCAGCCCCAGCAAGACCCCCTACACTGCCCGAACACCACTGCACTGCCCTAAACCCTGAAACACCAGCCCCAGCAAGACCCCCTAGACTGCCCGAACACCACTGCACTGCCCTAAACCCTGAAACACCACCCCCAGCAAGACCCCCTACACTGCCCGAACACCACTGCACTAAACCCTGAAACACCACCCCCAGCAAGACCACCTACACTGGCCGAACACCACTGCACTGCCCTAAACCCTGAAACACCACCCCTGCACGACCCCTACACTGCCCAAACACCAATGCACTGCCCTAAACCCTGAAACACCACCTCCTGCACGACCCCCACCACTGCCCGAACATCACTGCACTGCCCTAAACCCTGAAACACCACCCCCCAGCACGACACCCTACACTGCCCGAACACCACTGCACTACCCTAAACCCTGAAACACCACCCCCAGCATGACCCCCTACACTGCCCAAACACCACTGCACTGCCCTAAACCCTGAAACACCACCCCCTGCATGACCCCTACACTGCCGGAACACCACTGCACTGCCCTAAACCCTGAAACACCACCCCCAGCATGACCCCCTACACTGCCCTAAACCCTGAAACACCACCCCCAGCACGACGCCCTACACTGCCCGAACACCACTGCACTGCCCTAAACCCTGAAACATCACCCCCAGCAAGACTTCCTACACTGCCTGAACACCACTGCCCTAAACCCTGAAACCCCACCCCCAGCAAGACCCCCTACACTGCCCGAACACCACTGCACTGTCCTAAACCCTGAAACACCACCTCCAGCACAACCCCCTACGCTGCCTGAACACCATTGCTCTGCCCTAAACCCTGAAACACTAGCCCCAAAATGACCCCCTACACTGCCCGAACACCACTGCACTGCCCTAAACCCTGAAACACCACCCCCAGCATGACCCCCTACACTGCCCGAAACACCACTGCACTGCCCTAAACCCTGAAACACCAGCCCCAGCAAGATCCCCTACACTGCCCAAACACCACTGCACTGCCCTAGACTCTGAAACACCAGCCCCAGCAAGACCCCCTACACTGCTCGAACACCACTGCACTGCCCTAAACCCTGAAACACCAGCCCCAGCATGACCCCCTACACTGCCCGAACACCACTGCACTGCCCTAAACCCTGAAACACCAGCCCCAGCATGACCACCTACACTGCCCGAACACCACTGCACTGCCCTAAACCCTGAAACACCAGCCCCAGCACGACCCCCTACACTGCCCAAAGACCACTGCACTGCCCTAAACCCTGAAACACCAGCCCCAGTACGACCCCCTACACTGCCCGAACACCACTGCACTGCCCTAAACCCTGAAACACCACCCCCTGCACCACCCCCTACACTGCCCGAACACCACTGCACTGCCCTAAACCCTGAAACACCACCCCCTGCACCACCCCCTACACTGCCCGAACACCACTGCACTGCCCTAAACCCTGAAACACCACCCTCAGCACGACCCCGTACACTGCCCGAACACCACTGCACTGCCATAAACCCTGAAACACCACCCCCAGCACGACCCCCTACACTGCCCGAACACCACTGCACTGCCCTAAACCCTGAAACACCACAACCCTGCACGACCCCTACACTGCCCGAACACCACTGCACTGCCCTAAACCCTGAGACACCACCCCGCACGACCCCCTACACTGCCCGAACACCACTGCACTGCCCAAAACCCTGAAGCACGACCCCTTTACTGCCCGAACACCACTGCACCTCCCCAAACCCTGAAACACCACCCCCAGCACGACCCCCTACCCTTGCCCGAACACCACTGCCCTAAACCCTGAAACACCACCCCCAGCACGACCCCCTACACTGCCCGAACACCACTGCACTGCCCTAAACCCTAAAACACCACCCCCAGCACAACCCCCTACATTGCCCGAACACCACTGCACTGCCCTAAACCCTAAAACACTACCCCCAGCACGACCCCCTACACTACCCGAACACCACTGCACTACCCTAAACCCTAAAATACTCCCCCAGCACGACCCCCTACACTACCCGAACACGACTGCACTGCCCTAAACCCTCAAACACTCCCCCATCACGACCCCCTACACTACCCGAACACCACTGCACTGCCCTAAACCCTAAAACACTCCCCCGTCACGACCCCCTACACTACCCGAACACCACTGCACTGCCCTAAACCCCAAAACACTCCCCCAGCATGACCCCCTACACTACCCAAACACCACTGCACTGCCCTAAACCCTAAAACACTACCCCCTGCATGACCCCTACACTACCCAAACACCAATGCACTACCCTAAACCCTAAAACACTACCCCCGTACGACCACCTACACTACCCAAAGACCACTGCACTACCCTAAACCCTAAAACACTACCCCCGCACGACTCCCTACACTACCCAAAGACCACTGCACTACCCTAAACCCTAAAACACGACCTCCTACACTACACAAACACCACTGCACTACCCTAAACCCTAAAACACTACCCCCAGCACGACCCCCTACACTACACAAACACCACTGCACTACCCTAAACCCTAAAACACTACCCCCTACACTACACAAACACCACTGCACTACCCTAAACCCTAAAAACTACCCCCAGCACGAACCCCTACACTACCCAAACACCACTGCACTAACCTAAACCCTAAAACACTACCCCCAGCAGTACCCCTACACTACCCAAACACCACTGCACTACCCTAAACCCTAAAACACTACCCCTACACTACCCAAACACCATTGCACTACCCTAAACCCTAAAACACTACCCCCAGCAGTTCCCCCTACACTACCCAAACACCACTGCACTACTCTAAATCCTAAACCACTACCCCCAGCACAACCCCCTACACTACCCAAACACCACTGCACTACCCTAAAACCTAAAACACTACCCCCAGCACGACCCCCTACACTACCAAACACCACTGCACTACCCTAAACCCTAAAACACTCCCCCAGCACGACTCCCTACACTACCCAAACACCACTGCACTACACTAAATCTACCCCCAGCATGACCCCCTACACTACACAAACACCACTGCACTACCCTAAACCCTAAAACACTACCCCCAGCACAACCCCCTTCACTACCTAAACACAACTGCACAATTTGTTACAGGCGTTGCAACGCAGGCCTGTGGTGCTTACTGGAAGTACCTTGTGGGCTAGTTGGGCCCCAGGGACCCTCAGTATTCAAGGTGACCTAATCCCCCAACTTAAAACGCGCCACGGGGTGCGTTTGCACAGTGGTGAAGGGAGGGGGCGGGGCCTCAGGTGACATGTGCGCAAACACGCCCTGTGGTGCGTGTTAAGTTGGGGAATTAATTCCCCTTGAATCCTGAGGGACCCTGGGGGCCAACTAGCCCACCAGGTACCTTCAGTAAGCACAACGGAGTTGCGTTGCAGAGAGGTGAAAAAAGGTGCGTGGCCTCGGAACGCCTCTCTGCAACTCAGCTCTGTGGTCCTAACTGTAGGTACCTGGGGGGCTAGTTGGGCCCCAGGGACCCTCAGGATTTAAGAGGTAGTTTTAATCCCCCTGCCCTATTATGTACTATGGTCTTACAGAGGAGGTCATGCTAATCACAGGGGTACCCCAACGCATAGTGTTCCCTAGTGTATGTAGGTGTTTTCACTGTATTCTAAGTGTCTTTTAGCATAGCACCGGCTCTGGTTAGTCAGAGTCAGTTACCACCAGTACCCGTCTGAAAAAGTTGTGGGCACAGGATGATTTTGCAACAAGGCCTCTTTCTGCTCCTCTGTTGGTTCTTTCTGCATATCTTTTGCTTCTTCCTGCACTTTTCTTCGTCTTTGTGGACTTCTGTTGCTTCTTTCTGCATTTCTTTTGCTTCTTTCTGTGCGTTTTTTCTTCTTTCTTCACATGTCCTACCTCTGTAGGCATAGTTAGAAACTAGCATTTAAAAAACCTTTGAAATTCACTTAAAAAATCATAGGTTTCAGGCACGTTATAGTTAGAAATTAGCATTTAAAAAACCTTTGAAATTCACTGAAAAAACCATCAGTTTCAGACACGTTATAGTTAGAAATTAGCATTTAAAAAACCTTTGAAATTCACAGAAAAAACCATAGGTTTTAGGGACAGTTATAGTTAGTTGGACATTTCACTCGTACAAAACCATAGAAATTCCCCGTTATAGTTAGTTCAGCTAACTATAACTCGCGCCCCGCAATGCACTACTGATGACGTCACATATTACATCACTCATGACATGGTCAGTGACATCACTGATGACATCACTGATGACATCTCAAATGACATCACTGATGACATCACTGATGACATCATCCATGTGATAATTTCATGCATCTTCTCACACCCTAATATAACTTTTGATACACCCACTCTAAATTACAGACTGCCATTCTCAAAACCATACACACTCCAATACCAATAACTACATACCCACTCACTGATTCTTAGGTCTACACACACACATCTACTCACTCACCCGTACAGTCACTCATACTTACAGTCACTCAGTACAGGACTATCATATGCACTCATACACCTATATAAACACTCACACACCGCCACTCATCCATAGAGGTACTCACACACCTAGTCAGTCATGCAAAAAATTAATCACACACCCATTTACTCACCTATACAGTTACACACACCAGCTCACTTACTCATACAAATACTAGCACATTCTTACGCTCTTATACAATAACTGATACAAGCACACACTCATCCATACAGCCACTCTCACAATCACACACTCTCACTTATAGCCATTTAAATACTCTAACACACATATATACAGCCTTTTACATATGTAGTTACTCGCACATGTACCACTGAGATATACATTCACTCACTAACACACCCATACACACACTCACCCACCCAAGCAGTCCATCACAGATGCACTCTTGAAATCATGCACCCAGTGAATCACCCACTCACACATCTATGTACAGAGTCACACACACCCCACCCACACAAACACTCAGGCAGCCATACAGATACTCAGAGAACCAATCAATAACCCATATAGACACTCATGTAGCTATTTGCAAATCCATGCATCCACTTACACACCAACAACCAGACGGATACAGACATTCACACAGTTTAGTCACTAACCCATGCATTCAGTAAGATACGTTTAATCACTCACTTGTAGAGTCAGTCACGCACGTACTAAATCATCCATTCAGACACTTATACACCCACTCATTCTTCAATACGCCTTTCCCTATATATATTAAACATATTTAAACTTTACAGAAACACACAGTCACTGGATGATGTCATCAGTGATGTCATTTGAGATGTCATCAGTGATGTCACTGACCATGTCATGAGTGATGTAATATGTGACGTCATCAGCAGTGCATTGCGGGCGCGAGTTATAGTTAGCTGAACTAACTATAACGGGGGAATTTCTATGGTTTTGTATTAGTGAAATGTCCAACTAACTATAACTGTCCCTAAAACCTATGGTTTTTCTGTGAATTTCAAAGGTTTTTTAAATGCTAATTTCTAACTATAACGTGTCTGAAACCTATGGTTTTTTCAGTGAATATATATATATATATATATATATATTCCATATGACAAAGCACACCACGCTTGAGGCGCTACACACAGTCGTGCAAATCACCTTCTTTATTGGCAAGACAGCAGGGAAAACAGCAACAGCCTGCCAGTTAAAATCTTCCCCAAACGCGTTTCAGGCTCTCATGGCCCTTGCTCACTGGGATCATCGTTCGGGTAACAGCGGCAAAAGTTCTTCCGCCGCACTAGCGGCGTTTAAATTGCTCACTCCGCCCCGATGGGCGTGTCATCCGACGGCATTCTGGTCTTTAGAGTTTTTAGTCCATGTGGCATGCCGCTGCGACCCTTTCTCGACTTTTAGACCTTTAGTAGGTAACTATGCAGGATATTGCTGAATCCCAACTCATATTCGACTTGCCACAATGGTCACGATGTTCCCAATGCGCTCTTGGTCATCAGCGCATAGGAGCTGCTCGTCCGCAGCGGGGCGCCTCGCGGTCTGGCATCGACCGCTATATAATCCATATGACAAAGCACACCACGCTTGAGGCGCCACACACAGTCGTGCAAATCACCTTCTTTATTGGCAAGACCGCAGGGAAAACAGCAACAGCCTGCCAGTTAAAATCTTCCCCAAACGCGTTTCAGGCTCTCATGGCCCTTGCTCACTGGGATCATCGTTCGGGTAACAGCGGCAAAAAGTTCTTCCGCCGCACTAGCGGCGTTTTAAATTGCTCACTCCGCCCGATGGGCATGTCATCTGACGGCATTCTGGTCTTTAGAGTTTTTAGTCCATGTGGCATGCCGCTGCGACCCTTTCTCGACTTTAAGACCTTTAGTAGGTAACTATGCAGGATATTGCTGAATCCCAACTCATATTCGACTTGCCACAATGGTCACGATGTTCCCAATGCGCTCTTGGTCATCAGCGCATAGGAGCTGCTCGTCCGCAGCGGGGCGCCTCGCGGTCTGGCATCGACCGCTATATAATCCATATGACAAAGCACACCACGCTTGAGGCGCCACACACAGTCGTGCAAATCTCCTTCTTTATTGGCAAGACAGCAGGGAAAACAGTAACAGCCTGCCAGTTAAAATCTTCCCCAAACGCGTTTCAGGCTCTCATGGACCTTGCTCCCTGGGATCATCGTTCGGGTAACAGCGGCAAAAGTTCTTCCGCCGCACTAGCGGCGTTTTAAATTGCTCACTCCGCCCCGATGGGCGTGTCATCCGACGGCATTCTGGTCTTTGGAGTTTTTAGTCCATGTGGCATGCCGCTGCGACCCTTTCTCGACTTTTAGACCTTTAGTAGGTAACTATGCAGGGTATTGCTGAATCCCAACTCATATTCGTCTTGCCACAATGGTCATACTGATCCCAATGCGCTCTTGGTCATCAGCGCATAGGAGCTGCTCGTCCGCAGCGGGGCGCCTCGCGGTCTGGTATCGACCGCTATATAATCCATATGACAAAGCACACCACGCTTGAGGCGCCACACACAGTCGTGCAAATCTCCTTCTTTATTGGCAAGACAGCAGGGAAAACAGTAACAGCCTGCCAGTTAAAATCTTCCCCAAACGCGTTTCAGGCTCTCATGGACCTTGCTCCCTGGGATCATCGTTCGGGTAACAGCGGCAAAAGTTCTTCCGCCGCACTAGCGGCGTTTTAAATTGCTCACTCCGCCCCGATGGGCGTGTCATCCGACGGCATTCTGGTCTTTGGAGTTTTTAGTCCATGTGGCATGCCGCTGCGACCCTTTCTCGACTTTTAGACCTTTAGTAGGTAACTATGCAGGGTATTGCTGAATCCCAACTCATATTCGTCTTGCCACAATGGTCATACTGATCCCAATGCGCTCTTGGTCATCAGCGCATAGGAGCTGCTCGTCCGCAGCGGGCGCCTCGCGGTCTGGTATCGACCGCTATATAATCCATATGACAAAGCACACCACGCTTGAAGCGCCACACACAGTCGTGCAAATCACCTTCTTTATTGGCAAGACAGCAGGGAAAACAGCAACAGCCTGCCAGTTAAAATCTTCCCCAAACGCGTTTCAGGCTCTCATGGCCCTTGCTCACTGGGATCATTGTTCGGGTAACAGCGGCAAAAAGTTCTTCCGCCGCACTAGCGGCGTTTTAAATTGCTCACTCCGCCCCGATGGGCGTGTCATCCGACGGTATTCTTCTGGTCTTTAGAGTTTTTAGTCCATGTGGCATGCCGCTACGACCCTTTCTCGACTTTTAGACCTTTAGTAGGTAACTATGCAGGATATTGCTGAATCCCAACTCATATTCGACTTGCCACAATGGTCACGATGTTCCCAATGCGCTCTTGGTCATCAGCGCATAGGAGCTGCTCGTCCGCAGCGGGGCGCCTCGCGGTCTGGCATCGACCGCTATATAATCCATATGACAAAGCACACCACGCTTGAGGTGCCACACACAGTCGTGCAAATCACCTTCTTTATTGGCAAGACAGCAGGGAAAACAGCAACAGCCTGCCAGTTAAAATCTTCCCCAAACGCGTTTCAGGCTCTCATGGCCCTTGCTCACTGGGATCATCGTTCGGGTAACAGCGGCAAAAAGTTCTTCCGCCGCACTAGCGGTGTTTTAAATTGCTCACTCCGCCCCGATGGGCGTGTCATCCGACGGCATTCTGGTCTTTAGAGTTTTTAGTCCATGTGGCATGCCGCTGCGACCCTTTCTCGACTTTTAGACCTTTGGTAGGTAACTATGCAGGATATTGCTGAATCCCAACTCATATTCGACTTGCCACAATGGCCACGATGTTCCCAATGCGCTCTTGGTCATCAGCGCATAGGGCTGCGTGGTGTGCTTTGTCATACATGTAAATCCAACAAGGGCAGAGACTGTCAGTTGATTCCTTTGTGTTCTACTGCAGCTTCCCAGAGTGTTCTTAAGAACAACTAGAGTGCTAACAACCTTACCTATGACAAAAGTATGGCACACCTGAAGCCATCTTGATTGGAATAAGCTGGTAACACTGAAAACATTTAATCTAAAAAGGAACAAAATGATGGGGTTCATTTTGTCTTAGAAATTATGGTTAGTGCTGTAGAAAGAAAAATTAGGACATGTTTTAAGTGAGATCTCAAATATCTTCCTGTTATATTTCAACAGGAGCAGCCTGCCAGTTGATTCCTTTGTGTTCTACTGCAGCTTCCCAGAGTGTTCTTAAGAACAACTAGAGTGCTAACAACCTTACCTATGACAAAAGTATGGCACACCTGAAGCCATCTTGATTGGAATAAACCAGTAACACTTAAAACATTTAATTTAAAAAGGAAAAAAATGAGGGGGTTCATTTTGCCATAGAAATTATGGTTAGTTCTGCAGAAAGAAAAAGTAGGGCATGTTTTAAGTGAGATCTCAAATCCTCTTCTATTTCATTAGAAAATTCTGACATGCAGACTGAAACAATCACTTTCAATACCAGCAGTAGACTTCCAGTTAACTCCCTGGTGAGCAGTAGCTTTACTACAGTGATCTAATGAGCAACTAGAGTGCTAACATTCTGAATTTATGGCAAATGTGTGACACATCTGAATGCCTTCTTGATGGAATGAAAGTAAAAACTGAAAGCATTTCCTACTGAGGAGACTGCAGTAAATGAGGAAATTAGGAAACTTCATAACAAATAAGTATCCCAAGATGGCCACCAGAGAAAAAAGAGCACAAATGTAGCACAAATATCACCCACATGTAGCCCACATATAGCCCAATGACAGAAGTGTGGAAAACACTTTTTATTTTTAGTTTTTTTGCAGTTTTATATAGTGCAGACTGGTCAGGTATTGGAGCGTTGCATCTTACTTGGACCCCTTATTGCGTATTTTGCACGAAGTACATGAGATTGATCTTGCGAAACATTGAACTTTACTATTCTGTTAACCTGAAGTTGCTCTGAACCGGGCTTTGTAACACCCGTTTTTACCTACTGGTTTTAATTAATTCTCACTGTATTGTATTAAGAAAGAGGATTTACTGTTTTTATGTACACTTTTATGATCTATGTTTCTAAATCAGATCGAATAAAGTTTAATGAATGTAATTGAAGTCTCCCAAGATGGCCACCAGAGAAAAATGAGCCCAAATGTAGCACAAATATCACCCAGATGTAGCCCATGTATAGCCCAATGACAGAAGTGTGGAAAACACTTTTTATCCTTTGTTTTTTTGCAGTTTTATATAGTGCAGGCTGGTCAGATATTGGAGTGCTTTACATGAGCATTGGTTACATCATACAAGGACAAACTCATTTTGGTTGTAGGCATGGGGAGATTAAGTGATTTGACCAGAATCACAGAATGACGAGCTGAAGCAGAAACTCCAACTTGGTAACACCACATTTTCTCCCCTAAGCGTAACATTTAATCAAGTGGTCAACTGGATAAAAAAACATAGAGATAACAAATAATTCAAAAGTGCTTTGTCGCTATTTGAGAACTGCTTGGCTCAGAAAGCGACCTTTTTAAAAATGGTGTAAATCCGTTCGGTAGTTGCTGAGAAATTGTAAAAAAACAAATATCGATATCTAGAGACGCGGTGGATCCGCGAACCCTTCCGACCACAAGCTTCATTTTAATTGGCTGCCAACACTCCAAACCAGGAAGTGTTGGCAGCCATCTTGTGACTCGGTAGAACCGAGTCAAAAGAAAACAGGTAAACAAAGGTGAAAAAGAAGAAAAGGGGGCAGGGTAGAAACACCCTGACCCCCTAGGCCTGCTCAGGGGGTCCCACAAGGACCCCCAGGGACAAAAAAAAGCATTTTTTTAAAAAGAATTGGCTGAAGTCGCGAATCCCGCCGAAATGTAAAAAAAAATGAAGCGCGGGATACCGCGCTTCATTTAAATGAGACCCCCGGGTAGGCCAGGTCCCGGGGGCATTGCCAACAAATATATGAAGGGCCCGCGGGGGCCCCCGCAGCCCCGGGGACCGCCACCTCCCGGGGCTAGTTTTTTTAATGTTTGGGGGGGCCTCCAAGGCCCCCCCAAGCCCCGGGGACCGCCACCGCCAGGGCTTTTATCAAATAGGGACCCTCAGGATTCAAGAGGAATTAATCCTCCAACTTACCCTGAGCACTACTGATGCAGTCCAGCCATCGCCCTGTCACTACCCATGCACTCCTCCAATCAACCAGCGAGCACCATGTACTTATCCAATCACTCCGCCAAAACACAAGCACTTATAAATTCACCATCCACTCTCCTTGCAGTACTCTAATCATCCAGTCAGTACCCATGTACTCATCCAATGACCCAGGCACTAACTCATGGCAAATACAGAGGAGGTCATGCTAATCACAGGGATACCCCAACGCATAGTGTTCCCTAGTGTATGTAGGTGTTTTCACTGTATTCTAAGTGTCTTTTACCACCAGAGACAGAGTCAGTTACCACCAGTACCCATCAGCAAAAGTTGGGGGCACAGGAGTACTTTCTACTCCTCTGTTGGTTCTTTCTGCACATCTCTTCCTTCTTCTTGCACTTTTCTTCGTCTTTCTGGACTTCTGTTGTCTCTTTCTGCATTTGTCTTCCTTCTTTCTGCGCTTTTCTTCTTCTTTCTTCACATGTCCTACCTCTGTAGGCATAGTTAGAAACTAGCATTTAAAAAACCTTTGAAATTCACTTAAAAACCTTAGGTTTCAGGCATGTTATAGTTAGAAATT
Organism: Calotriton arnoldi; assembly: GCA_963921515.1. Classification (NCBI taxonomy): domain Eukaryota; kingdom Metazoa; phylum Chordata; class Amphibia; order Caudata; family Salamandridae; genus Calotriton; species Calotriton arnoldi. Next base: position 1,849,564 of record CAWUFW010000240.1, read on the forward strand.
AGCATTTAAAAACGTTTGAAATTCACTGAAAAAACCATAGGTTTTAGGAAAGTTATAGTTAGTTGGACATTTCACTCGTACAAAACCAGAGAAATGTCATCAGTGATGTCACTGACCATGTCATGAATGATGTAATATGTGACGTCATCAGCAGTGCATTGCGGGGGCGCGAGTTATAGTTAGCTGAACTAACTATAACGGGGGAATTTCTCTGGTTTTGTACGAGTGAAATGTCCAACTAACTATAACTTTCCCTAAAACCTATGGTTTTTTCAGTGAATATATATATATATATATATATATATATTTATTTAGGGTTTTATAGAGCGCGAACCAGACCCGTGAGGGTATCAGAGCACTTTACAGGATTGACAAATGGTATACAAAGGACATGGGAGGGGTGAATACATTTGGGATCATATCAAAACAGATAGTTACATATACAGGAGACAGGCGATCTCAAAAACCCGGGTGGGGAGTCCATAGGTGCCGGGTAGGTACCAAATCAAGGAACCATGGAGAGGCCGTGGTAGGAGGTAGAACAAAGTCACTGAAGTGAATGCATTGCAGGCGTTAAGTGAGAAATTTACCCATTAGGAAAGTTTTGGCCTCTTTTTTAAAGCGAGCCAGCGACGGAAGTCTTCTAATGGAGGGCGGGAGAGAGTTCCATATTCTTGGAGCGGCTCCAGAGAAAGCCCGATTGTAAGTTGTTTTTTTTACGCAAGCGTGCTGGTTGGAGCAGGAGGTTACTGGCAGACCGGGAGTTTCTGGCTCCTCTGGATACCACAAGTTTCTGGGCGAGAAATGCAGGGGAATTAGCGTATAAGGCCTTGTGAGTGATGCACGCCAGCTTCAGGTGGATTCTGGCTTCGAGAGGAAGCCAGTTCAGAGCTTTTAGGTGTGGAGAGATGCGGTCAAACTTCTTAGAGCCAGTTAGGAGTCTGGCTGCCGCGTTGAGGCAGGCTTTCAAAGAGGCCAAAGAAATCTTGGGAAGACCTGCGAGGGTTGAGCATCCATATTCTAGTCTCGAGATGACTAGTGCCTGGATTGCCATTTTCAGGTCGGGGGTGTCAAGGAAAGGTTTTAGGTTTCTTAGGTAGTTTAGGTGAAATCTGGCTGTTTTGGCCATCGAGTTGATATGGCCATGCATGTTCAAGTTGCAGTCGAGGGTTATTCCGAGGGATTTGGCAGAGTCTACTAAGGTAGGAGAGCAGTTTAAAGCTGTGATAGTCTTAATCCATTCCTGAGTGTCCGGGCTGGTTTAGGGTGGGGAGATTTTTGCGTTGAGTTTAAGCTGATTGGAGGAAAGCCAATGGACAGTCAACTTCAAGGCCTCATTCAGGGAGATAATGTCCGCAAGAGATGAGATTTTGATGTAGATCTGGGTGTCGTTGGCGTACATATGGTAGGCAATGTTGGCGGTGCGTAGTACTTCTGCGAGCGGTTCAAGGTAAAGATTGAAGAGGGTAGGGGACAAGGTTGATCCTTGGGGACTCCAACCATGATCAGGGTGGAGGCGGATAGGCTACCGTTAACTAGGACTCTCTGCGAGCGATTCTAGAGGAAGGATCTAAACCATTCAAGAACAGTGCCATCCAATCCCATCCTGATATTGAGGCTTTCAAGGAATTTTTCATGGTTGACCGTATCGAAGGCCGAGGAAAGGTCTAGGAGGATTAGGAGACAGGTTTTGCCTTGGCCAAGGGCTTGCAGGACATCATCCACGAGGTGGAGGACGGTGGTTTCGGTGCTGTGTCCAGGCCTGAACCCGGATTGGAAATCGTCTAGCAAGTGAAAGTTAGTGATGTGTTGGCTCAACTGTTGTTGCACACATTTCTCCAGGACTTTAGCTAGGAGAGGGATATTGGATATAGGCCTGTAGTTGTCGGGGGAGGCAGGGTCCAACGTAGGTTTTTTTAAGATGGGGACGACTTGTCCGGCTTTGAGAGAGGCAGGTATCGATCCCTGTTGGAGGGATGCGTTGATGATTGCAGTCCAAGACGGGATGATAGCCTGAGAGGCGGCGGCTAGGCAATTGGAGGGGAGAGGATCATTAAAGTGATTGTTCGGGTTTAGGGAGGATAGAATTTTTGAGATGGACTGTTCGTCATATATTTTGAAGCTGGACCAGTGTGCTTGGTTTTTGGGTGGGGTCTGGGCAGGTAGCACGGAAGGAGGAGGCCGAGCCTCAGGGGTTTGGGAGTGAGTGGCGGATCTGAGTTCATTTTCTAGGGCAGCGATTTTGTCACCGAAGAAGGAGGAGAATTCCTCGCCTGAGACTAGGGATTTAGGGGTTTCTTTTGATGTTTTTGCCAGTTTGTTAGATTGGTGTTTGACCAATTCGAATAGCTTGCGAGGTCTGTTCTTGGCGTTGTCCAGTTCTGTTCTGAAAAATTCTTTTTTTGAGTTGAGGATTTTCCTATTGTAGGCATTTCTGGCCTGGCGGAGAAGTTTTAGATGGGCTGCTGATGGGTGTTGTTTCCAGTTTCATTCTGTCTGTCGGAGGGATCTCCTCTCATTGTTGAGGGATCCGTTGAACCAGGGGTTTCTGTCTTTGATTTGGGTTCTTTTTAATTTTAGCGGAGCAAGGTCATCAAGAATGTTGGATATAGTCTTGGAATAGTGTTCAGTGAGGTTGTTGACCTTATTGATATGAGGGGGGGGGGAGGTCAGTCTCACAGCGAGCAGCCAGTTTCCCAAGATCAAGGTTCTTGGTGTCTCTAACCCACCGTTTGGGAATCACGGGTTGTGGAGCCCATGTCTTGTTGGTGCCAGGTAGGAGGAAGGTGATAGCATGGTGGTCAGACCAATCGCATGGGTCTATAGAGATAAGCTCAACCGCTGATTCCTTGGTGATGATCCAGTCAAGGGTGGCGCCTTTCGAGTGAGTAGGGAGAGTGCACGCTTGGGTGAGAGCTTGGTCAGCCAGGAAGTCTCTAATGGCACTGATCTGCGGGTCCTTGGGGTCGTTCCAGTGCAGGTTGAAGTCACCGAGGAAGATGTCTTTAGAGTTGGGGGAGACCTTGGCTGTGATGATTTCCATGAGGTGGTCGGTGAAAGCGTCATTTTTGCCTGGGGGGTGGTAAAAGATGTGCAGTTTGCACAGTTGAGTGGTGTTGCTGCCTATGGAAAGTGCAAGGTATTCGCAAGAGTCTGTGGGATCGGCCAGAAGTTCAGTTACACCGAAGTTTAGATCGGTAGATGCAGGCAATGCCTCCCCCCTTTTTCTTAGTCTGCCTGTCCAGCCTCACAATGTTGTAATTGGGTGGAACTAAGAGATCCAGGCAGGGCGATGAGGATTCATTGAGCCAAGATTCGGAGAAGATCGCTAAGTCCGATTTTTGGCTAAGGATGAGGTCAGCGACATCACCGGCATGTTTTACTGCTGAACGGCAGTTAATTAGGAGACCGGATAGAGGGGGGTCGGGGTGAGTGTCGAGAGTAGTGGCAGAGATGGGTACTAGCGCAAGGTTGCTATTGATAACTCCTCTGCTGCGGAGGGTGGCTGGTCTGTTGGGGTTGGTTACGACTATATATATATACAAGACACCTGGTAAATAGTATCCCCTATGGGGAAATGCTGCGAATAAAAAGAATATGTAGCAACCCCAATGAATTGAAAAGAGCACAACAGGAGAGTAAAAAAAGATTCCTAACCAGAGGGTACAAAAGTAAGATCATTGATGCAGCTATAAACAAAACTCAGGGTCTGGATAGAAATGTCCTTTTAACATCAAAAGACAATGATGCCAATACCAAGAAGAACACTATGGAGCTTAGGCTGATTCTAGCCTACAATGCACAAAATAAAACTATCAAAAAAATTGTGCATCGAAACTGGCCCATAGTGTTGAGTGATCCAGTTATAGGGGGTAGTTTAACGAATACCCTTGGGATCACCTACAGGCGGGCTCCATCTATGAGCAGAAGTCTGGTCAAAAGCAGCCCGGAGGTTCTGGACCAACAGACCTGGCTGTCACAAAGAAAGGGTTTCACCAAATGCAAAAGCTGCAAAGCCTGTCAGTACGGAATAAACAAGAAAACATACAGGATACCGTTCAGTGATAGGGAAATAGAAATATCACGTTCCCTACACTGTAAAACTGACTATGCTATTTACATACTGGAGTGTTCGTGTAATCTCAAGTACGTAGGGAGTACCAAACTCCCTGCAAACAAGAGAATTCTGCAACACATCCGGGCAATAAATAACCATGACCCGACTTACCCAGTGGCTAGACATTTTCAAGAAATACACAACAATGATCTCAAACACCTCTCGTACTATCTCATAGATTCCATACCCAAGAACAGACGGGGAGGAGATAGAGAGGGTAAACTTAGGAGGTTAGAAACCAAATATATCCTAAACCTCGACTGTAAGAGCCCAGGAGGTTTAAATACAACAGAGGATTTATACACATGCATCTAACCTACCATGGGTAATATCAAGGCCAACCCTGTAGGGGTATTTGCATTTCCAAGGGGTGTCTATACTAATAAGTCTTACCTGCAATTTGCTGGTATGTTAACAGTAATATCATATCACAACAAAAGAAAGAGGTGTTAGAGTATTTTTCTGTAATCAAAGGAGGCTGCCAGTCTGACCTAAACCAAAATCATAATGGTTTTAAAAAAAAATTTTTATACACATTAGGAGATGGTTTTATTTTTATAGGTCACAAGAGGTCAAACCCAATTCTTTAAGTTTGGACCATTCAAGCACCAGCACTTTTTTTTATATATTAGGTGAGAGCCTTGGGCAGGATGCACTTTTTAGTAATAAAAGACCAAACAAAAAGTACTAGGTTTTAAACATAATGAACTAGCTGCATTATGCAATGATGTCTTGAATGTTCTGCACAAGAAAATTTAAACATCATGTTTTAACAAATTCTAATGTTTTAACATTATTTTTTATATATATTTTTTCATAATGCATAATTTTCGTTTATTTATTCATATTTCCTTGTTGTAGGTATTGCTGCTATGGTATTTAATATTTATTATATTTAATATTTATTATCATTTAATCATTGAATGTTAATAATCCCCATATATTTTATGTGAGGACAATACCGTATTTTGATATTTAACAATGTTTTATATCAATTAAGCAAACACAAAGCCATTAACTTAATGAGGAAATGTAACTTTGGTTTTTAGAAAAAGTTACCTAAGGGTAGTATGTCTTCAGTGTCCTTAAGGCGGGAACCACAAACCATTGCACTGTCACTTTAAAAGGGGTAAAATGCCAAATAGCGTTGTCATGTGATCAAGGTCCAGGAGGACCGAAACGCGTTATGGCCGACATGAAATAAATAGAAAATAAGCACTGAACTGTGGTCCGCGCCTGCTTTTCAAATCGATAATGGTGATTGCCTGCAAGCAGTATACCTGGATATATATATTTAATATGTCTTAGGAATTTTTTTAGAATTAGTACACTTAGGGTAGTTTGCACTTTAACATTACCATTTTTGCACTTTAATATGCATTTGACACTTTGATCGCATTTTAGGCATAGTGGGATAGATGATACTGTGGGGTCTGGTATTTATTAGGAGATGGGTTGGAGTAGGTTCTAGAAGTGGTCGTAAATAATACTGCATTTAGGCAGGAATTAAGTTTATTACTAGTTGTTTTATATCAAGTGGCGGCTTTTTATAATATTCATATGTTGAAGAATTTGCAATTACGCATTGTATTGGCAAGATTTTGCACATATAAATAATGAATGAAGATATTTTAATATATTTATATATTTAAAAATATTTTTATGTATTTATATTATATTTAAATTCTCCGGTATTCTAGATGAATGTGGAATCATCAAGTGAAACAATGTATTTATACGGCCAATAAGGATATTTTTGGGACCTATCACCCACATATGGACTAAGATATACACAAGGATCACAGTATCGATTAGATATGGACACGGAAGCCTTCAAAAAGGGACAAAAAGGAGAAAAAATAAAGAAATATGTGGAAATAAATATTCACAACATGAAATGAAAATGAAAGAAAGACTAGATGTCTGTGCATATATGTATGTTTTCTATATCTATCAAGTGTGTTCTATCACGTGGTGTAAGCATTGTTCAAAAGAATGGCGTTTTTTACTTGCTGATTGTGTGAACAAGGGCTAGTGGTGCCCGAAACGCGTAATAAGGAAACAGCAATAAAGATTTGTGTTGCCTGCATCTTTGGTGGTTCGCGAGTCATTTGTGGCGGAAGTAGCGCTGGGAACGCTACTAGCAGACGAGGGACTTCTGATGATTTGTATATCAATTTGCGGAAGGTGGTTGTTTCCGCAGCGAACCCCCTCCCCGTTAAGTGGCTGCCGCCTTCAACCAGCAACGGTGTGGTTCCGAGAAAGGAATATTTGGTGGCAACCCCCTGGGCAGCTGGAAAGGCTCGACATTGCCGGTCGGAACTCGGGCGAAGTACCGGTGTGACAAGCAGCTCCGGAAAGGTAACGAGCACGACAGTGATTGCGCAGGTGGGAAGGAAGAAAAAGGCAGAAGCGGCGGGCGGATTTTGCTTGCACCGCAGAATTGTAACAACATTTAGGCTGTTATCCTTTTATTAAAATAATGTCAGCGGAGGTGGTCCGGATTAGAGAGGCTGCTGCCGAAGAACTGTTTAATGATTTACTTATCAAAACAACGGAACGGGAAGGTATAAAGAATACGGGTACGAGTAAAGAAGCAGATGCAAGAAACCTGTTAAAACGACTTGAAAAATGTATGAAGTCAGAAACCACCAAATGGTGGGAACATAAATCCCTTACGAAATATATTGAAGTGGGGCGCATTCCAAGGGGGTTACGAATTCTCCTAGCTCCGAGCTTTGAAAGCCCAAACCCAAGTATGTTGAGAGAATGGGGGGAGAGCAATTTGGCTGCATCGATGAATTTGGTGCACATTTTGGTAAAATATGCTGAAATAGATCGGCAAGCTCTGCTGGAGGAAATCACAGAGATTAATGAATCCCTGACAAAATTAGAACCGAGTGATTTTATTGCCAAGACAAAGCAAGATATTCAAGACAGATTGGCAAAGCAGGAGGAGAAAATCAAAATTAGAAAAGCGCATACGTTTTTGAGAGATAAATGCGACTACGAGGAAGGTCGCATTTTTACGTTTGCCCGCAAATATGAAAACGCAAAAAAATCCATGTTTGAGAAGGGCCCACAAGGTGAAAAATCTCCACAAGCAGCAGGGGTGTGATGACAGGAAATGTGACAGGAAATGTAACACTGGATAGTGACTCCCTAACCAGCGAAGTCTCATCGGATAGCGACAGCACTTCTAATATGGGAATGATAGGACAAAAAAAGAAAATCTTGAATTTAGGAGAGGAGGTTGATTTTTTAGCATTCGATCAGCGCCAAACCTTGAGACCGCGGAATCCAAACAACAAATCAGGGCAAGGAAAAACGTACGAAGAAGGGAACGGCGCAAGAAACGAAAGAGCACCATTGAAAAAACAATATTGGCGCAAAAAGTAAACAACAGTGACAATACTATTATCAACCTCTCCTCTTTCACATTATCACAAGCGGAAGAACAATTACTTAGCTTGGGACTATCCTTTTGCCCGGTAAGCGATTTTAATTACTCTCAAACCAGGGTGGACGTTTTCTGTTTTATAAGGAAGTTGAAATTAAAAAGTTTTTTGCAATATAGGAGGGGCTGAAAGAGATGCAGACTACTAATGTTGAAAGTGGTGTCAGTGGGAGAGGATCCACCATTGAGTTAGAAGCTTCAGACGCAACTGTATTGCGAGACTTGTTACATTTAAATAAGGAATTCAATATGGGTACTGAATTGGAAGGAGAGTTGTGCACCACACAGGAAGGGCTGCGTTTTGAAAATATTACCCAGTTGGGAGCTGGGGTGAGTCCTTTTAAATCTAAATCCAAGTTTGTACCCATTATGCCCAAAGACGCAATAGATATATATCATGAGGTTGTTGTTGAAGATATCAAAAAATTGTACCACCGTACAAAACGATATAAAAGCAAGAAGGAAATGGATTATGCCAAGTTGATTAAAAAGTTGGGCAGCAAGCATGAGATCATTGTGACTAAATCCGATAAAGGGGGCAATATGGTCATCTGGCCCCAGAAAGACTATATTTTAGAAGCCAATAGACACTTGCAAGATAATGAATGCTATGAGAAATCCTCGCATGCTAAATATAATGTGGCAAGACAGAATCTAAAAAGGAACTTATGACCTGGAAGAGAGAAGGGGTGATATCAATGGAAGAATTTAAATTCATGAATACAGAACATCCAGTTATAGCTAAACTTTATTTCATCCCTAAAGTCCACAAAAAAACTATACCATTTCCAGGCAGGCCCATTATATCGGCCATCAACAGTGTAGGAGAAACTGTTACACAATATGTGGATTATTTCCTTCAAGATTTTGTCAAAAATTTGCCTAGTTATGTTAAAGACACGGGTGACTTTTTAAGAAAGGTACAAGGTATTATATGGTCAGACAATCTACTGTTTATTACGCTGGATATTGAATTCTTGTACACTAGTATCGAGCATTCTACGGGTCTAAGGGCTATTCAAAATTTCTTAGGTTTGAGATCAATTGAGTTTTACCAACACAACAAGATGCTTTTAAGTTTGATCTCATGGTGTCTGCACAACAATTACTTTTTATTTGGCAATGATATTTTCCTACAGAAAAGAGGTGTTGCGATGGGGGCCTGCTTCTCCCCCAGCTATGCATGTTTGCATGTTGGCTGGTGGGAGGAGCAGGTCCTCAAAGTCTCATATGCCACCACATTCAAGGATCATGTTTTGTATTGGTTACGGTACATTGATGACGTTTTTATTGTATGGCGAGGCAGTGAGTCAAGTGCATCTGATTTTATTAAGCAGATCAATATCAATACTGCAAATCTTAAATTTACTTCTAATATCAGTAAAAGCAGTATTGATTTTTTGGACGTTAAGGTTTACCAAAATGAAGGGAAATTAGGTACCACTCTATATAGAAAGGAAACTGCTGGCAATTTAACTTTACATGCCAGCAGTGCGCATCCTAAACACATGATTGACAATATCCCTTACGGTGAATTTTTGCGACTTAAAAGAATATGTAACAACAATGAGGATCTGAACAGATGCACAGAGGAGGCATATCATAGATTTAGACAAAGGGGCTTCAGTGAGAAGACCCTCAAAGCTGCCTTAAATAAAACTAAGGAGCGATCTAGGGAATCCTTAATAATAAATAAAGTAGAAAAATCAGTTAATGACAACTCTGCCCCGAGGTTAATCACTGCCTTTAGTAAACAAGAGAGGAAAGTACGCGCCATTGTTAAACGTCACTGGCCAATTGTTCTGACAGATGGTGTGTTGTCAGCTAGATTGCATCTCAACCCACTATTACTTACAGAAAGGGCATTTCAATGCGCACGCAGATAGGGAAAGTTTGCCCAGAACTAGAAGCTGCTAAAACGTGGCTGCAACCGAAGAATGGCTTTACGAAGTGTAGCACTTGTAGAGCTTGCAAATTTGGGAAGAACACTACACATTATTCTTCGCCGTTCAGCCCAAACGAAATAGCCATTAGGGGCAATTTCTCATGTAGAACGGAGTTTGCGGTATACATCCTGACATGCACCTGCGGACTTAGATATGTGGCCAGTACAAAGCTGCAGGTGCATGTCAGGATATTACAACATCTGCGTGCCATAGTAAATAACGACCCCACGTATCCAGTAGCCCGCCATTTCAAACAAACACATAATAATGATCTGAGTTGTTTGTCTTATTTTGTGGTGGCAGCTATTCCGAAATTTAGAAGGGAGGGGATCGTGAGAAAGCCCTGAGACAACTGGAATCAAAAATGATTTTAGAGCTTGACACCAAATTTCCATATGGTTTGAATAATACAGAAGATCTGCATAACTTTCTTTAGGTAACTAATGGGATGTATCCATGACCATAGAATATTATTGGCCCCCTGGTATCCATATTCTTATTTCTGTGTCTATTTGTATATAAGTATATAGAAGTATTTATTTGAGCAGCGGTCTACAGTATGTAGGTGCGGTCAGGATTGGATTTTATTCGGTTTTGTATGCACTTTAGTACTTGTGACCTATATTTTGTAAACGTTTTTAATATGTCTTAGGAATTTTTTTAGAATTAGTACACTTAGGGTAGTTTGCACTTTAACATTACCATTTTTGCACTTTAATATGCATTTGACACTTTGATCGCATTTTAGGCATAGTGGGATAGATGATACTGTGGGGTCTGGTATTTATTAGGAGAAGGGTTGGAGTAGGTTCTAGAAGTGGTCGTAAATAATACTGCATTTAGGCAGGAATTAAGTTTATTACTAGTTGTTTTATATCAAGTGGCGGCTTTTTATAATATTCATATGTTGAAGAATTTGCAATTACACATTGTATTGGCAAGATTTTGCACATATAAATAATGAATGAATTAAGATATTTTAATATATTTATATATTTAAAAATATTTTTATGTATTTATATTATATTTAAATTCTCCGGTATTCTAGATGAATGTGGAATCATCAAGTGAAACAATGTATTTATACGGCCAATAAGGATATTTTTGGGACCTATCACCCACATATGGACTAAGATATACATAAGGATCACAGTATCGATTAGATATGGACACGGAAGCCTTCAAAAGGGACAAAAAGGAGAAAAAATAAAGAAATATGTGGAAATAAATATTCACAACATGAAATGAAAATGAAAGAAAGACTAGATGTCTGTGCATATATGTATGTTTTCTATATCTATCAAGTGTGTTCTATCACGTGGTGTAAGCATTGTTCAAAAGAATGGCGTTTTTTACTTGCTGATTGTGTGAACAAGGGCTAATGGTGCCCGAAACGCGTAATAAGGAAACAGCAATAAAGATTTGTGTTGCCTGCATCTTTGGTGGTTCGCGAGTCCTTTGTGGCGGAAGTAGCGCTGGGAACGCTACTAGCAGACGAGGGACTTCTGGTGATTTGTATATATGTATATATATATATATATATATGTATATATATATATATATACATATGCATATATATATATATGGAACCAAGCATATATATATAAGGAACCAAGCCTGTGGCTGCTGCCTTCGCAGCCTGTGACTGCACGGGGAGGCGGGTGAGATTACTGCTTGCCTCACAGCCCGGTCTGTTTCCACGTTGGGGCTGGGGCGTTGGGGACCGGAGGGAGCTCTTAGCACCATTCAGCACGCAATCGCCAGTTGGCACACAGCCCCCGCCTTTTGCTTGGCACAACACAGCGCTTACAGAAGTTACATCGATCCAGCTGCTGCACATACCTTCGTGATGCATGCTGGGGGTAGTAGTCTCCCATTAGACTGCTATGTTCACAGTGCAGCTGGGTCAGCTGATCTCCCGCCAATGGGAGTGCCTGAGGAATTTCAAAAGGAGGGAGTAGGTGATTGCGAGGTACTAGCAGCACCTGAGGAAGGCGGACAAGCCGAAATGCATTGTGCACTGCTGTACCGGTGAATAAAGAACTTCCAAAGTATTCCCCGCTGTGTCCTTGTGGTTTACTTTGAGGAGTGACCTGTTGGATATATATATATATATCTCACGCTCCACTGTATCGCAACAGTAAGGACCAGCACTCGCGTTGGTGTAAATCCAAATCGGGATTTATTATCGTGCACTCAAAATACCAAACAAACGCGTTTCAGCCTCAGCCTTCGTCAGTGTTTGACGCGCGCCATAAAGTCAGCATCTAAATAAAGTTTCAAATTAGACATAACAAAGGAAGGACAATTCATTTCACGGAATTCCAGCGCCATCTTGGAATGTGCAAATGTGCATGTTTTTAGAAAAAGGAAATAAATAAATATGTTTACAAATCTTATTAACCATACGCAATCCCCCTCAATACATCATTAATTCATGAATGCTAAATACATATATTATTATAAATCACAAAGCATTTAATCTAAATAAACAACCTGAATTGCATTTTTGTTGCCTATCAATGCTTATGATATATTTAGATGGGGACAATAATTCTCATCTTAATTAAAACATGCGCCCATTCTATTACCACATAGAGAAATCCCTTATGGCCATGTATACCTGGCCTCTCACACCAGATATTATTATTGTTGGCAAGCATACTATCCTGCCCTGTATATATATACACATACACATATATATATATATTTGTCAAACAAAAATGATTCTTTACCACAGCGCGCTCTGCCATCCGGTGCTGACATCAAAGGGTAGAATCCAGTCCCATGAATTATGATTAGACAAAGGGATGTAGCACTCCAGTCTTGTTGCAATTAGAGGTTTTTTATTTTCTCACTGCCACCAACGCGTTTCACCATCAAGGCTTGTTCACGGTTAGGGAGGTCTGTTATCACTTTCCAGTATATACTACTGCTCCCATATGCCAACAATGAAGCATTCTGGGATATGTAGTCAATTATATTCATACAAACAACTATATATACACAATATATACAATTATTTACAATGTTCAAATTCCAATTATTTACATAAATGATCCAGTTTCATCATTTAGTTTGTATTCATCATGTATAGTTCATTGCACCATCATTTCAACATTAGTAGTTTTGAAATATTAAATAAGGTCCCAGTTTCTGTCTTTACATGTCTCGTCTTAGTGACTAATTACATGCTGGATAACCAAGTTTGTGTATTCGTATACTCTGTCCTTGGTTTTATGTTGATCTCTTGTATGTGGCAATTACCCTTCGTGGTTAAGTCTGGGATCTTTATTTTCACTCTTACTATTCTACTACTATTCTTTTATTAATCATGTCTAAGTGACTGAATTCATGCTGACTTCATGATGAGCAATTGGTTCAATTGTATCTACTTGCATCATTCTTACACTTTATTACTTTGATTACAAATGGACAAAGAGATCCTCTTCCGCATTCAATCCCTTGGGTTGTTTTGTTCTGAATCTGATGATCAGTTTGGACTCAAGTTGTCTCAGTTTTAGTGTCCTGTCTCCTCCTCTTTCATGGTCTGGTACATGTGCAATCCCACTATATTTGATATTTTTCCAGGTGTAATTTTCATGGGTTTCAAAGTGCTTTGTTAAGGTATAGTTATTATCTCCATTATTTATTGCTCGTATATGTTCCAAGATTCTTTTTCTCACTTGACAAATGGTGCTGCCTATATATTTCTTGCCACAGTCACAAGTAATCATATAAACTACGTAGGTAGTCTCGCATGTGATTCTGTGTTTGATGGTAAATTGTTGTTTTTTAAAATCTGTCAGGCTTTTGATGTTTTCACCTATTTTGCAAGCTTTGCATTTGTTGCACTTAATAAACCCCTTTTGGCGAATGGTAAGCCATGATTCATTGTTTGCTCTTGTAAAATGGCTTCGAGTTAGTCTATCTTTTAGTGAAGGTGATTTCCTGAAGGAGATGTCAATGTTATCATTCAGATTATTTCCAATATCCGGATCTCTCCTTATGACATTCCAATATTTATTCATAATATTTCTGATTGCCTTATGTTCTTTATTATATGTCATTATGAATCGTATTTTTTTGTCTTCTTCCCTTTTCTCCTTATTTGTCTTTTTTTTTTAATAGTTAGTGTTTCCTGTGGTGTTAAGTTCTCTGTTCTTTTTCTCCCTTGTTCGATGTCATATCTCTTGTACCCTCTTTGTTGAAATTTTTTGACAGTTTCTTCTGACTTTTCTATAAAGATATCATCATCTGTGCAATTTCTCCGCATTCTCAGGAGTTCACCGTAGGGTATACTTTTTTTTAGTGCTTGTGGGTGAAAACTCGACCCGTGTAGAATTCTGTTTGTTGCAGTTGGTTTTGTGTAGGTAGTTGTTTTTATTTGATCATCTTTAATATATACAGTAAGATCCAGAAACTGTACCTCTTTGTCATCAATGGTGTGGGTAAATGATAATCCAATTTCATTTTGATTGAGAGTCACGAAATATTCCTGAAATTCACTCTTTGTCCCATCCCAGATTATAAACAAATCATCGATGAAGCGTAACCATAGATGGATTTTGTCCAGGTATTTCCAGTTGTCCTCTCCCCAAGCTATCGTTTTTCCCACCACCCCATGGTGAGATTAGCGTAGCTTGCAGAGAAGGAAACTCCCATTGCGGTTCCGCACGTTTGAAGGTACAACTGTTTGTCAAACAAGAAGATGTTATTTCGTAGACATAATTCCGTCATTTCCAATATTGCTTCTGATTGTTCAAGGTATTGGATATTTCGTTGTGCAAGGAAGTATTTTAAGGCATTGAGTCCTACTTCATGGCTTATGGAAGTGTATAATGAGACCACATCAATGGTTACCAGTAATAGGCCCCGGTGCCAATTTATGTTTGCCAGATGTTTCAGAAAATCACCAGTATCTTTGATGTATGAATTGAGAGTCGTAACTATAGGTGCTAAGGTACTGTCAATGTATTCACATGTTCTTGAAAAAAATGCAGTAAAAAAATCATGTGGATTCTCTGACAAATACAATAGGAAGAGATATTACATTGTGAACTCTGAAAACTGCAACCGAAAGTGGGTTTACCTGTAAACTCTCTGGCAATTACAAAAGGAAGGGGTTTTACATTCTGAATTCCAGGACAAATGCAAGTGAAAAGTGTCTTTCCAGTGTGTCGAACCAGTCACGCAACGAGGCTCAGAGGCGAGCAGCAAGATCGGGAGCCGTTTTGAGTGCCGTTTGAGTGTTGCAGTAACTGCCCACGATCGTTTCGACACGATACGGCAGGGCACGGCTCTCCCACCACCGCCACCGCTGACTACCGCTGATTACCGCTGACTACCGCTGACTACCCCTTGTGGCTCACGGCGTGCAACGGAGTTACTGCCCCATCAATTGATCAGCTGCAGTCACGTCCAAAGACAGAGTCACTGTTCCATCAACTGATCAGCTGCAGCCACGTCCAAAGACTACAGAACAGCACCAAAGAGTGGCAAGTAAGTGGGGGGGGGAAGAGGTCAGCAGTGGGGATAGTGGTGATAGAGACTGAGGTGCCTTGGTCATTCCAGCGAATTCAATCCCGCAGAAGTAGAAGCGGCCCGACTAGTTTGAGGCCGGTTTGGTGCACTCGCGCTCAGCTCTCCTTCCTCCCCTTCGCACCCCCCCCTTGTAGTAACATCAGAGACCTTGTTTATCGTACGCCTATCTAAAAAGAACCTAACAGAGCTCAGCTACCACCTTACTTGGGTGAAAGAGGAACAAAGTGGAAATAAAGTGGAGCAGAAAGAAAAAAAAAAAAAAAGCAACCGCAGTGAAAGAGAAAGAAAATCCTCCTCATTCACAACCAAGAGAGCAAAATGCGAACAAGGAACTCTACGCAGCTGCAAAGCTCCCATCGCCCTCACAAGACCGCTAAACGACAGAAGGCCAAAATGCTGTACCCTCAACCGGGAACACGGGGGAGTCAGATATCCCCGCGAATCAAGGGAACTCGGCCTGAAGGAACCCTGGATGTGCATAAGGGGATTCAACTGGTCAGTCGAAGTAGTTGCCGGATACCCCTGGTCGAAAGTAGGCAAGAAGTTCATGAGGAAGCCCAATCAGATTATACCCTGTCATCAGCCAAACGGAAATGTCGTGACACCAGAGACATCAGAGATTATCTCAATCGGCCGACTCAAACACTCAAGGAAGTAGCCCACTCCATGAGCTACGAGAGCTCAAGCTCCCACAACCAAACCGAGGAAATTGAGGAAAATCAAATAAGTACGCCTCAACTGGCTCCTCTTTACCCTGAGATAATTATCCTTGGAAGGGATCCTGTCATCTCTGAACCATCTTCTCTACAATTAGCCCTACTTCCCTCCCAAGAGTCACTACCAAACAGTAGCCCGGATGTTTTACAAAATAAAATTCCTATCCAGGCCATAATCAGGCACTCCAGTAGCGTGAAACCCGGCGAGGCCCACCAAGAGTCATCACAGTGGTCGGAAGCTAAGGATCTCAAAGAAGACAAAGACGCTGTTTTACCCCAACACTCCGGCCTTAAATTGCCAGAATCAACAATATGGATCTCGTCCTCTAGCTCAGCGAGCCCAGTATTCCAGCTACTGAACCTACAAAGCCCGCCGTCAAATGAAATAGAAGCAAATCAATCAAACGGAGCATTGGAACTTCATATTCAAAAGCTGAGGTTTGACTTTCCTTCGCTTGCCTCTACTCCATTTCTTGCCCCCCAGATGCACTCTAGTCATACCTGCTCTAAGGACCTACACCAGCTTGAGACAAAGGTTAATGCCTCTCTGACGGATCCCAATAATACCGGTGCCGGCAATAAAGACCTCAGCTTACAAAAAGGTCTAAACAAAAGTCTTCAAAAGAAACGTCCTTTGTCAATTAGTAATTATTCAGATATAAAACCATCTCCATCGCATCCCCAAACTCAGGACAACAACCTCTCAAAAATAGAATCCTGGCCTAGGGAGCCACTTGATACTTCAGCTACGCACAAGGTTGAGGTACTGCTCTCAGTTACTAATCAAGCCCTGAACTCAATGGCCAGTGCTGCTCAAAAGCACGCAGATAAATTAGATGTCCAGATAAACATTTTACACTTGGTAGCGGATTCAATAACCAGAATTGATACAAAACTTGACCAACTAAACTCTTTGATACGTAGAGCTCAAAACAACGTAGAAATAAACAAAAATCAAAGTCAAAACCAATGCTATAGTGGATGTAGCTGTAATCCGATATTAAAAAAACTAGAAACACTCCCGGAAGTAATGTCCTCTTTAATTGAGGACTTGAAGAACGAGGCACACAGACGGGCACAGAAAATGATCCCTCTTCCATTACTTCAAAACCAGCCCCCACATTGGCACACCTTAGGAAAAAAACACTCTCATAGCGCTGAGCACCTAAGAGATAACACGACTGATAATAAGACTAGCTACCAGATGCAAGATCGCGATCCTTCTGATGCTCATGAGCAGCAGACCATCATCACACAAGAGCATCTAGCCAGAATTTCGAAAGACGATGGTAATCATGACCTCATATCTATTTCTAACAAAACACAAACAATAAGAGACCTAGATAACATCATCCAATCTAACCTCGTAACAGAGACAGGCAACGCATTGAACTCCACAGTGCCAACAAATATGGCCAACCTACCTCCCACAGAAGGACAACCCTTATCCAGGAAAAATAAGAAGAAATTAAAGAAACTAAACAAAGCCAGGAGAAAGGACAGCGCATTACTACGTTGGCTTAGAACAGAAGACAGTGAAACAACAGCCAACTTAACCGCGGTTCCTAGTGACAACACTCATGGAAAAGGAACTTTAATTACTTACTCTCTGGAAGATACCATTGAAACACAAGGTGGGGGCCAAATTAAGGTCGATACCGACCGCTGCACAGTGCAAGACCAGGATGAGAGCCTCGAGAAACCGAATGGAAAAAAAGAAACCAAAAAATGCAGTGGAAAATCTTTTAAGACCCAGGATAAATTAATAAAACCTTCCAGTAATTGTCCCTCGCTCAAACAAGGTGCAGAAAAGCCCATGGGCCGGGGTTCCATGAACAAAGTCATATGTAACCATGACCTAGCACAACCACTCGAAACCAAGGAGAAAGGTATCAAACCTAAAACATACACAGAGGAGAAAGCAACACAAATTAACTTGAGGGACGAGTTGGAAAAAAAGCAAAATGGGAAGGCTTCGACCCCTCCAGAAATAGCCGAACATAGGCTGCAGGCCTCTCAAGATATTGCAAGAGGGGAAGATCTCTCTTTTAATGCTCGCCCACACACTTCTAAAGTAAATAGATCAGAAGGCTTAAACCAACTACTCGAGGAAAAGACGCCCTGCGAAACCCTAATGGTAAATATTAACCAACAGCAGAATAAAATTTCCTTAAAGACTGCAGAAGTAACTAAGTTGACTCAAGAAAGCTCCAAATTATTGCTGTACCCAGAGTATGTATCCCAAGGGAAATGGGATACCCTCAATAGAGGAAATATTCTAAAGCTGTGTCAGCACCTTCCGGGATTAGAAAATATAAAAACGACAGATATTGAAAGTGTGGCTTTTTTCGCCCCAGAACAGGGTCAGACGAGCGAGGCAACGGTACTAACCCTACAAAACAAAGACATGGCTTCTGCACTAATGAACAACAAATGTGTCTAACAACAACATAATTACTCAGCAACCTACTTCAGTTTTGTGTGGCTCCCTAGCAGGAACCCTAACAGCGTCCTGGAGGGAGAACCTGCTGCAAATAACGACATCCACAGTGGGAGGCCCTCGTAAATATGCACTTAAACGGCAGAACTCCCAAGATTGGTCCTGGTTATCCCAGGCCTTGGGGTAAAACACAGATCATCTCGATCGAACAGAAGCCCAACCTGGATGTCACGCATCACCTTAGAATCTGTTCCTGGAACATCCACGGGCTAACAAAGGAAAAAATAGAATGATCAACCACTCATTTTATGAAGAATCAAGATATCATTGCCTTGCAAGAAACATGGTCTTTGGAAAAAATTGCCTGGGAGGACTTCACCGTGTTTGAATCCCACGCAATAGCATCTCAAGTAGGTGGCCATGCCTCGGGAGGAGTGTTGATTGCTGTGCAGAATAACCTGGTCGCAAAAGCCTCCCGACTGTGCGAAGGGCAGGGAGATTATATCTTTGTTAAAACTCAGACACAGTGCTTGGAAAAGAACAAATTGAAACAACGAATAATGATCCTTGGCTGTGTCTACCTGCATCCCTCTAAAACCAAGCGAGAGGCTACATTGAGTAAAATGCTTCCAGCCATGAGAGACCTTTCCTCCCACTATCCAAACGATATATGGTTAATAATGGGCGATTTTAATGCCAACCTAATGGAGGTAGGCCCGGATCTCTCACTTCAATTCACATTGGACAATCAAATGTGGGCCATCCCGGAGATAAGGTCTCAGTACCAACGAAAGGAAAGTCAAGGGACAAAGATAGCAGCGTACTTAAACGAATTGGGTCTCCGCATTTTAAATGGAAGACTAAACTCAGACCTGCCCGCTGCATACACCCATGTGTCTTTCGCTAGAATGGCCACTCTGGATTATATATGGATCTCAGTTGCCCACTTCCACCTTGTCCAGGAATTTGTGGTAACTCCTTCACCGGAAAGTGATCACGCCGTTTTAACGTGCAAAGTCTCATCCCGGCATTGTCATCGCCCAACACATAATCTGATCGGGAAAGAATCCAATCTCGAGATCATAAGAAAGCTACGGTGGACTGTGGACAACCAGGAAATAATTGAAGAGAAGGTGGACGACTTTTTGGGCAATTTGAAACAGGAGCACAGTGATCAACTGACCGCATTGTCGTGGGAAACAGCAGTGTTGGACCTCAGAGAAAACCTAGCCACAAAGATAATCAAAAGACCAAATAACTGCACCCCAATTACATCTTGTCTTTCTGAGCATAAGCAATTTACAACAAGCATTAAGCGCAAATTAAATAACTTACTGCGCAGGCGCGCCTATAATGACACAGATTACAAATCCTTGCGAGATAAAATATCGTTCACTCGAAAGGAATATAGGAAAGCAAGGTTCACTTCTAAGAGAATGAAAGAAGAACATCATTGGGCAACTGCCCATGAAATTATAAAATCAAAGGATCAAAGACGATTCTGGAGCTGGGTAAACAAAGGTGTTAGTTCTGCCCAACCCCCCACAGTGACTAATATTTCTCCTGCTGAATGGGAGGCCCACATTGAAGCACTCTATGTAGAACCAGCCAGTCCCAAATGGCCAAACTTTCTTGGCTTCAATCATACTAACTCCAACCTCGAAGTGGAACCCACTATGAAGATAACCTCAAATCAAGTTGCACTTATAATAAAGAAAATGCGCCCAGGAGGAGCACCAGGCCCAAATCGCATACCAACACAGATATACAAAGTATCCACACATAAATGGGCCCCTCTGCTGGCCACCTTATTTGAGGTAACCAGAATGGGTGGATTCATTCCGGACTCCTGGCGAGGTTCTCTTCTCGTCCCCATCCATAAAAAAGGCTCGCGGGCTGACCCCGACAATTATCGGATGATAGCCCTTCTTGACGTGGAAGGGAAGGTATATGCAAGTGTCCTACTGCAAGAACTGACAACCTGGGTGGAAGATCGTAAATTAATACCTTTCAATCAATCAATCAATCAATCACGGCATTTATAGAGCGCGCTACTCACCCGGGAGGGTCTCAAGGCGCTGGGGGAGGGGGTAAGTTACTGCTCGAACAGCCAGGTCTTGAGCTGCTTCCTGAAGGAGAGATGGTCCTGGGTTCGCCGAAGGTGGGTGGGGAGGGAGTTCCAGGTCTTGGCTGCCAGGTAGGAGAAGGATCTTCCTCCGGCGGTGGTTCTGCGGATGCGTGGTACGGTGGCGAGGGCGTGGCTGGTTGATCGTAGCTGGCGTGTGGGCGTGTAGAAGGTCACGCGGTCGTTGAGGTACTTTGGGCCCAGGTCGTGGAGGGCCTTGTGTGCGTGGGTGAGGAGTCTGAACGTGATTCTCTTGCTGACGGGGAGCCAGTGCAGGTCTTTCAGGTGTCCGGTGATGTGGCTGTGTCGGGGGATGTCCAGGATGAGTCGTGCGGAGGCGTTCTGGATGCGCTGGAGTCTTTTTGAAGTTTGGCTGTGGTTCCGGCGTAGAGGGTGTTCCCATAGTCCAGTCGGCTGGTGACGAGTGCCTGGGTGACGGTCTTCCTGGTTTCAGTGGGGATCCATCTGAAGATCTTGCGGAGCATGCGCAGGGTGTTGAAGCATGAAGATGAGACGGCGTTGACTTGTCTGGTCATCGACAGGGAGGAGTCCAGGATGAAGCCCAGGTTGCGTGCGTGGTCCGTTGGCTTGGGCGCGGTGCCCAGGGCCGGGGGCCACCAGGAGTCGTCCCAGGCGGAGGGTGATGAGCCCAGGATGAGGACTTCCGTCTTGTCTGAGTTCAGTTTAAGGCGGCTGTTCCTCATCCAGTCGGCGACATCTCTCATCCCGTTGTGTAGGTTGGCTCTGGCGGTGGTGGGGTCGTTGGTGAGGGAGAGGATCAGCTGGGTGTCGTCGGCGTAGGAGATGATGTTGAGGTTGTGTTGGCGTGCGATGGCTGCGAGGGGGCTCATGTAGACGTTGAAGAGGGTTGGGCTGAGTGAAGATCCTTGTGGAACGCCGCAGATGACTTCGGTGGCTTCGGAACTGAACGGGGGAGGCGGACTCTCTGGGTTCTACCGGCGAGGAACGAGATGATCCATTCCAGTGCTTTCTCTCGGATTCCGATGTTGCTGAGGCGCTTCACTAGGGTGCGGTGGCAGACGGTGTCGAACGCCGCGGAGAGGTCCAAGAGGATGAGGGCAGCTGTTTCCCCGTTGTCAGTTAGGGTTCTGATGTCGTCGGTGGCTGCGATAAGGGCGGTCTCGGTGCTGTGGTTGGCCCGAAACCCGGACTGCGAGGGGTCGAGGGATCCATTCGTCTCGAGGAAGGCGGCAAGCTGTCTGTTGGCGGTCTTCTCGATGACTTTGGCCGGAAACGGAAGGAGCGAGATGGGACGGTAGTTCTTGAGGTCGGTGGGGTCCGCCGTTGGTTTCTTCAGGAGGGCGGTAAGCTCGGCGTGCTTCCAGCTCTCCGGGAAGGTGGCGGTGTGGAAGGAGGAGTTGATGATGTCCCGGAGATGGGGTGCGATGGTGGCGTCGGCTTTGTTGAAGACGTGGTGTGGGCAGGGGTCGGTTGGTGATCCGGAGTGGATGGAGTTCATCGTGCGGGTGGTGTCTTCGGTGCTGATCGGGGTCCAGTTGCAGAGGGTGGTGGTGGCGGGCGTTGGTTCGGCGGTAGGGTGCGTGGTTTGTGCGTCGAAGCTGTTATGTATGTCGGTGATCTTGCGGTGGAAGAACGCGGAGAGTGAGTTGCAGAGGTCTTGCGAGGGGTGATGTCGTTGTTTCCGGCGCTGGGGTTGGAGAACTCTTTGACGATGCTGAAAAGTTCCTTGCTGTCATGGGCGTTGTTGTCCAGTCGTTCTTTGAGTGCCGACTTCTTGGTGGCACGGATCAGCTGGTGGTGTTTGCGGGTGGCGTGTTTGAGGGCGGTCCTGTTGTCTGTGGTCTGGTCGAGTCGCCAGGTTTTCTCGAGAGTGCGGCAGTTCTTCTTGGATTCCTTGAGTTCGTTGGTGAACCAAGGGGTTTTCTTGCTTCCGGGTCTGCTGGGAGGGTTTTTTAGTGGTGCGAGGTCGTCGGCGCAGGCGGTCAGCCACTTGGCGAGGTTGCTGGCTGCTTCGTTTGGGTCCGTTGTGTTGGTGGGTGTGTTCTGGCTGAGGGAGGCGGTGAGCTGCTCGGCGGTGATCTTGCTCCAGCTCCGGCGGGGAACCTGTTGCGGGTGGTGGTGGGTCGCAGTCTTTCTGAAGCTGAAGTGGACGCAGCTGTGGTCGGTCCAGTGGAGTCCGGTGGCGTGGCTGAAGGAGATGTGCTTGCTGGACGAGAAGACGGGGTCAAGCGTGTGGCCGGCGTAGTGGGTGGGCGTGTTCACCAGTTGCTTGAGTCCGAGGTTGGCGAGGTTGTCCAGCAGGGCGGTGGTGTTTCTGTCGTTGTTGTTCTCCAGGTGGAAGTTGAGGTCCCCTAGGAGGATGTAGTCGGCGGAGTGCATGGCGTGCGGGCTGATGAAGTCTGCGATGTCTTCGCTGAATAGTGTGCGTGGTCCCGGGGGTCTGTAGATGAGGGTGCCTCGGAGGGTGGTCTTGGGGTCAGTGTGTATCTGGAAGTGTAGGTGTTCGGCGGCGGTGAAGGTCTCGTCGGAGTTAGTCGAGATGCGGATGGTGCTCTTGTGTACGATGGCGATGCCTCCTCCCGTCTGGTTGACGCGGTCCCTCCGGGTGATCTTGTATCCGTCCGGGATGGCTATGGCGATGTCGGGCGCTGAGGAGGCGTTCATCCAGGTTTCGGTGAGGAAGGCGATGTCCGGTGCTGTTGCGTCGAGCAGGTCCCAGAGTTCCACGGCGTGCCTGTGGACGGAGCGGGTGTTCAGCAGGATGCATTTCAGGTGGTTGCTGCTGGTGCTCGACTTGGCGGAGGTGGTGCACGTCCGGGGGCAGGTGAATCGGCAGGTTTGGCAGGTGAAGGGTCCGTGGGTGCGTCTCGGTGAGGCTCGGTAGCAGGCAGGGTTCCGGCCGGCATTGAGTGCGGTGAGTGTGGCGGCGTCGTAGGTCCGTCGAGTGGTGTTGCATCGGTGGGATCCAGGGGTTCTGGCGCTGGGCGCGGTCCAGTCGCGGACGGGCGCAGACGGGCTTGCCTTAGGCGCGCCTCGGCGCGCCAGCGGCGCGGACGCGCAGCGGCCGCCATTTATGGGGAGGTGGGAGGGAGGAGCAGCTGGGAGGCGGGAGGCAGGGGCAGCGAATGGGCAGTCAGGGGGCGGGGCCGCAGGGGATGCAGCGGCGGGAATGGCGAGAGGTAGCGGGGGCACAGAAAGGAAAAAGGGGAGACAAAATCACGGGCACAATGACAATGGGGCAGCGAGGGGCACAGAAGGAAAAAGGGGAGACAGAATCACGGGCACAACGACAATGGGGCAGCGAGGGGCACAGAAGGAAAAAGGGGAGACAAAATCACGGGCACAATGACAATGGGGCAGCGAGGGGCACAGAAGGAAAAAGGGGAGACAAAATCACGGGCACAACGACAATGGGGCAGCGAGGGGCACAGAAGGAAAAAGGGGAGACAGAATCACGGGCACAACGACAATGGGGCAGCGAGGGGCACAGAAGGAAAAAGGGGAGACAAAATCACGGGCACAATGACAATGGGGCAGCGAGGGGCACAGAAGGAAAAAGGGGAGACAAAATCACGGGCACAATGACAATGGGGCAGCGAGGGGCACAGAAGGAAAAAGGGGAGACAGAATCACGGGCACAACGACAATGGGGCAGCGAGGGGCACAGAAGGAAAAAGGGGAGACAAAATCACGGGCACAATGACAATGGGGCAGCGAGGGGCACAGAAGGAAAAAGGGGAGACAAAATCACGGGCACAACGACAATGGGGCAGCGAGGGGCACAGAAGGAAAAAGGGGAGACAAAATCACGGGCACAACGACAAAGGGGCAGCGAGGGGCACAGAAGGAAAAAGGGGAGACAAAATCACGGGCACAATGACAATGGGGCAGCGAGGGGCACAGAAGGAAAAAGGGGAGACAAAATCACAAGCGGAGGGCGATCTTACCTGCAGGAGCAGCGGGCAGACAACACAGGCGGAGCTGTGTGGTGGGGGAGCGACCTACCTCACACAAACCGGATTCCAAAAGGGCTGCCACATCGAAGATAATTTGATCTGCCTAGTCCATATGATTGAAAGTACACTTGCTACCAAAGGAAAATCGCTATACCTGGGCTTCATTGATTTCCGAAAAGCCTTTGACAGCGTTGTTCGCCCCAAACTTTGGGAAAAGTTAACAAAATGGGGCATCCCGCAGCCCCTCCTGAAAGCTCTCATAGCCCTATATACCGACACCTGGGTAAAAATAAGAGTTTCCTCGAGATGGTCAACTACCAACAAAATCATGACTAATAGAGGCTTAAAGCAGGGATGCATATTGGCTCCTTTACTCTTCAATCTCTATCTAGCAGACCTGCCCGAGTGGCTGGCCCTCTCCCGAGCATTTCCACCACGAATTGAATCCACAAAAATTCAATCGATGCAATATGCTGACGATACGATCTTCCTTGATCAAACCCAGGTGGGCCTTCAAAGACTTTTCGATTCTCTGGCCCAGTATTGCAAAACAAACGCTTTGGAGGTTAACATAACCAAAACTAAGGCAATGATAGTCTCGCGCTGACGAACCAGAAAGTACTCTTGGTACATTGAAGGGAAGTCAATAGAGATAGTGACCGCATACAAGTATCTGGGAGTTTGGATTGATCACAAAGGGAGACCAGCGCAGCATATCACCGCAATGCAGGGAGTGGCTCGTAGTTTGGAGGGGTTCATACAAAGGGGGATGATGGACGGAACGCTTGAGCCAATCAAACACTCACCCCCAGTCAACTGATCTGGGTTTAATCCATCATCATTCTTTAGCTCACTCCACCACCCCAGTTCAGACATGGCCATATGCAAATCAGTCTGACCCTGTGCCTCATGGGAACAGTCCAGCCCGAACTGCCAAGCCATGTCTTCCCTGGACCGGAAACAAGCATCCTAGGACCGGTTTCTGGCATTTCAGCCGTCATCAGCCAGGCTTGCTTGAATCCAGTGGCAAAGTGAGCAAGGGACCCACGTCTGGGCATACCCCCGCCAACTTAGGGCGACCAAAGCGATACAAAAGGGGATGATGGACGGAACGCTTGAGCCAATCAAACACTCACCCCCAGTCAACTGATCTGGGTTTAATCCATCATCATTCTTTAGCTCACTCCACCACCCCAGTTCAGACATGGCCATATGCAAATCAGTCTGACCATGTGCCTCATGGGAACAGTCCAGCCCGAACTGCCAAGCCATGTCTTCCCTGGACCGGAAACAAGCATCCTAGGACCGGTTTCTGGCATTTCAGCCGTCATCAGCCAGGCTTGCTTGAATCCAGTGGCAAAGTGAGCAAGGGACCCACGCCTGGGCATACCCCCGCCAACTTAGGGCGACCAAAGCGATACAAAAGGGGATGATGGACGGAACGCTTGAGCCAATCAAACACTCACCCCCAGTCAACTGATCTGGGTTTAATCCATCATCATTCTTTAGCTCACTCCACCACCCCAGTTCAGACATGGCCATATGCAAATCAGTCTGACCCTGTGCCTCATGGGAACAGTCCAGCCAGAACTGCCAAGCCATGTCTTCCCTGGACCGGAAACAAGCATCCTAGGACCGGTTTCTGGCATTTCAGCCGTCATCAGCCAGGCTTGCTTGAATCCAGTGGCAAAGTGAGCAAGGGACCCACGTCTGGGCATACCCCGCCAACTTAGGGCGACCAAAGCGATACAAAAGGGGATGATGGACGGAACGCTTGAGCCAATCAAACACTCACCCACAGTCAACTGATCTGGGTTTAATCCATCATCATTCTTTAGCTCACTCCACCACCCCAGTTCAGACATGGCCATATGCAAATCAGTCTGACCCTGTGCCTCATGGGAACAGTCCAGCCCGAACTGCCAAGCCATGTCTTCCCTGGACCGGAAACAAGCATCCTAGGACCGGTTTCTGGCATTTCAGCCGTCATCAGCCAGGCTTGCTTGAATCCAGTGGCAAAGTGAGCAAGGGACCCACGTCTGGGCATACCCCCGCCAACTTAGGGCGACCAAAGCGATACAAAAGGGGATGATGGACGGAACGCTTGAGCCAATCAAACACTCACCCCCAGTCAACTGATCTGGGTTTAATCCATCATCATTCTTTAGCTCACTCCACCACCCCAGTTCAGACATGGCCATATGCAAATCAGTCTGACCCTGTGCCTCATGGGAACAGTCCAGCCCGAACTGCCAAGCCATGTCTTCCCTGGACCGGAAACAAGCATCCTAGGACCGGTTTCTGGCATTTCAGCCGTCATCAGCCAGGCTTGCTTGAACCCAGTGGCAAAGTGAGCAAGGGACCCACGTCTGGGCATACCCCCGCCAACTTAGTTTGGAGGGGGCTTTTGTAAGAACCAAGAAAGCCCTTCACTCTCCAGACTTTTCTCCGCTAATTAGGGTGATAGGAGCCACATTTTTGCTGACAATAGCTTTTGGCGCCATAACCTTTACAGACAAAATGCTTACCTGGCTTGATAGAGCCCAGTCAATGTGCTTTCGTAGAGTGTTCCATCTACCCAACTCGACCTCTCACGCCCAAATCCGCATGGAGTTCTCTTTGTCATCCCAACATTGGGTAATGAAAGCAAGATTTATTGCCTATTGTTTAAAAACCAAAAAGGCTCTTGATTTTACATTAAAGAGCTGCATATGGTCTCTGTTAAATAACCCTAGCACTCCCTGGAATCAATTTTTAACATTCTGCCTGGACGCATTAGAGGCTCAAGATATATGGACAAGTTCGCTGCCCATAGGGCCGATCACAAAAATCTTGACCAAACAAGCAAAGATCTTGTCACTCAAACATGATGCCCTAACTGTGAAGAATCTCTCCCATGGCAGTTGGGCGTCAAAACTCTATGGCCCTAAAACCCTACCACACTATTTGTCATCATCCATGAAATCACGAGTGAAACACCATCTAATGAGGTTATGTTTTGGCCTAATCCCACTGAGGGCGTATAAGTATGGCCAGAGATTTAAGGAAGATGTGCCCACACAGTGCCGTTTCTGTAAGAGCGGGGAAGAAAACTTAATTCACATCCTGTGCACCTGCAGAACCTTACTGCCATTACGAACTTTTTTGCTGCGTCCAATTTGGCGGATTTTGAATGTTCGGACATGCCAAGAAGCCCTAGAGGAGTGCATGAGGGGCGACTCAGCTCAGTTGGCCGCTTGTTTTGTCAAATTCATGTCTGAGATTAATTCCCTGTTAACAGAAGACGATCACCAAGAATCTTTGCCCTACCAGCAATGAACCACTTTGCTCTCACGGATATTTAAAAAAAAAGTAGAATACGCACAGTGTTTTTAACTCTTGTTCTGTATGAATTGCAATGATTTTAATTAATTGTGCAAATAAAATACTTACAAGTGAAAAGTGTTTTACATTGAGAACTCTATGACAACTGCAATACGAAGAACTCCCCGCTGTGAACCCCTTGACGATGATGATGGGCTATACGTTATTTAAAATTTGTTCTTTCAATAAATCGAATCGTTTTGCGAAGGTCAATATTGTTCCGATTTCATAATCCCTCATGCCTGCTGAATTTTCGATGTTTTCTTTCCTCAATCTCCGTTTCATATTTGTCTAATCTCGTTTCCATCTCTGATCTCATTTTCACAGTGTCTTTTTTCTTTTTTAGAGATTTTATTTGTGTTTCAATGTTGCCAATTGATTTATGTGGATCTTCTATATCTTTCTTAGAGTATTTTATTATAATTCGCATCATATTTCTCGAGCATTCCATATTATTTTGGCCCCATTCTTCCAGCATTTCTGGTCTTGTATCAGGATGATTAGGGAGGGTAAAAATTCGTAAGGGTGCCACGCGGAAAACATCAGCAATTCCGCTTGGATGAGAGGGATTATGAAATCGGAACAATATTGACCTTCGCAAAACGATTCGATGTATTGAAACAACAAATGCGAAATAAAACAGGAACATCAATGGAATCAGACAACACAGTGAGCGAATCTGATACAGATGTCAGTGAATGGGAGCAAAGCACCCATAAAATTCCTAAAACCTCTTTTTTAGAGGAAATGAAGTTACTCTATATAGACCAACGACCAGGGATGCAAAGGGGCAGAGGAAGAGGGAGAGGCCATGGAAGGGGATACTCAAAAGGACGATCCACAAGCCACACAAGAGTCGAAGAAACAGGAGAGGAAGGAGGGGTAAAAGAGACAAATATCCCCTCCGCAATCGACAGAAGAAATAAATAGTAAACAAGAAAATGTTAATTTAATTATTAATCCGTCGAAAATGGAATTAACTAAAGACCAAATAACTCTACTGAACATTCTGCCCAGAACAATACCATGACTATACGGAACTGAAAATTGATCTTTATAAATTCATAAGGAAATTAAAGCTGGCAAAAATCTTTGCAAAAAATAAGAATCAGTCAAAAATATCCATTCCTAAGACTCCAGAGACTGAATTAACCATTGAACAAATCCCAGATGTAGTTACATCATACGAATTAATGATGAATCTTGAAGAAAACCAAACAACAACTAGTCAGGTACTGGATATGTTGGAGATAGATACCTGTGGACATCAAAATACTAAACTAAGAAATAAATCCAAATTTTGCCCCAATCTGCCTCCAGGGAATAGAATAGACACATACTATGACCTGGTAGTAAATGATCTAAAGAATTTGAAAGCATATCGATCAATAAAAAAGAAAATCTAACACAGGGGGAACGAAAAGCCCTAAAGAACTGATGGAATGTAACACCATAGAAATAAAACAAGCAGACAAAGGTGGAAACATTGTAATAATGGAAAAAACACAATACGTCAAAAAGGCAGCTCAATGATGCAAGCAAGTATACTAAGTTAACAGTGAATCCCATCAATGACCTAACCATAGACTTACAACATACAATTAAGAAATGGAGAGAACAGTGCATCATTAATGATGAGGAAGCAGGTTTCCTAACGGTAGACAATCCAATAATACCTACCATTTATTTTCTACCCAAGGTCCACAAAACACTGATCAATCCGCCAGGTAAGCCAATAATATCTAGCTGTGGATCATTATATCAAAACGTATCTATCTACATTGACAGTACCTTAGCACCTATAGTTACGACTCTCAATTCATACATCAAAGATACTGGTGATTTTCTGAAACATCTGGCAAACATAAATTGGCACCAGGGCCTATTACTGGTAACCATTGATGTGGTCTCATTATACACTTCCATAAGCCATGAAGTAGGACTCAATGCCTTAAAATACTTCCTTGCACAACGAAATATCCAATACCTTGAACAATCAGAAGCAATATTGGAAATGACGGAATTATGTCTACGAAATAACATCTTCTTGTTTGACAAACAGTTGTACCTTCAAACGTGCGGAACGGCAATGGGAGTTTCCTTCTCTCCAAGCTACGCTAATCTCACCATGGGGTGGTGGGAAAAACGATAGCTTGGGGAGAGGACAACTGGAAATACCTGGACAAAATCCATCTATGGTTACGCTTCATCGATGATTTGTTTATAATCTGGAATGGGACAAAGAGTGAATTTCAGGAATATTTCGTGACTCTCAATCAAAATGAAATTGGATTATCAATTACCCACACCATTGATGACAAAGAGGTACAGTTTCTGGATCTTACTGTATATATTAAAGATGATCAAATAAAAACAACTACCTACACAAAACCAACTGCAACAAACAGCATTCTACACGGGTCGAGTTTTCACCCACAAGCACTAAAAAAAAGTATACCCTACGGTGAACTCCTGAGAATGCGGAGAAATTGCACAGATGGTGATATCTTTATAGAAAAGTCAGAAGAAACTGTCAAGAAATTTCAACAAAGAGGGTACAAGAGATATGACATCAAACAAGGGAGAAAAAAACAGAAAACTTAACACAACAGGAAACACTAACTATTAAAAAAAAGACAAATAAGAAGAAAATGGAAGAAGACAAAAAAATACGATTCATAATGACATAATTTTTTTGTTTAAATCTGTTTTTATTGATTTTTCCACATTCTTATGAAAGGCAACAGATGTTTGGGCAGCTATACAGTAAAAGGAAGAAAAGGGACAAGAGGTCGGGGTGTGATACAGGTACAACCATCAACCATCAGTATGACATACAGTCTTCTTTACGTGTGTGTTAGGCGTACAGCTGATAACATATAATTCCTTCCATGAGGGATCAAGGATAGCCCTTAGTCTTCGACCAATGTTACATATTGTATAGAATTACAGCTAACTACATTGGAGTATCAGCGAGATCGCGGTGATGTTCCACAAAAGTCCTTCCAGTTCATTCACTTCGGGCTTCCGAACAGAGGATACAACAAAGAACGAAAACAACAACAACATTGACCGGTTTATATGTACTTAACCCCCCCTCCCACTGCCCCTCCACACGCATCTCCCTAGCAATCTCTGATCAACCTAACAGTTGTCCCCTCCTGTCAGTGGTGTCCACTTCTATGTAAGCGGTCAATCAGTTCACATGTGTCCATGTGATGGAGCAAGGACTCATAAATGAGACTTGCCCGTACGCAACCTCCTCATAATATTAATTTACTAAACTTGTATTGTCTATATTAATCGTTGCATACACTACACGAATAGTAAGGATGCTTGCCTATGTGTTTTACTAATGAATAACGCTTGTCTGTAATCCAAAATGGCCGCTAAAGCGCGGGAAACTTACTGTGCATGTCTCAACCATATCACGTATTGTGACGTCTTTCTTTGCTTGGTGGGAAATTTCTGCTTCTGCGCAGTGTGCATTAAAATGGCTGCTTGATGTTTTCACATGCTTCAGCTTGCTCTCATGTCATTATTAAACTGTCGTTTCTCTAACGCTACTAATGCGGGATAGAATTTATAATTAAATGGGGATAGAGTAGAAAGAGTGGGCATACAGTGAAACATTTTATTTGTGATGTTAATGTTTTCTTCTTTAACTTTTATTAGTTCGTAAACTTGGGCCTGGGTTTGATGAACTGAAAGCTCGTGTGACAAAGATTCCGCACATGCGCCTTGCAGTGGCAGACCAGAAAGAAAAAGTTGAAGTCAACTTGGACATCATCCAAGGCCATGACCTGCTGGCCGACACCAACACATACCAAGATGTTCTCGTCGAAAAGCAACATTTTACATGAATAAATTGTAAATTTTGTAATGAGACGGGTGGGAAATAAAGCAAATGTATTAAATTGAAGGGGCGGTAGTTTAAAAACAATAGGCTTCAGAAATACAAGGCAAATCAATATGGTGTGAGAATCCACCCCCTGTCCCTGTCCAATCAGAAGTAGTGGTCCCATATTTTAGCAACATTAAGGGGAGGTACATGGGCGTAGAAGGGTATAATAGATATAGAATTAGCTAATTAGTTAGCTCTTAGCTCCAGACTGCCAAGCTGATCGATTGCAGACTGAATCGCTGTCCAGAGAGGTCCTGAGGAGGGGGCGGCGGAGTCCATTAGAAGGAAGACACGGGCGAATCGAGGAGAAGTCGAGTATCAGAGAGGGGAACGACGCAGGCGTAGTTGTAGAGAGGTCACCGGTCCTGTCCTGATCCTGGAGGAGGTCTTTGCTCTTCATCCTTCCTGGGTCCTATTCTTTCCAACTCCTTGGCCAAAGGGGTTGGTTCTCGCACTTAGGTAAATATAATGCAACCTTTAGATGCGCTGCTGTCTCTATCCTCTCCTTTTCTGAGGGACCGTCATTGATTAGTAACAATTATTCTATACTTCATCTTGGGTATGCGATTAGGTACCGTGTGGTTCTGTATTTTACTCTGCTAAATCTTTAGATAAACATTTTAAAACTTCCTGACTCAGTGGTTATTTCAGGATTATGTACTATAATGAATGTCACTCATTTTAAGCTTCCCAATTAGCAAAGGATTCATTGGTAAGTCATTACTCTTCAATCAGAAGGTAATTGGTAGCAGGGATTTTGATAAAAGAGTACAACTGATAAAACCCAGCGTAAGTATTAGCGTAGTATGAATGTATGGGCCCAAGTGAGTATTTGGTGTATGAATGCTGTTTGCTAATATCGCGCTGGATCAGTTTTCTGGTAATCAGAGGATGGTTACTCTTTGTTAATTGGGTAATGAGAATTATATTTTTATGAACTAACATCCGTGTATTCAAAGTTTGTTTTATGTTGTCTAGAATTCCCCAGGGTAAAAAGAATAGCGGATGGTAAGTGGAAGCCATACTGCAGTGAGGTTATCTGACAGGCAGAAATAGTACTGAAAAGTTAAGCAGGGCTATCAGTACTCGTTAGGGACTCTATGCGTGTGAGTAATAGCAAAAGAGTATGCTGGTGAAAATTTTATGTTATATCACCTAGAAAGGGTAACATTGAAGAAGTACCAGGTATTCCGGAAGCTTGTTTGAAGAAGTAAACGGAAGAGTTTTACTCGTAGTGTATGTTAGTAAACGGAAAGGTTTTACTAAGTGTGAGAGGGAACTATCTTTTTCGAATTTAGAGAAAACCGGCACGATAGCGAATGTTTTATGTTGTTACTGAAATTTAATTAAGAATTGTAAAGAAAATAAGTTTGCGTAAAATTTTGTAAAGGGAGGGTCAGTTGCCGGAGAGGGAGCTGACGTCACAAAACGCCGCGCTGGGATTGGTTGAATCAGCGGGTGTGGAGAGACTCTTGTAAAGGAGTGGTCAGGAGCAATACTGACGTCACAGGTGCTGCGCTGGGATTGGTTAAATCAGCGAGGGACAGAAAAAAAAAAGCGCACATTGTAAAGGAGGGGTTGACAGACAAACGTCACCAAAAGGCCGCGCAAGGATTGGCTCGGAAATAAAGATAGCAGACATTTGATTGGTCGAAATTATAGAAGCGAAATTCTTAGTGGATAAAGGATTGCATGTTAAAACGCGATCCGACTTTAACAGGAACTCGTCCGGATAGGAGATATTTAGGCTTTGCAGAATATAATTTTATACATCGATACTTACCCAAGATGTACGGAGAAAAGAGAAAAATTTCATTTTTACAAAAGATTAAGAATTATTTTAAAAAGGACAAACCAATCAAAACTAGAGAGGGAATTATCATTCCACCAGCTAAAACGCCCGCTTCATTCATGATGATGGAGAGAGGTTATCATACTTGTGTATGGATGGAGAATTGGATAGAATATACCAAAAATGATGGAATACTAGCATTTCCCGAGAATGGCACGTTCAATGGGCGAATTCTGCAGAACTTGAGATTAAGGATGAATGACTTAGAACCCAGACCTAGATTAACTCAATATGAAGCTTTAGAGGCATGGGAAACCGAAGCATTTGAGCGTGACCGATTCAGAAGTAACAGGGGTTATCGAGGATTCTTTCCCAGGAACCTACATGAATCTAGGGACAGTCAGATGAAACAGTGGAGAAGGGCAATGGTTACAGAAGGACTATATCCATTGTTAACAGCAGAGGAGAAATTAGGGAGTAAATGCACAGAAAAGACAAAACATTTAATGAGAAGTGACGATTCTGAAGACGAATTTATGGAAGAAATGTTAAGGAACCCCCCACCATATCAGGAAGGAACAAGTGGATGCACCCCAAGTGCACCACCATTAAAAACCCCATTAGTACCACAGGTAATGCATGAATTCAGCCCTAGTAGAATACTTCACGACAAGGAAAGGGAAGCCCTAGAGAAGACCAGAGCAGAATTAATACAGAAAATAACACAGATAAAAGTACATCCTGATTCATTGACCATACCTGTAACAATTGGTCCAGTAGTTCCATTATATGGTACTCAGGGAAACTGTCCTCCACCGATACTTGCACCTACTCCTGTAAACGCAACAAAACCTGAAACAGTAGTAATGGTTGAAGATCACTTTAGTGACAGCGAATCCACAATATCATTGATGGATTTACCCATTCGAGATTCTGTCAATATTACTCCCAAGAGGACTACACCTGGGTGTTCAAAAGATATAAGTCTAGTGACTTCATCAGGAGCGAAAAATGCCACAATAGTCACCCCAGAAGACTTAGAAAGGTGGGCACAAGAATCAGATAAACAGTGCACCCCTCCAAAAATAATGGACATTCATAAATTGAAACTTGAATTAGAAGAAATAATAGCAGGAAATGTAGGACTAGATCGCTTAAATACCTATGATGATGAAGAATTATTATTTATGTGCAGGAGTATCACAAGAAATGTAAGAATATTCCATGAAAAATTATCCAATCTAGCACTACAGATGGGAATAGAAATAGGGAGATCGAAGGTGTTGCAGAAACCCTATAGAGCAGATTTTTCAGAAAAAGATTTAGAAAACATGAATGCCTCTGGAAGAAAATTACAAGTAAGGGAATTAATGATAGTTCTACAAAAATGGGGAGACCTAGATAGATGGAGAACTAGGTGGGCCAAGAAAAAGGAAGAAGCACGATCAAGTAGATCAGCGTCGGAATATGTGATGAAGGAGACAGGGAAAGCAGACCAAATGTATCCAATGCGAGAAATTGCGGGAGGAGGATATGTACATGTCCCATGGAGCAGACAGGATATTTTGTCATTTACGAATGATTTTCCAAAATTGAGAGAAAAACCAATTGAATGGTACAAGCAGGTTGAAAGGTTTGTGAAGGTGTCAAAGGTATTGTTGAAGGATTTAGATGGTTTGTTTGACATAGTGGTACCTGCCGATTTGTGGACAGATTGTAAAATTACAGTTGATTGGCCAAGTGATGAGTATCCTAGAGACCCAAAGACAGGTGCCCCGTCAAATGATGTGATGAAAAAGTATCAGCAGGTGATAACTTATTTGAAAGGGAAAATACCACCGAAAGAAACAGATTGGGTGAAAATAGACTGAACTACCCAAGAAGCTAATGAATCGGTACATTCCTACTATGAGAGTTTACTGCAGGTATTTAAACAGTATAGTGGATTTGAGGACATTGGAAACAAGAACATGAGTCAGTATGTGTATCGATTTGTTTTCGGTTTGAAGCCAGAAATTTGTCAGATGATTAAACAACACATGCTGTGTTGGCAAGGGAAGCCGATCGATGAAATTTTGAAATATGCAAAATATTGTGGAGACGATATTGAGGCTAGACACAAGAAATTGCAGGAAAAAGTGATGTGGGCACAGGTGAAAATGGCCGAGAAACAGGGAATTAATTTGGATAATCCGAGTGAAAATCAGGGAAAGGATTCTGGAACGAGTGGTGATACTGGGAATGGTGGAAAAGTGAGAGGACGAATGAGTAGAGAAGAAGCTAAAAAGAAATTTCCTTGTCATGGATGCGGAAAATTGGCCCAAATCAAAATTTAAATCCACAGACGCAGAATGACTCACAGCAGGGTGTAAATCCTCAGAGTCAGTTGCCACCTGCACCTATTCAGGGTAATGTAAGCAGAACAAAGCACGGTACAGACATCGGATATCAAGGAGGAAGTGGTAAGAATGATTATATAACATCACAGTTTCTTTTACAGGACGATTTCTGTCAATACAGTTCATGATGGTGCCTAGGAGAGGGGGAGAAGGAGTGCGTACTTGGCGCATCCTTATCGGTAGATCAGTCAGGTCCATACGTGGAAGGAAATGTGAAAGGTAATGATATTACTTTTCTTTTGGACACTGGTGCTACCCGGTCTACTGTAAGAACAGCAGACATTCCAGACCTTCCTCTCTCTGGTGAAGATATCCAAGTAGTGTGGGTAGCTAATCAAAGGATTAGAACACCTCTTACCGAACCAATGGAAGTTAAAATTGGAAACTTCAGAGAAATGCATCAATTTGTAGTATGCGATTCTAGCCCAGTAAACTTATTAGGCAGGGATTTATTGTGCAAAATGAACTGCACAATTTTCTGCACACCGGATGGTGTGGCAGTTCAGACACCAGATGAAGACCATGTATATAAAATTATGATTGCAAAACAGGGTACAGAAGTAGATGAGATGTTTTCGGTATTAACAAAAGACGAGTTGCCAGAAGAATTAAAAGGTACAGTAAACCCCATAGTTTGGGATTTCACAGGAAAAGAAGTAGGACTTATGGCTAAAATAGACCCAGTTAAAATTACTGTAAAAGAAGGTGCGATTTTCCCAAATACCAGACAGTACAAAATGAGTGCAGAAGTAAAAGCAGGAGTCATTGAAGAAATTAATCGAATGGTTGAGCAAAACATACTAAAAGAAGTAATGAGTAGTCCATGTAATTCACCAATCATGGGACTAAAGAAACCTAGTGGAAAATATAGGATTGTTCAGGACCTGCGAAAAATAAATAAAATAGTGGAACCATGTTGTCCCACAGTGCCAAATCCTGCAGTAATTCTATACCAAATTCCTTGGAGTGCAGGATGGTTCACAGTAATTGATTTATGTCAAGCGTTCTTCTCAATACCATTGCATCCAGATAGCCAGTATCTTTTCTCATTTAAATTTGAGAATAAAGTCTATGTATGGAATAGTATTCCTCAGGGGTACACGGAAAGTCCTTCCATTTTCAATCAAATACTGAAAAAGTGCCTTGAGAAATTAGTGATGCCAGGAAGCTCAGTCCTAGTGCAATATATCGACGACTTACTGGTGGCATCGAACACCAGAGAGGACTGTGTTGTTGATTCCATAGCATTATTAAATCTTTTGGCAGAAGAAGGGCATAAAGTCTCACCTGAAAAGTTGCAGTTTTGTACAACAGCTGTTAAATATCTGGGACACCAAATTGAGAGGGAAAAAAGAAGAATAACCTCTGAAAGAGTAAAATTAATAAAGAAAATGCAAATGCCTGTAACCCAAAGACAAGTAAGAATGTTCCTAGGAATAGTAGGGTACTGTCGGCAATGGATACCAGGATTTTATATAGTAGCTAAGTCCTTAATTAACATGACGAAAAAGAAAGCAAAGGATCCTGTTGAGTGGGATGATGAAAGTGTAGGAGCTTTTGTAAATTTGAGGAATGCTCTTTGTTCAGCACCTGCCCTAGGCATGCCTGATTATAAAAGAGAATTTGCATTATTCTGTCATGAAAGAGAAAATTGTGCACTTTCTGTCCTAACTCAAAGACACGGATTAGACAGATGTCCTATAGCATATTTTTCTGCTACATTGGACCCAGTAGCAGCCGCGTTGCCAGGATGCTTAAAAGCAGTGGCGGCTACTTGTTTGAGCATTGAACAAAGTGAGTCAATTGTGATGGGACATCCTGTAAAAGTGTATGTTCCACATGCAGTTGTGATTCTGTTGACAAGAGCACGAACTCAGCATCTTACTCCTAGTCGGCTGACTAAATACGAAAGAATAATAATGGGTGCTGAAAATGTGACCATGGTAAGGTGTACTATAATAAATCCAGCAACCTTACTACCAGACCCATATCATGAGAGAATTAAAGATGACGAAGAAAATGAACATGATTGTTTACAGATTACAGAGTTATGTACGAAACCTCACCCTGATATCGAAGAACAGCCCCTCAGAAAGCCAGACAGGGAGCTATTTGTTGATGGTTCATGTCAAAGACATGAAGATGGTAAATTAACTGCTGCCTATGCGGTATGTGAATTAACTGGAATAGTCGAAGCATCCTATTTACCAGGAGACAAATCTGCACAAGTAGCTGAATTGATTGCATTGATAAAAGCTTGCAAAATTGGGAGGAATCAAAAAGTAACTATATTTACCGATAGTCAATATGGTTACGGGGTTGTGCATGATTTTGGCCAGCTTTGGATGCAGAGGGATTTCCTGACTTCTTCAGGATCCCCTATTAAAAATGGACAGTTTGTAAAGGAATTGCTGGAAGCAATACAATCACCAAAAGAATTGGCTGTGGTGAAATGTGCCGCACATCAGTCAGGAGATGACTGGGTGGTAGTCAGCATCAGATATGCAGATCTGGTGGCTCAACATTGTGCCAAAAATAGATTGTCAGTCAATAAGAGGGTGGAAAGAATGGGAATCAGCTGCCAACTTATGCTGTATATGCCACCTGAAACTTGGAATGATGTAAAAAGATTACAAGATGATGTTGATGAAAATGAAAAGAATTTGTGGATCAAAGTAGGTTGTTCCCAAAGAGGAGATGATGAAGTGTGGATTAGTGCTGATGGCAGACCAGTCATGCCAGACTGTTTACTCTCACAAATGGCCAGAATGTATCATGGGGACACACACATAGGGAGAGATGCCATGATTAGGCTCTTCAGACAAAACTGGTATAATCCCAAATTCAGGGCTGTTGCAGAGAGCCTTTGCCAAAGATGTTTAACTTGCCAGATGCACAATCCAGGAAGGAAGACAATAATTGGGTTTGGAAAAATTGGAAAGGCAGAGGGTCCATTTATAAGACTCCAATTTGATTTCATTCAATTGCCACCATGCAGAGGGTTGAAATATGTACTAGTCATAGTGTGTCTGTTTTCAAAGTGGGTGGAGGCTTACCCTACCAGGAGATGTGACAGCATTACAGTCGCAAAACTGTTGCTAAGAGAGCTCATTCCTAGGTTTGGTTTCCCAGTAACTTAGGAATCAGATAGAGGAAAACATTTTAACAGTGAAGTGATCCAAATAATCTGTGAAGCATTCCAAATTAAACAGAAACTGCACTGTGCATATCATCCAGAGGCTTCTGGAGTGGTTGAACAATTGAATGGCACTATAAAGTCAAGATTGGGAAAAATGTGTGCCTCAACATCATTAGAATGGCCAGATGCATTGCCACTTGTTTTAATGGGACTCAGAAGCATACCTGACAGAAACACAGGATTGAGCCCACACGAAATAATGATGGGAAGAGCAATGAGACAAACACATGTTCCCACAAACAAACTACTGAATATATCTGATGATATGGTTCTGGACTATTGTAAAGGACTGGCTGACCTAGTGCGTTCTGTCTCT
Organism: Calotriton arnoldi; assembly: GCA_963921515.1. Taxonomy (NCBI): domain Eukaryota; kingdom Metazoa; phylum Chordata; class Amphibia; order Caudata; family Salamandridae; genus Calotriton; species Calotriton arnoldi. The sequence continues at coordinate 1,888,820 of CAWUFW010000240.1, forward strand.
CATCAGGTTGGAGAAGACGCAGTTTCCAGGCAGCCTGAACAAGAACATGATCTGAATCCTGGTGACTGGGTGGTAGTGAAGAATCACACCAGAGAAACGTGTCTATCACCTAGATGGGGCAGTCCTTGTCAAGACATACTGACTACAAATACAGCAGTGAAGTGTGCAGGATTTCCTAATTGGATTCACGTAAGCCACACCAAAAGAGTACTAGATCCTGAAGAAGAAAATCCTCAGACAGCATCAATCACTGAGGGAGCTGAAGGTTGCCCAGCTGAGGAATCTCAGGCTCGAGATTCAAGAGAAGCTGAAGAAGAACAACCGAGCACAAGTCAGGACTGGATACCGGTGGTAGAAATTCCTGAAATTTACCACAGAACAAGAAGTCAAACAAGATTGGAAGAAATTGAAGAAGATCAGATAGGTGAAGAAGAAGCAGCTCAGGAAAAAGAAGAAGAGACAAAAGGAGAACCTGAGCAAGGTCAGATAGGGAAAGGAAACTGGGCTCAAATTAACGAAGAACTAATAAATTTTGAGCAGGGACAGACAGGTTTAGAAGAATCCGGTCAGGCTGCAGAAGTACAAAGTGCAATAAGCCCTGATCAGAACAAGCTAGATCCAGAAAAATACACAGAAGAACAAGATCATGAGAATCATGAACATGAAGAAATAAATCAAGAACAAGGTCACCTATTGGAAACTAACAGTGGAGCTGCTGAAGAGAAACCAATCAGACCTGAAAAAGAGCAAACAAGAAGAACAGAAATTGCAGAAAAAGAAACAGTACTAAGCAGTGAAAATAAAAAGATTTCTGAAGACGAAGATAAAGAAATAGTGCAAACAAAGAAAACAAGAAAAGGAGATCATTGGCCAAGTGTCATTAAAAGAGTAAAATACCACATAACAACCAGAAGTGAAGATCCAGATCAAGTAAATAAAGTGACAAGCCAAACTGAACAAGAAAATAAAACTGAGAAAAGAAGAAGTAAAAGACTGAAACTTGTGAATAACAAATTCAAGGGTCCTGATTGGACTTACATCATTCTTGAAGATTACGAAAGTTCAGAGTCAAGTGACAGTGGTGACGAAGGAACAAGTGCAGAACTGACGTACGAAAAAGAAACAAGACCGCCTTGATTAAGCAAAAGAGTCATATAAAGAAAAGAGGAAAATAGATAAGAAGAGCAATCTTCCTTGTCGAAAAATGCCTGACGATAGAGTTTCTGGGAGACCAAAACAGAGATGTTGTAGAAGATGCTGTGCAATATGCATATGTAGTCTAGTAATGGTGCTTATAGTATGGTTAGTCCTGATTGTAGCAGTTCCTTACCTTATGATAATGGATAAAAAGATAAATAATGAAACTAAGGAGAGGACAGCAAACATGAAGGACAATAGAGTAGAGCTAATGGCAGAAAATGAACAAGAGTTTCATCATGAAATAGCTGATAACGACACTAGTTTAAACGTTTTCACAAAATTATTGTTTCAATATGTAGACACAATGGAAGTTAGTAATTGTTATGTCTGTATGAAGTTACCTGAATCAGTAGCAGAAGGACTAACATACCATCACTTACCACTGACATATGGCATATCATGTAGTGTTTTGTCTAGTTTATTTTATAGAACAGGGAGAGTTCAGTATTATTATTCAAACCTAGATGTGATATTTTCCGAGGTTCCGATTCGAAAGAATATGAACCCAGTGCTTAGTAGTCAAGACGCACAGTTTATGGGAGAATTTTTCTTAACAATGAAATCAATAGACATAACACATGCACATAGACACAATCTAACATGTTCTTTACATGAAGAAGAAAAGATATTTTTGAATTTAGTAGAAGATAGAAGACAAGATTTTCAAAAGAAAGCTTCTGAGCACAAGGCTCATTTACCACCTTGGGCATAAAAAGAAGGGAGTTAATCACTTGGCAAGGCTCAAGCTGCTATGGCTCTGGATTTTGTAAAGACAGGAAAAATTTGTCTTCATAGGTTAAAGACTGATTATAACAATGTTTTCATCGGTACCTGTGAATGTGAACACAATTTCTTAATTCTTGGAGGTTGGGGAATCAAAGGAGGAACAGATTCAGTTTTTCCTGGAATCTATTATGTGTGTGGGAATAAGGCTTACTTTAGGCTTCCTGCACGGTGGTATGGAAGTTGTTATTTTGGAATAGTATTTCCAAAGATATACCACGTAAAAAGAAACACTGGGAGCAATGAAAACAATAGTGAATTAATACGTAGTAAAAGAGCTAGTTTTTCAGAAATTGTAGGTGATATATTTGGTGCATTGATACCTTCAGTGGGAATAATTCTGAACTCAAGGAAAATATGTAAATTGTCTACAGTGGTTGATCGTTTATCAACGGATACTGCTGGAGATTTTCTAATGATTAATGCGGAGATGGTTGTGATTAGATCTATGGTGATGCAAAATCGACTTGCTCTTGATATTATATTGGCAAAAGAGGGCGGAGTCTGTAAATTATTGAAGACGAAACACTGTTGCACTTATATTCCTGATAAGAGTGCAGAAATTGGAACGTATATACAGAATATAACTAAACTTGAGAAGGAACTTAAACCACTGGAAGTTGATAGTGTATGGGAAAGATTGACAAGTAGTATTGCGTCAATTGGTACCTGGTTTACTAATGTAGGAAAAGGACTTATAGGGTCAAATATTAGTACCCTTAGCAGGGATAGCAATAATAGTATTGACAATGATAATATGGTGCAAATGTTGTAGAAAGAATGGGACGTATAATATGACTGGAAAAGGAAAGAAGAGAAAATTTGATGAAATAGAACTTGAAGAATGGAGAAGTGAATTATACAAGAAATTAAAAGGGGATGATAATAATAGAAAATGTAAAAATGAAAAGGAAACTAATTGCTAGAAGTTGGCATCTGATTGAGGGTAGTATTTTGATGGCTCAGAAACGCCATCAGAGAGGGGATTGATGGAGCAAGGACTCATAAATAAGACTTGCCCGTACGCAACCTCCTCATAGTATTAATTTACTAAACTTGTATTGTCTATATTAATCGTTGCATGCACTACACAAATAGTAAGGATGCTTGCCTATGTGTTTTACTAATGAATAACGCTTGTCTGTAATCCAAAATGGCCGCTAAAGCGCAGGAAACTTACTGCGCATGTCTCAACCATATCACGTGTTGTGACGTCTTTCTTTGCTTGGTGGGAAATTTCTGCTTCTGCGCAGTGTGCATTAAAATGGCTGCTTGATGTTTTCACATGCTTCAGCTTGCTCTCATGTCACTATTAAACTGTCGTTTCTCTAACGCTACTAATGCGGGATAGAATTTATAATTAAATGGGAATAGAGTAGAAAGAGTGGGCATACAGTGAAACATTTTATTTGTGAATTTAATGTTTTCTTCTTTAACTTTTATTAGTTCGTAAACTTGGGCCTGGGTTTGATGAACTGAAAGCTCGTGTGACAAAGATTCCGCACATGCGCCTTGCAGTGGCAGAACAGAAAGAAAAAGATGAAGTCAACTTGGACATCATCCAAGGCCATGACCTGCTGGCCGACACCAACACATACCAAGAGGTTCTCGTCGAAAAGCAACATTTTATATGAATAAATTGTAAATTTTGTCATGAGACGGGTGGGAAATAAAGCAAATGTATTAAATTGAAGGGGCGGTAGTTTAAAAACGATAGGCTTCAGAAATACAAGGCAAATCAATATGGTGTGAGAATCCACCCCCTGTCCCTGTCCAATCAGAAGTAGTGGTCCCATATTTTAGCAACATTAAGGGGAGGTACATGGGCGTAGAAGGGTATAATAGATATAGAATTAGCTAATTAGTTAGCTCTTAGCTCCAGACTGCCAAGCTGATCGATTGCAGACTGAATCGCTGTCCAGAGAGGTCCTGAGGAGGGGGCGGCGGAGTCCATTAGAAGGAAGACACGGGCGAATCGAGGAGAAGTCGAGTATCAGAGGAGGAACGACGCAGGCGTCGTTGTAGAGAGGTCACCGGTCCTGTCCTGATCCTGGAGGAGGTCTTTGCTCTTCATCCTTCCTGGGTCCTATTCTTTCCAACTCCTTGGCCAAAGGGGTTGGTTCTCGCACTTAGGTAAATATAATGCAACCTTTAGTTGCGCTGCTGTCTCTATCCTCTCCTTTTCTGAGGGACCGTCATTGATTAGTAACAATTATTCTATACTTCATCTTGGGTATGCGATTAAGTACCGTGTGGTTCTGTATTTTACTCTGCTAAATCTTTAGGTAAACATTTTAAAACTTCCTGACTCAGTGGTTATTTCAGGATTATGTACTATAATGAATGTCACTCATTTTAAACTTCCCAATTAGCAAAGGATTCATTGGTAAGTCATTACTCTTCAATCAGAAGGTAATTGGTAGCAGGGATTTTGATAAAAGAGTACAACTGATAAACCCCAGCGTAAGTATTAGCGTAGTATGAATGTATGGGCCCAAGTGAGTATTTGGTGTATGAATGCTGTTTGCTAATATCGCGCTGGATCACATGGAATATTACGGCCTTTCCCTGGTGGCGTGCACATCTCCCGTTATTGGCTTGCACTCCTCCCGCTCGGGTTGCCCATCAGGACCTCCCTCTTCTGCCCGCTGTAGTGTAGAGTAAGCCCTCCCATTGGGTTGCTATGGGTTCTTTACGCAGTCCCAGTGTTTCTTCCTGCTGAATGGCTATCCCCTCCGCTTTGGCCCATGCTAGCAGCGAACAACGCCACACGCGTGTGTGGGGTGGGTCCTTCGCTTTCCATCGTTTAGTTAAAAGGCGCTTAGCAACCACTATCCCCAGGTCCAGAAACGTGGATGTTACCTTTGTGGTGGGGCCCTCCTAAAGTGGTGCAATAGGTATACAGTCCATTCAAAGGGTATGTCGGCGCCTGTGCATGCATGAGGTAGTCTGTCTATTGCGTGCCAGTATGCACGTATTCTAGGGCAGCTCCATAGCATGTGTATCAGTTCAGCCCCCTGTTCGGCACACCTCGGACACGTCGCATCCGAGCGGTGAAAGTACCTGTTGATCATTGCAGGCGTGAGGTATGCCCTATGGACAATGAATAACTGTATTTGTCGAAATCTCATGTTTCTAGGTATGCGCACAGGACTCTTGAGCATCCGTTCCCACTCTTTATCTGCTAATTGTCATCCCAAATCCAGCACCCATTTACGGCGGAGCTGTTCTAAGCTGATCGCCGCATGGGTTCGGAGAGACGCTGCGAACCAGCGTATGAGGTGTCTCCCACGCCTCATGACATGCAAATACTGTATAGTGAGGTGCGGACTCGGCTCTGTGGTTATGTCCCCCCATCTGGCCGTTAGTGTTGCTACCAGTGAGCGGTGTGTGAGGAATTGCCCCGGTGGGAGCCCTTCGTCTTCCACCAGAGACATGTACGATATGAGTACCCAATCCCGGTACAGGTCTCCTAATGTCTGTAAATCGGCTTCTCGCCATTCCGTGAGTGAAAGGAGCGTGAGTACCGTGGGCCCGCTAGGAGATCCCTCTAGTGGTATTGCTGGCGCGCAGGGGACAATGGTTCTAGTAATATATAGGCACCTGCGGTAGCATTTGTATGCCACTGCTAGTAGGAGCGGCGGTGGCGGTGCGGCCTTAGTTGCGGGGTGGAAAAGTCTGACTATTTGTTCTAGCGAGTATGGCGGCAGCGTGGTCGCCGTGTCCGCAAGCCAGCGGGCTATCCACTGCAATTGGGCAGCTAAATAGTAGTGTTCAAAACAAGGCGAGGAAAGACCTCCCTGGTCAGTGGGCAAATATAGTTTTGCTAGTGCCATTCTATGTCGGGCATTGCCCCAGAGAAAGTCCCTAAGTAATTTAGTGAGTGTAGCAAAGAAGGTTGCCGGGATATATAAGGGCAGATTAGCGAAATAATACAGGAGTCGGGGAAGGATCACCATCTTTGCTAACTCTACCCTGCCGGTGACCGTCAGCGGAAGTGTGTTCCAAAATCGCATTTGCGACCGGATTGCTGTTAAGGCCCTCCCCAGGTTTCCGTCAAACAGGTCTTTCGGCTGGCAATATATCCGGATCCCCAGATAGTGGAAGGTGCTCTCTCTCCATTGTACTCTTGTACCATTCAGAGTGTATACTGGGTCTTGACCTCCCTCACGGAACGCATATATGCAGGATTTATCTGCGTTTACTCGCAGTCCCGAGATGGCAGCAAATTCCTGCAAGAGGCGTGCTAATTGATAAGGTATGCTTTCTATGTCCTTCACATAGACCAGTAGGTCATCTGCGTAAAGTGACACTTGGTGTATCGCATCCCCCAGAGGTATACCATCTCCCAGTGTCGTACGGAGGGGCTCTATCACAAGCGCGAACAGGAGGGGGGACAGGGGGCACCCCTGCCTAGTACCTCTGCGCACCGGTATGGCATCAGATATGTGCGGCCCCAGTCGCACTCTGATCGTGGGATTTTTGTTTAGCAAGTTGACCATTTGAAGGAACCCCATGCCCAGATCGTAGCGCAACAACGCTGCAGATAGATAGCCCCATTCCAAACAGTCGAACGCTTTTTCCAGGTCTAGTACGAGACACCCCGCTCTGGGCCATTCCTGTATGGCATTTGTCGCCACTCTGAAAAACCGCCTCAGGTTCAGGGATGTGCTCCGTGCAGGCACAAATCCATTTTGGTCGGTGTGGATCAGTTCAGGGACCACTTGTGCCAGTCTGTCTGCTAGCACCTTGGCAAGTATCTTATAGTCGGTATTGAGTAGGGCTAAGGGTCTATACGAACCCAGGGCTGTGGGATCCCTACCTGGCTTTAGCAGGGACACCAGGTATGCTTCTCGCATCGAGGTGGGTAGTTCTTGCTCCTCCAGAGCCGTAGTATACAGTGTGTGGAGGTTTTGCACGAGGGATTCGCGGTAGGCCTTGTAATACTCAGCCGGCAGGCCATCCGGTCCTGGTGTTTTCCCGGATGCCATGGACCCAATCGCATCTCCAATCTCCTCTAAGGTGAGCGGGCCGTTAAGTGCCTCCTGGTGTGCCTTTGAGGCTGCAGGCAGTTGGACGGAGCCCAGGAACCCCTCTAGCTCATGACCTGGGCAGCACCCTCTAGACTGGTACAATTGGGCATAGTGGTCTGTCATGGCCCTGTGTATCTCGTGCTGTGTATACACTAGGGTCCCCTCCGATGTGCGTACGGCCCCTATCGGAGCGTGGTTGTTCTCTTGCCGCAGCAGCCAGGCAAGCAATCGGCCTGCTCTATCGGCCGAGGCATGTGTGCGAGCTGTATGGGCTGCGTAATTGTGGCATCGCAGTCGCTCCAGCAGGTCCGCATGCTTGGCGCGGAGCCGTTGCAGTCGGCTCGAGTCTTTGTCGCTCCCTTCTCTTTCACGCTCGTACCTCAGCAGTTGGGACTCCAACTTCATATTGAGGTTGCCAGCTGCCTACGTATATATTCCACGTGGCTCCCAAGCAGTGCCCCCTGATCGCCGTTTTGAAGGCGTCCCACTCTATGAGTGCATTGCTTGCTGTACCCTCATTGAGTTCAAAATATGTGAGGATGGCCGTCCCCAGTGATGAACGAAACTCTGGGTCTTCCAGTGCAGTCGTTTGGAGGCGCCATGTGGGTATGGGGGGATGGTCCGCCTCCCAACTAAGTTGCATCCACAGGGGATTATGATCGGAGTGTGTCCGCCCCAGGTATTCTGTTTTCGTGACTAGTGGGAGCAGCGATTGGGAACCCACTACCCTGTCAAGACGTACATGTAGGTTGTGCACCGCTGAGTAATAGGAGTAAATACGTTCAGTAGGGTTAAGGACGCGCCATATATCCAACAACGCCCAATGTGAGAGCCAGTCCATGAGTGCCTGAGCGTTAGACACAGCAGAGGTTCTGTGAAGAGGGGGGAACAATCTATCTGTATGAACGTTGAGTACCGAATTGTAGTCCCCCTCCCAGCAGCCAGGGAAGCCCAGCGTAAGGGGTTAAAGCTTGTGATAACCGTACCGGAAAGGAGGGTTGGTCTACATTTGGGGCGTATATCGATCCCAGTAGTATAGTTTGACCATTGAGTCGCCCTCGCACTAAGGTGTATCGGCCCTCGTGGTCTATTACCACGTCCTCACAAACAAACGGGGTGCCCGCCCTCACCCAGATTAACGTGCCTCTTGCGTGTGCTGAGAACACAGTACCGTATAGTTGCCCTCTCCAACGCCTGCGCAGTCTGTCTAGTTCTGTCTGTGTCATGTGCGTTTCCTGTATTAGGGCAATGCCCACCGAATGTCTCTGGAGGTAGGCGAAGATTGAATAGCGCCGCGTGGATGTGTGCATGCCACGTATGTTCCAGGTTAGTACGTTAGCTCGTGTCATTGCTAGTATACTTAGTCATCCGGGGCAGCAGGAGTAGATCTTGCATTGGGGAGTGCGTGCCGTGGGTGAGCAGCTGTGTACCGGTCTGTTGTAACGAAAACTTCTAGTCAACTTTGAACGTCATAACAACTGGGGCGAACTCTGCGGAGATGTCCGTCCAAACGTCTTTATTAAATTATAATAATAAACTATCCCAATATGGTGCCTGGTGGGGTCGTGTGCACAATCGGCGCTCTACCATGACATTCCCCTCCCTTTCATGTTCAGGAGATGTGCCATCCGGTTAATCGTCTAGGCCAGTGTGCGGGCTCGCTGTAAAGCATGATTGTGTGTCGCCGCGCATGTGCCTATTCTCTGTAGCAGTTCGCGCAGTGTGGCCAGTTTTAACTCAAGTGGGTGCTCGGCTATCGTGTGATGTGCCCTGTGTGGTTGCTAACCTAACAGTGTCGCCCCGTGTCTACAACGCCCATCGAGATACATAAACAAACTTCATAAACAAGTCTCTACTTGCGTGGGCTGTCTCTGGTATAGGTCAACGCGGCAATGTCCCATCATATGATGTCATCAGCAGTCTGTGGGGTTACCACTGAAAGGCTCATGTCTTCAGAATCTTCTGTTGACGGAGACGACGAGCCGCTGGCTGCCGCTGTGTCAGTGAAGCATGTTTCCGGACGCTCCCTATTTTGTGTGGCTCCGAGAGTCGCGACCGCCTCCAGGACGTCCTGCCGCTCCATCCTGATCTTCTCCGGGCTCGGCGCAGTCGTCCCCAGTTTTGCTTTTCTCTGTACTTCGCATCTCCCTCGCCGTCGGGTTCTTCTGCCTGCCGGCTTGTCGACATCGGGGCCCGGGGGGCGCACTCCCGTCCACAGTCCTGATTCCTCCAGCCAGTCCCACGCTTCCACAGGGGAGTCAAAGAAGCGGACCCCTCCTTTCATTACCACTCTCAGTCTAGCAGGGAATAGCAGGGAGTAGGGCAATTCCAAGTCTCGAAGCTGGCGCTTCACTGCCGTGTAGTTGCTTCGGCGTCGTTGCACGAGCGCTGTGTAGTCTGGGAACAGCATGACCTGGCTACTACTCACTTTGAGGCTTGCTAATTTTCGGGTTTCACGCAGCACTGCATCCCTGACTCTATAGTTTAGGAGTTTAAAGAGGAACAGGCGTGGTCTGGCTCCTGGCTGCGGTTTCTGTGCCGGCACGCGATGTGCCCTCTCCACTGCAAACTGCGGCGATAATGTTCCCTGGGGCAATATGTCCGGTAGCCAGTGCTCAACGTAGTGCTCCGGGTCCCTTCCCTCTTCTCCCTCCGGGAGACCCACCACGTGTATATTGTTGCGGCGGGAGCGCCCTTCCGCATCTTCAACTTTATCTTCCAGTGTATGCATTCAATCTATTATGTCTTGTAGGGCAGCAGTGTGGCTCTGGGTGACAGGCTGTAGTTCCTGAAGTGTCTGGCTATGGAGGGTGACTTTCTCAGCCAGTTTGCGGTGATCTGCGTGTAGCAGGGTGAAGTCCGAGGTGACCTTATCGATCCGTATTTCCAGGGAGGTTCTGGTTTGTTCTAGCGCGGTTCCTATCCTCTCCACTGCCGCCAGTACCGAATCCATTTTTGCTGCCAGGGCCGCGGCGGGCGGATCCGCCTCCATTTCCTCTCTCATGCGTGGGGGATCTAAACTACCTGCGCGCATCGTTCCATGCTGCATCTTAGCGCGCATGCGGCCCATCACTAATTGCTGCGCAGATGGCATTCACGTCCGGCTTAGAGTGTTAATGTCCTCAGTGGGTGTTTAGCCACAAAACGCAACCCTGGGCCAGCCTGACGTACCCACAGTGTAGAGGCACCAGAGTCACGCGCGTGGGTCTGTGTGCCTGAGGCGGCCCCGTGTCGTGAGATGTCTCGCCCTCAGGAGTGAGGTCTTCGTCGCAGCGGTCCTGCGTCTGCAGGTCTCCTGTTGCGTGGACTATCCGGGCGCCAGGCCGCGTGTTAGGCCGTAGTGTCTCTTATCAACGGGCCCTCACCTCCGTTTCTTATGTCTCTCCTCAGTGTCGGGCTACTCGTGCCCTTGCCTCCATGGGCCGCAGCGTGTTCGCGGGGGACAGGCCAGGCGGGTTCTACCAACGCCTACCGCTCCGGTCGTGTCCTCTTGTGGCGCACAGCAGCCGCTGCGTCAGCTCCTCCGCCCCCCCGGGGCTGGCGCCGCGTGGGCCCCGGGGCTCACCTCTGTGGTCGACACCTTGTAGGCCTCAAAGCGCTCCCGTTCCCCCACCGTCACTGTTGGGTCTCCCAGGGTGGGTCACCCCCAGCACCTCACCTCCGCTCCGCTATTTATTGCCGGCTCAGTGCTCCCGCGCGCGGCTCCAACGGCGCCTCCCTCCTGGGCCCCAGCCTCTGCCCCGGGGATCACTTGCTTCCCTTTGCCTACCGGGCCGTGGCAGGGGTCTGCATCTCCGTTCACTCACCGGGTCGCTCTTCGGCTGGAGGGGTCTCTGTGCATTCCGCCACCCGGGCCCTGGGTGATGCCTGCCATCAGCAGGCAAGGGCCAACGCACTCCAGCCCAGCTATCTGCCCCAGCTCCCAGTGAAGCGGGCCTGTGCCTCACCGCGTATTATCGCTCCGGTGTGGGCCCAGGGTCGACGCAGTTTTGCCGGTGCTCTTTGTGGCGGATTCCTGCTGTTGGGCAGTCCGCGACCCTCTTCTTGGTCCGAGTCGTTACAGTGGCGGAGCCCCCGCGGCACCGCCCACCGGGGGCTCCAGAAGCAGGACGCACCCAGCGCCGCTCTCCGGTCTGGCGCTGCCAGTTGCACCAGTTTCCCCGCGGTGGCCCGGAACCGCTCCGCGTGGATCGCCGCCTTCCTCCCGGCACCTGCCCGTCACTTCCGCCGATATGGTCGTATCGGAGAGCTGTCTCGTTGGCCGCCTATCGAGTTGGGCTCCGAACTGGGAGGCCTTCGCCACGGCAGCCCCCGGTTTGGTCCGCGGCTTCGGCTAGCTCCGGTATGCGCCCCTTGTTGTCAGCCGCGTGTGCACGCCCCGCTGCTGTAAATGCGCCGTTTGTGTAGCACCGGTCCCGGGGGGCCCAACAGGGGGATGGTCGTCCACACCCCACCGTCCCATTCAGAGGCCTCAGCACCGGCACGGATGGCCTCCGTCTGCCGCACTCCGTCTCCACGCGGCCTCTCGGTGTGCAGGCCGTGTTCTTCACCTCTGTTGTGCTTTTCGGATTCAGTGGCTCGTCGCCTCACTGGTCCCGTGCTTTTCCAGCACGGATGGCACGGTTCAAGGATGATTTTATCGGATAATAAGGGGAAGTCGGTCGGAGCGTTAGGGACTCACGTCCGCCATGTTGGCTGGCTAGCCACGCCCCCTCATAATGACATATAATAAAGAATAAGGCAATCAGAAATATTATGAATAAATATTGGAATGTCATAAGGAGAGAACCGGATATTGGAAATAATCTGAATGATAACATTGACATCTCCTTCAGTAAATCACCTTCACTAAAAGATAGACTAACTCGAAGCCATTTTACAAGAGCAAACAATGAATCATGGCTTACCATTCGCCAAAAGAGGTTTATTAAGTGTGACAAATGCAAAGCTTGCAAAATAGGTGAAAACATCAAAAACCTGACAAATTTTAAAAAACAACAATTTACCATCAAACACAGAATCACATGCGAGACTATCTACGTAGTTTATATGATTACTTGTGACTGTGGCAAGAAATATATAGGCAGCACCATTTGTCAAGTGAGAAAAAGAATCTTGGAACATGTACGAGCAATAAATAATGGAGATAATAACTATGCCTTAACAAAGCACTTTGAAACCCATGAAAATTACACCTGGAAAAATATCAAATACAGTGGGATGGCACATGTACCAGACCATGAAAGAGGAGGAGACAGGACACTAAAACTGAGACAACTTGAGTCCAAACTGATCATCAGATTCACAACACAACAACCCATGGGATTGAATGCGGAAGAGGATCTCGTTTGTCCATTTGTAATCAAAGTAATAAAGTGTAAGAATGATGCAAGTAGATACAATTGAACCAATTGCTCATCATGAAGTCAGCATGAATTCAGTCACTTAGACATGATTAATAAAAGAATAGTAGTAGAATAATAAGAGTGGAAATAAAGATCCCAGACTTAACCTCGAGGGGTTATTGTCACATACAAGAGATCAACATAAAACCAAGGACAGAGTATACGAATACACAAACTTGGTTATCCAGCATGTAATTAGTCACTAAGACGAGACATGTAAAGAGAGAAACTGGGACCTTATTTAATATTTCAAAACTACTAATGTTGAAATGATGGTGCAATGAACTATACATGATGAATACAAACTAAATTATGAAACAGAATCATTTATGTAAATAATTGGAATTTGAACATTGTAAATAATTGTATATATTGTGTATATATAGTTGTTTGTATGAATATAATTGACTACATATCCCAGAATGCTTCATTGTTGGCATATGGGAGCAGTAGTATATAATGGAAAGTGATAACAGACTTCCCTAACCGTGAACAAGCCTTGATGGTGAAACGCGTTGGTGGCAGTGAGAAAATAAAATACCTCTAATTGCAACAAGACTGAAGTGCGACATCCCTTTGTCTAAACATATATATATATATATATATATATATATATATATATAAATATATATATATATATATATATATGTATATATATTTATGTCATGGCAGTCAAAATGAATGTGGCCCATGTACACGTTATTTAGAGGAACTGTACTAATAAACAAACATCTTCTTACAACGAAGCAAAGATCAAATTCCAGATTATTGCCACTGCCACAGTACAGTAAAACTGGCATGGGAAAACAATGTTTACTGCCTCACAGATTGAATATTACAATTACTTTACACATGGACGCACCTCTCCTAATAGTCACAAGGCCTCTTCAGTGTGATTTTAACTTATTGCGCAATGTAACCCCTTGCATTGTACTTTTGATTAAATATCTTTTCTTAAAACAAATGCATATGAAATAAATTCCATAGCATAAACATTATATGCAGATGCGCAGAGTGTAGTATTAGAAGGGTCCCTGTGAAACAAGAATTTCATGATCACTGATGGAACCCACTCTGCAGAACTTTACCATTATCTTGCGACCATTAGGCTTATTCAGCAAAGGGGGGTCAAATTATGCATCAGGGTTATTTGATTTATGTGGCAAGAAAGGCAAATTATGCAGCATATTCCCTGACAAAATTGTTTTGATACATTCAAGCCAGAAACAACAATGTTTTGTGAAATTTGCAATTTATGCACCATTTAATGGGGCAAGTGTGTGTTAGGATTTCGGCAGCAGATGCCCTTGTAGGAGAAATGTCGGTACCTTGATGCATGTGTACTTCCCTCGTTAGTTCACAGTGTGAGTTCTTTTGTGACGACCCCTACCTGCTATAAGAGGCCGTCTCACCCAATTGCCAATGCTTGACTTACTATCCCTAACTAGTGACCACGCCCCCTTCGAGCTCGGAGTTGAGTACCTGCTCTTTGGATTGATTCCTGGTATCCGGCTTGAACTCTTCTATCCCGAGTTGCCTTGTCTACTTCTGCTATCCATCAGAAGTTCTGTTCCTTCCTGACGAGCGTGTGTCTCGCTGATCCGCTCCTCTCCCCACGGAGCCGGCCAGCGTGCCACGCCTTCCTTTGCTGACCTGCCTTCGTGAAGCGTCTGTGCCGCTGATCCGCTCTTTTCCCCACGGAGCCGGCCAGCGCGTCACGCCATCTATTGCCGACCCACCTTCGAGAAAGCGTGTGCGCCTCTGATCCGCTCCTCTCCCTACGGAGCCGGCCAGCGCGCCACGCCATCTTTTCCTGTCCCGCTTTCTTGAAAGCGTGTGCGCCGCTGATCCGCTCCTCTCTCTACGGAGCCGGCCAGCGCGCCACGCCATCTTTTCCAGTCCCGCTTTCTTGAAAGCGTGTGCGCCGCTGATCCGCTCCTCTCCCTACGGAGCCGGCCAGCGCGCCACGCCGTCTTTTCCTCTCCCGCTTTCGTGAAAGCGTGAGTGCCGCTGATCCGCTCCTTTCCCTACGGAGCAGGTCAGTAATTCTTGGAATCCCCACTCCCCTTAACAAACTAGGGGACTCTCCCTCTTTTGAATCACCCAACGTGACCTTGAGTGGTTGTGGAAGTGAGTGGTTGTGTTTGTCGTCCCTTAGTAGTTCATCTTCTCAGTATTCCCTTACCTGCACTTCCTGGTCTTTCATCGATTGGGCCTGGGTTATGCGCTCATAGGACGCTGAGAAATATCAGAATATTCTGGGACTCTATCACTGGTAAGTGAACTGCATATGTTGGGAAGTGACATGCATTAATGTTCTTGACTACTGTTTAGTTCTTGAGGAGTAAGACCAGTCTTATTTGTTATCTCTTTTGTTTAGCTTCTCTGTGGAACCAGCTCCCCACTACCACGCTACCTGGTGTCATCTCTGGGGAAAGAGTGGTGGTCACTCTATGCGTTATTCCCCTTACTTTTGGTTAGCAGCGTCTTGTGAGTGAGTTACTATACCTCCTCCAGGAGTTGTTGTCTAAAGGTGGGGGGAACTAATTTCTTTGCTCCTGTGGAATCTCACGTGGATTGGACTTCAGACCCGACAGAAAGTCAAGCCCAAGAGTTATTTCCACCTGAGCAAAGATTAATACTGACGGGGCTAGCGCCCCTCTAGATCCCTCCTCCACTCATCTTTATTAGGTCCCTCAGTAGAGGAACTTGCGGCAGTTCTAGTTGAATTGCAATCGGAGGTAGGGAGGTTAAGGTCTGAAAATCAGAGATTACAGACAGAGTTACTACAATCAAAGTCACAGAATTCAGTAGACCCTAGGAACCCTGGTACCCTTCCAAAGACCCGGAAAAGTTACATTCAGCCTGCGCATTTTTCAGTTCCGTCCCATAGTCCCAATTCCTCCACAAGGGTAGATAGCAACATACCTCCTGTTCACTTTACTGTTCATACTCCCAGCCCAGTTCCACTAGCTATGCCAGAGAGGTTCAACGGAGACAGTGCTAGATTTAGCGTCTTCATGAACCAATGTCAGCTACAGTTCCTGTGTAAGGCGGCATCGTTTCCAGACTACGCTGCTAAAGTAGCCTTTGTTATATCTTATTTAGCAGGCAATGCTGCAGATTGGGCTGTTCCATTGGTAGAAAACAACGATCCATTATTATATGACTTTATGCTATTTCAGGATAAGATGAAGAGTCTTTTTCAAAACATACCTTTATGCAGGCCAGAGATAATGCTCTTCTCAATCTTAGGCAGGGATCCAAGGACCTACTTACGTATATAACTAACTTTAATAGGCTGGTAGCTGAAACGCATTGGCCTGAGGAAAAAAGAACCTCTCTGTTTTATCGAGGGTTAAACGATGAACTTAAAGATTTGTTGTCTCAAATAGTAGATCCTCCTGATGACTGCTCTGCCTTCATAGATATGACGGTCAAGTTGGATCATAGACTCCATGAAAGGAAAGGGGAAAATCACGTCTTACTCTTTCTAAATATATGATGTTAAAACCTGAAAAGAAAGACATTAAAGACGTTGCTGAGCCTATGCAGATTGGAGGACTGAGGAGTCCGCTGTCTGCTGAAGAAAAAGACAAGAGGAGAAAGAACAATCTCTGTTTATATTGCGGGAAAGGAGGACATTATGCTCGTGAGTGTCCAATCAGACCTCGTTCCGTTGCTAAGAAAATAGCAAGTAGTATTCTTCCTACTTATATGGAGGAAAACTAGAAGACTTGAAGAAAGCAGAGACCAATTCTTCAAGTGTTGTCTTTTCTACGGTCTCTACCACAAAGAAAATCCTTCCCCTAGTACCAAGACACTTTACCTTGTCCATTACTTTGGTGATATCTCCTCAATGTCGAAAGAACATGTCTATATTATTGGACTCAGGGGCCACAGGGAATTTTCTTGATATTCAGTTGGCCCGAGATGTCGGAATCCCTTTCTTATTGAAACCTCATCCTGAACCGGTGAGAGCGGTAGATGGGTCTGAGTTATCATCTGGATTGATTACCTATCAGACTCCCCCGATTGTAATGGTGTGTAATAACGGACATTCAGAATCTATAGTCTTTGATCTTATAGACACCCCCAATTTCAGGCGCTATCCTGGGGTTCCCTGGCTACAAGTTCACAATCCCCAAATAGACTGGGTGACTCGAACAGTGACACTAAAATCTCATCATTGCATGATAAACTGTTACCAAGAAGCAAGTGAATGGAATAGTTCGCTTTGCTGTGCGGTACATATAATGTCCACAGTTCCTGACCTTCCGGCGCACTATGAGGAATACCTAACTGTCTTTGACGAAGTTAAAGCCTCTGCCTTACCTCCGCACAGAAGCTATGATTGTCGCATTGATTTAGTACCCGGAGCAACCTTGCCAGTTAGTCGTATTTATGCCCTAACTGCACCTGAAACTGAATACTTGCAGAAATACATCGAAGAAATGCTGGAAAAAGGGTTCATACGTCACTCTACATCTCCAGTGTCCTCTCCCATCTTTTTTATTCCAAAGCGAGAAGGGGGTCTTCGAGCGTGTTTGGATTATCGCGCCCTTAACAAAGTCACCATAAAGAATAAATATCCCCTACCACTTATTTCAGTTCTTTTGGATCAGGTACGAGGAGCTAAGATCTTTACCAAAATAGATCTTAGAGGAGCCTACCATCTCATTCGTATTAAACATGGAGATGAATGGAAAACAGCATTCCGTACCAAATTTGGGTTATTTGAGTACTGCGTAATGCCGTTTGGTCTTTGTAATGCTCCAGCGGCATTTCAATTTTTTGTTAACGAAATACTAAGAGAATACCTTGATGTCTTCGTGATCGTCTATATCGACGATATCCTGATTTATTCACAAACAGAACAAGATCATATTATCCACGTTACAAAAATCTTGAAAACACTGAAGGAAAACCAATTATTCGCCAAACTTGACAAGAGCACCTTCCATACCACCAGAGTGGAGTTTCTAGGATTTGTGATATCTCCTGAAGGCGTACATATGGACCCCAAAAAGATAGAAGCCTTGGTTAACTGGTCTAGTCCCTGTACAGTAAAAGAGGTGCAATCTTTTATAGGCTTTGCCAATTTTTACCGCAGATTTATAGATCACTTTTCTGAATTATTAACACCCATTACTCGACTTCTGCGGAAAGGAGTACAGTTTGAATGGAATCAAGAAGCAGAACGAGCCTTCTGCATTTTAAAGGAACGATTCACTACCGCTCCTGTCATCAAACATGCTGATAATACGCAACCTTATTACGTTGAAGCAGACGCTTCTCAGTATGCGGTGGGAGGAGTTCTCTCTCAGAGAGATACTAACACAGGACGCTTGCATCCTGTTGCTTACTATTCTAAAACCCTATTGCCTGCTGAACAGAACTACACAATTGGAGAACGTGAACTATTGGCCATCAAGCTTGCCTTCCAGGAGTGGAGACACTATTTGTTAGGATCCCCACATATAGTTACCATCTACTCTGATCATAGAAATCTCCAATATTTTCGGTCAGCACGAGCACTCACTCCCCGTCAAATGAGATGGGTTTCATTCTTTAGTGAGTATGATTTCGTTATCACTTATCGCCCTGGATCTCAACATGGCAAGGCAGATGCACTCTCTCGACTTGGTCCAGAGAAAGTTGCCTCTCCTGAATGTTATCCCCCTTTTTCTGACAAAAAAATTATAGGGGTAGAATGCCATGGGGACGTCACTCCTTGGGGTTTATAGACAAACTAAAAGAATACTACCGTACCATCCCTTCTGAAGAATGGGAAAACGATCCCCTGAATCAGATCAGAGACCAGTTGTATTATCACGAAAACAAATTATACATACCAACTGTTGCATTGCAAAAACAACTATTGCTCTGGTGCCACAATAGCTCACTGGCTGGACATCCAGGGAGTAGCAAAACCCTCAAGATCTGTCAGAGATGGTTTTGGTGGGAAGAAATGGCCAAAGATATTATAGCCTTTGTCAATTCGTGTTCCACCTGTGCTCGACAAAAAGCCTCACATTGTGCTCCGGCCGGGTTATTGAGAACCACTGCCGTTCCCCTTCCCCTGGCATTCCATTAGCATGGATTTTATTACAGATCTCCTGAAAAGTCAGGGATACAACACCATCTTTGTAGTGGTAGATATGTTAACCAAGATGGCCCATTTTGTCCCTCTAAAAAACTTACCCACATCCAAAGAATTAGTGCATATTTTTCTAGAACATGTAATCAGATTACATGGTCTTCCTTCGATAATCATTTCAGACAGAGGGGCTCAATTTGTGTCCAAATTTTGGCAAGGCATGTGTGAGACACTGGGTATAGATCACAGACTCTCCACCGCTTATCATCCCCAAACCGATGGTCAAACCGAAAGAACGAACCAGACTTTAGAACAATATTTACGTTGTCTGTTAGCCACAATCACAAGTGACTGGTCCCGAGCTCTCCCTATGGCTGAATTTGCCTATAACAATTCCACACATTCTTCTACTGGTGTGTCTCCTTTCTTTTCACATTAGCACAACACCCTAAATTCCTGCCTATTTCTCTTCCCTCAGAATTAGAGAGTATCCCTGCTCTTAAAGATCATCACAAAGTTCTTTTGTCCAACTGGGACAACGCAAAAAAAGAATTACACCGAGCCAAAGAAGCCATGAAACTACAGGCTGATAAACACAGACGTCCTGAACCTGCTTATCAAGTAGGAGACAAGGTGTGGTTATCAACTAGAAATCTGAGATTGAGAGGCTCTAAAAAATTACAACCTAGATACATAGGTCCTTATCTGGTAAAGAGAGTAATAACACCTGTTACAGTACACCTGCAGTTGCCAGACGACATGCAAATACACCCTGTATTTCATTGCTCCTTAGTCAAAAGATACATACCCCCTCTAGTCCCTGAGAAGCCTCCTCCCCCAATAATCATAGAGGGTGAAGAGGAATATGAAGTGAACATGATTTTAGATTCCCGCAAACACAGAGGCAAAATACAGTACCTCATTGATTGGGTAGGCTATGCCCCAGAGGATAGGTCCTGGGAGCCTGCTGAAAATATTCATGCCCCTGTGTTGATTCGCAGATTCCATGCACTCCATCCTTCAAAACCCCGCCCCGGGAATAGGCCTTTGGGTGGGAGAACTGTTAGGATTTCGGCAGCAGATGCCCTTGTAGGAGAAATGTCGGTACCTTGATGCATGTGTACTTCCCTCGTTAGTTCACAGTGTGAGTTCTTTTGTGACGACCCCTACCTGCTATAAGAGGCCGTCTCACCCAATTGCCAATGCTTGACTTACTATCCCTAACTAGTGACCACGCCCCCTTCGAGCTCGGAGTTGAGTACCTGCTCTTTGGATTGATTCCTGGTATCCGGCTTGAACTCTTCTATCCCGAGTTGCCTTGTCTACTTCTGCTATCCATCAGAAGTTCTGTTCCTTCCCTGACGAGCGTGTGTCTCGCTGATCCGCTCCTCTCCTCACGGAGCCGGCCAGCGTGCCACGCCTTCCTTTGCTGACCTGCCTTCGTGAAAGCGTCTGTGCCGCTGATCCGCTCTTTTCCCCACGGAGCCGGCCAGCGCGTCACGCCATCTATTGCCGACCCACCTTCGAGAAAGCGTGTGCGCCTCTGATCCGCTCCTCTCCCTACGGAGCCGGCCAGCGCGCCACGCCATCTTTTCCTGTCCCGCTTTCTTGAAAGCGTGTGCGCCGCTGATCCGCTCCTCTCTCACGGAGCCGGCCAGCGCGCCACGCCATCTTTTCCAGTCCCGCTTTCTTGAAAGCGTGTGCGCCGCTGATCCGCTCCTCTCCCTACGGAGCCGGCCAGCGCGCCACGCCGTCTTTTCCTCTCCCGCTTTCGTGAAAGCGTGAGTGCCGCTGATCCGCTCCTTTCCCTACGGAGCCGGTCAGTAATTCTTGGAATCCCCACTCCCCTTAACAAACTAGGGGACTCTCCCTCTTTTGAATCACCCAACGTGACCTTGAGTGGTTGTGGAAGTGAGTGGTTGTGTTTGTCGTCCCTTAGTAGTTCATCTTCTCAGTATTCCCTTACCTGCACTTCCTGGTCTTTCATCGATTGGGCCTGGGTTATGCGCTCATAGGACGCTGAGAAATATCAGAATATCCTGGGACTCTATCACTGGTAAGTGAACTGCATATGTTGGGAAGTGACATGCATTAATGTTCTTGACTACTGTTTAGTTCTTGAGGAGTAAGACCAGTCTTATTTGTTATCTCTTTTGTTTAGCTTCTCTGTGGAACCAGCTCCCCACTACCACGCTACCTGGTGTCATCTCTGGGGAAAGAGTGGTGGTCACTCTATGCGTTATTCCCCTTACTTTTGGTTAGCAGCGTCTTGTGAGTGAGTTACTATACCTCCTCCAGGAGTTGTTGTCTAAAGGTGGGGGGGAACTAATTTCTTTGCTCCTGTGGAATCTCACGTGGATTGGACTTCAGACCCGACAGTGTGTAAGTCCATAATTATGTAGTAAATGCTGCAGCCAACGAATTGCATAATTCCACTGGCCATTCCCATTCTACAGTGTTTTATCAACCATCTGTTGAAAGATAAACAAAAGCAAAACATTCAAATTCCATTCAGTGCCTATTGTTAGCTGCATCTTGAAGAAAACAGCTTCAAGAACCTTTCACATTTACAGACAGGATGTGTTTTTAACAATGCAAAGTTTATTGGGTTTTTTCCCTAAAATTCTGTATCCTTAACTACATTATTAAGTATTGTTCTCTCTTTTTACTGCATGATTGTTGAAATGGCAGTGGAGTTTTAATTTGGCCTATATGACACATATGACACCTATAGATATGTTGTGGGCGGATCTGACACATGCTCTAATAATGGTGCAGTGAACGTGTAGCTGAACTTAAGCACAAGTGGTTGCGCAAAAGTGTGGTTATTGATGCAGTCGCATATAAAAGTACCCAACATCATCTTTTAGTAATTTAGTAATATAAAAATAGCGAAGGGCTTAATTACGAGTTTGGCAGTCCGTAGGACCGCCAAACCTGTGCTAGCGTAGTTGCCCGCTCCCACACCACCAAAGTCGAAATCAGACCCTAAGTTTCATATGCTCTCCAGAATTCGAGGTGCTTGTCAGTTATTCTTAGTCTTTCTGGAATCGAGCTCTGAAAGCTTGATTGGTTGGGCTGTAAAAGAGCATCTGCAGGTGTGCAATGTTTTGGAGTAAGGGATGATCAATGGTGAGGTCAACCACAAGTGATGTAGTTTGGCATTAGGTGCAGAGTTTATGTTATGTAAGAGAGGTCCAGTGCTGAGGCTGACTCAATGTGTAATGCCTATTGCTTCAGAGATTATACATTTAGCCACAAGGAACTAGTGTCCTACTGAAGGGCTGATGACATTTGGTTATGGAATTGTGGATTAAAGATTTGTCTGGCAGCTGAATTCTGATTTCTCTATACCCTGCAAACCAGATAGAGAGGGGCTTTGAGGTATAGTCACTTGACATAGTTGAGATGGGAAAGTACTAAGTCTATATTGGTCTTTAATCTATGAGGGAAACCGAGGTACAGGTATACTTGGTTTATCCATAATCACTCCAAAATTCCTTAATTTTGTTGAGGGATTTGGATTGATCATATTTTTGTAACCAGATGGTGGAGGGGTATTACTTGGTACATTTCCCACAAGTGGATAACTCAGCCTTTGCTCTGTTTACCTTAAGAGAATTAGTTAGTATCCAGTGCAGGGCTTTAAGTGGGCCGGGTCCTGCCGGTGTTCAGCACCAGAAGTTCTAAAAAGCAGGTGCTGAGACGGGTCCCTATCGGGATCTCCATTTTTGCCCTTACCCTCAGGGTGGAAAATAAATCTTAACTCTGCAGCAGTACCACCCTTCACTGCCTTTGATGTAACTTCAGAGACTTGTTATAATTCTTTCACAGTCCCATAATTTCAGAACTGAAGCATTTTCAATATGCTATACAACGAAGCCATAGTTGTTGCTTATTTATCTCATGCAACTAACAACTATTGACAAAGCCAATAGTCCTGGCATGTTGTAGGTGTAATGTTACTTTTTGTATTACATACCTGGATGCAATGACGCAAGCAGCAAAATACTAGTCGGCCGGAACACTATGCTCAGCACATATTTTTAGCTTAGTGTTTTTAAGCCACGCCCTTAATTACATTGGCCACGCCCCTTGGAGAGACCCCCAGTTTTTTCATTCCACTTAAAGCCCTGATCCAGTGGTCAACTGCTTAGATGCATTGGCCAAGGTCGAGGTCTGGTCAGTGTTTAGTTCATCAAGGTCATAGTAACTGTTGCGGTTGAAAGAGAAGAAGAGTCAGGGAAATAAGGCACTTGTTAGTGTAGAAGAGCACCATGTTCTTCTATATTATCAACTTTCTATAGCAATTTCTTTTGACAATATACGTTATTGAATTTTTCCGCACAAGTGAGAAACATCATTATAATAATAATGACTACTGAGAGGAAGAACATACACCAGCACCCCCATCGTACATTACTCTTATAACATACATCACCTGCCCATCCCTAACAGCATCTATGCAGGCTGACAGCCATTCAATATACCCCTCCACTGCTCTCTCTCCCACCCCATTTGGCCCGGTATAGGCATGTCCTCAGGATGAGATCGAGGTATCCGTCACAACCATGTAGAGACCGGCCCTGCGAATGAGTCCAGGGGGACGAACGGCCAAGAAATCCACCCCTAGGTCCCTTGTCATATAGGTTGCAAAATCCTTCCACACTTTATGAAATTTCATCTGCGAATCATGAATAATAGATGAAAACTTCTCCATAGCATAAATGGACCAAATCTTATTCCACCAAACATGCAAAGGCGGCACATCAGGTTGCTTCCGTATCTGCGTTAAGGCCAATCAAGCAGCAATCAGAAGTTGAGAAATTAGATAACCCATCGGTGTTGTTAATAGGAAAATAAAGTAATCTCCGGGATCACCCAACAATATGACAAGCGGATTGAGTTGGAGCTGAGTGCTGGTGATCTGGCGTATGTGTGTCTGAATGTCCCCCAATATTTCTGAATATGCAAGACCATCACATATGTATTTCATGTGCCTCTCTCCCCACAATCCTTCCAGCAGAGCTTTGACCTCCCCATGAAGGCATGTAGCCGGATAGGAGAAAGTTACCATTGAGTCAATAGTTTAAAGGTATTCTCCTTGTAAGCCACACTAACAGAGGACTTTGCTGATCGATTCTAGATGCTGGCCCATTGCTCCACTGAAATGTCTCTTCCCAAATCGCGCTCCCATTGGGCCACATACTTATGTGGTAAATGTAGGTCTAACAAGCAGCGTTGGAGCCAAGTGATGCCTTTATGTGTGATTTTGTTAGCTAATAAGCTTTCCAATGGTGTATTCTCCCTCGCAGCCATTGGGGCAACCTCACAGAATCCCGCCCAGTGTAATAGTTGTGTGATCCTATAGTGATCCTGAGTGTCAAGATGCCATTGTCCCGAAGGTCCTCGTTAGTGACGAGGCCCACATCCACATATACCTCCCCTAAAACATGTGGTGTCCCAGCATCCAAAGCGGCAAACCGCAGGTCCTGGATACCAGGTAGAAAATCAGGATTATGCGTGATAGGGGACAAGGGGAAGGAAAAAGTGGTTGAACCCTTCCTCCCAACCACCCGTTGCCAATAGTCCAGAAGAACTACCGTGGAAGATAGGGGTGAGGGGTTCTGTTTCCTTGCTCTCTGGGGTAGTCACAATAAACAGTCGAGTGGTATTTTCGAATATGACACCCCTTCAGCAATCACCCTGAATGCCATTCCAGTGCAGGGCAAATCTGTGCCCCCTGAACATCAATGTAAATATTTGGGAGGCCCATTCCCCCTTGGGCTATTAGCTACATTAATGTAGCTCGTGGGACTCTGGGGGAGCGTTTCTTCCAGGCAAAAGAGAGCAATTTTTGCTGTATATAATCTAGGATGGAATTGTGATGACGCAACAGGAGACACTGCACCATGTAGAGAAGACTAGGAAGAAAGTTCCTACTTGTCATGCACCCAAGCAAAGAAATCTCTAACTTTCCCAACCAATAAAGGTCTTCAAACAATGCCTGCAAAACAGAGGGAATATTGTCTATAATGAGCTGTAACGATTTCTGCATCAAATGTATTCCTAAGTACAGGAGGGGTCCCCGGGCCACCACAAACCATTGCCCTCTAACACCTCTTGAGCCTCCTGATGTTGCCCCGCTACACTGATTCCCTTGGACTTTGACAAATTAACCTGAAACCCTGAAGCCGCAGAAAAGGCCGCCAACTCCTCCTTGAGGGCAGGCAGAGAGGATGCGGGGTCTGTTAGAAAACATATAATGTCATTTGTGTACAATGCCAGTTTAAATTCTTGAGCCCCCACCCGTAGCCCGTGAATGGCGAGATTACGCTGTATCCTGTGTGTCAGAGGTTCCATGGAAAGCGCAAACATTGAGGGGGAAACGGGGCATCCCTGGCGGGCACAACAAGGGAGGTGTAACGTCAAGGACAGTTCTCCGTTAATCCTTATACTCGTCTCTGGCGATTGGTAGTTCGCCATAATCCATTTGGACAAGTTTGGGCCGAGTGGGGTTCTCTGTAAAACTTTGCGTAGAAAAGCCCAGTTGACCCTATTGAAAGCCTTCTCCGCATCTAGCGAGAGAAAGACCATTGATTGATTTTGCCTCTCCTCAGCCTCCACCAAGAGGATCGCCAGTCTAGTGTTGTCCCTAGCGTATCACCCACTTATGAACCCACTCTGTTGCTGAGAAATAATTTGAGGCCATAATTTTTGTATTCTAGTGAGGATGATTGTGGTAAATATTTTAACATCAGTATTCAAATAAAACAATTGGCCTGTGTGAGGGACAGAGGAACAAATCCCTATCGGGCTTCAAAATGAGCGTGAGCCTGGGTTCCAGCATAGATTGTGTAACCATCCCTGTATGGAGAATATGATTAAAGACTGTAGCCAGCAGTGCCACCAACAGACCTATGTAGGTCTTGTAAAACGATGCCCGGAGGCCGTCAGGTCCCAGCGCTATCTCACAAGGGAGATGTTTTATCACTGCCAAGACATCCGCTTCAGCTTTCTGCTCCTCCAACCCTTGACAATCGTCCCTCAACAAAGGACATTCAAAACCCTCCAAGTATTCATCCTGGACATCTGGGTTCAGACCTGGTTCTGAAAACGGGGAATGATAATATTCTCCAAACACAGAAAGTTTGTCCTGGGATTTTGTGTGGACTTTCCCTTCCGCGTCTTTTATTCCCTGAATCAAATTTTGAGTGTGGAGTTGGCGGAGCTTATAGGCCAAAAGACTATCGGCCTTATCGCCTTTTTCATAGTATTTTTGTTCAACATACAAAAGTTTTTTAGCCGCCTCTTGCATCACCACCTGCTCTAATTCACCCCTGGCCTTCCTTAGAGCCCTGTATGTGCATGGGGAAGTGTCAAGTTTATGTTTGGCCTCAAGACGACTGATTTCCCCCTCAAGTTCAGATTTCTTGGGAGGGAGGGGGCAGACCAGACTGAGACCATTTTGTGTGTGAAAAATGAAGCTTTATTGAAACAGGTGCACATTACAATACCATACCTGGCAACTGCCTTACAAAACTAAAACCTCGCTATACATCTGATATCTGAACCCCAACCCCTGACCCCGCCCCTACGATTCCCTCAAACATGCCCCCACGTTGCCATTACCATATTAACAAAAAACAAGAAGATACCTGGCCACCAATTTTAGAGGCTGCTATTTATTTAAGCAGACTAAGGAACAGTGCATACAGTCACTGCACCCTACTTCACTATTTTGTAAATATTCAAAACCAGTAATGCAACCATTTCATTATTCAACAGGGCATTCAAAGTGTACAATCTTCATTTTACAGCCAAAATACAAAAAAACAATGTGAAATTTGAACAGAATGAAGTGAAAAATACATTCATAATAAAGTGAAACATACATTCATAACCTTATAAACAATTACACCAGTCTAATTCGTTAAACATAAGCTCTCTCAAAGGGCCTTGTACTTGGCTTCTATTTTAGAGACAAGCTGCCTATGGGGAATAAAGCGAGGTTAAAGTCTCTGCGGGGATGCTTTTGTGCTAATGACCCTCTCCAGAGTCTATAGTTAATGACTGTCCCTCATAGGAAAAGATAGGAAAAATGCTGACGCGTTTCCAATCCCCATGTGACTTTAGGGATTTTCGTCAGGGCTTGAACCACGGTGTAATCTGTCCTTTCAAATGGGTGGGTGAAACCTGTTTCTCTGTTCGTTTCTTCAACGCAACCTTCGTATTTACGACTCTGAAACTTGAGTATTTCTTGGCAAATATTGAAGTGTCTGTCTGATTGACGTTACAACCGCCTGTTCGTGAATTCCATCGGCGACGGAGTCGCGGTGGGGGTACTTTGTTTTTGGTGAGTTGTTATTTTCGCTATTGCTTTGGTCTTTTAGCTGATGGAAGAATTTTCTGACTAAGCCAACAGTGAAAGAAGAGTCAAAAATGGAATAAACGATTCCACTACGTGAGCAGGTGTGCATCGTGCCCAACATCGTTTCAGCATGAGGTTTGCACATTGTTAACTACCGGGTGCGCAACCCATTCCTCCCTTATTACGTATCGACTGTAACAGTCTGACGACCAATGCCCCAATCGCATAATGTCTTCACGTCCCCAGCCTCTGTTATTCGCCTCTGATGCTGCCCCAATGCGGAAAGAGTGGGTCCCAAAACCCGCTCTGTCAACCCCAATGTGTTTTAAGGCTTTCCTCAAGACTGCCAACAGCTGATACGCCGTCACTCTGTCCCCGTTTGCCTATCTAAATACCGCCCCCCCTGACCCTCTTGACAGACCTGACCTTCGTGACGCACATCTAAGAGGGAAAGTTAGTGGGGGGTCAGCTGCCTGTAGCATCACCCATTTTAAAAAACTGAAAAATTGTGCTGCTCCTAAACAAACCAGTAAAAATGGTAATGCAGGTCACAGTAGGTTTCTACATCCAAATAGATGGGAATCCATTTATTTGGAATGTAATGCCCTCACACACCCCATAGGATGTCATGCTTCATCATCGGGCTGCTCCTCGTCTGGCCGGCGCTGCAATGCCTGACGGGCTCCCGATGCGGGGCACTTTGGCGGAGATCTTTTTTCCAAGTAGCCGTTTAGTGCCGTGGGGGTGAGGGGTCTAGTGAGTGTAGATGTAGGAGTATGTGATATGAAGTGTGGATTAAAACAGGATTGGGAGTACCAACAAAAACTACTTTAATTGTGGGGTCTCCTACCCTGATTAAAAATGAATGAAAGGCGCAATGCTAAGGTAATGTCTTAGATTCGGCGCTCTTCCATGTAATCGGTCAACATGTTTCTTCACCTTTTTCTATAGTTTTAGAAGCGATTCATCAGGACCTACAAAAATAAAGGACTATCTACACTATATACATTATGGTGGACCTAGACTAATAGTGTGTTAGGTATAAAATCATGACCACCGTACCTTACTGTCTAGTGGCTAGTAGTGTAGGTTCTACCCAGTCAGAAATGAGTTTTTACTTCATCAATCCCCGGCAGATCAGAACATGAGGAACTTCCCCACATCGGTTGCGAAGTCCGCAACGGATCCTTAGACCTACCCACAGTTGCCGGGTTCTGCCTGAGGGCCAGACACAGAACCTGAAACGAGAAAGATCAGCATGAGGTTTGCACATTGTTAACTACCGCGTGCGCAACCCATTCCTCCCTTATTACGTAGCGACTGTAACAGTCTGACGACCAATGCCCCAATCGCATAATGTCTTCACGTCCCCAGCCTCTGTTATTCGCCTCTGATGCTGCCCCAATGCGGAAAGAGTGGGTCCCAAAACCCGCTCTGTCAACCCCAATGTGTTTTAAGGCTTTCCTCAAGACTGCCAACAGCTGATACGCCGTCACTCTGTCCCCGTTTTCCTATTTAAATACCGCCCCCCCCTGACCCTCTTGACAGACCTGACCTTCGTGACGCACATCTAAGAGGGCAAGTTAGTGGGGGGTCAGCTGCCTGTAGCATCACCCATTTTCCCATCCCCCTCTGATCCGTCTTGGACCTACCCAACCAAATCTGCACATCCGACCTGCGCGGGATCACGTCTTGCCAAGTTACTCCCCCACCCCTTTTATTCCCCAGCAACTCCGATACCCGAAAGGCCCCAAAGAACATTCACACCATCAACGTTGAGAACAAACAAGTCTCTGACTCATCCTTGCAGATCTCTGGCAGTACCGCCAGCACCTGACTCAGCAAACGCCACAAGACAGTGGCTTCCTCCGATGTCTCCTTAGACCCTGTTCCCTTGCCCACCCTTCTAAGATTCTCGTTCCTAATTCCCCTGCTGTTGGCGGGTAGCCCCACAGTAGCTTTCCCACGAAAGCAATACCTGCTAGTTTCCCCGCGATTGTGACCCTCAACAAACCTTTGTCAATGAGGTCCAAAATAAATTGTATGACATCTTCCGCCCGCCGCCATTTCTCCGCGTGCCGCTGGGCGCCCAACTGTAAAAACTATTTCCAGGCTAAACTATAACCTACCCTGGTGGATTCTGCTAGTGACCCTACCACCAGATGTAGCATCCTATGGTGCCTACGTACCACAAATGCGGCGGCATTGGCATCGGGGTCCTGTCAGCATCCTTGGCTACCCCACGGAATCTCCCCCACTGTGAAAGAGACAAGGCATCCGCTATGTCATTGTCCACACCCGGGACGTGTAATGACCTGAAAGCTATGTTGTGTCGCAAACAGCCCAAAACAAAAGCTCTCAACAATTTCAAGACCTGCTCGTCCCTTGCCGACTGGCGGTTCACTATCTCGACTACCGCCATGTTATCCACCCAGAAAAGAACCTTCTTGTGCGCCAGTTGTTCCACCCACAACGTTACTGCTACCACTAACAGGAAGAACTCAAAAAACGCTATGCTCCTGCCACCGTCTCTCCATTGTACCGGCCATTGTTCTGCACACCACTTTCCCTGCCAGAAGAGGCCAAAACCCATGCTGCCCACTGCATCTGAAAATATTTGCACGTCCCACGTTAGGTCTTCCTCTCTTGCGAGCGGAATCCCATTGAAGGACTGCAAAAACACCTTCCACATCCTCAGATCCTCTTTCACACTGGCGGAAAACCGCACGTGATGGTGAGGTAAATGTTGTCCTGACAGTGCCCGCCCAAACCTCCTACAGAAAGTCAGTGCTTAATTTGTAAAATATTAAGTGCCAGGGCTCTGACCAGGAGGCCACTGCAGCGTGCACCACCCATCGCCCTTGTCATCGCTGCCAAAACAACTACTAACCATCTCTCTCGCATTTAAATGCGACAGTTCAGATTATTCCAGGTCCCCAAAGCTAAAGGAATGGCTGTGGAGGTAGGTGTTAGCAATTTATTAATGTATATTGTATTCCTAAACAACCGTTGTTCTGCTCATCTCTAAATTAGATGAGTAGCGCCACAATGTGGTAGACTGTTCTAAGTATGGTGTTGATAATTAGGTGCCGAGCACCGGAAACCAATTAAGTGCCGGTGCTAAGCACCGGAAAGCACCGGCTCAAATTAAGCACTGCAGAAAGTCCTCCCTGCTCTTACTACTCTGCACGCAAAGTTGAGATGACCTAAAAGGACCTGTATTTCTTTGACCTTCACTTTCTCCTGTGCTAGCATGTCCCTTAACAGGTCCAGCATTTTCCTTTTCTTATCCTCTGGCAAGCGTCCCCGCATTGCCCTAGAGTCAAACTCAATTCCTAAGAAAGACAGTGCTGATCTGGGGCCCATTGTCTTTTCCGGTGCCAAAGGCACCCCAAGCTCCCCCATCAGCTCTTGGAAATTTTCCAGTGCTTCCTGGCATTCTGCGGAGCCAGGGGAGCCCACAAAGAAAAGTCATCCAGATAATGCGTCACCAACTGGTGGCCTGTGCGCCGTGAAAACAGCCAGGAATGTACTGAAGCACTCAAATAATGCACACGACATAGAACAGCCCATCAGCAATGCTTTGCCCACGTACCATTTTACTTCAAAATGAATACCTAGAAGATCTCAGTCATCTGGATGGACTGGAAGCAAACGGAAAGCTGATTTTATGTCGCATTTTGCCATTGGTGCCGCTGCGCCCGCTGTCACGACTAGTGACATGGCCACGTCAACCGATGAATATGATACTGTGGCCACTCCCTCATCAATAAAGTCATTGACCGAACTCCTTTCTGGCCATGACAAGTGCTGGATCAGCCTGTATTGCCCCGGCTCCTTT
The DNA here is from genome assembly GCA_963921515.1 of Calotriton arnoldi. Lineage (NCBI taxonomy): Eukaryota > Metazoa > Chordata > Amphibia > Caudata > Salamandridae > Calotriton > Calotriton arnoldi. Next base: position 1,919,553 of record CAWUFW010000240.1, read on the forward strand.
TTCGGAACCACCCCGATGGGGGAAACTATCAAGTCCTCTATGGGCCAGTCCCCGCCATCCTCCCCTCCCTTACTCCTTTGTCCAATTTCTCCTGCACTATCTGTTTGTGTTCCGTGGCTGATCTCAAGTTCTCCGCCCATCCCCTGTGTCTAGGACCCGTGTAACCCAAACGAAACCCCCATCTGAACCTGACTCTCAGAACCTGCGCTGCCCCAGATCCTCATAGCCCTGCAGCCCCGCCTCCACTTCCTCCAGTCTAACAGGAGTACGAGCCTTTTGGCCCAGGCCATTGGGTTCCCTTACCTCCCCGGGCGCCTTCAAAATGTTGTTGGTGACCCCCATCATTGCCTCCTGCCTGTTGCCATTGTTGACCTCCCTGATGGTAACCGCCCTAGCCCCAAAGCAGTTGACTAGCGCATGCCGACTTCCGCACTTCGAGCATTCGTGGCGGAATTTACAGAACTCTCTTGTGCAGAAACCCTTGTTGAAATCCCAGCAGGCCCCCCCTGCCCCTGGCTGACCCTTTCCTGTGCCCCCCACCCCTCCCCGGGTGGGTCTCCCCTGAAAGGGCCAATAAACGATAGGGAGACCACTGGCCGTAAATATAGTCTTTCCCCTTTACGCTGCCCCCATGGTATGTTGCCACAAATCCGTGTCTATCCCATTTGGCTTCGGGGTCCCATGCCATACGTGCTCTAAATTCCTCGGCATATTGGGCCCATGTGTATCTCCCACCCGTAATTTGAGCCTTCCGTATCACATCCATGTATTTAAATAGCGCTACGCAACGCTCCGGATATTTTTCGCAATAAACGCTGGCATATATCAAAAACGCTGCTGTCCACTTCTCTATCATCAATGGAACCCTCAGCCGCTTGGCCAATTCGTGTTCTTCCTCGTTTTGACCCTTCTTTCGACCTCACCTCCCTATGCAGCAGCTTAAGCATTTCTACATATTCTCCTTTCCGGATGCGTTCCTTTGTTATTAGCATCAAGTGCGCCCCCAAGGGTTTCGTCACCCCCATGTAAGGGAGTTTTTTAACTTTCAGATCTTTGCTCTCTGGTTCTTCCTTCTTATCCTCTGTTGACTCACCCTCCACGGATGCCTTACCGGTGTTTGGACTACCCTCAACTTTACTACCCCCTGCGCTCCCTATTTCATCTGTACATACTCCTACGTCTGTGACGTATTTCCCTTTCCTTAACCTACCCTCCCCCCCTCTTGCCCCTCTCCCCCTCCCGATGCCCACCGAAACCATTACGAGCTTCGCCTTTGTACCCATGGCCTTACCTGGCTCCAAGGAGGGTGCCCGTGCAGTTGCCGTCCGCCTTCCCAGTGGCCCCATGCTTGCAGATGTCCTTGCTGGCCTCACTGCGGGCCCCGACGCCTTCTGTGTCCTGTCTGCTGGTATCTGAAACATACTAGTTGACACGTTACTTTGTCCCCCCCCTCCTGATCCTCCTCCTCTCGTAACTCGCCTTCTTCAAGGCTTTCTTCATCAAAATCTAGTTCCTCTTGACCCAACTCTTGGTGCCATTCCTTAAACGCTCCTGCCCTTGGGTCCCTACTGGACCCCCGACTCCCTGTTTCTGGTGGGACCGACTGCACCCGCCGGTACACCTCCGGCACCACCACACGTTTTTTACTGTCATTCTTTGTCCCTGCGGTCCACTGAGGCCTGCCGGGTGTTGGGGCTCACAAGGCCGTTCTGGGCCTACATATGCTGGCCGCGATGGGTTTCCCCGCCGGTATCGGGTGCGCCGTTCTGGGCTCCACCCTCCCTTCGCCTCGGCGCCAGTAAGCCGCTCCCAGCTCTGCCGAGTCTGCTGAGCTGTGCTGTTCCTCACCCTGAAAAACAAAAATCTGGTCTAGTGTGCTGGTTCCCTGCAAACCCCCAGCCTGGTCTATTCTCTTTTTCTTGCCCTGTCGCAAACGTCCCACTGCCCATCCCCCTTCCACCTTCAAATCCAATGGTAACTCCTTGTCACTGTCCCCCCCCTCATCCCCGCTCCATTCTTGCATTGCCGTGACATACGCTGATGCTGGGCCCTGCCCCAAGCCCCGCACAGGTCCCACCAGTGCCCACAAACCAGGCAAACCTGGCCCCCCCAGATCCCCTACCCTGGTCTCTGGCCCCTTCTGGCCCCGCCACGACCCTCCCCGAGCCATGTATGCTTCCACCTGTCCCACCCTATCCAAACCCCTCACCTCCTTATTCCATGAAGTAAAGATATCCAAACCCTCCCAGGCATGTGTGCCCCAAATGGGCTCCAGTTTCCCAGGTATGTCCTCCTCCTCCCCTTCTTCTGAGCCCAAGAGCTCAAAACCCCCCTGCTGTCCCTGGCCTGCATCCCAGCCCACATAAAGTTCCCCCCGCTCCCTATGGGCCTCTGCATGTTCCCCCATTGATTCCTCTTCTGTGTGCGCCGTAAAAGGAAGCTTCTGCCCCCCCCTCTTGGTCCAAAAACCCTGACCTGGCCTCAGCACGTGCCTTATTCCCGGCTCCGTAATGAGGTGAGCTCCCGAAACCCCGTCCCCTGCCCACGGCCTTCCCCACCTCGCTCAGAGCCTTCGCTCCTTTCTTTATAGCACAGGAGGCCCCAGACCTGCTTACCTCAGGCCCCGGTGCTGTTGCTATTTCCTTCTTGGACCTTCCGCTGCTCCCGGCCTCGCCTCCCCTACGGCTCTGCATGGCCCCGCCCCGCCACACTTCCCAGAGCCTCAGTTGACACTCCAGCCTCGGCCTGCACGGACGCTCTTGGGGCCGCTCTCCTGGCATACGAGCGGCCCCTTTCACTTACCGCATCGGCCTTCTTCTTTTTTGGCGATGTGCATGCCGTATTCGCGGCATCCACACCTGCCGATGCCCACCGGGTCGGGCGCGATAAGCTTGTGGCCTCTGGCACCACCAGATCAAGCTGCCCTGCTTCACTCAAAAGCAGCAACGCCTCCAAAACTCAATGATCCTCCATCTTTCAGGTAGGATAAATCTATAAATCGTATCAATAGCTACCCTGCCTGCCTGCAATGCACACTGAAAATTTACTAGCCGCTACTCTCCGCTCCCAGCCACCAGGTCACCAAACCTAAAATGGTGGCTGCGAGCCCCACTAGCTGAAACTTATACTTGGGCTATAATTGGACTACAAATATCAAGCCCAAAATTCACAAAATGGGAGACCAACTGGCCTGCCCCGCCCCTCCCAATCTGCCCGGGGGCTAGACCTCCCTACGTTCGGCTGCCCCCCGAACCCCATTCTGCCTGAGCAACCTCTCAAAAGTAGCAGTGTGCGCGATCAATTCATCCCATCAAACCGCCGTTGCGGCGTCCCCAAATGGTATGCCAGCTGACCTCAGGTGTGGTGTTTTCTTAAAAATAATGGGTAAGAGCCTCCTGAATCTTGTCCCTCACTACCTGATCTCTGAGGACCACCTCACTGACCTGCCATTGTCTATTAAGTGGGGGGAGTAACACCGCCATGGTGAAATCTACTCTAACTGCCTCATGATCTGACAATGGTTTAGGCTGAATGTCAGAAGAGAGGCACTTTTGTAATAAGTCATGCAACATAAAAAAATAATCTGGGCATGTATGCGTCCGATGCATGTGAGAAAAGAACGTAAAATCATGTTCGTTAGAGTGATGATGCCACCACACGTCGACCAAACCCAAGTCTGGCATTCTCTACAATAACGAGGATGGGGGCGAGGGGTCAGAAGATCGCACCAGGGCTCTGTCTTCCGTCGCATGAAGGACGGTATTGAAGTCTATTCCAATGAGGAGGTGGCCCTTCTGGAAATGAGCTAGTGTGAGAATGAGGCTTGCAAAAAAATGTTCCTTACTGTCATTTGGGGCATAAAGAGCAAAAATCGTGAACCATCAAGGCACGCAACATTATCGCAGGCCTATATATCTGCCCTCCTAATCCTCCAATTGGGCCTCCAAGTCGTACCACAACCCTCTATGAAAAAGGATAGCCATCCCTATTGTTTTAGTTCTATAGGGCGCATGATACTGAGCTGGAAACCAATAGGATTTCAGGCGGTGGATGTCTTTGTACAATAAATGTATTTCCTGTAACATTATGATATCAACATCCTTACCATGCAGCCACTGAAAAAGGGCCCGCCTTTTAAGAGGGGAATTAAGTCCCTGGATATTCAAGGACATTACGGTCAGGTGTGCACATAGCAGGGTGTTATGTTGCTCTGCCATACCCTCAATCTCCTGGTTGGGCCTGAGTTACAGATGCCACAGGGTCCGGGTGAACCCAAGGGTGTCTGGTGGTGGGATGCTCGTCCCTCCCCTCAGGATATGGTGCTACAGAACCTAGAATCTCTATCTCATACAGAGAGATAACTGTAACCAACAGACATAACTGCTCCCACACTGGATTCCTGTCGCTTATGTGATATGTGGTCAGCATATTAACAATTAACAAGCAATAAGAACCAAATAGTAGAAGAAAGGAACATAAATAATTGTAAGAGAAAGTCACCAAAATGCAGCCGAGCTGGCTGCAATAAGGGCAAGGTCTTGTAAAAGATAACTAGCCCACACCAGCATGACGAAGTCCATCATTGAAGTGCAGGAATCGGTAACAGCCCAAGGCCTCGTCTGGGCTTAGGTAATCCCCTTGGCTGGTCCGGAGGCCTCTCTGTGGAGGGAGGCCCCGCGGCAGACAGGAGCTCCCATCAATCCATCCAGGCCATGAATACCGGGGGACATCAGTCCATCCTGGTCCTCTGGAGATTAAGGTACTCATTCCTCGTGGTCCTGCTGATGACGCTGGTGTCCCCTATCCAGTCTGGACTTCTTAGTTCTCGGCATGCGCCAGGCCTCCTGCATGCCAATCCAAGTTTGAGAGCCGGCGGCACCCAGCGGGCCCGTCTCTGCTGACAGACCCAAGACCTGCTTCGCCTCTTGCAGCTTTCTGACCATATGTGAAATGTCTTTATACTTGAAACAGAGGTGAAAGGGGTGGACACAGTGGTACTGGATCCCTTCCTTCTTAAGATGAGATGTAATGTCCTTAAACTCTCTTCGCCCTGCCAAGGTTTGTGCCAAGAGATCCTGGAAAATCACTAATGAGCTCCCCCGGAACACCAGAAGCTCCTGCTGATGGGCCACCCACACAATAGCCTCCTTATCCTTGAAAAAGTGAACAGAAGTGAGAACATCAGATGGCAGGTTACGGTTTTGCTGAAAGGCCGAAAAGACCCTATGCATGCGATCCAAATGAAGACTCTCTGGGTGCTGATCCTACAGTAGGTGTTTAAATAAATCTAACCCAAAGCTCTCATGGTCCGGAGTCTCAATCACTGTTGGAATGCTACAGACACGGACGTTATTTCACCATGAGCAATTCTCCAAGTCTTACAACTTGTCCATGAATTATTTTTGTTTGGATTCCAATTGGGCTAATGTGCGAACCATCATACCCTACTATTGCATTGTTGTGGCCATGTCAGCTTCCACCCACTCCATACATGCCTCTGACTGGTGCACCCACAAATCCATGTCCCTCATCGCTTTTTTAATGCCCTGCTTCCATGAAGAGAAGTCCTTGTGGAACTCCTGCAGCTCGGAGAGGATATCGCCCTTGGTGGCTGAAGCCTGCAGCTCTAGATTCTCATTGTGCTGAGAACATTGGCCAGACAAACCAGGCACCTCCCCCTCCGTTCCTCCGTCTTTACATTGTGGGTGAGGCATGTCCTTAACACTGGGAATTTTATCTGGCTTCCCTTACGCCAAGGACTTAGTGGCCTCTATACTCCATATACTCTATGGCAGCAAAACCAAGGCACAAGATCACCCTATGCAGCGTAGGCCTCAGCCCTCTACCTTTGTTGACAGGACCAGAAGAGTTGCCTCTGGCAACATAGGCTCATCCAACTGCCACCACACAGGAAGCCTCCAGCCTGGCTCAGCCGGATCCCTCCCAGGACTCACCGCTATGCAAGTCCAAAGGCCACCGTAATATCTGCCAGTCTCTTGGCAAGATCTCCAATGCGGGGTCTGAGGCCTGAGTTAGCTTCTTGGGTGCCCGTAGGGGGTCGAGATGAGCCACTATGCACCGCAGTAGGGGAAAGTCGCAGCTGACCTTTCTCACCTCTCCCAGACCTTCAACTCAAGCCGCGGCCACCATTTTAAGACCAGACTCACTCATGATCGGGCCTACTCCCCAGCAGGACTTCCAGGCCTCCGTCGATCGCAGCCACCAACCACCCCCAGCAACTCAGGGAGGGCCATACCCACTCCTCTTATGTCCACACAGCTCCGGCTCCTCTCTCAGGCCCCTGAGGCAGTGGCATTACACAGTTCAACAGGGCCGCAGAAGCACCCTCCACTCACGGGGTACTTGAAGAGTCCACGATATGGCATATATATCTATATATCCCTACCTAGCACTACCCCTACTCTGAAAACATAGTGGGTGTACCCTCTTGGGCCCAATTTGGTTCTCCTTTTTAGTTTTATATTTTACACTTTTTAGTAGACTTTGGTTTTTGTCCAGTTACGTTTTTACATATTTTACTTACACAATATTATTCTAAGGAACGCTGTACATGCTGCTTGTTTTTAGAAAGCATTTCCTGCAACATAATCAGTACATTTCATTCAAGGATAAGGTACAGAACAAGATATCCTAATGCTTGCGTTGTCCGCTTGGAGACAGCTTCTAACATCTAGATACAGCATTGCATCAAAGCTGTACCTCTAACACAGTAGTATTATTATATAAACAGTGCACTGTCCCTTAACTGGTTAAAGGGGGCACTTCAGCCACGACGGTCCTGGAACGAATGCATTGTTTGAAATGCAGCTCTGCTAATGCTGATCTTCCATCCCGATCCTGCAGAGAGGGATTGCCAATCCAGCTCCAGACCAAGTCATCCAGGTATGGGGTTTCAGGCTAACCCAAGAGATCGGGCAGAGGGTACACCCACCATGCTCTCAGAGTAGGGGTAGTGCTGGGAAGGGATATATAGATATATTTAGCAATCAGACTGCCATGGTTGGACTGTTTATTCTTTTCACCATGTTCATAATGCTGGTTGCATTGCTTTGTTTTACTTCCCTATTAATCACAGCTCATTCTCTCTATGCAAGATTACGATTGTTTTGATAAATGAATTGAAAATTTCCTCGGTATCTTTCTTATGTTTACCAAGGGCATTCATGAGTAAACAATGAAAGGGGTAAGATCTGTTTCTATGATTCCCTTGGGGATAAGAGTGTCATGTTCGAGGTTGCCAAAATTACCTGCAACCCCAGAAGGGTTAGGGGTTTGGGAAAGCCACTGTGAGCTAGCCTGGAATTTATCCAACAGTCTTTGATAGTGTAAATGGACACAGTCCTTGCACCGTGAAGTCCTGGTGTCCTAATATGCAGTCCTCCATTCCGCCGAACAGGTCCCCACAGGGTAGCGGGCAATGCAGCAGCATCCACATAGTGGAGGAAGGCCACCATCAGTCGCCCGCACCGCACCCTGGCTTCAGCGGGAAATGGCGGCCGCCATGTTGACCATCAGTCGCTTCACTCCTGGGAGCGCGATAAGCCATCCAGCCCGCCCATGGCCCACACCGGCCTCCAGAGGCATCTCCTGCAGCTACTGGGAGACTCCACTATGCAAGTCACTTTTCCATTCCTGACAGGAAGCGGCTTAACTACTGCCGGTAGGGAGCTCGGCGTTGGAGCTCAGGTGCAGCTCATTTTGCCGGGTCCCTGGCCACGTCTCATCTGTCTATAGCAATTTAAGATGATGTACAGTTTGAAAGGCAGAGGAAGGTTCTACTAGCAAATATGCATCAACAGTATTTGGCTCAACTGCAGTTTTGATGTCATCCTATGTGGCAATCAGGGCATCTTCCGTACCACAACAAGATCAGAATACAATTTTGAAGATGTATCTCAATAATTAGGAGGTTCATTTGAGTTTCTGCTTTGTTTGTTTACAATAGATTTGATGGAGGAATTCTTGAGTTCATTCAGGAATAATCGAAATACAATGGCATGGTTGATTGCAGCTCTGTGCCTGCTGATCTGTTAAGTAGGATGTATTCAGTATAGGTGCCAGGCGTGGGTCTTCTGGTGAGCCAGCTGAGCGACAGGCCTTGATGAGATTGGTGAAATAATTGGAAGAGAATTGAAGGAGAGAAGTTGTTGGATGTGCTGAGAGGTCATAACTGAGGTTGGTTTAATTGGTTTTTTTCAATAGTTTTTGAGTCAAGGTATTTTTCCCTTTCTTTGGCTGTTGAGTTCAAGTGGTCTGCAGAAGAGTTAAGAGATATAGAGAGTGAGTGACTCTGGTGATAGTGAAAGTCTTTTTAAAAAAGAAAACCTTGGTACATGAACATCCTTTGTTAAAACATTCTAAACCAGCCCTGGAAAAAAATACAGAAAAAGGTTCTTGCTATATCTCCATATAGTATTTTCTTTTGTGCATGAGAACCCAAATTATTCTTCGGCATTCTTTTCGTGGATTTTTTTGTTTCTTTTTTGTTTTTCTTGTGATTTGCTATTTGCGATATTTTCAGTCTGGCATTAAACCAGCATATTTATACTTTGTTTGTGAATGAGTGAAGAGGGAAAGTTTGGGAGCAGATACAGGAAAACTCCCCCATCTATTGACAATAATCAGCAAAAAATAAACCTTGGTACCTTAAGAAAAGGCTTAAAAGTCTAGGAATAAAGAGAAAGCACGTGCATATATTCGAAAAAATATTTTATAGCTATAATCTCAGGAAAAGTCACCCTCGCCCAAGAAAGGAGGCTGTGTGCTGCTGTACTGGGTCCACTGCTGTGGACCCGAGGTGCGCTAGCTCCCAGAAGAAGCACCATTTTGAAGTAGAGGACAACAACTCTTGAGACTGGTTTACGCAGAGTAAAGGGGTTTGTGATGCCTGGTCAGGTTGGAAGCTGCAGCAACATGGAGGGCTGATCACAGTTAACTATACATCCTGGAGGAGTGTCTCAGAAGGAACATCTTGCTAGACAAACTCTCACCACTTCACTGTAGAGAGAGCACATAGGGCCTCTGGTACTGCGCCCGCCCAGGAAGCCCTCCAAGAACTACTATAGCTAGAGAGAGACAAGAAAGATACGTAGAGCAACTCATAACGGTGTACAACCCCACTACTACCCTAGGCTTGCACAGCAACAACACCAGTCCTTCGAGGGTGTGAGTAATGGACATTAAATGTAGACTTCTCTTCCCAGCTACGCTCAAGGTGGTATTTAGCTCTCTAAAGCACTCATTTTCAACAGGCCACAGGACGCATGGGATTGGGCAGCTAAGAGATGGCCCTACAAACATGGTCCGCCACCCATGCAGCCTGTTAATAAGGGAAGGGATCCAGGCGCAGAACCCCCTCAGGAAGCCATCAGAGGAGCACAAATGAAGACAGTCTGAACAGATTCAAGCCAGATAGCGCCAGAAGCAAGCTGAACATATGCAGGCAGGGATCATCCAAATCCCAATCATGGACCAGTCTCTGGGAGGAAAAGAGAGTATGGGGTGTTTTTACAAAGGGATAGCACCACCAGACATACGGGGCCAGTGAAAGTGAGGGACAAGCCTGTCCCAAGTCTTGCTTTGCCTAAGATGTCCTGCAAGGGGAATGTCATGTGCCAGGAACAGAAGAAAACCCCTGAACGTCTGAGGTATTACCAACCTCCTGGTGCCACCAGGCCTGGGGTCTCTACACTCAGAGAACAGGAGCCCATCTTCCCAACAGATCCTATGGGACCCACTGACATTCCCTGCCTCCTCAGCAGCAGCTTGCTGTCTGAGCTGTTCAAGAGAGGGGCAGGATTTCTGTTCCAAACTCAAGTCTGCCCTGGAAGGGCCCCTTACCTCCAAGAACTCTGACTGGTCAGGCCAAAGTTCCTCTGTGACAGTTCCTTCACAAGGACTGAGGTCATCTCCCTCAGGAGACTGACTCTCACTGGGAGTTTGGAAGGAGTATAAATCTTTACACTTCCTGCTCCTTCTCTTAGGAGCCAGCTGGTTCATTCTTTCAGGATCCTGTGCCTAGCTGTTTGGCCTGAGCCCTGGTGACAGCAAATGCACTGGCATAGATGCCCATCATCTCTGCATGTGTCCTGAACTCCACTTCAGACCAGGCTGACCTTTCTAGATCATTGACCAACAGACAATCTACAGGTAGGTGTGGAGAAACTACAACTCTTTTAGAGGCAGTTACCCTTCTCCAACTGAGATTCACAACTGCCAAGGAGTGATCAGTCCTGACATTGCTAGCGTTGGTGACTTGGTACAAATGTCCAAGTGTGATCTGTTCAGGGGACACAAGTTTCTCTGTCACCACTGTGACACTGGCCCTGTGTCCCTGTAAGCCATAGCTTATTTTCCATTAATTAAAGGCTGTTTCCTGTACTTGCCCAGGTTAGTGGGACTTACAAGTAAAGTGCCAAGATACATGCCACTGTCACAGACAAGGACAGCCTGAGTGGGAGTTCTGACTATGCCAGAGCCCACTTCAGAACCCAATGTTAACCCAACTAATCCCTTGGGAGCTGTACTACCACTTGTACTGGTGCTAGGGGGAGCAGTTGCCTTACGGACAGTGGTAGTAGCTTCCTTGGTGCTGGCCTTAGGACAATTAGCATCCCTTGGCCTATGGCCTTTTTCCTTACACGGTTTCTTTTTAGAGTTGTTGGAGTTTTGGGGACCATGAGAAGACTCATTTTTATATTTACCCTTCTCCCCACCCTTCTCTGGGGCCTTTAAAGAATCTTGCTTCTTCTGGTCACCTCCACCACCATGGTTTTTTTGCCTAACACTGGTGCGGACCCATTTGTCTGCCATCTTTCCCAATTCTTGGGGAGAGGTAAGATCAGAGTCCACCAGGTACTGGTGCAGTTGCTGATTCTGACAATTATTAAGGATGTGCTCCCTCATCAACAAATTGTACAATCCCTCATAGTCCTGGACCTTGCTTCCTTGAAGCCAGCCTTCCAGAGCCTTAATAGCACTGTCTATGAAATCAACCCAGTCTTGAGTGTGTGCCTTCTGTGTGTCCCTAAACGTAACTCTGTACTGCTCAGTAGTTAAACCAAACCCATCTATGAGGGCACTCCTCAAGACTGAATAATTGCCAGCATCCTCTTCTCTAACAGTGAGGAGTTTGTCTCTACCTTTGTTAACAAAGGAGAGCCACAGGATAGCTGCCCACTGCCCTTGAGGGACCCTCTGTACGTTACAGGCCCTCTCTAAAGCAGTGATCCATTTATGGATATCATCCCCCTCCTGGTAAGGAGGGGCTATCCTGCTCTGGTTCCTAGTATTAAAGGGTGGTTCCCTGACTCTAGGTACACTATTGCTGCCACCATGGGACTCTAGTCCCAAATTCATCCTAGCTCTCTGGACTTTCAGGGTCTCTTTATCAAGGGCCAACTGTTCTTGCTTGAGCTTATGTCTAACTCTTTCAAGTTTGATCAGGTGGTATTCCCTCTCTAAAGAGTCCTCCCTCTTGCTAGAGATGGAGGTCCCTATGGAATTTACAGAGCATTAGAATTGGAAGAGGAGGACCTAGACCTCCCCTGCATCCTCTGCATCCTCCCAGGAGGAACAAAGGTGGACCTACCTCTAGGGACACCCTCTGTACTATCAGTACTATTCCCTGGGGAATCAGAGTTTACCAGGGTGGAGTCATCAAACTCTTGCTAGTCATGCTCAGAATTAAGGTCACTAGGGGCAACCCCTCCTGACACATCTTCTGGAGCATCCCCACCCACTGTACCCTGCTCTTCTGACCTGTCAGGATTCTGGAAGTCGTCTAGCATAAGCAGCTCTAAGAGGTGTTAGTGGTGGGATTACTACCTGTCTTTAACTTTCTAGAGGTACACCGAGTCCTCAGTTCCTGAAACTTGAGAACATTGTCTCTAGAGGGTTGGGACCCACTGAGTCCCATAACTCAAGACATGGTGACTAGGTGTAGTGTGGTGTTGCACCTACCTACCCTAGTGAAAACTAAACTTCAAAAGATTGGAGAAAGGGTTGTGCTGCGCGGACAATGTCCTACCCTATTTGCAATTGCTACAGACCATGGGTGGTAGATTAATGAAGATTATTGAGACATATGGCCTCATAGTCAAATTGAGTGTAGTTCTAATAAACGAAAATATGATATCTGGCGGATGGCAAATGAAACTGAAGACTCAGACAATAGCTGGCAATTCAAAATTTTACCTCTCCACGAGACCCTACAAAGGGTTCTTCAGGCATTGGGTGAGCTCCCTACGATTATTTTAGGTAAGTTGGCGCTATATAAGATGAACTACCTAGGCTTCTTTACAACACTTCCATACACTACCTCTAAGAGCTCTTTTCATAGATTGAGAGAGGAGACTCTGTCCTTTCTAAAAGAAGGAAAGCAACCTAGCATTACTGTCGATAAATGAACGCACACAGTATATAAATGGGGGTGGGATTGGTGGACATCCAATTATACTACTGGGCTTTCGAGGATTTGGCGCAGTAGAGATGTTCCACCCATCAGATAGACTGGATAACAGGGAGACCTAATTGTTGGGAATTTTACAGGGAAATAGGTTTCTAATAATCTTTCCATCCTCCACCAAAACAGTCCTACAGTGCTCGAAAGATGCACTGAAATGGACGCAATGGCCTATATATGAAACACCACTGCGGTTGTGAGACTGGTCAAAATACATTGGTATTTCTACCCAGGGGGATACATGGATGGACAATCATTTTGCCTCATTTCAAGAAGAATTCCAATTCCACAAATCACAATTTTACAGATATTTTCAGCTTAGGCATGCGCTCAACACAAATCATACAAGGTCACACTAGGACAATTAGGAAGTGCTGCTAGTTCCAAAAATTACCAAACACTAATATGCAATTCTATTCCTACGTTAATCGATCTAAAGAACAAACGGGTGGTCTACCTGGGTTAGCATGATGAATTCAGTTAATCTATCCCTATTCAGCACACCAGGGTAAATGCATGGCAGCTCAAGAACTCAAACATAACACAACTAATCCTACAAGGAAATTAAGCATCTATTAATACTAAGGGGCTGATTACGATGACGGTGAACCTGCCACCGACAGGCTGTCGGTGGCGGGCTCATCGCCATCGTGAGGCCATTTCCCACCCACCATATTATAATGGCGGACAGCTCTGTGGCGGTCGGAAAATCCGACCGCCACGCATTGGAGCCTGCCGGTGCTGCGGAGGCCTTCACAATCTCATACATGGCGGCGGTGCCTACCAGGCACCGCCGTTGGGATGATGATGGTCCATCCCAGCCAGCCTTTCCATGGCGGTTCACCCGCCATGGAAAGGCTGGTGGGGATGGACTTTGGGGGCCCGTAGCGGGCACCCCTTCATCACGGGCACTTTCATTTGGGGTGCCCCCCTACATTTCCCTGCACCATGTGGCAGGCACCGCATGGTGCCTGACACATAGTGCAAGGAAATTTCAACAGTGCCTTTTAGGCATTGTGGCGGGTGCTGCAGCCAGCAGCACCCTCCGCAATGCAAAGTATGGCGAGTGCGACCGCCACGGTGGCGGTCGCATCCTAATACCCCCAGTGCGACCGCCGCCTTGTAGGCGGGCGGCCCCACTCCCCGAGACGATGGCGGACGGACAGCTCCTAAGCTATTCTCTATTTACCTCTAACCTTGGGTTCCGGAGTAGCGTGCTATTCAGCGAAAGTGCTTCAACGTCTCATCAGCGGTAGTAAGCACTATATAAATAACATTTTCAATTACAGTTACAATGAGGCAGATTAATGATCCCTCACACATTGCAATAGGTGCCTATTTGCATAGGATATACTACACCCCATTCCAACATATTTGAGTGGGAAGGGCTCAGTTAGGCGCTAGCTATAGATGCCTCTAAAATAGAGAGACTTTCATCCACATGAACTGGGACTACCCTGCTATTGAAAATTCATTGCCAGGACACTTTTGCACATGTTGGGCAGTCGACCTTCAGTTTAAACAAAGGATACTGAGTACACTTGATGAAGCTAGAGGGACAAGGGTCGAAAGGCGGCTAATCGGGATGGGGGCACTATTACCCAAAAGAGATATAGCAAAATATTGGAGATCAGAATGAGGCCATACAAGGAAGAATGGTTGAGGGACATGGACAGATGTTCTTGCATGAAGGACCCGATTATTAATCCCATGGATGCTCCCGTAAACATCACAAGATTTGGGGACAATGGTGGTACTACTTCTAGATTTCAACTACACGTAGTGCTGACCAGAATATAAATCCATAAAGTTTGGGAATGTGTTGAGCCACATACGGTAGCACTTGCAGTATGCTGTGCTGCATTGCTTCAATAGAGAATGGAATTACTAATGTGAATCATCTGGGAGTAGCATGTTCAATGGGAACAATGATTGGTTTTGTTTGTGCATCATATGAACAACAAAAAACTATTTAAAAATATGAACTGTTCAAAATAGTGATCCACTGGAAATATCGAACCTCCTGCTTACTCCTGACCTTGTATAACAGGGTGAGCGGGGGAAAGAGAGAGAAAAAGTGTGTGTGTTTGTGTGTGCACGTGTGTCTTCTATTTTGTATCTGGAGAAAATACAATATCCATAGTTAAGACCATCACAAGGCAAGAGCAGCCAAGGTTATTTGCCCTGAGACCCCATGCCTTTTGAGGCCCTGCTCACCTGTAATATTGTTTTTAAATATTAAAACAGAAGACTCAATATGTTTCTTCTCGATGCAGGTAATACAGCAGTGCTTTTAGGTGTTTTCTCTTCGCCTGGAGTAAAGTAGGCATGAGCTGCTCCTTTGATCAGACACCAAAGAAATAACCTGCACAGATTGTTTTTGCATTAACTACAAAAATGTAGTCAACAACCTAAGTATTAATTAATATAAATTTATATATAGATAAAGTGTATATTCAAAAGTAGCAAAGTATATATCATACAATATAAAACATTTTTTTACCATTTACCATAGAAGGACATAACTGATAAAAAAAATCTGACTAAAACTAAACTAGCCAACTATAACTTTAACCAATAAAATCAAGCAAATTTCGTTGCGCGTGCTGCATCGCCAAATGCGATGCAGCGCGCGCAACGAAATTCGTTTTATTTATTTGTTTGTTTACTTACCTCTGTGCGGCCATATTCCGTAGTTTACTACCCCCACCCTGCCCCTCCCCCGCCCCGCGTCACCGCCCGGCAGCACTCCCACCACGGGCCGCTACTGGTGAAACATCTAAAAAGAACATATATGTAAGTATTAAAAATAGAAGTAGTTGCATAATTTAAAATGTAGATAACAAACGCACAAACTTTAAAATATTGTATATATTTATACTATTACAATACTTTCAGATACAATGACAGAGAGCCAAATATATAACATCACAAAGAGGAAAGCGGTTACTAAGTCGCATGAGCTACACCTACAACCAAGAAAGTGCATCAATTGAAAATGTAAATTGGAAATGTACCAAATATTATTCTAATGCATGCTATGGGAGGGCCACTACAAAAGATGATGTTGTTGTTCATGTAAGAAAACACAGCCACCCAGCACATGTGACAGAAATAGAAGTAATGGAGGTATTGCAGGATATATGAGAGGCTAGTACTAGCTCCCAGGAACTCACAATGAAAATCCTAAAAGATCTGGGGGTCGATTCCGATCTCGGTCGGTAGGGCTCCGAATCGGATTCGGCCTTACCGGATCCGAGTCGGAGGCTTTGTTTCCGACCGATTCGTACCGTCGTCCGAGCGAGCAAGTACGATGCGAGTGAACGCGAAATCGCCGACCGACTCGTTTCCGGGTCCGAACCGCTCTGTCCGACTCGTTCGCACTCAATCCGTGGCACGCAATGGAGACGTTTTACGACCGAGCCAGTACGATGCACGATCCGGACAGCCGGATCGAGTCGGAGCCTCCGACACGAAAAAGCTCCTGGACGCGGACTCCGGGGGTCCGTGCCGGACCCCCCTTCACCCGTAGCCGTACGAGTCGGACACAGGGGGACCCATGGGTCCCCCTATACATGTGTGTACGGTGCGGATGGCACCAACGCGTACCCACTACAGGGGGCCCCTTGTGCGCAACGTACCCATTGAGTCAATGGGAGCCCATGTACACGTCGTACGACCGGCTCCCATTGACTTCAGTGGGAGTCCGACCGAACCGAGTCCGGCAGCATACGGCCGCATCGTACTCGTTCGGTCGGACTGCAGGGGTCCGGCTCGGTCGGAAAACAATCCGGATCCGGATCAGTCGGAGAGCTTTCCGACCCAGATCGGAATCGGCCCCATACTGTCTAAAGTCCCCGCACACATCACAGGCCAATTACCACCTATACCCACTTTAAAATGTTTAATTGCCACTAGCGATACTCCTCCTGTCACAAGAAAATACCAAGACATAGAAATACCTGAACCTTTAACAAGGACACATTTTTGTATCACAACCTAAACAATGATAAATGAATTTTAAGGTTCTCTACAGCAAATAACTGACTAAAACTACTCCATTGTCAAACTTGGATGATGGATGGGACCTTCAAAATGTGTCCCAAACCATTCACTCAGATATACACCAAACATAGTGACTATCAAAACACAAATATCCTTTTTATATATGCCCTACAACCAAATAAACAGAGCAGCACTTACTACGAACTTTTAAAACACAGTAAACGTAAAACAAATAACTGCTGCCCCAAAAAATAATCATAGACTTTGAACAAGACATGATTCAAACCATTTAAAAAATGTATCCTATACAGCCATTCAAGGCTGTTACTATCATTTCAATTAAAGCACATGAAGACACCTCCAACAGTCTGCAATAAGGGTCTGATTACGAGTTTGGCGGTACGGGAACTGCCATACCCGCGGTTGCGGTCTGACCGACGCGACCTTGGCGGTCCGACCACCTTATTACGAGATTGTCGGATGGCTTTTGCAAAGACCGTAGACGCTGCCAGCCATCCGCAGACCACCGTGGCTGTGGTCTGGGAAAAGCAGTTGCCATAGGGCGGTACAGAGAAGTTCACTGCCGTCTGTATTACAAGTTGGCTTTCCGACGAGCCGACTACAGCGGTGGAACCGCCGGCTTCAAGTCGGCAGAAGCGAAGGATTTGGGGTGCATACTCAACCCTTTCCTGTTCTTCCCATCAGAGTTCAACGTGGATCCCTTTCTCCAGGTCCCCCCTTCACAGCAGCATCTTCACCCCAAAGAATACGACTGGACTGCCCACATATGGGTCATCTCCGGCAATGGGTAGGTGGTATTTTTCCACATGTATCATGCAAATGTGTAAATTTGACACATGTGCAGTCGAAATATACACACAGGCATAGATAGATATGGAAAACCAGTGACCGCCGCTGACCCCGCAGTCAACCCGTAATACTGCGGGCAGGCAATCGGACTGCCAAACTCATAATCAGGCCCTAAGTGTAGAATATGCTACAAGCAGGCAATTTGCCTTTGGAATAAAAAAAAGATAGCACTAACCTGTGTCCCTGTCACTGTGGGAGCTAACCACTACAATGTACTAGTAGAAAGCCCTTTCTACCAACAAAATGAACGCAAACTAAGCCCACTAATGTATTATTTACAAGACAACTGGGTTAGCAGAATCCATTGCTCCAGACACAGACGCCAACCCAAATTCTAAATACCATGGTGGAATATCTATGAAAGGCATAGTAAGCCAAAACAAACAACTCAGTGGAAGGATGGCAAAATGCCTTCTAATCTACACTAGGCAGAATCCAACCCACACCCTATACATTTATAGAAGCATTACAAAAACAGCAAAGCTACCAACAACTACAAATGGAGCAATCTGTTAGCCAAATTGCACCTAAACTTAGCAAACAAACCAAAAGAGTGTATGACATGCTACAATTTAAAGTCAAACTCTTTATAAACAACAAAGGAGTAGTTATCTTAGAAATAATAGCCAAAAGCATATTATAAAATAGATAGTAACCTACAAAAGTCCCAAAAAACTGTCATATAATCTAAACCAACATGACAAATCATTTTTTATATAAATAATAAACATAATATTTTATTACATTACTCTAAACATTAAATAAAACTCCAATGTTAATTAAGACTGAGATAATAAAATAATATATACATTATTTACAAGAAAGATGTAAACCTCACTAACCAAAAAGCTCAAAGAGCAGACTCAATCCTTCTCTTAAATAAATATAACACATAAACCACACAATTCCAAATAACAATCACATAATATTTACACAAACAATAAAATATAACATTTCCCACCCAAAAGAAATGAAAAAAATAAGACTTACTGTTCTGTAGCTGCAGCTCTTCCTCTGTATCGATGTAGTCATAAATATTAATCCACTAAAAACTGGAAAAATATTGTCTAAAAAGCCTCTAAACAATGCAAAAATAAAACAAATCCAATAGACATTCCTTGAAACAATTCATAGTATCAGAGCCATAAAAAACCGGAAAAGGTGTTTAAAAAAAGAAACACTCTTGTAAACCCGAAAAAAAGGAAATCAAATTAAAAAATATTTATAATTAGGGAGGTCGTACCGCCATTGCCCCGCCACAGCTGCCAGGGAATCGCCATTCCCTGACAGTGGTGAGGCGGTACAGAGGCAGCAATATGCTTGGCGGGACCGCCGCAGTCCCGCTAAGCTTATTACAGGTTTCCTCTCCGCCACAGTTTTCATGGCAGTTTCTCCGCCATGAAAACCGTGTCAGAGAGGAAACAAAGGGGGCGCTACAGGGCCCCCTGGAGCCCCGTGCCATGCGGATGCACACAGCGGGGCACAACATGTGCACACCAGTTCCTGCACGGCATGTACTTTACAGTCCATGCCGTGCCGAAGGAACGTAAAAAAAAAACCAGCCAGCCAGACACGAGAAACACTCTTAATCGGGCAGGCGACCGACTACAGGTTTGGCAGTGTGGCGGCGAACTCGTAGTCAGGCCCTAAGTGACTGGACAGGAGCAGGCACAACAAGTGTCACTCAGATGGAAAGGCGTGAGCCAACAAGGGCTAGGTGTATAGAACTTTTTCATGTATAGACTCATTGCGCAGCACATTTGGCAGCCGTTGACATGTGCCAAAAATGACAGGATGCGAGCATCTGTGGACAGCAGGGAGAGAGAGTGGCACAAGTCTGCGCAATGCGAGCTGGGCCTGCAGCAGCTGCACATAACCATCTTTCATTGCAGACCAAGCCTTGTGTGTATCCTACCATGACTGTCACTGGAGGTAAGGTTGTGGTCCGAGGAGCCCAATGATGGTGTAGATGGTGACTGACAACTGCCCTTTGCTGTGGTGCCACTGCCCACACATTGTCCGTTCTTAATTAGAGCCAGGACTTAAACGGGGCAGTGCAGTGTGCCTGAGCTCACCCAATATGACCTCCTTCTCCCACCCCAAAAATCAGCCCATATCAGTCCCTCTGCCACCGGTCCATCACGCAGTGCCCGACAGAGGTAGGCGAGCAAACAAATTAACAGAGAGAGCAGAGCTGACCCAAGGGACTGGACTGGTTCAAAGTGTCTGTGGACGAGCCGAATCGTAAACATGTGGGGTAGATAAATCATGCAGCAAATGACAAGTAAAAATGTAATAAAGTCTCTTCAAAGGTGTATTGCTTGAAAATGAGGAAACACTCACTTTAATTCTATGGGTGCGGGGTATCCCTAAAATTGTGCACTCCAAAAGACACCTCAATAGCACACCCAATGGTGGGTGAACTGGGGACAGTGTTCAACCACAATGTCATGAGGCAAGGCATCCCAAGATAAGTTATAAATCAGCATATCAAAACTTCAGTTAATTAAATAAGGACAGATTCAATAAGTCACTTCTAGGGCAGTTTTAGAAAATTTTATGTGTTATGTTATGTTATGTTATGGATATTTGTAGAGCGCATGGCTACCCGAAGGCGTCCCAGCGCTAGCCGAGAGAAAGGCAGGTTATGACAGCTTAATAGGTGGGGTTTTAAAAAAAAAACAAGTTTTCAGATGTTTACGGAAGGGGAGAAGATTTGGTTCCGAGCGTAGGTGGAGGGGAAGGGTGTTCCAGAGCTTGGCAGAGGTAAAACAGAAAGAACGACCACCAATTCTCATCCTGTTGATTTTGGGGACCGAAGCTAGGTAGAGGCTGGATGATCGGAGGCATCTGTTTGGGTGGTAAGGGGAAATGATGGCTTGGAGAATGGGGGGGGGGGGCTTTCTTCCAGAAGGATTTGTGAGCAATACATAGAGACTTGAATTTTATTCTATCCGCATCCAGGAGCCAGTGCAGGGTTTTCAGAGCAGGTCTTGCAGATTGGCTGTTGGGAATCATAAAAAGCATCTGTGCGGCACAATTCTGGATGACTTGCAGTTTATTTATGGTCACCCTAGGAGCTCCTAGATACAAAGCATTTCCATAGTCGAGGCGAGAAAGGATTAAGGCCTGGACCATGAGTCTCCTTGCTGAAAAAGGAAGGAGCGGAAGAACTTTACGGAGCATTCGCAGGATACCATAGCAGGATGCGGCCAGTTTGGTTGCCTGATGATCAAAAGTAAATGACTGGTCTGGTCACATGCCAAGACTTTTGATCTGGTTTTTGGGCGTGGGTGGGGAGCCAAGACAGCTTGGCCATGCTGGGCCGATGCCAGAGATGGGTGAGTTGCCCAGCAGCATGAGCTCCGTTTTATCTCCATTCAGTTTGAGGAAGGAGAGTTCCATCCATTTGGCGACTCTCTCAAGGCAGGGGCCTAGACTGGTCGAGGTAGATCCTGGGTGATTTAGGGCCACCACTAATTGGGTGTCATCGGCGTATGTAACAATGTCTATCCCAAAGGGGAGGACAATCTGTGCCAGTGGGCTCATGTAGACATTGAACAACGTCGGGCTCAGGGATGAGCCCTGAGGGACGCTGCAGCCAAGTGGAATACGATTTGAGGAGTTATCTCCTTCAAAAACTTGGAAGCTCCTGTCCTCGAGGAAGGACTGTAGCCAGGTGATGACACTGCCTGATAGACCAACATTCCTCAGTCTGTGGATCAGAATGTCATAATTAACAATGTCAAAAGTGGCACTGAGATCCAGAAGGATGATAGCCGTTGATCCTCCTTTGTCTAGGATCTTTTTGGCATTTTCAACCACTGCAAGAAGCGGGGATTCAGTCCTGTGTTGGGGGCGAAATCCAGTTTGCGACGGGTGAAGTATGTTATGAGATTCGAGAAAAGCAGAGATAACTGAGTTAACATGATTTTCTAGCATCTTGCTGATCCCGGGGAGGAGGGAGATAGGGTGATAATTTCCAAGTGTGTCAGGGTTAAGGCTGGGTTTCTTCAGTAGCGCCCTCACCATAGCGTGTTTCCACAGAGGGGGTACTAGTCCGGTCGAGATGGAGGCATTTATCAGCTTCAGCAGCACTGGAAAGACTGTGTCCCCGGCCTTACTTAAGATTTGGGGAGCTGCTGGGTCATTAGGGGACAAATGCAAAAAGAACAGTTGATGGACAGAATGCAGAACAATGTCATACATTCACCCCAGTACAGAGATCTGGGCCTAAATCCATCGTTTTTTTGCTCACCATGCCATTCCAGTTTGAACCCAGCCATATGCAAATCAGTCTTGATCCCGCGCCCAATGGGAACAGTCCAGCCCGAACTGCCAAGCCAGGTCCTCCCTGGACTGGAAACAAGCATCCTAGGACCGGTTTCGGGGTTTCACCCCTCTTCAGCCAGGATAGCTTGACTCCAGTGGCATGGAGAGCACGGGACCCACGTCTGGGCATACCCGTCCCACTCAGGGTGACAAAAGCAAAAAGAACAGTTGATGGACAGAATGCAGAACAATGTCATACATTCACCCCAGTACAGAGATCTGGGCCTAAATCCATCGTTTTTTTGCTCACCATGCCATTCCAGTTTGAACCAAGCCATATGCAAATCAGTCTTGATCCTGCGCCCAATGGGAACAGTCCAGCCCGAACTGCCAAGCCAGGTCCTCCCTGGACTGGAAACAAGCATCCTAGGACCGGTTTCGGGGTTTCACCCCTCTTCAGCCAGGATAGCTTGACTCCAGTGGCATGGAGAGCACGGGACCCATGTCCGGGCATACCCGTCCCACTCAGGGTGACAAATGCAAAAAGAACAGTTGATGGACAGAATGCAGAACAATGTCATACATTCACCCCAGTACAGAGATCTGGGCCTAAATCCATCGTTTTTTGCTCGCCATTCCAGTTTGAACCCAGCCATATGCAAATCAGTCTTGATCCTGCACCCAATGGGAACATTAGGGTGCAGATTTTACTGATGCACATATTTTTATTAGAGTATCCATGTCCAACAAGGGAATTTCCCTGAGAGAGTGCTCGCCGGACACGGAATGCTCCATAGGCCGCTGATTGGAGCAAGGGGGGGGGGGGAATTATAGATATCCTTGATTTTATTGGAGAAGAACTCAGCAAGTTCGTCACAGCGCGAGTTTGAGCCGTCAGGCGGGACATCCCTGACTGTTAGTTTTAGGAGGTGCTTAGCGATCTTAAAGATTTCGCATGGAGAGTTTGAGGCAGAATTGATTCTTTCTTCATAGTATAATGCTTGTGCCTCCTTCACTTTGGATTGGTAGATTTTTATAGAGTCCCTGTAGTTCTGTTTGCTTATAGTATCATAATTTCTTCTCCATTTCTTCTCAAGTCTTTTGCAGGTTTGTTTGTACTCACGCAGCTTAGAGGAGTACCACGGAGAGGGGTTGTTCCTATTTTTTTATGGATATGTTTCCTAGGTATAACTAGGCCCAGGGAGGAGTTGATCCACTGATTAAATTGGTCATTCGCGACCGTGGGGCAGGGATCTAGGATAGGTATATCATTTTTCAGAGCTGCATTCCAAGAGTCCAGCGGAAGGTTGGGCCAGAAGCGTTTCCAGCTACTGATTGTGCCAGAATTGGGGAGGGGTTTTGGTAAGTCCCAGGAGAAGGGGACCAGAAAGTGGTCAGACCATGGTACTGGGACTGGGTCTCCGACTGAAAGTTCCCTGCTGTTGGAGAAAATGGGATCTAAAAGGTGCCCTTTTTCGTGAGTGGGGCTCGTAACATTTTGCTTTATCTGAAAAGCCAGAAGGTTCTGGGTTAGATCGGTCGCTACTGGGTCTGAGGGGTCATCGAAATGCAAATTGAGATCCCCCAGTACAGTAAAATTAGAGGGGATGCTTGCCAAGTTGGCAACAACCTCTAGCAAAGTTTTGAACAGTTGTCCATTGGATCCTGGGGGGCGATATATAAGAATACCTGAGAAGGTGTGGGTTGAAGAAAGTGAGATGAAAAAGGAGAAGTTCTCACAGTCAGGAAGGATATTGGGGTGATACGGCATTTAAAACCTTCTTTTAGAATAATGGCAATGCCTCCTCCCCTCCCCTGTTCCCGGTCTTTCCTCAGGATGTGGTAACCTGGTGGGAGACATTGGACCAGGTCTGGTACTGACTCAGCATTGAGCCAGGTTTCCGTAAGGAACAGCACGTCAGGACGCTCCTCTTGGAGCAGGATAGAAATTTCTGTGACGTGTTTGGGTAAGGATCTACAGTTTATAGACAGCATTTTGTAGACTGAGGAGGTGTCAGGGGCCAAGCGGGGTTTAAGTAAAGGAAGTGGGGTATAAGAACACTGAGGACACCTCAAAACGCCCATAAATGGACAAATGAAGTGACGGCAATTCTTGTTGGGGAATATCCTTAATCTCCTGAGTAGCTCTGGGGAATATATAGGGCGATGGGCTTTGAAACCGGCAGGGGGGTGGCCCCTGGCCTGGCCGGACGCGGACGGGCGCAGACGGGCTTGCCTTTGGCGGGCCCGCTGCGCGCGTCCGCTGCGCGTCGGCGCCATCGCCTGAGTTATAGCCGTAAGCCTTACATGGAGTTGAGGGAGACTAGAGCGTCTCACCTCCAAGACGGCCGCCGTGTGGTGGCCCAGCGGAAGTGGGTGGAAAAAGCCCACTTCCTGGAAAGAAAAACTCCCTCCACTCAAACACCAGCCTAGCTGCTGCGGTGGACCGGGGAGCGGAGCAGCAGGGGGCCGCTGAAGGAGGTGAGCGAGATAAAGTGCAAGCGGCAGGGAGGTGAGCGGGGTAAAGTGCAAGCGGTAGAACTATACAAACTCCAAAGTTTACACACAATTACTATATACGTTTAAGAACAGGATAAAACATAAGTTTTAAAAACACGTTTAAAAGTAGTAGCGAAAATGTATAAATATTTATTACAAAAATTGAAAAAGTTCAATAGAGGAATTATAAAGTGCAGATGCATAAAGTCATTGGCATGAGGGCTCTCAATAATAGGGCAATACCGAAAAATCAGAACATAGAATTTAAGAGTGTCATGCAGCCTTACACCTAAGCACTATCCTACTACATGGCTATTGATTCAACCTCCTCTAAGCTAATGTCATCCGCAGATGTCAGAACAAACTAGTTACAAAACAACAGTGGACCATTGAGTATTCATGCAATACTGAGAGGGGGTGAAAGAAACCTTGAAGGAAAGTTACATTACTGAACCCATGCGAGAGAGTCTTCTTTGAGAACAGTTTCAGTCGGGAGTAAACAAAACATGACTTGCTTGACTATGTGCAGCAGACATAATAAACAGTGAATGAGCAGGATGAGACATCCATTTTGACCTAGCTGTTTAGCTTCAAAAAGCCACACAGTGATTGGCCATGTCCTGAAATACTCCTGCCCCAACAGTGCCTTGTGAGCACTAGCCTGTGCGATAGGCCAACCTAAATAACAGTGACCAAAACTAAAACAGGTGTTGTGCTCATGCTGTTTACATTTGTAAATAGCATGAGAGCAGTCCAAGGATTGGTTCGGGCAGGGGAACTCAGCGCTCCAAAGCAGACTGGGAGACTGTGCTGTGTACCCGCCAGCCCCTAAGCACAGCGTGAGTCGACAAGCTTTATGAGCACATATTGAGCTGGATACAGCTTGATTCTTGTCTACCTGACATGCTCACCTGACTGCTGATAATGGTGGCTGATGAACTTTAAATGTGGCAGGTTGTAATCTTTGGGGCTCAGATTCCAGTGAGCGAGTCTGTTTTCTTCTCAAAGTGTTCAGGGGTTTTCCCATGCTCGCTTGCACTCAGTCTTACTCTTTCACTCATTCTCACTCAGACGCATTCATTCATATTCACTTTCTCTCATTCTCACTTCCACTCACTTATACTCACTTTGACTCACTTAGTCTCACTCGATCTAAGTGACTCCCAGAGTCTCGCTCATTCTCACTCTGACACATTCAGTCCCACTCATTCTCATTCATTCTGATTCATTCAATCTCACTCTGTCTCACCCATTCTCATTGTCTTACTCCAACTCACAAAGTCTCACTGTCTCACTCAGTCTCTGATACTCAGTCTCACTCATTCTCTGTCAGTCTCACTTTGAACCACGCAGGTTCATGCAGTCTCACTGACTCCCACAGTCTCACTCATTCTCAGTCAGTCTCACTCAATCCTGGTCCCACTCATTTGCACTCATTCCCACTGAATCCATTGAATCAATCTCACTCTGACTCACCTAGTCTCACTCATTCTCACTCAGTCCCACTCATTCTAACTCATTCTGACTCGTTTAGTCTCCCTAAGTCCCGCTCATTCTCACTCACTGAGTCTCATTCTGACTCAAATACTCTCACTCATTCAGACTCAGTCTCACTCATTCTCATTTAGTCCCACTAATGCAAATGTATTCTGATTCACTCACTCTCAGTCTGATTAACTTTGGCTCAATCAGTCTCACCGATTCTAACTCTCACCCATCCTTTGACTCACTCAGGCTCTGACTCATTCAGTCTCACTCTGTTTCAGTCAGTAACACTCAGTTACACTCACTTTCATTCTTCTCCACTCACTCACTCTCATTCATACTCACACTTCCTATCACTCATTCCCACTCACTCCATCACTCAATTTCTCAATTTGACGCACGTTCACTCACACATAGATGTACAGAAATGCTCACACATACACATGATCTCTCCGAGAAACGTAACGAGTTGGGAAAGGATGGGGTGACAGGCTGATTGGTGTGTAGCCAAGGGCGCTGCTGGGCTTAATCCTGCAGAGTCCATGGCTACATTAGCAGTGAGGCTTCAGCACATCACAGATTGGGGGCACTGAGGCCAGGGCTGGGATTTCACCAGCCTGGAACAACCCCTCTGATGGCTGGTCCAGGCATCTACATGCATGTGTTAAACAGTTGCTTCTGACTTGAAAAGAACATCTAGTAATGACCTGAGGCACTGTAGCTATGCGAGAGGCAATAATTGTTTTTTTTTCTTAGTGACGAGCAGGTGTGCTGTCATTAGAGTTTGTCAGGTTATTGGTGAGTACTAGGCTGGAGTGATGGTTGTTCTTGCTACTGATAGGATGTACTAGTTTGAGTGGGTGGGAGAAACCGGTGGGGAGATTGATGAGTTTGAGATTAAAGGATTCAGAAATGATAAGAACGGAGGGTGGAAAATGGTGACCAGCAGGGAGCCTGTACAGGTAGGGGTTTTGAGAGCACTTTTGGAGCTGGTGATGAGACGTTCAAGATAGAAGTCAAACTGAATGTTCATGGGTGGTTAAGTGGTGGGGATAATTTTAGGTAGGTGTAGTTCATGTTTAGTTATGCTGGGTTAGCATATAAGGCTGTGGCCAAGGTTTTGTACATCGTAGTGCACACCAAGGCCAGACTGCCGTTCCGGGCAAAGGGCATTTCCCCGGGAAGCTGGAAGGGTGAGGATCGGTTTTGTTCCTGGGGGTCCGTTTTTCACTGGGGGCCAATTTACTGCTGAGTTGGTGGGGGGGGGCACGGTGTTTTGCAAATTGTTATGGGTTTGAAAGCACCCGCTGTAGAGTTTATATCCAGCAATTTTCAGGCAACAATAAAAATGTCAACATAACTCTGGCGATTAATGTTCCTGTTGCAGAAGGATCAGAGTTTTGTCTAGTGGCAGTTTTGAGTCATCTAAAGTAGCCCAGAGGGTTAACATGCCTGCTGCAAAGAACGAGTACTATGCAGATCACAGAAATGTATTTCATGTAGATAGATCAGTGGGCAGGTAGCAGTTGGGTGTGAGTCATTATACTCCAGATACCCACCCAAATTAGATTTTTAACCATACCTAGTGTCCCATGAATAAAGGTATTCCCCCGGGCACACTAAGGTATTTTTAAGTATATATCTGGATCCCCATCCCTTTGGTGTTGTCCAGCAAGATTTATGCAAGAACTCCCTCCTATTTAGTCAGTCTTCGAGGAAGTTGAGTCCGCCCTGGTGGCACTGTCCTACCAGGGTGGGGAGAGGATTCCTATGATGAAGCATGACACTATTAGTGTGTGAGGTTTCCTCTTCCATTAAGGATGACTTCTTGTAGTTAGGAATCTAAGTTCTGTGCTGTGTATTTACGTGTAAGAGCCAATAATTTTGGAGTATCTATTCACACTGCTTATCTTTTTCTGATACTTGTCACCGTACCTTTATGTTGTGTTGATAGCTCAGTGGGTTACTGCTTTTGTCACAGAGATTTTTTTGCTAGTTGCAATTCATAAGTTACAATTGTAATTAGGGCTCCCGGTTTTATGGTATTTATTTTTTTGACATTTCCGTCTGTATTTATCCATATTTATTTTTTGTCAACTTTATCTGTATTTATCCATATTTATTATGGGTTTTGTGAAAAAATAAAGCCAAAACTGATATATTTCCGCATTTATTTAACCAATAAATATGCAGTCATGCTTGAATGCCTGCCAGGTTTCAGTGATACGAACACCTGCAGAAGATAAATCAATGCACTTATATGAAAATATGCACATTTCAGCATCAGCCTTGTGCATATCTACTACTGTTTAGGCCTCTTTACTAAAATCCCTTTCTTTTTCAACCCCCTTACCTATCAATCCACACAGTTATTGGCTTGGCAGTCATGGCAGAATGTATATAGGATCACTCAAAAAGCACCCAATTTCCGTTTTTATACACATTTAAAAATAAATACAGACAAGAAAATAAATGGTTTTCTGTCTGTATTTATCTGTAAATATCAGTAAAAACGGAAAACAGGGAGCCTTAATTGTAATATAGCACAGAGAGCTATGAACTGCCATCTGAACTGCCATCAAAGAGCTGCATGCAATTTGCATGATACAGATTAGAAAATTATGTTTTCCCAGTCTTTTATCATGCTAATGTTGCTAAAAAGGGTTTGTTTGGTTAGAAATAAATTATTATTAGTAAAGCCAACCCTAACCACTGTGTTACGTTTTGAATCCTGAGTTTTTGCTTCTCCTGAACAAGCACTCTTAAAAAATGCCTACCAGTATCGATTACTTTTGAATCCTCTTATGTTACATTTTCTATACACTTATTTACACAGGTATGAGTCATTGTCTCTGTATGAGTGTGTGATGTAAACTGCTCATTTTTTACTGGTATGTGAGACGCTATAAAACAAATGAAACACATGTGAGAGAGGGGTGTTAAAAGTGTCTTCAGTCCATAAACCATGGCGACAGAAGCCGATATGGAAGATAAGTTGTTTATTAACATGAATAGCACAAGAGAGACATCTTAGCCATCCTGATGGGTCCAAACACCAGCTCATCTATTCAAAACATCACATTCCAATAGAACACCCCACCGGCCATACTTTAAAATGATTAACTCACATTCCATATGAGCTACGTCAGCCAATTCCAAACCCACGTTACCACAAGGGGCTATGGAGAGATGAGGGGCACAGTTGATAGTAAGGGAATCTGTGGAGGAGGTCCTTGGGAGGAGGCACCCAAACATATTGTTGCACGAGCGCCACCAGCGTTACAGCCAGCCCTGCCGCACCGCTTATTGGGGTGTAGGATGCGAACATCCCTCGAAATGGGCATTCATTGTATTCTCAGCTTGTCTGTGCTTAACCGTGAATGTAAACCATTAAATGTAATGGGGCAACCCTGTGTCCCTCAGAACCTGAGTATAGTTGATAGCTGCTACAGTGTGTTCTGTCAAACACACCAAATATTGTCACACTCCACGTTATATCAGTCTTGTGTTTATTGTCCTGTGATTTAACTGTGTTACAGCCATAAATACCATGATGCATTCAAATGATATATAAATAATACATATTAAGTATGTCCTTTGTTTGGTGTGCTTTGACTTATCCCTTTACTTTCATAACAATTGTGTGATTGTTTTTGACTTTTTGCAATTGAAACTAAGCAATTGATTGACCCGACGGAACACACTGTAGCAGCTATTAACAGTAAATGTATGCACTTATGTTTTATATTCATGTTCCCTGCTTGACATCTTATTTTTAGGTCTCGCCCTGAGCCAGCGCTTGCGCTGGTCTGGGCGAGACATTTAGTCAGTGGGCTTTCAGAAATGCGACCACAGCTTTTTGTGTGACATTCTGCACGCGATTACGCGCACAGGCACGAGCGCCATCGGGCTTTCCTCTCGCTCTCCCGCGCGCGCCTCGCTCTGCCTCTCTGTCTTGCTCGCCCCTCCCCCTCCCCCACCAGAGCTGCCATCTGGCTTTCTCTGCACGCCCCACTCGCGTGCTTGTTTTCTTTCACTTTCGCGGCCCCGCGGCCGCGTCACTTTTGCGGCCGCGTGGCCAATGCTTGTCACTATAAGTCATTGTGGTCCTCAACAGCCTCGGCTTCTACTGGCAAACTTGAAAGGAAAATGCATTTGCTCATTAATCTTTCTAGGCATATACATACTGCTTAGCATATCGGTATTAGTGCATTTAAGCTTCCAAATGAAACTTCATACTCAAATTCATTCCAACTTTTATAAAGCAACACATTCACTAAATTATTTCAATCTGTTCTTAAGAGAACTTTAATCACCACAAGAAAATGGGAATAACTTTTACCGACCAAGTACATCCTAACATTTTGTAGTCAATTAAATAATGTTTCCTTTGAGCAGTGATCTATATCTAGGGATCTTAAGCAACTTCTCAGTCCTTTCCACCAACAATCTAAGACGCTTCGGCTCTAATGTCAGATCTACTGTCAACAATCTGCACATCTGCACATTTTCAAGATTTAAATGTGTAGATATTGAGATGTCCTCATTTATTTCTTTAAATTGTAGAAACCTTGCTTGTGCTTCTCTCTCCATGTCTAAACCAATCCTTTTGAAAAATATTTTATTTAGTGGCTCTGATCTGTACGGTTGAGTATTGACACGATTTGAATAAAATTTGTCTAATCCGTGGAAGGGAATTAGTTCCTCCTTATTGGGAGCTCTCAAGTTTCCTTATTCTATGCAGGAGTAGCTCATCCTGTTAAAGTTTTTACTTTGCATTTCATCCTTTTAGTTTAGGTTGTCCCATTATAAGTAGAAAGAAGTGCCGGACAAACTAGCGACATGTAAGCACATGCACCCAGAAGCAGTCCTGATTTCACTAGTCTCCTAATCTGCACGTAAACCAGAGATTGACTACACATCAGCAAACAGTTGGCAGGTGACGGACACAGCTACACTTTCCTTGTATCCATTGTTCAAGTTGAGGAGGATGAGTATGCATGTGAGATTGGGAATACTTTAACACTAAAGCTTCACACAAGGTAATGAAAATACAACCAGTCCTAACAGCAACCTCCAACTAACTGCTAACCCCCATCTTCCCCAGCATTTCAAACCACACACTAGAATCCACTAATAACACAAACACACCCCTTCTTTTTTGTTCTCGATTACATCTTCATTCCATAATATCCACGATGAATAGTGCAAGGCTCTTTATTGGTGTTTTGTCATGCCGTAAGTGGTAGATATGTGTGTTGTGAAACGGGGTTTAAGGTGGTTCGCGCAGGGACTAAAGGAGTTCCTCTATTAGGAAGGTGTGGGCTTCTTAGAGGGTGATTGGACGTAAAATGGCTGCATGTGCGGGGCTCTTCCACTTTTTAGAGGAATAGTGTGTTTGGAGGTCCTTTAGTATAAGGAAAAATGTGTGTGCAAGTCTGAGCTGGAGATGTCTGGCCTTGTTTCTAGGGATCCTGCAGGGGGCTGAGTTGTGTGCGTAGGTATTTTTTTAGAAGCTCTGTCAAAGCTGATGAGGAAGATATACTCATAGTATTTTAATTCAAATTCCGTATGAAGGAAATATAAGAAGTAGTTTATGTGACGCACTGCAATGGTATTTAAATTGTGTGGTATACGTGAGAGATGTCTCAACATTTAATATACTACTTGGGTGTGTTTGAAAACGGATGGAAATGTGGATGGGCCTCAACGTTATTGAGAGGCACTAAAATACAGAGAGAAAACCCGAATGATCAAGTGTGAATCTTATGTGCATATTGGTTATGATCAGTAACTATCCGCGGTTACTTTTGTGTTCTGTTTAGATGGAATATTGATCCAAATTCGAGCTGGACTTTCCTTTTCTGCCATGGTCAATCCTAACTTGCTTATGGTCGGTTCTTATCTTAAGTGGAACAAACATGTCAAAATGATGGCGTAGAATGCATGCAGAAACAAGCATTGGCATAGCCAATAGGTCTCGCTTTTGGGACCTTATAAGTATTTAGTTATGCAGCACAATATCCTTGGTGCAACAACATCAACTGTTGCATGGGTAAACACTTATAAGGTCCCAAAAGCGAGACCTATTGGCTATGCTAGTGCTTGTTTGTGTTCTTTGTTAGAATGTCTGGGTATTACGTGATTTCCTGGTGCACTGTAAGGTCATAATCTACTATACTTTAAAAGCTAATACAGTTGAATATACGATGAACAACGTGTTGTAGAATGCACCATTTTTGCAATTTTTTCCCAAATTTTCTTGAAGGGGAAAACTTCTCCAAAGCCCCCTTGTGATCCGGCTCCCTCGCTGCGCTCGTTCACTCTGGGGAGGGGGGCTCGTCTGGGGGATGGTCTGACAGGTTTTGCCAGGTCTTCTTTGGGTTCTTTTCCGGCCCTGATGCGTATTTGGCTCAGTAAGGCTGCCATTTCCCAGTGTGTTCATAAACACCACTACACGTGAGCTGCAGTTTTGAACACACAGACCCGCTTTCACTCGAGCACGTTTGCCTCGTGCAATAGCAACTTTAGATAAAAGCTATTTTTGTTCCCAACTCAACACATAACAAGCAATAGTTTCCCCCTGTGACTCGTGCAATCTTTTCTCCAAGCACTACATTGCTGCACGGAATGAAACAAGAGAGTCTAGGGTGAAGTATGCTTTATTAAACCAATAAAACTGCGTGACGTCTTCGGCCCTGCAGGGACAGTCCAGGTAGAGACGGACGTGCTTTTTCCCGGCAGGGCGAGTGACGAGAAGGGGCCAGCGCTGAAGGGGCTGTTAAATCTTCGTGGCCTACCTGGCGCGAACTGTGAAAATATTTTATCTACGATAGTCTTAATTAAAGTAACAGAGATTTAAGAGCTGGCCTTTGTTATGTTGGCGGGCGCTTAGGCCCACATACTTGAATAAATGACCACGCAGACAGAGATAGGCATGGTGCAGAACTGGCCGCGAGCACGTGCACCCGGGCCCTTTTATTAGCAGGCTCACGTCACTCGTGGCGCCTGTGAGGATGCATGTGGGGTGCAAGTGTGCCCACTCCCATAGGGAGTGGCTTCTAACTCGGTGCCTGTCGAGACACTAGAACGTGTCTCGCAGGACACAACATTCCTCCCAAATTTTAATAAAACAAAAGTTCTGTAATTCAACCTGTAGGGATAAACAGTAATGAAATATACACCACCGGGTCCATCAGATTCTTGGGTCCGGCATCAGGAAGACGGCAGACACGGGCTAGTGACTTCGACGGTGGCAGGACACTCAGCAGGTATTCATCATTTAACCTGATTGGTTCAGGACATGAACTCTTGCTTGAAGATGTCATCTGCACACCAGGAATGTGCCGGTGTAAGTGTCCTTTAGTCTCACGTAGCTTCCGTCCGCCGACCAGGATGATGGTTTGTGGTGTTTGACAATAGTTCGTTAACTGGGTGCGTCACAATCATGGTGGGAGTCCATGGTGAAAGTACACTGGATTGTTTCTGGATCACCTGAAGTCTCTCTCAGGCCATCTTGCTGTGTCCGGTGACCTGTCGGTGGGGCAATGTCTCTTCCAGCTCTCCCGCCTGGGGAGGCCCTTCGTCGGGCTTGCCACGGGACTGCAGGTAGGCTGCGATTGGGGCTGCGTGTGCGCCGGCTGGGGGCAGCTGCAAACCGCCAAGGAGCCAGTAGCCAGTCTCTCGCACAAACCTCAAGGGTGTGTGGGTCTTGGTGAGGACATGCTCTCTCTGCCGCAGTTCAGGTTCACACCAGGTCAGCGGGTAGCCTCTGAGTCTTCTTGTTTGCGAGGTCGGCAACAGTGTAGGACTCCAACCATCGGTACTCGGGATGGTTTCGTGTGACGCACTTGATGAGGACTGGCATGGTGGCATGGCCAGTCGTGTGGTGAATCTGGACGATTGCTGGTGATGACTTGCCTTGATGATTGCAGGCTTTCAGTCTGGAGTCAGTCACCTGAGGCAGGGGTGTCCAGGTGCCTCCACGTTCTCTGGGAAGCACTTGCATTAGTGTACTTTGGCTTCTTGGGCTGTCGGGACTTTGATGACGGAGGGGTGATGAACACGGTGTGAAATGTGAGGCATGAGACTCGGTTCGCGCAGGCTGTGCGGCTTACCCTCGGCCTCCCGCTGTGCGGTTGCCAATTCCTTCTCGGGTTATCCCCCTCTTCCCTTGCTGTCGCTGTGTCAGGACTCACTCCTGTTGTAGCTTGGGCTTTCTTCATCGTCCGGCCCTGCCACTCACGACTTCCCCTTCTGACCTCCACTGGTTGTCCGATTCTTGGTGTGGACCCTCCGGTCACACTTCCACGTGTCTCGCTGAGTGCGGTGTCATGCACATGGCACTGATGACGTAGCTGCCATTGGGCCTGGACGACAGGTGGCGATGATTAACTAGGAGAGGAAGTTTCTGGATAGACTTCGTAGCCACGTGACGGCCTCTTCTGAATCTTTTCTTGCACCTCTGGCATTTGCGGTCAGGGGCAGGGATGCCGTTCGACTCCAACTGCCGACGCTCGGGCTGGACGGTCTCACTGTGAAGCGACGGGAGCAACGCAGTTTGCGCGTGCTGCGGCTTACGTGTGGTTCTCCCTTAGTGCTGTCGCCAGGGCCGTCGGTCCGCCTTGGTGGCTGTCTGGTGTCTTTGGAGGTGTTCTTGGCTTGTGTTGCTACGAGTCCTCGTGCCTCTCCTCTCTTTGTCTTTGACACACCTGCGTCTGTCCCGCTTCTTCTGGGTGACACGATTTCCACTCTTCTTCTTCGGGTGCCATGACATGCACCATGTTCTAACACGGCCAACGGGGCCGTTGAACTTCAATGGTCTCCGGACCACTCTGGCGAACCTTCAGTTGCTCTTCTCGGCTGCATGGTGAGCAGCCACCCATCTTGGGTGCTCCTTTTTCAGGCAGCTTCTTGACGCACCTACTCCGGGTGTTCCCTCTCCAGGGAATGGCTTCCACGGGCAGTGGTGAGCTGTGGTGGTTGCTGGCCACTTGTGGTGTACGACTCTCCTCTCGTCAGCCGTGGGTCACTGACAACTCCTGCTTGCGGCAGTGTGAGGGAGGACACTGTGCTGCGTTTTGGCCCCTTCCGGGCTCCATTGCTGTTGCTTCTGCGGAGATGTATGGGATCTCCCTGCTGATTCCAGCAGTGCTTCTTTCCTTTGGAGAGGTCTCTTGTCCTCCTGGGTATTTGTGCTTCTGGTGGTCTGTGCAACCACTTCTTCGTCTTCCCTCTGGTTGCATCGCTTCGGCGCGCTTCTGACTGCGCCCTTCGTTTGCCTCAATGGACGCACATGCTGCGCATTCTCTTCAGTCCTTCGCTCCTGGAACTGTAGCAGCTGTTCCTGTGCTGCGGCGCACGTGCTTGGTGCTGTGTTCCTGAACTCCTGGCGCCTAGCTGCGCATTATCTCTTCATCCTTAAAGCTGTGTAGAGGCTTGGCATTACGCTGCGTCGCTTTGCGGGCACCTGGTGAACAACCAGGCTTGCTCCGTAACATTGTCTCTGGGAGGGTACTCTTGCCTGGCTCCCTGCATACTTGGTCTGTTTCCCCTCATGGATTCAGCAGACCGTTGCTTGGGCGTGTGCCCACCACTCTTCTCCACCTCCTAGACTTTCTTCTGCTGCTAGGAAACTGCTTGGAGTGCAGCAGGTATCTGGTGGAGATTGGTACCGCCTCTTGCATTCACCTCTGCATTGCGGTGCTGCTGGGTGCTGGTTGTGTTCTCTAACTTTTTTTTTTTTAAAACACTTGGATAACCCTCTTCCCTGGCCCTTATTGCAGGCTGCAGCAATTGGTTCCCTTTTCATGCATGCTTGTCCATATAATTCTTTTCCCTAGCCGCTGTAGCGTAAAACGGCCACTAGATGGCACTGCAGGGCAAACTATGACTGTCTGCGGTCGTTTACCTTCGTTCTGGAACCACGCTCGGTTCCGTGATGCTGCCGTTTGTCCTGTACTCGCAGGGTCGATGGGGCAAAGGAATGGAGGGCAGGCAACTCGTGGTGGGTGCTGCCTTCTTCCCAACTTGATGCCCACTGAGCTGCAGACGCTTCTGTTTCTTCCTGGGCCTCTGTTCACTGCACCAGCTGTCCTCGTGGCTCCACAGCAACTCTGCATACCATGGTAAGTTTGTTCTTTTATTGGGGTGTGTACGCCGCATGGCGGTTGCTACTCGCCTCTTGCCTCCTGACATGACCACCGCATGCCTCTCTGAACTGGGGGACGCTGATTGGAGCTTGCAGTGTCTGGCATTGCCGATCCCCGCTCCTCGGACTTACAGGGTTGTTGCACTTGTCTGTGTCCCTGCGGCCTTTCGGAGCAGTCTCCACTCTTCCTTCGGTAGGTGGGACACCTTTCTCACTGACTTGCGGCCCCCACTCCGCGGCAGGCACTCTCACTGCACGGGCTGTGCAGGGGGCTGGAGCGGCTGCCTGGACATCTCCAGTGCCTCGCTTTGGCGGTTGCAGTCTCCCCGCTTTGGGCTCACCTTCTTCTCTGACTGCGCAGGCCCTTCGGATGCGGGGTAGGCTCCCGCTGACCACATATCATTTTGGTCACTCTTCTTCTCGCCACAGCCCCTCGGCACCTCTAACCTTCAACGGGCTCACCTCTGCCGATCAGGCCTCTGTCTCCTCGAGGCAGTCTGCGGCGACGGCCGGCACCGTGGCAGTCCGGCCTCGCTCGCCTCTAGTCTCGGCCGCCACGGGGGGCTCACTCCCTACCGGATGGGACCGCAGCAGACTCGTCAGCGCGGGGTGGTCTCCCGCTCAGCTCTTTCATCCCCAGGGCTCTTCGACGCCCCGTGGGCTATCGGGCACGTCGGGCGCCTCCTCCCAGGGGGTACAGGCACACCAGGTGCGGGGTGGGCTCCCGATCACCTTCTTCACTGTGTTCAGGCCCGGGGCCCCCGCGGGCCGTTAGGCGGGCGGTGCGCCTACTCGCAGGGGTGCCCTCAACACAGGCAGCTCTCTCCCCCATTCACCAATCTTTCGGGCTGCTGCACGCACGGGCACAGCCACTCTCGTCGCCAATGTTATGTTGGCGGGCGCTTAAGCCCACATACTTGAATAAATGACCACGCAGACAGAGATAGGCATGGTGCAGAACTGGCCGCGAGCACGTGCACCCGGGCCCTTTTATTAGCAGGCTCACGTCACTCGTGACGCCTGTGAGGGATGCATGTGGGGTGCAAGTGTGCCCACTCCCATAGGGGAGTGGCTTCTAACTCTGTGCCTGTCGAGACACTAGAACGTGTCTCGCAGGACACAACAGCCTTGTTTGATGATAGATATGAAATCCCAACGGACGAAACGTTCCAATGATTAACCGGTAAGGCCGAGATGTCGTTGTAGGTAAAGCGACCCCGGGGTAAACAATGACTGGATTCATAGCTGCGATGACGCAGCAACCGCACACCTGGGACCCTGAACTCTGCGTCAACCTCATGTTTTACGTGGCCCTGGTGATCCGCGATGAGGAGATATGCCTTACAATTAAATTACACAGGTCTACTGCAGGGCTTTAAGTGGGCCGGGTCCCTCCTGGTCTGAGACCCAGCAGGAGCTGAAAGCTGCTGATGGAACGAGTACCCATCGGGTTCTATATTTATTTTATTAAATTTACAATTAAAAACATTAATCGATTTCTGAACTATGACTGTACAAACCGTTAAGACAACCATGTGAACGAGTTAGCTCCTGTTTACAATTTCTCATATTTAACTTAATTTACTTTCCTTCGAGTATTTGCTTTTTTCCAGGATCTTGTTTTCTCTAGGTTCTTTTTCACGCAGCACATTACTCTTTATTAACACAAGTGGGTCACCTGTAGGTGTCGGTTGTGGGTGTTTACGTTTGAGAGCTCTGCAGTTGAGGCTAAAGCCAGCGTGCATTTCTCATAGTGCCACCCAGTCCCTGGTCTCTCTGCAGATTGCATATAGTAGTGGTCACGAATGCCAGTTGACAACACACCCACTAAGCAATGCATTTTCATTTACTTTCGCACTGTAAATATTTTGAGATCTGTGTACCTCCTTCACTCACTTTTGCCTCTAACCACAATTACAAGTGTGTGTGTGTATAATGGATGATGAAGGGAAGAAGATGCAAGAAGGTGCATGCAGGAGAAAGTGAAAAGAGGCTGCAGAAGAAGGAAGGGATGAGGTTTGAAATATGCAGATGGAGGATTTTAGAGAGATGTGAGGAGAAAAAAGGGCGTGTCTCACAGAAAGGCTACACAGGAAAGTGGTGCGAAGGGCAGGATAAGAGTGATTGTGACATTCCAAAGACCACTGCCTTTTCCACAGACTCTGTAATGTGTAATTCACAGTCTTATATTTTCAGAATTGAAAAAGTTTCAAAAACAATCACTGTTGGTACTCATTAATCTGATAGTGGTAACAAGCATTGGCAAAACCAAAGGTCTGGCTTATTATTATGTCTGTTATTGTGTAAGATGTCTGGATCAGTCAGGAAGGAGCAGATCAATCGGCATGCATGTCCTTGAATTCCAATGTCATGTAAGTGTTGCATGAGGATGGGGTGGGAGACTGTCAAATGCTGCAGAGAGGTTCAGGAGGATGAGGGCCGTTGTGTCTCCTCTGGTTCACTGACAGAATATCGATGTAAAAAATATGGAAGTAAAAAATATCGATGAAAAAATATAGAATGCAAAAATATCGACTCATACTTAAACAGGTAAGTACAAAAGTATCGGACAAAAAAATCGATGTGAAAATTATAGTTGTAAAAAATATCGATTTTTATATATATATAAAATTAAATATTAAATATGTTACATAATAAAATTAATATAAAAAAATTAAGTAGATTTAATATAATTTTCAAAAAATATAACAAATAAACTTCATTAAAAAAAAGTTAAACACACATACATAATAATTAATATATATATTTACTTTAAAACAATTAATAAACTATTAATTTTAATTTATTTAATAATTTTAAAATTATATAAAAATTTACAAATAATATATATATATATATATATATATATGTACCAATAATAACATTTCATTAAAAAAACCATTCTATTATAAACTAAAACATTAAACTATTTAAAAATCTTCAAACTTAAATTTCCCACTCCAGTCAGTGCAACAGTAGGGAAAGTGTTGGATAGCAGAGGGATAAAAATTACTATTCCCACTCCAGCGAGTGCAGCAGTAAGGAAAGTGTTGGATAGCGGAGGGGTAAAAATTACTATTTCCACTCCAGTGAGTGCAACAGTAGGGAAAGTGCTGGATAGCGTAGGGGTAAAAATTACTATTCCCACTCCAGTGAGTGTAACAGTAGGGAAAGTGTTGGATAGCGGAGGGGTAAAAATTACTATTCCCACTTCAGTGAGTGTAACAGTAAGGAAAGCGTTGGATAGCGTAGGGGTAAAAATTACTATTCCCACTCCAGTAAGTGCAACAGTAGGGAAAGTGTTGGATAGCGAAAGGTTAAAAATGACTATTCCCACTCCAGTAAGTGCAACAGTAGGGAAAGTGTTGGATAGCGAAAGGTTAAAAATGACTATTCCCACTCCAGTGAGTGCAACAGTAGGGAAAGTGTTGGATAGTGGTGGGATTAAATTTATTATTCCCACTTCAATCAGTGCAACAGTAAGGAAAGTGTTGGATAGCGGAGGGGTAAAAATTACTATTTCCACACCAGTCAGTGCAACAGTAGGGAAATTGTTGGATAGCGGAGGAGTAAAATTACTATTTCCACTCCAATAATTGTAACAGTAGGGAAAGTGTTGGATAGCGGAGGGGTAAAAATTACCATTCCCACTGCAATGAGTGCAACAGTAGGGAAAGCGTTGGATAGCGGAGGGGTAAAAATTACTATTCCCACTGCAATGAGTGCAACAGTAGGGAAAGTGTTGGATAGAAGAGGGGTAAAAATTACTATTCCCACTCCAGTGAGTGCAACTGTAGGGAAAGTGTAGGATTGCGGACGGGAAACAATTAATATTCTCACTCCAGTCAGTTCAAAATTAAAAACAAACAAAATATTAACAACAAAAATATTTAAAAAAACAAAAATTAAAAAATATATAAATATGTTAAAAATTAAAATACAAATATATTTAATATTAAAAGATTATAAAAAAACATATTATAATGTTAAATACACTTTACACCTATATTCCCACAACCCACAGCTAAAAGTATGTAAAAAAATTAATTACACAATTAAAACTTATTTTCAATTAAAAAACTAATAGTATTTAACAACTAATTATAAAGTAAATAAAATTAATTTACTCCCCACACTGTACCCCTATAACAGTAACACCAACAAAAATATCAACAAATACCCTAATTAAATATAAATTAATTAATATTAATGATCAACTAATTATTAATTAATTAAACATAAATGACTTCCACCCTTTACCCCTATAAACCCCACAACCCACACCTAAAATTAATTACACAATTTCCATATTTAATTTTCAATTAATTAATTAATATTAATTAACTAATTATTAATTAACTAAACATAACTTACTTCCCATCCTTTTCCCCTATAAACCCCACAACCCGCACCTAAAATGAATTACATAATTTCCATAATTAATTTACAATAAATTATTTAATATAAATTAACAACTTAATTATTAATTAATTAAACATAAATTACTTCTCACCCGTTACCCCTATAAACCCCACAAGGCGCACCTAAAATTAATTACACAATTTCCATAATTAATTTCCAAGCAATTAATTAATATAAATTAACAACTAATTATTAATTAATCAAAAATTACTTCCCACCCTTTAACCCTATCAACCCCACAACCCGCACCTAAAACAAATTACACA
This sequence comes from Calotriton arnoldi, assembly GCA_963921515.1. Classification (NCBI taxonomy): domain Eukaryota; kingdom Metazoa; phylum Chordata; class Amphibia; order Caudata; family Salamandridae; genus Calotriton; species Calotriton arnoldi. Next base: position 1,960,006 of record CAWUFW010000240.1, read on the forward strand.
ATTACCATAATTAATTACCAATTAATTAATTAACATTAATTAACTAATAATTAATTACAAATAGATTACTTCCCACCCTTTACCCCTATAAATCCCACAACCCGCACCTAAAACAAATTACACAATTACCATAATTAATTACCAATTAATTAATTAATGTTAATTAACAACCAATTAATAATTAATTACAAATAAATTACTTCCCACAATTAACACTATAAAATCTCAATTAAATAAATATTAATAAATAAAAAATAATCATTCTTTTATTATAATTAAATTACTTCCCACCCTATTCCCCTATAAACCCACAACCCGCTACGGAACTCAAAAACGCAAAATTTACATAAAATAAAATTGATAACTACTAAAAATTTAACACATATATTAAAAAACATAAACAATATTTATACAAAAAACATACATCACATACATTTAAAATATAAACTAAAATACATACAACTAATTAAAAAATCCATATTTTAAACAACTATATTTTTGCAAACGATATTTCTTACCTTAAATTCCATATTCTTGACCACGATATTCTTGCTGTCGATATTTCTGTGTCACGATGTTTCCAACTCAATATTTGTGTAATTCGACGTTTCCAACTCGATATTCTGTCTGAATACCGTCTCCTCTGTCCAGAGTCACGCGAATGTCATCGCCATGGCGGCGATGAAGGCAATTTTCGTACTGTGTTTGGGTCTGAAACCAGACTGAGTGGTGTCGAGTAGATCGGGTGTGGTTGTTCAGCTATTCTTTGAGGTGTCTGTTGATGATTTTCCCTAAGACATTGGCCAGGAATGCTAGCAGGGAGATAGATCTGTAGTTGGCGAGCGTTGAAGGGTCCTCAGAAGGTTTCTTTAGCAATAGGAGGACAGTTGCGTGTTTCCAAGCATCTGGATAGGTCGCGGAAGAGGTGGAGGTATTCATAATGGGTGTGAGCATGACCTTGATGGATTTCAATAGTCTGAACTATGCGTGGTGGGGGCAGAGGTCCGATGGGGCCCATGAGTGGATGAAATTCATGGTGAGGCAGTTTCTTCTGGAGTGAATACGGGCCATGTGGTTAGCATTGGTTCTTTGGATAAGATCGGGAGTCGTTTGGCAAGGTCTGTTGGGTCTAGTTGTGGGCTGAAGTTGCTGTAAATGCCGGAGATTTTGTGGCTGAAGAATTGAGAGAGAATGTTGTATTTTGACTAGAGAGTAAGTAAAGAATACATACTGACATTTTTCATCAAGAAAGACATTTTGGGAAGTACTCTGCTCTTTTCCATTAGTGTCGGTTAAAGTTATCAGTTGGCTTTAAAATATATTCTTTTGGCAACACAAGCATATTATGGTGAATGTCTACTCACACAAGAGACATTATGCAGAATGCTGAGTTAGCCATGCAGACAAGACGTAACAAAAAGAGCCTTTTATAAATAATCTCATTTGCTTTCACACAAATACGACATGATGCGGATTTCTGTGAGAGTCTCGTTGGAAAAGTGTAAGATAAAAAATGTGTGTAAAAAAGTTTTCCTGTTGAATGTTTCCTCATATGGAGTGCTGCTGTAGGGATGTTATGGAAACAGATTTCTTTTATAATACCAAAAAATAAAAATGTGATGTTGCATATGGTTTTTCACCTGCATTGAGGTGAAAGCCCAAGGAAAATTCCCTACGTTGTGCCTAGGTCTTTAGGAGTGTCTTTTAAGGGGTGCACTGGCCCTCATCCACCGTGGTGGCATGCCTTATCATCGAACCATGCTCCGTGCTGGGTGGGCGGTGCAATACCAAGAAGGCCCCTCACAAGGGGACTCTGGTGAAGATCTTGTCTCATCCTTACCCAAGTATAATAGGGGTAAAGAAGTGAATAGAGGGTAGTGGGTGTGGTGATTATAAAGTTGCCTACATATGATCTTGAAAGAATAATTTTGAGTTGTGGGTTTTATCTGTGGCAAGATTAAAAACTTGTATTAACCAATAAAACATAAGTTATTCGTTGGTCCAATTAGTGGTCAACATGTTTCACTCCTCTATGCCCAATTGGATCAATGTAATTTCTTCATGACCTATAGACTGAACCCTACTCTACTAATATCTAGACATTATCTGGTGTAGTTTAGGTATATCTATTGAATGATATTATCCTCCCCTACATGTTAAGGAAATATCTGTTTTGTCCCTGAATAAGGAAACTCGCATGTGAAAAACAAGGAAGACCTAGAGGACAAAGAAACATATATATGTACAGAAGTAAACATACATAGAAAGGCATTGCCATATGACTATTTTAGGCAAATCCAATATTCCATGTACCCGATATATGAGCATGTGAGCACACTGAAGCATAAAGCATGCACAAGAGTGAGCACAGCAAACAGTGAGTGATCAGCGGGCTAGTACTACTTCTCATTGATACTCTTCTTGTGCACAATCTTGGGATGGTGAGTGATGTGTTCTCTTGTATTGGATGTTTGGTTCTTTTTAGTTTTAAAGTGTTGTTTGGTCATATTTATTTCATGTCGGAATCACTATTCTTTGGGTAAAAACCGATAACGGTATATAGCAACTTAGCTAAGCTGTGAAGGGTTTTCCGTATATCAGGGAAATGGCGCTCAGACTCGTACGCGTTAATGTTAAACTCACTGTTGTATGTGTACGGTGCTAACAAGTTGGGGAAATAACCCAATAAACCCCGTAAATCGTGTGAGTCAACAACCCACACTGGTAATATGAACAATGTCCTGTGCACACGTAGTTGGGATAACAGATCAAAGCAAAGTCTCAAAAGTAGCCCAATTCAAGATCAACATCAGTTGTGTGAGTCATAATTATTTAATGATGAAATAAAGCACAAAAAGAACCAGCCGACACGTGTTTCGTCACATTGGGTGGTAATCCCGTGACTCTTCAGGGCTGGGGAAGATACAAGGTATATCAAATAATGAGGAACACTCATACACACAATGTGTATCTGCGTAACTAGTGACAGCGACACGCACTATCACCAGAAACAATTGTGGAGGAAACCCCAGGGGAGATAATGAAGTGAATCAAGGTACAAAAAACAACAACAACAACACAGCAGAGGAGAAGCCTAAAAAAACAAACAAAGAAACGTGGCTGAATGACAACAGATTGTGGCTATGTAACTGGACACAGTAATAAGGGTCGTTGAGGGTGCCAGCAGTGAAGAAAGGAGACCGGTATAAGGACACATGATGATGCTGCAGGGACTGGTCAGAGGTGACCAAACAAGGTGAAACAAGCATCCTGGAAAAGTAGTGCGAAGGCAAAGAGAACCATCATGTGTTGCTGACCATGTGCAAAAGAGGGACATGGAGTAGAACACAGAACCGTGTCAGTACGCAGATGAATCATAACACGGGGACGGTGTTTAGACGAAGTCAGGGAAGTGACCAAATTCGCAATCACGTGGAAATAGTGGTACATAGAAGATAATAATTGAATGAATCAAATACATGCTACAACGAAATCACAGTGAGAAAAAGCGCATGAGTAAAAAATTGAATATTCATACACCGTATCGTAATGCACAATCTGCTGGAAAGAAATGAGTAAACAGTGAATGTGACCAATGGAGGATACTGAGTTGGACGATAGTAACAAAGTACGTGAGTACGGTTAACAACAAAAGGAGTGGGTGAAAAAAAGAGATGGGAGTCGAAAAGAAGTGGTGAGGCAAAGGGAAGAAAACCAAGCCGAACAAGACAAAAGGGAAAGGTAATAACCGAGAGTTGATACAAGTGAGGAGAAATGAGAAGGCATGGGGAGGGAGGAAGTGTGAACTCGACAGTGAGGGTATCTATGTGGGTGACCCAAGCGAGGTACACTCTGTAAAACAACCGACCAACGAAGTGAGGGGAAAAGTGAGATAGGTGAGCAGAGCGAGTGAGGTACCGACCGGACAATAGGTGACAGACGGAAAAGGGAAGAGGGGAGCTTACCCGGAGGGTAGTGAAGAACTGGGCGCAAAGATAGGGACGTCTGGAGGGAGAGACCACGGGGTCTGGGAAACAGTTCAAATCCGTGTGGCACGGGAGGGTAGTCCCTGTAATGCCAGGGGGGGCAGGGCCCAAAAGGACACACTGGAAAAGAATAGAAACGGGGTGAGCCAGGGAACAGTGGCGTGGAGAGGCAAGAAGCGGAAGCGGCGGGAACTCACCTTGAGTGAAGCTGCGTGTGTGCGGCAAGGGGAAGGAGAAATAAGGCGGATGAGCCCGGGACCTGCATGAAAACTGGGGAGGAAGGTACACGAGGATTAGAGCAGGAGGACCGGGGAAGAACGTGAACCAAGCAAGGGCCCAAGCCCAGGTACTTACTCAGAGGGAAATTGACGTCCGTCTCTCCAATGACTGCCGGATACGGAAGTCACGGTGAGAGTGGGAGGAGGGAATAAGAGGAGGCGAGTGCAGGGGCGTGGTCCCAGCACAGGGGTGTGGTCAGATCAGTTGATGATGGATCCAGAGGGTGAAACCAAGGGGGGGAAAAAGAGAAAGGGTGAAGAAGTGAACAGACTACGAGTGTGGACACAAAGAAAGGACAGGGAATAAATTCAGGAGCAGAGTGAACGGAAACAAGAATGGCAGAGAAAAATAGGGGGGGCCAGTAAGACCGAAGGCCAGCTCCAAAATGAGTGACATGATTAAACTCATAATGAAATGCATGAGTACAACGAAAGAACAGTATGGCACCAAGTAAGACGCTTGAAGTGAAAGCAATGAGCACTACATAAAAACAATACGCACAGAGTAAATCAAAAAAGTAAATATTGAAAAAAATATATTATTTGCTGGAGAAAACCTACAGTGTCACATGGCAAATGATAATGACAACATAACACACAACATACGAAAAACATAGAATGCGGGCTTAAACAAAGTAGAAGGGAGAAATATTAGCAAGGTAGAGATAGCACAAACGGAGGACAGCTGAACAGTTGGTGGAATGATATTGAGAAAAACCGAAATAAACATGAGCAGCAGGGGGACTGCATGGAACAGAGGGAGAAGCCAGAAATAGATATAATAAACTCTATATAAACAAAAGGGCAACAAATTCTAAAAGAATCTAGCACAATGGCTAGGGAACACCACAAAATCTCAAGTCAACAGAACTTGACATCGCACAGATGTCAAACTTAATAATCATTAATACATAGGAATGATACATGCATGACACAGAAGACACAGGAAGAGCACCATCCTCGATCAGTCGCCCAGAAAGTAGTGCAGTTCATGATCAGTGTTGAGTCCGTGTGTCACAGAATGAAGGCGCATGATCCATGACGCTTCTTGGTGCCTGAGTTGAAGTTCTCTGTTACCCCCTCTAGGGTTAGCAGTGGCAACATCACAACCAAAGAAGGAAAATCGCTTGTTGATGCTTTGGGTTGAACAGGTAGCCGCATGCACGGCCATCGGGTATCTGATATCCTGGTTTTGTAGGGCTCTGATGTGTTCGCTGATGCGTTCTTTGAGGGGTCTGATCGTGCTGCCAACGTACCAGCGCTTGCATGTGCATTCAAGTATGTAAACCACAAACTTAGTGTGGCAATTGATGTTGTGCTTGATCCAGTACATCCTCTTGTCATGTGCCTTGAAAGTTCTGACTCCATGTTGGGCTAGTCTGCATACTCCACAATTACCACATTTGTAGAAACCCAGAGTGTGTGTGCCTAACCAGGTAGGCCTGGCGACATGTCTAGGAACACTATGGCTTAACCTGGATCTGAGCGTTCTACCGCGCCTGTATGTCACTAGTGGTCTGGCCGTGATGATATTCTTCAGGGAGGTGTCTGCCAGGAGAGTGCCCCAGTGTCTATTGAGGCTTTTCTTTATAACTAGACCCATGTTGCTGTAGTCTGTCACCAATCTGACTGGTTGATCGCGTGTTCCAAATGTGTTCTTAGCCCGAAGGGTGTCTTGTCTATCTAGCTGATTGACCCTGGTTTCAGCCTTGGATATCATGTGGTGATGGTAGCCTCTGTCCCTGAATCTCTGTTTCATGTTCTTGATACACTGTTGAAACTCGGGTTCTTCGCTACAATTCCGTCTGGCCCTAACAAATTCACCATAGGGGATGGCCTGAATCTGATGTGCCGGGTGGGAACTTTCCGCATGGAGAATGGCATTACAAGATGTTTCCTTTCTATAGAGGCGACTGTGTAGGGTGTCGGCCTTAATGTAGAGTTCCACATCTAGAAATGTAATGTTGGTGAAGCTGCTGTGGCTGGTGAATCTCATGTTCATGTTGTTGGAATTGAGATGCCGACAGAACTCGTCGAGTAGTGACTGGGAACCTGACCATAGTAACAGACAATCATCAATGTATCGTCCCCAGTAGATTATAGAGTTAACCCATGGGGCCCCTCTGGAGCTCCATATCCATTCTGATTCCAGCACACCCATGTAAAGATTGGCAAACGATGGTGAGAAATTGGAACCCATGGCAACGCCCTTGGATTGTTTGTACCAGATGTTGTCGTACATGAAATAGTTATCATTGAGGATGATGTTCATCATGGTGGTCAGCATCTGGGAATGTTGCCAGAGGGAGGCCGGCCTATTGTGTAATAGTTTAGTGATAACATCCAGTCCTAAGATGGGTTCGATGGAGGTGTAGAGGGAAACTACATCCAAGGTGGCCAGAATCATATCTGGTTGCCACTGGAGATCAGATAAGATGCTCAAGATGTGTTTGGTGTCCTGAATATGGGATGGGAGATTCTTAACCATGGGACTGAGAAATAAATCTACATATTGGGCGATTCTTTCAGTCGGTCCCCCAATACCGGACACAATGGGTCTACCAGGGGAAAAGGGGCTAGCTTGTGAATTTTGGGCAAGGTGTACAGCCAAGGATAAGCCGGTCTGTGTACTTTGAGAAATAGAAATTCTTGATCATCTATGAGCCCGGCTGAATGCCATGCAGCTAAGTGGCCGTTGATTTTGTCAGAGAGAGTCCCAGTAGGATTGAACGTGAGACGTTGATAGCATGAGATGTCTTGCAATTGGGTAAGAATTTCATTGTGGTAGTCAGTTTTGTTCATGACAACCACGTTGCCGCCCTTATCGGCTTCCTTGATAATGATATCTGTGTTAATGGTAAGGGCTTTGAGGGCCACACGTTCATCTCTCCTCAAATTATCCTTGATCTTGTGTTTGGACCTCATGACTTTCTGTTCATATTTGTCTATGTCTGCTAGGACAAGATTATGAAAGGTATCAATGGGGTTGCCTCCTGGTAGCAAGGGCGTCCATTTGGATTTGGGTTTGAGCCCACTACTCTGGGTGAGATCAGTCTCTATATCAAGTGCGTGTAACAGACTGTCCATGTTGATGGGTGGTTCATCTGTATCAGTGAGGGACAAAAGTAAGTGTGTATCCTGAATATCCTTGATGCTTTGTACTCCTGCAGGGTTATCAATACAAATATTTCTGACACTCATGGTCGTAGGTGGCAAACCGCTGAAATGTTTTTTAACTTTAAGACCCCTCATGAATCTAAAGAGGTCGATTTTATGTCTGCAAGTATCCCCTTGTTCATGTGGGTTGAAACTTAAACCTTTACTGAGTAAAGAGATCATACTAGTATCGAGTATATGGGAGGATAAGTTAACCACCTGTATGCCCTGCTCTAACGTACCTCTTTGTCCCTCTCGTTCCCTGATCTCAATCTCTTTTTGTAATCTTCTGTTGGCTCCCCTCTTGCCCCTCCGGGTTTTCTGTCTAATGTACCTTTTCTCTGTTGCGTTCTGTTCTCCCTTCTTATGGTTTGGACCTCCTTTAAAAAAGACAACTTGGTGGAGTCAAGTCTGTTCAATTGATTCTCTGTTTCACTGTCACTGCTATGCAGCGTGTTGAGTGAGGTGGAGCTCGATGAGGCAGAGAGAGTATCTGTTTTGGTAGATGGATCGCTCCGAGGAGCGTTGCGTACCACCTGGTCGTATTTTCTAGCAAATGTAAAAACACGTCCTTCCCTATAGTCAGCCTCGTCTCTCCTTAACTGTCGTGTCTTCCTTTCTTTTATTTTGTTCTGGTGTTTCGTCAGTATGTCATTAAGAATGACATAATTCTTTTCTGTGGCCTCTGCTAAATTGAGATCCGCTATCTCTTTTTCCAGATTGGTAATCTCAATTTGAAGTCTGGCTACTTTGCGTTCCGCATTTTCTATAAGAATATCAATAAGTGTGTTGGAATTCAATGTCAAAGTTTCTTCCCATGTACATAACAAATCATCATCTAAATCATCAAAGGTTGGAAAAATTTGTGAACGGAGTCCCCTCGGGACTCTGTTAAGTCTGAGGTACTGTTTGAGAGTGGCACTATCCCACCACCTAGAGTTCTCAGTTTTCTTCAATCTCTCTAATCTCAGGAATTTCTCCCTGAGACCTTCATTGCGTGAGGGGTTTCCACTTGTAACTGTAGTGTTAGTCGGGGTGCCCTTAACTAGATTCTCGAATAATTCTGATGCGATCTTTTCTCTATCCATAATATGAGGTAGTACTGTGTAAACTGTTGATAAACCACGCTGCGGCTGCCTGCCCTGAAACCAAAGGAGCTAAGCTGTGAAGGGTTTTCCGTATATCAGGGAAATGGCGCTCAGACTTTCCCTACGTTGTGCCTAGGTCTTTAGGAGCGTCTTTTAAGGGGTGCACTGGCCCTCATCCACCGTGGTGGCATGCCTTATCATCGAACCATGCTCCGTGCTGGGTGGGCGGTGCAATACCAAGAAGGCCCCTCACAAGGGGACTCTGGTGAAGATCTTGTCTCATCCTTACCCAAGTATAATAGGGGTAAAGAAGTGAATAGAGGGTAGTGGGTGTGGTGATTATAAAGTTGCCTACATATGATCTTGAAAGAATAATTTTGAGTTGTGGATTTTATCTGTGGCAAGATTAAAAACTTGTATTAACCAATAAAACATAAGTTATTCGTTGGTCCAATTAGTAGTCAACATGTTTCACTCCTCTATGCCCAATTGGATCAATGTAATTTCTTCATGACCTATAGACTAAACCCTACTCTACTAATATCTAGACATTATCTGGTGTAGTTTAGGTATATCTATTGAATGATATTATCCTCCCCTACATGTTAAGGAAATATCTGTTTTGTCCCTGAATAAGGAAACTCGCATGTGAAAAACAAGGAAGACCTAGAGGACAAAGAAACATATATATGTACAGAAGTAAACATACATAGAAAGGCATTGCCATATGACTATTTTAGGCAAATCCAATATTCCATGTACCCGATATATGAGCATGTGAGCACACTGAAGCATAAAGCATGCACAAGAGTGAGCACAGCAAACAGTGAGTGATCAGCGGGCTAGTACTACTTCTCATTGATACTCTTCTTGTGCACAATCTTGGGATGGTGAGTGATGTGTTCTCTTGTATTGGATGTTTGGTTCTTTTTAGTTTTAAAGTGTTGTTTGGTCATATTTATTTCATGTCGGAATCACTATTCTTTGGGTAAAAACCGATAACGGTATATAGCAACTTGTTTATGGTTTTAAATGATAAGCACCGTCTATTTAAAGACAGTCACTTAAGTCATAGTGGGCAGTGACGTGTGAGATATTGTCTGAGGCAAGATATTGCTCTTACTGTGGTTTACACCATATTGAAATCATCTCCCTGAGTTAGAAATGCAGTGTCATTCCAATAGTTGGGACCTATTCTTAGAAGGTGCATCATTCTCTTTCATTGTTTATCTTGGGGGTCATCTTGAACTAGTAGGGAATTTAGCACACAACGTACCCAAGATTTACTGATTACAGGAGGTATATAATAATCTAGTGCTCTCATATCAGTCACGCTCTCACCATGAATGTGGTGACTATGATAGTCCACCCTAGAGGCCCCGAGGTGCACTTCTTACCCTTGACAGTCAGTCCACTACTATCCAAAATCCTCAACACTCTCTCCAATACCATGTCTTGCTCCCCCCAGTTCCACCCACATGCTAAGATGTTGCCCTGGAAGTAGGTCATGTTTTCTAGTCCATTAAAGAACTGATGCATAGCCCTCTGGAACATGGCCAATGCCAACGCTAAGGTAAAAGGCATGTGGCAAAACCGATAAGCCCTTTGCAGAGATATGACAGATGTTAAGGTTCTGGAATCCTTGTGCAGTACAATTTGATGACCTGCTGACAATAAATTGACTTTAGGAAACACTGTCACTCCCTTGCATGTCAACAACATTTCGCTAATTTTTGACAGGGGGTGTCGATCTACGCAGATGCTCTCATTGAGGTCAAGGAGATCCACACTCATGCACAGACTTCCATTGCTTTTTATTATTCTGTCCTTGCGTAATGTTTCCAACTCAGACCATCATTTACTTCTTACCATCTGAGCACTGGTCTAACTTGTGAACCTTTGTTACTGCATCCTTCTCAAAAATTATTTTAGGTATTAATGCCTGTAACCAACCTAACCAGTCACTAAAACATTCAGAAACTTCCTCAACCACAAAGAAAAGGGCATTGTTTTGCTGTATTTTATCCTATTCCACATAATCTCCCTCACCTGCACACAAAACCTGCTTGGTATGGTTAGAATTGAGAGTTATTCCCAACATCCTTTATTTAGACCAGCCCAGCAGGCATCGTCCACCCTTAGCCACACACACTCTGGCACAAATAGCCCTACATTTTAATTCTAATGTAGCATAACCTTGATGTTTTTCTTCTCTTATGTCATCGACTTTAACTCTGACACCTGTAATATTTGATTTCCATACATGTGTACCATGTCATCTCTGATGAGTGTGTACCTTACACCTGAGTCAACCATCATTCTTACACTTACACCACCTAGCAACACATCACAAAACAGAACATCATATTCTCCAGCCACACCACACACCAGTAACACAAACACCTCTTCATTCTTCTTTTCCTCTCCTTCTATGTTATTCTCTCCTCTAGACTCTCCCTGGTAAGCCACTCTGCCTCCCTTTTTCCTACACATCCTAGAATATTGCCTATCTGGTTGTTTTTCCTACAAGTCTGGAACATTGCAGGACAATTTTTATCAGATGTGAAATGTTCTTCATGCCAATATCTAAAACACACTTTTTCTTCAACCATACTAGGTCCTCTTCCTTCCCTTAGTTTTGATCCCCATCCTTGGAGACTGACAAGTTTTCCTTTCTACTCTTTTACCTCATTTACCACAATTAGCTGACCACTGACCACTCCTTTTGTTTAACGGCTTGTCCTCTGTTTGTAAGTGCTTTTTCTAAAGTCAAATTCTCTGACAAAAATGTTTTCTTGTAAATGTTTGTTATTAGATTACTGAACTAATTGGTCTTGCAGCATCTGGTCATGGAAATTCTCAGTGATCTGATGTAACTGTCAATCATTTTCCTAACATCTGTGCTCTTCCCGAGAATTTGAACTTAGCCTGGACTTAGCTTTTCTTTTGCTGTAAGTATTATGTAAATGTTTCATGGCAGTCTCATGCTTGTCACATTCATCATCATCATTTAACAGAGCTAGTGAAAGGTGTTGGAGGACCCTACTTCCACCAGACATATGAAACTTCTTAACCATGCCAAATTTCCATTTTCCAGTGAATATGTCTCCTCTGCATGTTTACACATTTGCTTTGAAGTCCTCCTTCCACTAAACTCAAACTTCCCATGGTTCCCAGGAGATTGTAAGAATGCCAGAGGTGCTGACATACCCTTTATTTTGTGCGTGGGTTCTATACTGGGTTTGCTGTGACATTCTCTTTCAATTCCCTATAGTTAGCTGGTAACTCATGCTCTTCAGCTGTGGCCTACCTCTCCACACTCCAGATGTCAGTGCCCCGTTCCTTACCACCAATCGGTCAGCACATTCTTGTTCTCTTGGCACAGCACCATTCCTAGACTGCCTACACTAGTTGGTCGCTTGACAATCCTTTGATGTGTTTCTCCAGTTGCCTGTCTCGCCAACAACGCTGCCCGTTGGTTACCAATAAAATAACAGTATTACGGGGTATCAAAATAACTGATTTCTTAATAAATCAGGCACTACAGGAGAGAAATCGCTAGCCATCTCAACTAACTCCGTCAATGACCACACCATTTTACAGTCCCAACCCTGCTGATTTCAAGAATGGAATCCAAACATAATAGACTATAATACCCCAAGAACCCTGGAAACAGAATACAATAGGATAAAACAAATTAAAACACAGAGATATCTAACACTATATGTAATCTCCAAACCCTGCTGACGCTTTACACTCTTACATTCTCAACTTTTCCTGCAAAAATCACCTTACCTTTACTTAGCTCACAGCTACAATCTCCATCACCATACCTTTCTATATTACCTCTCACCATTATCTTTTATCCATCACCCAACTATCATTTCGCATCAACATCACTCCACTATTGCTTTCACTCCTCAGATTTACCCCGCCACAGGCACCTACTCTTTGATACACCACAACCCCTTACTGTTCCATCTATGACCTTTCTTAAGCATCACAAAGCTACCTTGCACTGACTCTACTCCAAAGGGTCCACACTGCCACTGCCAGACTTTTCACTCTACTCATCACACTTCCCATACCCTTCCACCAAACACTTCAACTATGCTAGAACTAGTTTCATGCCAGAGCTTTCCCCCTCAACAAGAAAAAATTATGTTTTACATGTTGTAGGATTCACTGTAGTGTGATACACCCACATAATGTCCTCAACTGCCTTCTGCACTTCAGTCTAATATGGACCCTCATCAACATAACTACTGTCACCAGTCTGTTGGCCCACTCAACCAGTTCATAAGCTTGTGTAGTCCAAAATACTACCTTACTATGATTCATACCACAATCCTTCAAAAACAAATAAATTTCATACAAAGTTGACTGTGTACAATTTGCCTGACAAAGTAGTATAGTTGTTCCTCACTTGTGAACAAATTTCTCAAGACCTTTATGGTGCTGGACATAGTACCCTCCCTCATCAACATCACCCCCAACCACTTTGAGTGACAATTGATTACCACATTATCATAAAGTAGACTCTCAGGCAAACCCACCATAGAGCCAATAAAATCCAAACAAATTCTCCTCCAGGATCTTCTGAGTGCTTACGTCAATCACCTCCCACCTTTAATGTTTCTTGCCCTCTTTGTATCACTGCATCACTCTACCCACCAAAAAACTTGAGCATCCAGACATGGCCTCCAAAATATCTCCTTCATTCTCTTCTTAGTAAATGTGTTTCCTAAATTATCCTTATAGACCTGCCTTTTAAGATTACAATGTATCCCAAATGTAGGCAGAAATCTTTCACCCCTCAAAACCTCACATTCTTTATTTACAGACAATTCCTTACAAATTTAAATTAGAGCTGTACCATAACACTCATTCAGCTCTCCACAACGCTACTTCAATAAATTTCACAGATACTCTTACACAATATTCTAACCATCAGCTTGCTTCCTCTGTTCCTCACTGTCGGCCCCAACAGAACTTTCAAATGCATCTTGCAATTGCCCCCACACACTCCATTTCACTTATCTTGACACCATCCTCATGAGTGTCCTCCCAGTGGACTAGTAACATTGATATGCAGTCTGCCCATTTGTTTCACCACCTTGCTACTTGCTCCACAGAAGAATACATTCTTTAAATCTCATTGTAAATCTTGCCAGCCTCACGGAACCATTTACAGACTGCAATGCATTTAACAAAGGCTTATGATCAGTCAGCAGCACATAATTCAATCCTCAAAAATATTTTCTGAAATATTCCATTCAACATACATCTACCAATGCGTCCTATTCAATGACAGTATAATTGCTCTCTGCTGAAGTGAATGTACAGGAAGCAAAGGCAGTTGTTATTCCTAAACCATTATGTGTATGTGATAAAAGTTTCTAGCACCTTCGGCACTAGCATCTGTGATCAAGTATGCTCTCTTGCGGACATCAAACTGCATCTAGACGTCTTTGTACATTCTCCTCCTGCTCAAATTTAGCAGCAGTGCTCTTATTGACTCGATTGTATCTACTAAGGGGGAGATTTACAAAAAGGTTGTGCAACGCAGCACAGCCCCCCGTGAGGCTGCGCTGCATTGCGCGACAGGGAGGGAGCAGGAGAGCGTCATATCTTCAAAGATATGGCTATGTCCTCCCCTTTCCCTTGCGCCGGCGCTGATTACAGCTGCCGTGCGCCATGCACACACCTTAGCGCAGCAGCGCTTGGGTGTGTGCATAAGTCCAGCATAGGTTTCGTACAGGAAGGGTACCCTTCCTGTACAAAATACTATGCTCGACACAAGGGAAAGCTTTTCCCACTTTGTATGCCTGCTGCACAGTGCAGCACGCATGCAAAGTCGGAAAAGGAAGGAGAAATGAAAGCATTTCTCCTTCCTTGCGCCTAGTTGAAAAGGGCGCAGTTTTCTCACGCTAAACCCAATCTACTGTTTTTAGTAAATTGGGTTTAGCATGAGAAACCTTGGGTGGTTGCATGGGAACGCCCATGCACCACCCTTGGTATGCCCCCATGGCGCCAAGTAACGCGAAGCAGCGCAATGCACTGTTTCGCATTACTTTTACGCTATTTCCAGCGCTAAACAAGTTTAGTTTTGCATCACTTTTGTTACGCAAACACGGCGCAAAAGCTTAATAAATACCCCCTATGTTCCTTACAGACTTTACATGATACACCAGGAAGCCCATCAGCAACCTCAGTTACTCTTTGCTGCTTGGTCTAGGTGAAAGCCTTATCATCTTCAACAAGTCTGCCTTTGGTTCCACCACATCAGCTGAAAACATGTATCAAGATACTTAATTTCCTACTCAAGAAATCTGTATTTATCTTGACATACAGTGAATCAAGCCTTCTCCAGCTGGTCTAACCCTTGCTTGAGCACCTTGTTATGCTTGTTCATAGCCTCTGCAAAAAACAAGAGCGTCATCCTGAAAAAATTTCATGTGATTGTCCTTGAAAATTTTTTCACATCATGTGTTGAAAAAAACACTGACTAATATTTTCCTCAACCATAGTCTGATCTAGTATCCTTGGACTGATGATGATATGTAAGTCATACTGGTGGAGTCAAGAATCGGTGTACCACCCCTTGCAAAACTATCCTCAATTTCTCTACTTTTAAAACTAACAGTGGGCCATATGTATCCAACATTATCTATATACCCTCCTTCAAACCCTACAGAACTAATATACTTTTCCTGAAGTGAAGTATTAAGGTCACAATGCTGGAAACATTTAATTGGGAATGATAGTCTACATATACGCCAAATCCATTATCCGATCAACCTTTTTACGGTTTGTTAAGAATTGTGTTGTTGGCCTTCACCTCCTCTTATTTACCATACCGCACACTCAATACTCTTTCCAGCTCATCTACTCCTTCAGTCATTTCTGCCACTGTGTTCTTACTTCATTCTCTAAATCTGCTACCAAAATTATCTTTCTAGTCGCATTTCCTACAGTCCATAGCAAAATGACAGTCCCTATGATCTGAGATTCTTATCCATGGGAACTGTTGCCACCCCGTGACAATGCAACTTTGCTTTTCCCCACCATTCCCACTTTTCCTGCCTTACTGTGCCCACTTGTTTCTTTCTCACTCGCTGGAGGTTTCTTCTACACCACATTCACATCATTATTCTTCTATGATACAATTTTCTATATAATCACTACCATTAATCAACCCTTGTGGACACTCATTCACTCACTATTTTCAACACACTAAACTCATATATATGCAAAAATAGTCAAAAGTTTATTATATTGATTCCCAATATATGTACAAAAAATACTTAAAAGCAATTAAAAAGGATAAATGCTATACCAACAATGCACATATTCTCATGTTGCCACTTTCTTTTACATTACAATGCTGAATCAGTATGACTTGAGAGACATAAACCAGGTATGCTGCGTTGTAATAAGGACGTTGGTCTCTACAGAGTGCAGGTAAGCATGAAGAAAAGAACACAATTGCATCCAGTTATTTACAAATTCTGTCAAAATTAGCATAAAAAGATGTGCAGTAAAAAAGTTGTTGACGCGGCGTTTCGGTGGACGAAAATCAATATACCACCTTCTTCAGGACTCTTACTTATTGACAACAATTATCTAAAAAATATACATAAAACATAGTTACATATCACATGTATCTCAATGACATATTTACATATTCAGTCAATTACTTCACCATTCTCACAGGTGTACACTCACAGTCTGTCCATACCACTATGTTTAATTAATAAGCAATCCTCATTTAATTCCATCATGAAACTATTTCATTAAACACTATTATTAAAAAAAAAAAACAATTTTAAAAACGTTTTTTTAACTACAAGTCTTTTATTAGAAGAACTTATTTTCCACAAGGACAGAACTACAAAAATTCCAATTCTTTACATAAACGGGCATAGATTACCATTTCGTATAATTGTTCAGGTTCAGCATTATACACTTTTCATGCTCCTTAATATAGCCTTGTAGCCCGCTGCCGAGGGCTATACCAGTTGTTAAAGGCCCTGATCCCAAGTTATAGGCCCGAGCCGCAGGCGAGGGCCTATAACGAGGAAGAGGGCCTTTAACAACTGGTATAGCCTGAGGCAGAAGGGCTATAAGGCTATGAGAACATTCCACCCACTAAGGGTAGAATGTTCTAAATTAAAAATGGAGAAACAAAAAGACTAACATTAGAATGTTGGAGTGCTGGGCTTATAACCAGCCATTATAAGCCCAGAGCTACTCCATTGTCTTCAATGGAGCTCCCAACATTCCAATGTTCTAATAGTTGTTAAATCTATAAAGCAAAACCACATCTTAGTATTCTGTATTTTATATATAATATGTAAACTCCCATAATTTCTTGCATGGATGGTTTTTGTCTTACCCTTTGATTGGTTTTTCTGATATAAACCTCAGATGTATATATAAAAGAGGACAAGTCCCTCTGAAATCAAGGGAGCCTGTAAGGTTTAAAATAAGACAATTCAGAGATTGGACCTTCCCTTACTAATCGGGATATTCTTTTTTTGGATTCAATATGGTGCTCACCTCAGATAAAAAGTTCCTTTCCCACTTATTTCATTGTGGTATACATGTTAAAATTTACTCATAATGGGCGCATTTACGTTGCACAACCGCCAGATTTCTCACTTATCTTGGTCAGTTTACACCCTTCAGATATCTAAAAAGATGAAAAGCAGGTCTTATTTAATCTCAAATTTAAATAGGACTCCATCTATGTAACACTATTAACATACATAGTATGTAAAGTATCCATTTCTGCGTGGTAAAACGAGGCATATTTACCTATTAATCCTGCTTTTACCACGGTGTCGGTCATTTCTAATGAGTAGACCAAAACCAGTACTTCAACCCACTACGATAGACATTCACATCTCAATAATTTCTAATGAGTCTAGATTCATTACTACAGTTACTTCTATTTAAGCTAAATACGCCCGTCTTCATTTATTAAATACAGACTAGGCTTTCCCCGGCATTCGCAGGATATAATGTTTTCCCCACGTTAAATGTTACATTTTAGAGCGGGGTTAAGCTTAATGATGGTTTATTGATAAACTCTAAACTCTCACCGCGATTATTTCACTCGAAGCAGACGTCCGTTTTCGCTTCCGTGAGGGCTGAAACCGAGTCAAACTCCTCGTCCTTCTTTTATACTAACAGGAGATTAAGGGGCACATTACGATACCCGGCGTAAATAAATCCGCCAGGCATGGAAGCGGCAAAAATCTGCCCGCACACACCGCCTGAACACCGACCACGCCATTATGATTACACAAACCGAAAACCGCCATCGGCGGAAAAATCACACAAAATACCGCCCGCCATCGTCCGAGTCGGAGTCAAACCGCCCGCCACGGACGGAAACACGCACGACAACACAAAACCGCCCGCCCACACGGCCGACACACCGCACGTGAAATTACGATCGCACCGCCATGAGCGCGGAAAAACCACAAATATACCGCCCGCCAGCGCAAACAACGCCGATGAGAATCGACACGGCAGAAGCCATGGCGCCAACGTACCTGCACAGAAACCATCCGCACACAAAACCAATAGCACACAACATGGCCAACAAGTCCACACAGCAAGGCACGCACAAATACACAAGCACAGTACACATCCCGAAAACACCCCCCGGACAAACAAAAAATACAAAGGCCAGAACCCCAGACACAACACACCTGAAAACAACAGACCATGAGGACACACCCACATAGGTGAGTACAAAAGCAGCACTCCCACAGACTACAACCCCTTGCTACATTGCAAACCAGAGAGGAGAGAGAGGACACAGTGACACAGCAAGGACAGCAGCACACCACAGAAACGCACACATCACTACCACCACCACCACCACCAGCACCACCACCAAACACCACCACCACCACCACCACCACCACCACCACACCCCGGCACCACAAACCCCCTGCACATTACACAACACACACCGCACCAGCACCACAAACACCATGGCACCACAAAGGATGCCCAAGTTCACGCCCATGGAGCTGACGGTCATGGTCGACGAGATCATCAAGGTGTACCCACAAATCTATGGGAACATGGTCCAGCACACACCACTAGCCACCAGAAACAGAATGTGGAACCGGATCGTAGACCAGGTCAATGCAGTCGGGACCCTGCCCAGAAACAGAGTCGAGATTAACAAACGTTGGAATGACGTAAAGAGCCTGGTCAAGAAGAAGGAGGGCAAAAACAGAGAGCTGGCTGCCGTCACTGGCGGAGGGAATCCCGTGCTCTTTAAGACCTTCAAAGCGTGGGAGGAGAAGGTGCGAGTCGTAATCCATCCGGAGATCCTCGCCGGATTAGCAGGAGGAGTGGAGGCTGGTAAGTACAAACTAATGTATACCAGCACACCGCTATGTACTCACATGCGCAACTACCATGCCACAGCTCCCAGGGACAAACACCCCCATGTCCAGCACACAATACACAACACATCACACACACATGCAACAGACACTACCACACACAGCCCAAACCGAACAACTGTAAGATGCGTGGGGACATGTGTACACTAAGCCAGCCACGTAACCACCAACAGGTCCCCAAATATGCCAGAAGCGCCACAACGAGCACCCACCACACCCATGTGTCCGCCACAGCTGCACTAACCGACAAGTAACAGGTAAGTGGCAGGAACACAAAGTGCAGTGGGTGGGACGGTGGACAGCCCAAGTACAACACACACCAGGCCCCAGTCCCACAGCACAGCAAGGAGGAGCATCCCCCACACCCCACACCCACGTGTCAGCCACCGCAGTGCACAACGACAGCCGAAAGGCAGACATCACGGTCCACAGCAATCGGTGTCAGTGGGTGTACAGCCACCCCCACGACCCACAACACCCCCCACCCCCACAGACCTGCAACATGGAGCACCCCCGCTTAGAGCCATGTGGCATCCAGTACAGTGCACGCACGAACAACTTGCAGGTGGGAAACTGGACAGGGCTGGATTACTGGAGGCATGAGGACCATAACACCACCAACACATGGGACATGTCACGTAGCAGACGAACACGCAGCACCGCCCACCGTCACGAACAAGTGAACAATGTGCACACGGACATGAACAACAGACTCACACCCCACATGACCCATCACAGACATAGCAACACCCAAGGAGCCACGTCTGCATGCACAAGCCACACTGAATATAGTACCACACGGCAGCCACTGTGCAACTCATCACACACAACCGAAACACCATTGAAGTCCTGTCCATGTAGCCCCCACTGCCTGTCAACCACACACCCCACAACTACGCCTATGTAAGACAAACAACACTAGACGCAACAGAGCGGAACAACATAAATGCACACGAACACCACTGAACCCATCAAACACACAGACACACCATGCACATACAACATACCATCCATCCCATCCGTCAGCCCCAGTCTCATGAAAGGCATGTCATCCGCACAGCTGCCACACATACAGCAGTCACGCTAAGACACATGCCCATGACCAACCATGTTCCAGAAGTCAATTAAGCGCACGACACACTGTGAGCAACAACACACAACATGGGCCACACCCCCCGAGCACTGCAGTGATGCACATGGCACAGGGCAGCACGCACACCAAGGAGATGGGACAACTGCAATACGTTGGCTGGCACACAACTATCACTCACTCATAACGATGCGTCCAATGCCATGTCCAGTAATCACAACAGACAGCAAATATGCAGGGCATGTCAGGCATGCACACACCTCAGACCATGCACTGTCATGCTGCCACAACACATGTCACGTTCGGCACCCATGGCTCACAGCATGTACCCCAAAAGCATATCCCCTCCCAAATGCGAATCTGGGGCATGGCCCCCATGTAGCCATATGCGTTCCTAAGCGTTCCATTTGAACCCCAAAAGCATATCCCCTCCCAAATGCGAATCTGGGGCATGGCCCCCATGTTGCCATATGCGTTCCTAAGCGTTCCATTTGAACCCCAAAAGCATATCCCCTCCCAAATGCGAATCTGGGGCATGGCCCCCATGTAGCCATATGCGTTCCTAAGCGTTCCATTTGAACCCCAAAAGCATATCCCCTCCCAAATGCGAATCTGGGGCATGGCCCCCATGTAGCCATATGCGTTCCTAAGCGTTCCATTTGAACCCCAAAAGCATATCCCCTCCCAAATGCGAATCTGGGGCATGGCCCCCATGTAGCCATATGCGTTCCTAAGCGTTCCATTTGAACCCCAAAAGCATATCCCCTCCCAAATGCGAATCTGGGGCATGGCCCCCATGTTGCCATATGCGTTCCTAAGCATTCCATTTGAACCCCAAAAGCATATCCCCTCCCAAATGCGAATCTGGGGCATGGCCCCCATGTAGCCATATGCGTTCCTAAGCATTCCATTTGAACCCCAAAAGCATATCCCCTCCCAAATGCGAATCTGGGGCATGGCCCCCATGTTGCCATATGCGTTCCTAAGCGTTCCATTTGAACCCCAAAAGCAAAGTACAAACCAGACCCAGGATGGGCCAGGAGCCCGCATACACCAGAGTCACAATGAGTAGGGGCACAGCAACACACCCATCGGCATGGCCAATCCGTCCCATGCCACATGTGCACAGCACACAGTCCCATTGCCTAGCACACACAACTACAGATGCCACAGCCACACACTCGCCTCCGGGAAACCCATGTACGAGATTGCACGAACTGCCAATGTCAGACGACTAATACATACTTCGCCAGGTGCAACACAATAACAAATCTCATTCTCTCCACAGGTGACGAACTGCCGGATGCTGGGGATGGAGACAGCAGCCAGCACAGCCAGCCCACAAGCCCCCAACGAGGACACACGGATCTGGAGGATCTGTCCTCCTCTTCGGACACGGACCACCAAGCTGGCCCATCTGGCGTGGCAGGGCCCAGCCGCTCCCCAGGACCCCTCCTACCCACCAACCCATCATCCAGGGATGCTGAACAGTCCCAGTCCCCTGCTGCCACTGTCGTTGCGGCCACACCCACGGTCATTGCGGCCACTACCACTGCCGCAACCGCCACCATCGCCGCACCGACCACCACCGCCTCCACCACCACCACGTCTTCGCTGGCACCAGCCCCAGCGCAGGTGGTGGCCCGGCCGACTGGATCCACCCTGGGAGCCACAGCGAGGACCGTGGTGTGCAATGTGGCTAGTGGGCAGGCCGGTGGCAGCAGGACTGGTAGGAGGAGCAGGGTCAGGGAAACGCCAGCCTCCCCTGGGAGCCATGCCCTGCCTCAAATGGCCAGAGTCCTTGGGGCCTATGAAGAGGCCCAAGGACAATGGGCCAGGTCTGCTACTGACACGCGGGAGGTGCTGGGGGTGCTGAGGTCCATGGACGCCCATATGGGCCAATTCGTGTCCCGTATGGACCAACTCGTGGACCTCATGGGCCAGCTGGTGGTGGCGGTGGGGTCACAGGCAAGGCCAGCAACACCACCTCCGCCACCACCTGCTAGGGCGCAGGGTCGGGCAGCAGTGTCCACTTCCCCTGCGTCCACAGCCAGTGAGCACACCTCACCCACCACCAGCAGGTCGCCACCACACACCCCCTCCCAAACGTGGAAGGGGCCGTCCGAAGAGGAAACAGATCTCCCGGGAGGACTTCGCACGCTCCAGTCGCAAGTGAGGCAGCCAGCCAGCCTTCCGCCAGCCTTCCTTGACCAGCCACTGCATTGACTTGCTCTACGATCCCACTCCACACAGCCATCTGGATGGCATGTGTGTGTTGGACTATGGACATAGAACCAGTGGGTACACCCTGATCATCACGCAGCCATGACCGACAGCTCATTGTCACTGCACGCACCACTTTTGTCATCACCTTACACACAATCACATGTCACAGTTTGTAATAAATGCACCTTTTTCACTAACTGCTGTTTGTGCCCTGTGTTTTATTTGTACCGTATACAACGGCCACCTTGGGCGGAAAGGCACCTGATGCGTGGCATGGCAATGGAATCCGGAGGGCCTGCAGGGACCTAGGGGTGGGAGACAGAACAGGAGCACATTCAATGAGTGTGTCACACACCCATCACACAGTACATGTCAACAACTACAAGCAATGTACACACATCGCACAGAGCAATAGGGCACAATGCCACAGTCACCAACAGTGGCATACTACCCTGGCCATGGAGCGTTGACACACTGCACGCAGTGAACATACGGCCACCCTGACACAGCACACACACACCTGCACAGATACAGACACATCATCCGTCGTACATGGACACTCACCGTCAAGTGAAGTAGCGGGCGATGAGCTGCTGGCGCACATTCCCAGCTTCCTCCTCTCCGCTGTCCTCCTCACTCGAGCTGTCCTGGTCTGCGGGCTGGGGCCCTGGTTGATCTCCGTCATCCACAATGAGGGGGATCTGCTTCCGAATGGCCAGATTGTGCAGCATGCAGCACGCCACCACTATCTGGCACACCTTCTGTGGGGAGTACGCCAGTGCACCCTCGGTGCGGTCCAGGCACCTGAACCTGGACTTGAGGAGGCCAAAGGTACGCTCGACCACACGTCTGGTCCTCCCATGTGCCTCATTGTAGCGATCGTCTGCTGGGGTGCGAGGATTCCTCAATGGACTGAGCAGCCATGCCCCATTCGGATACGCAGAGTCACCTGGGTGTGAGGGACACAGAGAACCGTTGCTATTCCAACTGGACAGGGGACAGCATCGCACAACCAGCACGCTACACCACTCCACATACTCACCGACAATACAGGCACGATCCTGTTGCAGATTGGCCATCAGTCGTGGCAAGATGCTGTTGCGCATTATGTGTGCGTCATGTGCCGAGCCTGGAAACTTGGCACACACGTGGGTGATCACCATGTCCGCAAGGCACACCACTTGCACATTCAGGGAGTGCGTGTGCTTCCTGTTGCGGTACAGGTGCTCAGTGGCCTGTGGTGGAACAAGGCCAACATGTGTGCAGTCAATGGCTCCCACGACGTGTGGGATTCTGCCAAGGGCATAGAATGCACCCTTCACTGCCGCCAATTCACGAGCCCTGGGGAATCTGATGTACCTGTTTCGGTACAGCATCATGGCTGCCAGTACATCCCTCAGCACCTTGCTGAACATGGGCTGGGACATCCCTCCTCCACTGCCCACTGTGTGCTGGAATGACCCAGTGGCGAAGAAATGCATGGCGGCCATCACCTTAGCCGTGGGGGTGACAGCAGTCGGATACACCCTGCGGGGACGGAGATGGGGCTCTAACATGGCACACAGTCGATGCAGAGTTGGCCTGTCCAGCCGAAACTTCCTGATTACCTCTGTATCGTCCATGTCCGCCAGCAATTGGTATGGGCGGTCAATGTTCGGTCTCCGCCTGGGTTAAATGGCAGAGGACACATGTCAAAGCAACACGGCACATAGCAATTTCGCATACACATCACTGACATGACTGAGCAAGCACATGAGCCACAGCCCAGCTGTCAAGCTGGGACGGCACGGCCACAATACACTTACACAGGTCTCCCAACAATGGCAATGGCAAGTGAGACATACCACTGCCATGTGCATGCACATGGGGATCTAGGCCCCAATGACTTGCGGGGCGTGCTGATGGGGACTGACTGCATATTCGTCAAGCGGCAACGCCACGGCAACATGAGTGTCTGCTGAGCATGGAACTGCTTCCGAGGCTGGATGAGTATGGCACACGACGACGACGATGTGGGCACGGGCTGAGCGGCCAATACAAGTGGGACCTGTGACACAAAGGGATATGAGACAGTAGTAGGTGTCAGCACTGCACCCTATATACAGCACTGTACGGATCACAGCTCCCGAAACATTGACTGGTGTCCACATTGACAGCCCCATGCCAAGACGGCTGTGTGCTTGCATTCACACGTCACAGGTGAGAGGTTACATTGCACGTGCCAGGTGGCAGACGTACATAGTGGGAGCTGGCATGTGTGTGCATGTGTCTCCTGTTCAGGATCCACCAGATGGGCGCTGACTCTGTACTGACCATTGGACACAGCATGTTCCGTGGAAGGCTTGTGTGTGTGGGATGGTGGCACTGGATGTGCCTCCGTTGGGTGGGGGGCCATGCACAGGGCGGGTACGTCGATGATTGCGCATTGTTGGTCACGGTGGGTGCACCCACTAAGATGTGTTGCCCTGTGTTCAATTCCTATGTCCGCATGATGATGGACTGTGGATGTGAGCAGACTACACATTGGTCGATGTGCTGTCTATATGCAGGTGCCTTCACACCAGGCACAGCTGCCCCTGCACATGTGACCCCTGCTGGACTCGCTGCTGGGTCTGTGGAGCTGATGCACCTTCTGCGCGTGGGGCGGACAGCTCTCCTCACTTCCCTCATTGCGCATGTCATGTCTTTGCCGCAGGTGACATGGATCATGGAGGGCCCACATGTACGCGTGGGTAGGCTACACATGATTGTTCACTGGTCGCCACCCCCAGTCAGTGTTTCGAATGGGAAGGTTGTCGTGCTGGTGGTATGTTCGATGTGGCGGATGGGCGGGCCTAGGTGCGGGCTTACATTCCGGACATGGGGGGTAGTTGGATTGGCGACTAGTTGCAGTACACACGGGACACGTCTCTTCCTTTCCACATCTGGGTCATCCCTTGTACTAACTGACAGTGATACAGTCATCTTCGCCCCAGCCCTCATGTCCTCCCCTCGCCCCCCAATATGCATGCTCACCTGCGAGGCTAGCGCTTGCACAGGCAGCCCCAAGCTCGCACCAGAGAGGGCAAGGAGTGTATGTGTGGGTCCAGTTGCACGAGTGGGCTGTCTCAGGGTATGATGTGTGGCGGGACGCCGTCCACCTGCGTGGTGCCCCAAATGGAGACCCGGCCTGCATGGACTATGCATCACAGTCTTCGCCTTCCGGATCCGCCACCTGCGACACCCAGTGGCTGTGGCTGCCCTTGCGGCCAGGCCGCGTCCGTCTGTGGCTGTTGGCCCACACATTCACTCTTTGGCCTCTCTGGGGAGTGCTCGGGGGTGGTGGCGCACGCGCTTGCACTTAGTCGCAATGGCATGTGTCGTGGTTGGTATGATGGGCAATGGATGGGATGGTGCGAGCCACCTCCCGTGACGTCAGTGCTGCTCGTGCTGTGGTGCGTCCCCCTACACTTCCATCTGACTTGTGCCATGCTAGACGTTGAGGTTCTATTGCCTGCGTGATATGACCAGGAGGAGCGCGAGGAGACCTCACACACACCATGCTCCACTGCCATCCCGTGCCCTGTATCGCCTGTGCGGATTGACTATGTTGGGGTTACACCTGGTCGACTGGGGCTGTGTGTGCCTTGTCAGGGGCATGGCGGGCGCACAACAGGATCCAGCTTGTCCACAGAGGGTGGGCTGAGGTGCGCCTGGTACCGCTTTGTACGTGTGCCCGGCTGCTGTGCACACACGTGTTCACTCCCCCGACAGGTGTCCTCTCACAATGCCCAGGGAAGCGGTGGTGTACTGTTCATGACCCCTCCCAACACGGCGTGCTCCAACTTGGCATGTGCGCATCTACCCGTCACACCCACCCACCTGAGCACTGCGTCCATACGACTTCACACGACACATGTGTGTCTTCCACAGTAGTGCTACTCATTTGCGTTGACATCCAATACCAGTGGACTACATGGTCATGTCACGACTGCCGTGTACTTCACATACTCTCATCCTCTCTCATTCGTACTTGTGAAATGAGTCAGCGGAGACAGTTTTGGTTTCAAACATTATATTGAGTCTTCTGTCCTCTGTGATGCAGTATAGTGGACACTACTGGCAGCGGGATACATGTTGAGGATATACTGAGCATGATTACAAATGGGATAGGGTGTAGGGTTACATGTGATTAGCTGTTGCATGTGGGATGTGGGCATCAGAGTTACATCTGCTTGGCCAAGGCTGTGCTAATGTACATTTACGTATAGCTGCGGAGCTGCGGACTTTGACACAGACGGTATACATGTAGCCTACCAGACCGCTCGGCATCATGGGCACAGTCCATCTCAGTTCCATGTGACAGGTTTGCTGCGGTTGTTCCTCATGCACGCGTGCATGTGAGATGACATCAGGGCATGTGCTTGCGTGCATGCAGCGGCGTGCCACTTGTTGTTGCACTGTGGTGGTTACTGGACATGTCACAGTCACTGGGGTCGTGTTGTTGTTGTATGCACTTGTCGTCCATGCAAAGGTCCTGGTATGGGATTCCCGGGGCGGGGGTGGGAGGGGTGCAGCACCCACAGACTCCAGGCGACCTATTCATGTCCACTGAGCGGTATGTGTGTCCATGTGCGCTGGATCCATGTCGTGTCCTGGTTGTTCGTGCAGTTCCGTCCATGTGGGTGCGATACACAGAGCCCATGCCACTGCCTCCCACGATGCATGCGGTGTTCCTGGATGTGATGGGGAACAGTGTGCATGTCCCGGTCATATCCGATGTCATGGCGATGTCGTTGATGGTGTGGTTACAGTTGCCGGTCGTTTGGTATGGCTGTTGTGGTGGTGACTGGCCAGTCCGTGCGGAAGCTGAGCATGGGTGCGGGGTTGGACTTCATAGGTCACTCGGGGAACCTGCGTTGTGGTCCGACGTATTTACAGGTTGTCAGGTATGCGATGCCGTCCAGCAGGGCTTCCATGTCATTGGTGGTGTACATGTTTGCCAGCCAATGAAGCGGATGGTGGCTGTCAAGGTGTTGTTCGTAGGTTGTCCCTTGGAGGACCATGATGGGGCATGCTGGGTGACATTCGATGTAGCTGTTCTCGATGATCCGTCGTGTGGAGGCACAGTGGTTCCATTTCAGTGCGGGTGCGATGTTGGCCACATACGCCATGCCCCCATAGGCAGAGCAGGCCCTGTCGTGTGCGTCCAGAGGGAGGAGTAGTGGTAGCAGGTCCGCCTTCAGACATGCCGGGTTGGAGAGGCATATCTCGACGGGATGCTGGTAGGGACACCTCCGACAGTAGAAGACGGGCATGACGCAGCTGAACAATGTGATGCGGTAAGTCAGTCGGTAACTTACGTTCAGCAGGGACAGGAGATCGCATCCCAATGTATGTATCGTGTTGGTTTTGTACAGCTTGAGCTGTTCGGCGTAGTTGGGTAGGTGTGTTGCGGTTGCCATTTCGCTGCGGTTCGTTGAGATGGCGTGCTCCGGCTGTGTGTGCAGTCTGCAATGTGCACGCTCCGGGGTTGCTGTGAGCTCTGTGTAGTCGTAGGGGACAGGACTTGTGTTCTGTTGGCTTGTTTGGAGGACACGGGCCCTCTTCCCACATGCTTCTCAGACAGTTCAAGGTCAGTGCTGTGTGACTCCTTCCAATTAACTTGCATGTGGCCGACATGGGGGAGTGTTTTCTTCTTTCTTCCCCGTCCGTTGTGTGCTTCTGTGATATGCGCTATCTGCCCTGTGGTCGGTCTCCTCGGCATGCCTGTGTTGGTCTATTCTTGGACAATGGCTGTATTCACCGGCTTCTGTCGTAGGGCTGTGGTTTCGGAGTTGGAATGGAAGGTCATTCAGTGCTGTCTGCTCTCCCTTGTGTGGGCGGCAGGCTGCCTTTCCGCTCTGCGTTGGGCCTTGTGTGTGGATGTTATTCTTGAGCCACCTGTTGTCGGTCCCCGGGCTCTTTGGTGTTCCGTTTCATATGTCTTGTTCATATGTGCAGGGTGGTATGGGTTTTTCAGTGTGGTACTGGCGTTCCTCTTCCCGAAGGGGCCCTGCTTCTCCTAGTTGGTGTTGCCGCCGCTGTGTGCTACGCCATGTTTGTTACACTGGGGTGTGTCCTGCAGTTGCGTGTCTTCACTGACATGTGTGCGTCGGTTGTGTGGCGTTGGGTGTTGTCCGTGAATTGGGCGTTGGGGACATGTCTGTGGCCGGCCTGTCACGTGTCATGTGCGTTCGGGGTGGGGCTGATGTGTGTGCTGCTTGGTTGTGTCCCTGTGTCTGTGTGCGACGCATGCATGGCGCTGCGGTTGGCCTCTGCGTTGTGCGCATGTGTGGCGGCGTCATCGGCGCTTTGGGGCCGTGACGGGGTGGTTGGTTCCTAGTCCCAGGTGGTGTGTACACATGTGTTCCGCGATGTTAGGATTTGGCCTGTGTGTCATATGTGGATGCAATGGTGGATGTGTAGTGTGCACGCGCTGGTGGGGGGTTGTCCGCTTTTTCCGCCCTTGCACTGTGTGCGCTGTTTGCGTGCACTTGTTGTGTGTGTGCCTACCTGCGTCTCCGCGGTACGTTGCGTCCTTGGTGGTGCATCAGCAGAAGCATGGGAAGGGCCTGCAGTGCTGGATTCATGCTCGGGGTGCCGCTTCTTCGTTGTCCGTGCTCTGCGTCCGTGTTTCCGCCTCTCTTTCACGTGCGGTGTCTCTTTGCCGTGGGAGCCGTTTGTTTGCGGCATCGTAATTTATGCGCCGGGCGGGACGTGTTTCGTCGGACGGTGTGTGTCAGTTGTGCTGCGCCGCTACGTGTGCGGGCGCACTTTGATGGCGGACGGTGTTGCTGGCTTGCCGGCGGTGTTTGGCCTGCTTTTCGCATCGTAATTGGGCGGGCGTGTGGACTGCTGCGTGCCGGCGGTAACTGGTGGTTTTTGCATCCGCCAGCACGGCGGTTGTGCTTCCGCCCGCCATCGTAATGGGCCCCTAAGTCACATGTTTTTAACTTCGATGAAACTTTATTTACAAATGCCTAACACGGATCCCTGTTCAATCCATTTCTTCATATGGCGCTTTATTTTTTCAATGACTTTATTAATACCCTCTACCATTGTCAGTTATAACAACTACTTTGATGATAATATGATTTGCGCTTATAGTATTAATATTTCCATGGTAGAATTTTTTAATTATAATTAGACCTTGCATAGTAGGGGATACTTCTTTGTTAAAATTGTAGTTTACCCTGTCCCCTACGTTTAATAGGGTACCTCTCAACTTTGATTGTCTGATTACTCCACAATATGAGCAATGACTATGGCTTCCTTAAGCATAGGGTTTCTCACTGCTCACATCCCCTCTTGCATCTTCTTGTTCACACACTAGACTATCAATTGGTCTCTAATAAGTTATTGCTCCAAACAGGAATTTGACCAATAGCTCCCTCAAACAAGCCAGAAATCCATCCACAGTCTCACCTAGTCACTGTGGTTGGGTAGAAAACGTGAGCCGGATCATCACAATCTTTATGGTTTTGACCAGGTTTCTCCAAAGTTGGGCCTGGAGGGCCGGATCCATGCCAGATTTTTAAGATAACTATATTTATCTATGCTAAAAATCTGGAATGGATCCGGCCCTCCAAGACCGACTTTGGAGAACCATGGTTTTGACGAACTTATTTCAAGTCTTTTCTTTGCTTCATTATACCTTCTGCATTATTCACTACTTGGCCATCCTGAGTCAGGGAAAAATGTGAAATTATGTTGTTCCTCCTTGCCTGATGCACTCACTAGCAGTGCCTTCTTCTTCTCAGGCCTTAAGTCAAGTCAGTCCACCACCTCTAAATATCTCTAGCCACTCCTCCCATTTTATGGCGGACCAGCCTGAGATCGGATGGCTTTATTTTTTAATGTCGACTCGTATTAGTTTGGGACTTTAGCTCCAAGTTTGCTTCAAAAGAGAATAGTGAGACTAAAAACTCATGAAAATGTTGTATAAACCGCAGACACTTCATTGATGAAGCAGATCACTTTAATTGAGCTAAATATCAAGTGTGGTGTCCACGGCTTGAGTCAGCTCCAAACTGACACCAATCCAACTCAGCACAAACAACAGCATAAAGAATAGAGAGACATTCTATAAATGGGGAAACATCCTATACCACGAAACCATTACAACGCGGTATGGTTACATCGTGGTTTTGACAACGAAAGTCGTTACATCGACTTGCACTGGAGGGCGCTCTAGACTAAGGAATAGTGTGAATTACTATTCCAACACCTTCCCTACTGTACGTAGACTGGAGTTGGAATAGTATTCACACTATTCCTAAGTCCAGCGCCCTCCAGCGCAAGTCGATGTAACGACTTGCGTTGTCAAGACCGCGATGTAACATACAGCGTTGTGATGGTACGCGTTGTATCATCATACATTCCTATAAATGTATTCAAGGCATTAATTCATTGTTTTAAAGGAAGACAGCAAAGCAGAAGAGCCATACCTTGTGCAGCAAGTAAGCAATGGTGGTGACTGGCATGGGATTGCAGGGTGCAATAACCAGCAGAGAGAAGTGGCAACAGAAAAGGGGAGTGGGTAACAGCAGTCACAGGAGAGGCAAGGTATGGGATGGCTGCAAAATCAGTACGCCACTGCAAATAAGCCATAGGGGCAATCTTGAAAATTTGTTAGACTTTGGGACCTGTGCTGGCGTAAGTGAAAGAAGAAGCTGGCGCATGTGAGGGAATGGGGTCTCCTACTTACACAGCATTAAAAACATACCATGAACACCAAGAGTTCAGAATTTAAAAATGCAAATAAAAGAAATATAGTTACACCTAGTCATGGTAAATAAAATGTAAAAGTTATTCAATATAGGAAAATGCACTCTTAAACTAACCATGCATGTTTGGAAAATCCTCGCTAAAGACCTTGCCAACCCAATACTGCCCATGATTTACTCTCTGGTTCATCGAGACTAGTCACCTTTCTTTCCCCAGAGGTCTACTAGGTTAAATCTGTTAAGACAGTATACTTACTTGAACTAGACATGAGCCCCTAGCGGCTGTGTTCTTATAGGAAGAGAAGGTATTCAGTGCATGAAGAGGGCTTTATCTTAGCTGATCCTGGGAAGATGGAATTCAGGCCTGGGCACATATCATTGTTCTATGTAGAATCTACAACCTATATGCAGGTCAAAAGGGTCCTCACCTAAAAATTTGGGCTCGTGAGGGAGAACAGGCAGGACTGCTTGCTCTCCCCTACTCAATTTACATTAGCTGGATTCAGATTCAGATAATTGTAGTACTTTTTCCGGTTAAAAGCCTGATCATAGTAAAATGACAATCATCAAATGTTTAAAACAAATGTTACAAGTTCATACGATTATCTCAGCTAACCTGACGGGACCTAAATATAGCCTTAATCTCCACCAGTGACTCACTAGTGCATATCAAGTATTCACTGTTCTATAGCTATACAAACATTTTACAATAAACTTAGCTAAAGTGTAAAATATATCGTATACAACTTAATGTACAACCTATAGTTTTTGTACAGCATATCCGGGTCTAGTCAGCGCTATATAAAACTCTGCAAATAAATAAATAAATATTTATGTTCAACACATGATCTATGGCAAGCAAGAATCAGCAGCTATTAGAAGACTGCTCAATGAACCTCACTTTTAAGTTTAGTTATCACACTAAAGAAGAGCATTAGACTCTATTAGAATTATTCTGACAGTAAAACTTAATTCCCCTTTCAGCTGTGCTATATACTATCACAATAACTCACCTTTTAAATATTTCCATCTAAAGTTAATAAGGTGATAAAGTGTTTCCCTGCTGTGGCCACATAAACTGCAATGAATTGATGTCCCATTGTTTGGGCTCCATGAATTAATGCATTGAAGAATGCTAATTTGTTGAATCTATATTTCATAAAACACAAATGTACATTTGGATTAAAAGGAACAATTGTGCTTCTCTTCTATGTTCATTGGTACTTTTCCAAGGTAGGTGTACATTGTCTCAACTGAACAATACATCTTGGGTAGCATCAGTAGTTCCCAACCATCCAAGAAACGCATCAGTCTGAAATCGGTCTTGATAACACTTTGCTTACCATATATATATTCAGTTGGGAATCTCCTGAGTAGCGTTACGAACATATTTAGTTTTAACTTTCATCGTATTTTTATAAAGATTGTTACAATATTTCTGCTGATCCCAGTCTCTGCAGAGATCCTCCCACAAGTGTCATAAAAGTGAACCTCATTGAGCCCTTTCTAGATGGAGATGAAAGAGCAAACAAGTTTTATCAGCTAACCTCATTATTACCCCCCTAATTCCCTTTAAAATAAGGAATATGCCCTCAGTAAATTCTGACGATGCACATAATAAAACAGAAGAAACCTCTGCACAGAATGGACCACTCAGGGATTTAGCTGAAAGACCACAGTATTCGTTGATAACATTTTTAGGCTATTAGAAATAGTGAGGGCCTTACTTTGTTATAGTCGAAATATCACTCCAACTCAAATTAGCATTAAACAGTACTCCGAAGTCAAAATAGTTCTTCACTACCTCAATAGTTTCCCACCGAAAAATTACTCTTTTCAAGAATTTTTGTTTTGTTCAAATTGACCGTCAAAAGGTTCTCACTATTGTAAGATGTCAAGCCATGCAGCTGGAATTGCAGACCAATTGGATTGGGAAAAAAATTTGCTTTATTCAAGTGAATTTTTACATCCACCAGATAAAAAGCAGGGGTATTTACACCGCCTTGCGTCAGACCATTGCCGTACTTCTCTTATTGTTGCAAGTTCTGATTCAGAAACATACATATCAGTACAAGTTCAGATATCTCACATGGGCCAACCTCAGAGGGAGAGCAACTACACCAATGGTCTCCAAGCCGGAAAGGTTGTGTCGCAGAGTAGAATTATTGTACTTGCCATCCTTGCCCGTACAAACTCTGGCCCATGTATCTTCATGAAAAGTCTAACAAATTTAAAAGCTCAGCATTCAAACCTATGGTATTTAGATGTTTCTATCATTAATCACAGCTAATCTTATTCAAAATTACTTTATAACCCACCATACATGCACACAGATTGCTACCTCTACTTAGCGCAGTCATGACCAGTCAAGATAATATCATTTTGTTATCAACAGTACCTGGAGGTCTCCTGAAGCCCTTGGTCCATTGAAATCAGAATGATCAGCTCATCAGGGCTTCAGTACAGTGACCGCCGACTGCTCCCGCTTGATAAACTTGGCAGAGCTTGAACTGCCAGTAAACCAGTTCTAACTGGCCAAATATGCACGCGTGTCCCTTATCTGATTCCATCATTTAGCTTATTTAAAAACATTATTACGTTAAGCAGACTACTGCCAGTTACATTTATTTATCAGTGTGGATCACTGTGAAATTCTCCTAACATATACGATTCGGAGGATAGTCTGATTTACTAGTGATGCAAGTGACCGAAACGTTGACGTCTTCTCCACTTCTAATATATTAATTCTTGGATCCCCGGATCAATTGATGCATACAAAGGACTGATTCCTTATACTAAGAGTGTGGACTTTGACTTTACATGCATTAATCTATGGCGTTTAAATGAGATTTTCATTATTGTATGTATAGATAATTAATGTATCGCCTCCCAGCTGCTCCTCCCTCCCACCTCCCCATATATGGAGGCCGCTGCGCGGCCGCGCAGCGGATGCGCGCCTAAGGCAAGCCCGTCTGCGCCCGTCCGCGCCTGGACCGCGCCCAGTGTCAGAACCCCTGGGCCGTGCGCCCCCCGCTCCAGCCTCGAGGACCGACGCCGTTACGATGCCACCACACTCCACGCTCTCAACCCCGGACGGACACACAACTGCTTCAAGGCCGCCCCGAAACGCACTCATAGTCCCTTCACCTGCCGGAACTGCAGCTACACCAGCCTCAGAGCCACCGAAGCGCCCGCCAAGAAGGACCTCAACCACCTCCGATGCATCCTACTGAACACCCGCTCCGCACGCAAACACGCCGTCGAGCTCTGGGACCTGCTCGACACATCATCACCAGACGTCGCCTTCCTGACAGAGACCTGGATGAACGACTCCTCCGCACCCGACATCGCCATAGCCATCCCAGACGGCTATAAGATCACCCGCAGAGACCGCATCAACGGAGTAGGAGGAGGAATCGCCATCGTCCACAAGAACTCCATCAGGGTCTCGACCAGCACTGACGACTTTCTCTGCACCGCCGAACACATGCACTTCCAGATCCACACGGACCCCAACACCACCCTTAGAGGCACCCTTGTCTACAGACCCCCTGGGCCCTGACCCCAGTTCAGCTACTCCATCGCCGACTTCATCAGCACGCACGCCCTGACCTCTACCGACTACATCCTCCTCGGAAACCTGAACTTTCACCTGGAGAACAACAACGACAGCAACTCCACCACCCTGATCGACAACCTCGCCAAGCTCGGACTGAGACAGCTCGTCACAACACCGACTCATTCCGCCGGCCACACGCTCGACCCTGTCTTCTCCTCAAGCTCCCACGTCTCCTTCAGCCACACCACGGAACTCCTCTGGACCGACCACCGCTGCATCCACTTCACCTTCCAGAAACCCACCACACACCACCGCACCCAACAGATCCCACGCCGCTGCTGGAGCAAAGTCACCGAAGACCAACTACGGGCAAACCTCGCTCTCAGCCCTCCCTCCGACCCATCCAACACCAACGACGCTGCCTGCAACCTCAGACGATGGATAGACGACTGTGCCAACCCCCTCGCCCCGCTGAAAAAACTCACCTACAGTGACACCACCAAAAGAGCCAGCTGGTTCACCCCGGAACTCCTAGCTTCCAAGCGTACCTGCCGGAAACTAGAGAAGAAATGGCACAGTGATAAGACACCGGACAGCCACGCAGCCCACAAAGACGCCATCCGTAACCACCACCACCTCATCAGGTCCGCCAAGAGAATCTCCTTTAAAGACCGCCTCGACAACAACGCACACAACAGCAAGGAGCTCTTCAACATCGTGAAGGAACTCTCCAACCCCAGCTCCAACACCAACGACATCCCGCCGTCGCAAGCCCTGTGCGATTCCCTCGCCACCTTCTTCCACCGCAAGATCGCCGACATCCACGACAGCTTCAACACCCAGACAGCCCCAACTAAGATCGATGCACCAGACCCGCCGCACACCATCGACCATGACCCCTTGCCAGCCTGGGCCAGCGTGAACATTGATGACACCATCAAGACCATGAGCACAATACACTCCGGCTCCCCGTCAGACCCTTTCCCGCACCACATCTTCAACAAAGCCAGCAGCTCCATCGCACCCCACCTGTGCAACGTTATCAATCTCTCCTTCGAGACCGCGACCTTCCCAGAGAGCTGGAAACACGCAGAGATCAACGCCCTACTCAAAAAACCCAAGGCGGACCCGAGAGACCTCAAGAACTTCCGGCCCATCTCCCTGCTTCCGTTCCCAGCCAAGGTCATCGAGAAGATCGTCAACAAACAGCTAACCCGATACCTCGAAGAAAACAGCATCCTGGACCCATCCCAATCAGGGTTCCGCAGCAACCACAGCACTGAGACTGCCCTCATCGCCGCCACCGACGACATCAGGACCCTGCTGGACAACGGTGAGACCGCAGCCCTCATCCTGCTGGACCTCTCCGCCGCCTTCGACACTGTCTGCCACCGCACTCTACGCGCACGCCTCCACGACGCAGGGATCCGAGACAAGGCCCTGGAATGGGCCACCTCCTTCCTCGACGGCAGAACCCAGAGAGTCCGCCTCCCACCTTTCCGATCCGAAGCCTCCGAGATCATCTGCGGCGTACCCCAGGGATCTTCCCTCAGCCCAACACTGTTCAACATCTACATGGCCCCGCTCGCACGCATCGCCAGACAGCACAACCTCAAACATAATCTCCTACGCCGACGACACTCAACTGATCCTCTCCCTCACCAAGGACCCCCTCGCCGCCAAATCCAACCTCCATGAAGGAATGAAGGCCGTCACCGATTGGATGAAGATCAGCCGACTAAAGCTGAACACGGACAAGACAGAGGTCCTCATCCTCGGCTCCAACCCCTCAGCCTGGGACGACTCCTGGTGGCCAACGACACTGGGAGCAGCCCCGACACCCACCGACCACGCACGCAACCTGGGAGTCATCCTCGACTCAACGCTCTCCATGGCCAAGCAAGTCAACGCAGTCTCCTCCTCCTGCTTCAACACCCTCTGCATGCTTCGCAAGATCTACAGGTGGATCCCGACAGATACAAGAAGAACAGTCACCCAGGCCCTCGTCAGTAGCAGACTTGACTATGGGAACGCCCTCTACGTGGGAGCCCCGGCCAAGCTCATCAAGCGACTGCAACGCATACAAAACGCCTCCGCACGCCTGATCCTCGACG
This sequence comes from Calotriton arnoldi, assembly GCA_963921515.1. Taxonomy (NCBI): domain Eukaryota; kingdom Metazoa; phylum Chordata; class Amphibia; order Caudata; family Salamandridae; genus Calotriton; species Calotriton arnoldi. The sequence goes on from CAWUFW010000240.1 coordinate 1,996,683, forward strand.
TACCACGCCACAGCCACATCACCTCCCACCTGAGGAACCTGCACTGGCTCCCCGTCGACAGGAGAATCTCCTTCAAACTCCTCATCCACGCACACAAGGCACTCCACAAGACTGGCCCAGCCTACCTCAACAGACGACTCTTCTTCTACGTTCCCAACCGCCAGCTCCGCTCCGCCAACCTCTCCCTCGCCACCGTCCCTCGCATTTGAAGAACAACCACCGGCGGCAGATCCTTCTCACACCTCGCCGCCAAGACCTGGAACACCCTTCCACTAAGCCTACGACAGACCCAAGACCTGCTGACCTTCAGGAGGCTACTCAAGACCTGGCTGTTCGACCAGTAGCAGCACCCCCCCTCCTTTTTCTCCCCAGCGCCTTGAGACCCTCGCGGGTAAGTAGTGCGCTCTACAAATTCTGTGATTGATTGATTGATTGAATGTATGTTGTGTTATGTATGCTTTATGTACCCTGTAATTCTGACTACTTCCTGTTACAAATAATACAGACAATTGTTTTGAATTTATGGTTGTGTATGCCTGTTTCTCCTTGTTTACATTAGTTCATATGATCAGTTGTTTGGCTTTTTGCCTCCAGTTTAATTCTCTTGGTCAACATTTCTGTGACATATTATCTAGATTTATTGTTTGCATAACGATCCCCTTGCTAGCAATTTACCTTACTCTATATTGATACCCGAGCTCTGGAGAGTTTACTGAGATAGCCGTCCTGTTTGATGTGAGATCTCACTAAGGCACGTAGCGAGGTTAGTCAATCTACTTTCTTCCTCCATCCGCATAGTATTCCTGGTGCCCCTTTATTACAGGGCGCTTCATAGGTTAAAAATAAGACATCTACAGAGAGGCTAGAATATTCTCAGATAATCCCATTAGATTTAGAGGCAAGGGGAGAAATAAATTGGTGTCTAGACCATTTGGAGACCTGGAATGGTTGGGCCATTTTCCTTGCATACCCAGATCTTGAATTTGAATCAGATGCAAGTTTGCAAGTGGATGGGATGGGGCACAAGGTGTGGCACCTTCTCAACTGGAGAAAGATGGTCCAGGAATGAGTAATCAGTGCACATAAACTATTTAGAGCTTCATGCAGACTCCTTTGCATAACAAAGTCTAGTGCAGGACAAAGTAAAGTGTGCATTTCTCATGGACAATCTGACTGCAGTCAGATATATCAACGAGTTAGCGGGGACAAGGTCAAAACCTCTAGCAGAACTGTCCAGGGCTCTGTGGGAGTATTGTCTCCAGCACGAAATGTCTTTGGTATTGGAGTACCCTCTGGGTCCATTCAATGTGGTAGCAGATTATTACTCAAGAAACTTCTGCAACAACAGCAACTGGAGTCTGGATTGTCAGCTACTCAGCACCCTAGAAGAGATTTGGGGTCCATTCAGTATAAAACTTTTTGTTTCCAAGTTGTCTCAGTTATAGAAGTTCTTTAGTTATAGGCCAGACCCAAAGGCTCTGCCAATGGACACTTTCGTTCAAGACTGGTCTTGGGAAAGGTAATATGCGTTTCTGCCTTTTGCCATGATCTAACTCAAATTCGCAGGCAGTCAGCACATATTGTAATGGTGACTCCTCTATATTGGTGTCAGCTTTCTTACCTTGCTCTGTTGGAACTGTTAGTGGATTATCCTATCCTCCTGTCCCACAGATGATGAGGGGGATTTATGATCACAAACACAATCTGGTGCTACAGGGCAAGCTGAGTCTAGTGGCATGGAAACTTTCAAGATATTCATTTATGTGCCAGGACTTTTGGAAATGGTTTCTGGGTACATCAGGGCTTCTTGGACCAGGGGTGCAGCCAAGGCTTACAGCTGAGCCTCAGAGGTATAGAGTAGCTGGTGTTTAGAAAAGGGTATTGATTCCCTTTCATCAGAGGTCATAGGTTCTAAATTTCATGGCATCTCTGGCAGCTGGTAAGTAATCATGCAGGACAATACATGTTTATAGGTCAACAATTTCAGGAGGGCATCAGAAGTTTGATAGAAAACCAGTTGGGGAACATCCTTTGATGTGAAGATTATTGAAAGGGATAAAGTATGAACCTAGATATTCCAGTATATGGGATGTTAACCTGGTTGTGCGTTTGTTTGAATCATGGAATGATAATGATGGTCCATCTCTTAAACTATTATCTGCTAAGATGGTAACACTGTTGTGTTTAGTACCCTTCAGACATGTGCCAGGCGCTTCATATCTTGACTATGCATTTCTACCCTGTTGGTGTCCATTTTAATATTACAAGGCTTACTAAGAATGTATCCACTTACGTAGACTTCCTTAGGTTTCCTAAACATCCGTAGTTATGTGTGGTAAGGTTCCTTCAACAGTATGTACAAGTTACTAAAGATTTAAGAACAACAGCTCCACAATTATTGATTGCTCTATGTAAGCCATTTCCCACAGTAACATTACCCATGTTGAGTAGTTTGGTAAAAAAGGGGGGAAAACTTTGGCAGGGGAGGATACAGAACACTCTGGATCACATTCAGCTAGGGGTTCTGTCGCTTGTAAGGCATTCTGGGCTGGGGCTTGGTTAGAGGACATCCTGAAGGTGGCAGACTGGTCTAGAGTGTCAACTTTTAAAACATTCTATTGAGGGCTAGCTTTAGCACTGGTGGCGCCCTGTGTAACAATATTTGTTGGCACCCCTCCCCCCAATGCCCTCCTTCTCCACGGATGGCCTCACTACCACCCGCCAACAGTGCCCCTTATCACTACATAGCCCCTCTCTCACAAGCATTTCATTCGTTTTATAGTGCTACTCATACCAGTGTATTGTGTCAGAGCACTGTACATCACACACACATTATACAGACACAATGAATCGTACATGTGTAAATCAGTCTATAGAAAATGTTACCTAACACAATGAGGATTACAAGGTGTAGGAATCACATCTCATTCATACTAGTAGCCAGTATATTTCAAGAGTGCTTGGTCTGGAGAAGCACAAACTCAGGATTTAAAAACGTACCACGGTGGTTGGGTTGACTTTTCTTATTTATTTAGTTACATTTCTTTATTGGCATTTAATCAAAAATCTCCACCAGGTGTACAGGATACAACAATAAACCTGTTCATAAAGTGGATGGATGGACATATCCCAGCATGCTTACATAGACAATATTCAGGTAGCAGATCATACAACAATGTGGAGAAGGATAACAGGATGTAAGGAGAAAAAATAGGATGCTAAACCAGAGCAGCATAGTGCACCCTGTCGTGCAAAGGAGTAGCCAATGTGTGCATCACTGAATAAAACAAAACAGTAACTTTTGAAACCCTTTGGCTGGGGCCACTATGTGCAGCTAATCGGAAGTGTGGGAACGTGAGTAGCAAGAGCATATTACAAACATTTGTTATATTTCATGTAGGTACCCCGATATAGGTCTAGGTATCATCATAACCCTTCACCTACATTCTCTCGTATACTACATACATAACGGATTTGGAGGACTGACCTTTTACCCAGTTACAATACTACACATAAGTACGTAGGGTTTTTCCCTGGACACTGGCCTCATAAATTATGCATGAGGATTCTTAGTTTCTTGGAATCACAGCAGGACCATCATCTCCTGCATAATAACTATGTATAAAGTTCATTCCCGATTTCATCCTAAGTCCCACACTGGCACAGCAAGGTAGAACTCCTGGGGATACCTTAGGGTATATAAACACCACATCTTGCTGAGATAGAGAGAGGAGATCACGACTTCCATGCCAACACACTGACGCGAGACGCTGAGGTTCCTGCATGCAGATACTCCAGCTCGCAGTGGTCTGACATCCCTTGCGGGGTGTTCAGCTCGAGACCAGAACAGGGTCCCTTAGTCTCACATCAGGTAATGGGGTTGGCTTTATCCTAGAGGGATTCTTGGCTTTACACCTACTCACATGCTTAGGTACACTTAGGTACATCTAGTTAGGGTGCATATTAGGAGTACGCATTTATTACCATGCATTTTATATACTTGCCTATATTTATGATTTTAGCAAAATGGTAGAAACCTACCATCTGTTTACTTTCTTAGTGCTGCTACTCATTTATATATGCTACTGTCTACTGGTGATTTCAGTGCACTTATTTTACGATAGAATAACAACTGTTCAATAAATACTTATTGAAAACGTCCCAACCGTTTATTCTGTGTATCTCTCTGAGAACAAGTGAGCACGAATGACTGAGCGAAAAGTAAGTTACTGTTTCCACGGTCCTGAGGGATCAGGGTTGTCATGTTCGATAGTTGCCAATAACTATTCTCTCCTTGGTAAGAGGAGGTTATAGTGGCATTGGGAGCTAGCTGGTACACAGGCCAACATACCCGGTGGGGGTGTCTGGAATCAGTCTGGACACCAGTCCCGCAGTGTATGTTGTCTAAACGCGCAGATCCTATATAGGTCTTATAGGAACTACACGACATGGCGCCGCCAACGTTGGTATCAGCACTTATTTAACAGTCAAATCTGAGTAGTTCAGTCGTGCTATTCTCAGAGACCCCTACTCACATTTTCCCCAGAGACGTCTGGAGTGGGAGGGAACAAATCCACCGCAGCTGAGTAGGAAAATTCCTATGTATTGGCTGTTGGTTTAATCCAGCTTGAAGGATACAGTGTTTCTAATTGTGCATAACACCTTATCTCAGTTCCCTTGAAACGCTCTCCTTTCTAAAAATAATGACTGAACAGAGAGATGTAGATGAAGGGAATGCACTAAACTTCTCAGCCGAAGAAGACGATGCAGATGCAATATACATTGCAGATAATGTTAGAAATGCCGTCACCCTAAAACTAGTAGCATATGGTGTTACAATTAGGGGTGGGCAAGTGACTTTCTTGATTGAGGCACAGGAATCATATAGAACAGAGGTATTCTATTCATGGATTAAATTCCCGCAGGCAAATGCACAAACTAGAACATTTCACTACTATGTAGAAGATGAAATACCAAATGAGTATAGTCCATATGAGGACATTGAAATTCCACTCACTTACGAAGAACACCTCTACTGGTTTAAAGGCGCCCTCCCCCATACAAGAAATAGAGTAAGACTCGGTCCGCTCGGAAGAGACGGAGCAACATGGCCAGTTTTAGCGGCATACACACCACATCCTGACATTGACACAATGCCAGGAGGAGACTTACTTGTACAGCATAAAGAATTGATAAGACTTTACAGAAACATGACACAGTTTGTGTTGAGAACAATCACACTTCAGCCCACACTGGCTACACAACCAGGACCAGTCCAAACTCCTACAACAAAAATTACACCACAGACACTGCACACAGTGATGGGTAAAATGCCACAAAACGTGAACAAATGCCCTTCTGGATAGCACAAAAAATTACACAACTGGAGGTGGTGTTTCCACACACTGGTCCTAAGGAAAAGCATAGAATACTTACTATTTGCTTGCCAATGGGGATAGCTCCCTCTATAGAATATTGTACCTCTTGGGGCACAGTCTTCGCTGCAATATATACCTGGACTCATGGTATCCCTTCTTTAGCGGTAATACCAGATGTATTAAGACAAATACAGAACGAGTATGGAGCAGAGCCTGCTCTAAACTTAGGGATGAAGTTGTTAAATAATTTTGCCCAGGTATCTGCGATAATATTAGCAAATATTAACACGTTCCGTGCTCGCGTCGGCCAACGGCCGACGCGAGAACTACCGCCCTGGTGCTGCGCACGACCGTTGGTCGACGCAGCCCCGCCCACCCTTTAGAATGCCCGCACCGCGGTGGAATGTTCGCCGCGGTAAACGGGTTAAAGGGGAAGCAGCATCAGTGGCAATACGCCAACGCCTGAGAGAGTTCACTCGATTACAACAGGAGACACAACTACCTAAAATAATTTAAACTGCCTATGCAGAGTTAGGTAGAGTCAGTCTGAGAGCTAGACCTGTAAAACCCCAACTAATGGGGAGTTCAGATAAAGAACAGGCAAAGCAAACACCAGTTTCTTCAAAGAAGAAATGGGACAATAATAAACAACAAAAGAACAGATCTCACTCCAGGGGAAGGTCTCCTCAGCAGGAGCCCCCAGAAAGGAGATATAATCTTAGGAATAGAGATAACATTAAAAAAATCTGACAGGTATCAGGACACTGATACACGTTCCTCCCGTTCCTTTCAGGGTTCATCAAAAAACTCCGAGAGGGAAGGACGGTCAGAACAAAGACAAGAAGAGCGTACAAAGTCCAGAGACAAGCAACGCACTTCAGACTACGCTTCAACGAAAGAAGAGAAACCTAAAGCAAAACCTCAATTTAAAAAGAAGAAGGTAGCAGGTCTCAAAGTTAGACATGCCCAGAATTCTGAGGACTCAGCTACTGAACGGGGAATGGGCTCTGACGATGCTAGACAGCGCGGCAGAAGTAACAATAGCTCGCCGGAACATGATGGAATTTCTGGTGACAGCGGAGTTGAGTGAGTAGATCACGGTGGAAACACCTGATACTAGGGTGAGTGTCCCACACAAGTTACATGAAATAACACTCCAAATGGAGGGGGACAAGCAGAGACAAGTTAAGGGTCTCTTCTGGGAGAACCTGACTTCTGGCTAAGACATCCTATTAGCGGAAAAAGATTGGCCGCCTACTATTGTTATGGAATGCCCAAAGGGAGAAACTGTATTTTTTCCAGCTTTTTCCGACCTAGTCCCCGCACACCTAAGACATACATATGCACAGGAGTGGGCGGTAGCCCTTGCCCCAGCGTTATACCGCAACCATGTTGGGTGGGATGAGAAGTCTCTCCACCACGTTATTCCAATAAAAACAAACCCAACTCCACAAAGACAGTATCCCATAAAACAGGAAGCTAAAAAACAGGTCAGGGAGATCTTGGATCAACTTGAATACCATGGTGTAATTGAACCATGCACCTCATCAATGAATAATCCTTTGTTTCCCGTAAGGAAACCCGACAATTCATATCGTCTAGTTTTAGACTATAGACACCTGAACTCATGTACAAAGACATTTGCGGTTCAGAATGCACACAGTGCCGCATTAATGAATAACATTGTGCGGAAAAAATACAAAACAACATTAGATATCTCAAATGGATTTTTCTGCCAAAACATAGCGCCTGAAAGCAGATATTTGACAGCCTTCTCAGCGCTAGGGTCCCAGCCTCAATTTTGTCGACTCCCCAAGGGTATAAGAATAGCCCGGGGTTATTCTCAAGGAGGGTAACGGAGTTACTACAGAATTTGATGAAGAAGCATTATCCTATGTAGAGGATATTTATCTGACGGATGATGACTTAGAGGAATACTTGACCAGGGTGAGCACCATAATTTTGGGTTTCGCCTCTGAGGGCTACAAATTTAATTTAAAAAAATCGAAAATAGCCCACCTCAATGTCCTATTTTTGGGGTATGAGCTTTCAAGTTAAGGCAAAAGCCTGGCAGCCCACTTTTCAGAAAAGTGCGCACTGCTACACCCTCCAAAACCATTAAAAAATTTACAGTCCATACGGGGATTTTTGAATTTTGGCAGAACATACATTTTGGATTACGCAGAGAGAGTAAAACCTTTCTATGACCTAATAAGACCTGACTTTTCAGTTAAACAATGGACACAGGACCACACAAATATCCTTCGTTCCCTACAAGCTGATATGATATCATCAAAACATTTACAGACACGCTTGAAAGTACGCAACCTGGTAATCCGCGTAGTCGCTGGTCAATCGGGGTACACTTGCTTAACCTTTAATGAAGGTGAAACGGTACCAATTGCATATAAATCGCAATTGTACACTAACGCTGAAATGCGTTTTGCACCCACAGAATTTTTTTTGACAGCAGTGCAGATTGCTGTAGTCAGAGAAAGAGCACTGGCTCAGGGGAAACGAATAATTGTCGTGACCCCGGTACAAGCCTTAGAGGCTGCCACAAAGGCAAGTGTCCCAAATGCAAAAGCGTTACATCCAAGATGGATACAATGGGCTAATTCTCTCACTGCAACAGACATAGAATACAGATATGACCCTAGTCTAAAAACACAAGAATTCCTGCAATATGAACAAGAATATCCTCTACCAAATGAAATAATGCCTCTAGGTCAGTATGAATACATTATTTATACTGACGGATCTGCTCAACCGGCCATAGGGAGTAAGCAACAATAGAGTGCAGCATGCGCTATTGTAAAAGGTAGGATGCAGGACGGCAAGTTCCGTCGAGGCTGTACAAAAACGCAGTCTCTAGGAGACTGCACGGCTCAGTTGGCAGAATTAAAAGCACTACTACTGGCACTGATAAATATGGATCCAGAATTCCCCACACTAATAGTGTGTGATTCCTTTTACTGTGTCCAGTCGTACAACGAATACCTCCACTATTGGGGACAAAATGGGTTCAGAGATTCAAAAGGTGGCACAATCAAACATAGGAAACTATGGGAACAGGTAGCAGAGTTAAAGAACGAACTACCAAGGGCTCACGTGATACACATGCTGAGTCATCAATGTGATGGCGTTCACGTTGAAGGGAATTCATTGGCTGATGAAGCCGCAAAGGGGGCAGTACGCACTGCGTCCGTAGCTGCAATCACCCGTTCAAAAATGTGGGTAGATGGTAGCATAATGGTAGCTGTGATTGCTTCGTGCAATAACAGCAAAGTACTACCTAAAGGTTTTCCACTGAAGTACTCCTACAAGTTAAATGCAAACAACGTTCCATTTGCTCAGATTCCTGGAGTGGGGGATAGAGTAATCCCAAACATGGATCACAGGTGTGAGAAGTTGGCCTGGTATATGCTGTTCACTAATTAAAGTGGACACCTTGCACCAGAACAATTCGACTCTTATGGTAGATAGGTTTAAGACAACCTTTATAGAAAGCAATCCTAGTGGTAGCTGTGGAGAGCAGCCTTCAGGCTAAGTCTTGAAGGAATGTAAAGCAGCTTGTTTTACCACACAATCTCTTGAATCACCAAATGAAAAGACACCACACAGGTATATATATCAAATATATATGTATTTATTAATAAACACTCTCTACTAATCTCTTTATGAGATTAGAAGTCAGGAACATATGTACAAATCAAATGTTATCAAAATAAGTTTGGCACAATCGAATATCACAATCTTAGTTTGGCTAGACCTAGGTCTAGGGCACCTAGAATCGAGGGACCCCCAAGAACCACCCCAGGTACTTGTAGGAGACCCACAGGGGACGGACGCGGTGTCCTGGCACCGGTGCGAGTCCTGTGCGAGTCTATGCGCTCAGACGCGATTGAGATTTCAATGTTAAAGGTCCCTTGCGTGTTCGAGGCGAACACACCGATCGGTCCTTGTACGAGTCGAAGGACGCGGTTACAGATAGAGTTGCAAGGGAGATGGACGCGCTGTGTCTAACACAGACGCGAACCTTGTGCGAGTCAGTGCAATGGAGATCTCAATGTTACAGTCCCCTTGTGTGTTCGAGGCGAACACCGATCGGACTCAGTACGAGTCGAAGGACACAGTTCTAGATAGTATTACAAAGGAGATGGATGCGGTGTGTCTAACACAGACGCGAACCCTGTACGAGTCAGCACAATTGTCGCACTTAGAAAATAAGGGTTTTAGGACACTTCTAGGGAAGCTACAAGCAAGTCACTTACAGCGTAAGTAGTTCTAGGGCCCACCCCCACAGGAGCACCGTAGTGCTGAAGTTACCTCACCCAGGGGAGCCGGGTGCATAGGTGTTCTTTGGTGTCGGGTCGCGGCGTCGTTTTCAATGGGAGCCAGTGAAGACTTGCTGCTTGCGGCGACAGGAGAAGTGTCCGGAGGAATCCAAGCCTGGATTCAGAAGATGGAAGACCTGAAAGCAGAGGGGACAGTGTTCAAAGTCACTTGGCAGTGACTCGGGGCAAGGAAGATGGATGCCCACCGTCGTTGCAAGATTCAGGTCGTTCACGGGTGCCTTGACTCTTCAGCCACGAGGTCCAGGAGGCGTCGACGACAACCAGGAGCTGGATTCGGTGTGTCCCCTGATGTCTGCAGCTTACTGCGGTGTCGGCACCTCGATTGGAGCCAACAAGCCTTGGTAACAGCAAGTCTCGGAGAAAGTGTGAAGAGGCAATGGCGCAGACCAGCAAGGTCTGTGGGACTCACCCAGCGAGGGTAAGTCAGGGCAGGCCTGGAGCAACCAGGGGAGCCCTTTGGTTTCTTTAGAAAGTCTTCTGGGGACCCACAAGTCGGCTGGCAAGGGATCGCAAAGACGCCTCGGAAGGAGTTGCTCAACAGGGGCCCACGGTCACTCGGGACATGGTAGGCCTCTGATCTTCGGAGGGATTCCTGCTGGAGGCTAGGACCACACGTGGTCCAAAGCACAAGTTCGTGGAACGTTGTGAAGGGGTTGCACTCGACAATAGTGCATGGTACCCAGGGGTCGCGGTTCCTCGTCACTCTTGGGGTCCACTGGCCTCAGCTTCGCTGGGGACTCACGATGGCCTTTGAGAAGTCAGGAAATCCACTTCTTGGGCTGCAGGGACTTCGGACTCCGGCGGGAGCGGCGTAGTTTGCGACCGTCGTTTGTAGTTTTTGGTGCCTGCCAAGCAGGGGAGTCACTCCTTGACTCCAAGGGAGATTCTTCAGTCTTCCAAAGGTAGTGGAACGTCGAAGGTCCGGGATTCTTCTTCAGAGCGTCGTCCAGGGAAATCTGGGGTGCAATGCACAGGTTCCCCCTCTTATACTAAAAGAAAGGGAGGGACTAGCTCTATGACCCTACCTATGGGAGGGTCAGGGGACTGGGTGGCTACACCCACTTCCCTTTGTCCAGTTTCGCGCCAGAGCAGGGGCAGGTAGCCCCTGAGCCGGTTTGAACTGGGGTATGCACAGAGGAGCCTTCTGCTCCCCCAGTGCAGGACTTCAAAGCACTCTAAGAGTGCACCCACCCAGCCCCAATACACTAAACCCTGTCTGGGAGGTGGTCACACCCCTTGGGACAGGATATCTATTGTTGGGCTTCCTCCACTGCGAGTGTTGGTCATCAGCAGGAGGGCAGCCCAGTGTCTGTGACTGGTGGCATCCATTTTGTGATGCCAGGGCTCTGCAGGATTCTACCGCGTTTCCACAGTAGGTACATGTCTATCCCTCTAGAAGGGTGGAATGCTACCCCCGCCGCCAGGGCTGGCGGGGGGGTAGTATTCCAAGATGTTTGACACCAAACTCGACATGTTTCGATGCAGCCATTCCAAAGTTAGCATTCTACCGCGAGGATATAATGCACTTAAAAGTATATGGTTTAACCGCATCCACAAACAGCCCCAGAGAATGGACTCTGAGAGCTGCAGAGGGGCCCTGCTCAGGCAGAGGCACCCCCTCACATGGAAACTAAGCACCCTGCCCTCAGGATCGATAGGGCCTGCTTTAGGGGTGACTGATAAGTCTCAATGTGTGTGCAGGAGAGATATAGGGGACCTATATCTCAGTGAGGAGTGCTAGCACTTCCTCACCCAGGCTGCAGTAGCAGGCCTGTGGTGTCAGATTTAGTCTGCTTCCCAGGGGTGGCATAATACATGCTTCAGCCCCTGGTAGGCCTGTGAAGTACCTATGCCCTTGGTACCTAAGGTACCATATACTAGGGACTCATAAGGTACCACAGTATCCAATCACTAGTGCACCTAGAGTGCACTCCAAATCGTTTAGAGAGAACAGAGAGGCTGGGGCCCTGATTAGCAGGGTCCCAGCCAGACTATAGCCAGAAACCAGTGTAAACATCAGAAAAAAGTGGGGGCAACATAAGAGGCAGATCCTACTCTCCTACACAACCCCCCAAACGCAGGGACACTAAACTAACCTTGACCAGTTGAGTCTTCGTGTTCAAAGTGGAAATACCTTGAGAGTCCATCTGCATTGGCATGTTGGGTCCCAGGTCTATGTTCCACTGTATAGTCCATCCCCTGTAGGGAAATGGACCACCTCAAAAGTTTTGGGTTTTCACCTTTCATCTGTTTAAGCCATAGGAGGGGCTTGTGGTCAGTCTGAACTATGAAGTGAGTGCCAAACAAGTATGGCCTCAGCTTCTTCAGGGCCCACACCACAGCAAAGGCCTCCCTCTCTATAGCTGACCAACGTTTCTCTCTAGGGGTCAGCCTTCTGCTAATAAAAGCTACTGGCTGGTCTTGACCTTCATCATTCAGTTGAGACAGTACAGCTCCCACACCCAGCTCAGAAGCATCTGTTTGGACAATGAACTTTTTGGTGTAGTCTGGACTCTGTAAGATGGGGGCAGTGCACATGGCCTGCTTTAGGTCTTCAAATGCCTTTTGACAGCTAGCTGTCCACTGAACCTTTTTTGGCATCTTCTTTGAGGTCAGATCATTCAAGGGGGTCACTATAGATCCATATCCCTTGACAAACCTCCTATAGTACCCAGTCAGGCCTAAGAAGGCTCTCACCTGTGTCTGGGTGGTTGGAGCAACCCATTCCATTATGGTTTGGATTTTGCTCTGTAAAGGCTGAACCTGGCCTCCACCTACAAGGTGGCCCAGGTATACAACCTGACTCTGCCCTATCTGGCACTTAGTGGCCTTGATAGTGAGGCCTGCTTTCTGCAGAGCCTCCAAAACATTCCTGAGGTGGACCAGGTGATCCTGCCAGGAGGAACTAAAGACAGCAATATCATCTAGATAAGCTGAGCAATAAGTTTCCATCCCTGTCAGAACTTTATTCACCAACCTCTGAAAAGTGGCAGGTGCATTTTTCAATCCAAAGGGCATCACCACAAAGTGGTAGTGCCCACCAGGGGTTGAAAATGCTGTCTTGGCTTTTGCATCATCAGCTAACCTGATCTGCCAGTAGCCAGCTGTTAGGTCAAACGTGCTTAGATACTTGGCTGAGGCCAAAGTATCAATCAGCTCATCTGCCCTTGGTATGGGATAGGCATCAGTCCTAGTGACTGCATTGAGGCCTCTGTAGTCTACACAAAACCTCATTTCTTTCTTACCACCCTGGGTATGAGGCTTGGGTACCAGGACTACTGGGCTAGCCCAAGGGCTATCTGAAGGCTCAATTACACCTAGCTCCAACATTTTCTGGACTTCAGTCCTGATACAGTCCCTGACATGGTCAGGTTGCCTGTAGATTTTATTCTTGACAGGCAGACTGTCTCTAGTGTCCACCTCATGGGTGCACCAGGAAGTCTGACTAGGGGTCAGGCTAAACATATGTCTGTACTGTTGCAGAACTTGTCTGCACTCAGTTTGCTGATGGTCAGTGAGGCTGCTTGCCAAAGCAACCCCATCTACTGACCCATCATCAGGGTTCTGCGAGAGCAGGTCAGGGAGAGGGTCACTCTCCTCCTCCTGTTCCTCATCAGTTGCCATGAGCAAGCCCATGTCAGCCCTGTCAACATATGGCTTTAATCTGTTGACATGGAGCACCCTCAGGGGCTCCTGGGAGTTCCAAGATTCACCAGATAGGTGACTTCTCCCTTCTGTTCAACTATTGTATGGGGGCCACTCCACTTGTCCTGGAGGGCTGCTGGGGCCACAGGCTCCAACACCCACACTTTCTGTCCTGGCTGGTATACAGTCAGTACAGCCTTTGGTCATGCCAAGCTTTTTGTAATTCTTGGCTGGCCTCCAGGTTTTTGGTTGCCTTTTTCATGTACTCTGCCATCCGGGAGCGGAGACCAAGTACATAGTCCATCACATCTTGTTTGGGGGGCTTGAGAGGTAACTCCCAGCCCTCTTTTACCAAACACAATGGACCTCTCACAGGATGCCCAAACAGAAGCTCAAATGGGCTGTAACCAACCCCCTTCTGTGGAACCTCTCTGTATGCAAACAACAGGCAAGGAAGAAGAAGGTCCCATTTCCGCCTAAGCTTCTCTGGGAGTCCTTTAATCATTCCTTTCAAGGTTTTGTTGAAGCGTTCAACTAAACCATTGCATTGTGGGTGATAGGGGTGGTGAACTTATAAGTTACACCACACTCCTTCCACATTGCTTTCAGATATCCTGACATGAAGTTGGTACCTCTGTCAGAAATGACCTCCTTTGGGAAACCCACTCTGGAGAAAACTCCAATGAGGGCTCTTGCCACCACAGGGGCTGTGGTGGTCCTCAGGGGAATTGCTTCTGGGTACCTGGTGGCATGATCCACTACCACCAGGATAAACCTGTGCCCAGATGCAGTTTGAGGGTCAAGGGGACCAACAATGTCAATCCCTACCCTTTCAAAGGGTACCCCCACCACAGGTAGTGGTATCAGGGGGCCTTTGTTGTGCCACCTGCCTTACCACTGGCTTGGCATGTGACACAGGAGCGACAAAACTCCTTTGTGTCCTCTGACATATGTGGCCAATGAAAATGTGGAACAAGCCTGTCCTAGGTCTTGTTTTGGCCCAAGTGACCTGCCAAAGGGATATCATGTGCTAGGGTCAAGAGGAACCCCTAAACTTCTGAGGTATTACCATCCTCCTGGTGGCTCCAGGGGCTGGATCTCTACCCTCAGAATATAGGAGTCCCTCATCCCAATAAACTTTATGGGACCCACTAGCACTCCCAGCAGCCTCAGCAGCAGCCTGCTGTCTGAGGGGTTCAAGAGAGGGGCAGCACTGTTGCTCCTTTCTCAGATCTTCCCTAGAAGGGCCCTCTGCCCCCAAGAACTCAACCTGATCAGGCTCAAGTCCCTCTGGGGCAGTTCCTTCTTCAGGATCTGCTTCACCTCCCTCTGGGGGTGAATCTGTGATCGGAGACAGAGGGGAAGGCACTGCCTTTACCCTACTGCTCCTCCTCTTGGGAAGCATTTGGTCCATTGTTCCAGGATCCAGAGCTGGTTCAGTGTTATGCATTCTTGCTTGTGACCTGGTCACAGCAAATACCTCTGCAGGGATGCCCAACATCTCAGCATGAGTCCATAACTCTACTTCAGACCAGGCTGAAGTCTCTAGATCATTGCCCAATAGACATTCGACAGGAGGTCTGCACAGACTACAACCTTCTTGAGGCCAGTTACCCCTCCCCAGGAGAAATTCACAATTGCCAGACTATGGTTGGTCCTGACATTGCTTGCATTGGTCACCTGGTACATTACGCCCAGGATGATCTGTCCAGGGTCCACAAGATCCTCTGCCACCATGGTGACACTAGCACCTGTGTCCCTAAATGCCAAAGCCTGTTTGCCATTTATTACAGGCTGCTGTTTGTATTTGCCCAGATTACTGGGACTTACTAGGAAGGACATATTAAGGTCTCCCTCACAAATCAGCGTACCACCTCCACCAGTAGCTGAGCTAGGGGGAACAGTTGCCTTAGGGGCAGGAGTGGTGGTGGTTTGGTCCTTGGACTTGTTACAATCAGAAGTCCAGTGCCCTTTCTGTTTACAGAATTTGCACCAGGGCTTCTTTTGGCCTTTTGCCTTGTTGGATTGTGACTCCCCACCAGATGCAGATTTTTGGGGCCCTTGTGAAGACTTCTGGTCTTTTGACTTATCCCCACCTTTCTCAGAGCCCTTAGGATCTTGCTTCTTGGTGTCACCCCCTTGGTTCTGGGGTTTCTGCCTTACCCTGGTTCTGACCCATTTGTCTGCCTTCTTTCCCAATTCTTGGGGAGAGGTCAGATCTGAGTCCACCAGGTATTGATGCAACAACTGGTTCTGGCAATTATTAAGGATCTGTTCTCTCATCATCAGATTATACAATCCCTTGAAATCAGTAACCCTACTGCCAACCAGCCAACCCTCCAGAGCCTTGGTTGCACAATCTACAGAGTCAGTCCAGTCCTGAGTCTGTGCCTTCTGGGTGTCTCTGAACTTTAACCTGTACTGCTCAGTGGTTAAGCCAAACCCATCTATCAGTGCACTCTTCAGGACTTCATAATTATCAGCATCCTCTTCTCTAACAGTGAGGAGCTTGTCTCTACCTTTGTCTGAAAAGGAGAGCCACAAGATTGCTGCCCACTGCTTTTGGGGGACCTGCTGTACTCTACAGGCCCTCTCCATAGCAGTTATCCACTTGTGGATATCATCCCCACTCTGGTAGGGAGGAACAACCTTGCTCAGGTTCCTATGGTCTGGAATAGATTCTCTGCCTCTAGGGACACTGTTGCTGCCACCAAGGGGTTCTAACCCCTCTCTTCTAGAAGCTCTCTGGATCTCCAGGGCTTTTCTATCCAGTGCCAACTGCTTGGTTCTGAGGGCAACTCTTGCTTCCTCATACTGCAGCAGTTTGCACATTCTTTCAGAGGAGGTCTCTCTTATGGGAAAGTATGAGTTCCTCTGGTGGACAAATTCTCTGCCAGAGTGATAAGAGTGGTCAGATTCCCTGGAAGGGGACCTATGCCTCTCCTCCACTCTGTCAGCTCTCTTAGGGAGAATTCCTCTGTCCTTTTCAGGCCCCTTGGAGCCTGGCCCTTCAATCACAGAGTCTTGGTCATTCTGATTTTCATCATCTGACCCAGATACTGTAATTGACCCACTCCCTGATTCAGACCCGTTAGCTCCTAGAGCCAATCTAAGATCATCTGCTGTCAGCAGATCTATCAGGTGTAGTGTGGAGGGACTCTGTCCTAGCTTCAGGTGTCTTTCAACACACATGGCTCTCAAGTCAGAGAAAGCCATGTCCTTATACTGAGGCTGAGTGGATCCACTGGTTCCACCCTTTAAGGACATTCTAGTGTTGTGCAGTGTTGTACTACCTACACTAGTTTGTGGCCTACTGATACTAGCTTGAGCTGTAGAAAGGGTGTGCTATCCCTTGGCACACAGCTCTAAGTTCAGTAGAACTTATTGATACTAACCTTGACTTTATATGTACCTTGAGTACCTATAGGGGTTTTCAGTTAGTAATTCAATTAGAGATTTTCTGGTAGAACAATAGCAAGCTGGAATCCCACACGCTGCCCCCCAATGTGAGAAGTTGGCCTGGTATATGCTGTTCACTAATTAAAGTGGACACCTTGCACCAGAACAATTCGACTCTTATGGTAGATAGGTTTAAGACAACCTTTATAGAAAGCTATCCTAGTGGTAGCTGTGGAGAGCAGCCTTCAGGCTAAGTCTTGAAGGAATGTAAAGCAGCTTGTTATACCACACAATCTCTTGAATCACCAAATGAAAAGACACCACACAGGTATATATATCAAATATATATGTATTTATTAATAAACACTCTCTACTAATCTCTTTATGAGATTAGAAGTCAGGAACATATGTACAAATCAAATGTTATCAAAATAAGTTTGGCACAATCGAATATCACAATCTTAGTTTGGCTAGACCTAGGTCTAGGGCACCTAGAATCGAGGGACCCCCAAGAACCACCCCAGGTACTTGTAGGAGACCCACAGGGGACGGACGCGGTGTCCTGGCACCGGTGCGAGTCCTGTGCGAGTCTATGCGCTCAGACGCGATTGAGATTTCAATGTTAAAGGTCCCTTGCGTGTTCGAGGCGAACACACCGATCGGTCCTTGTACGAGTCGAAGGACGCGGTTACAGATAGAGTTGCAAGGGAGATGGACGCGCTGTGTCTAACACAGACGCGAACCTTGTGCGAGTCAGTGCAATGGAGATCTCAATGTTACAGGCCCCTTGTGTGTTCGAGGCGAACACCGATCGGACTCAGTACGAGTCGAAGGACACAGTTCTAGATAGTATTACAAAGGAGATGGACGCGGTGTGTCTAACACAGACGCGAACCCTGTACGAGTCAGCACAATTGTCGCACTTAGAAAATAAGGGTTTTAGGACACTTCTAGGAAGCTACAAGCAAGTCACTTACAGGGTAAGTAGTTCTAGGGTCCACACCCACAGGAGCACCGTAGTGCTGAAGTTACCTCACCCAGGGAGCCGGGTGCATAGGTGTTCTTTGGTGTCGGGTCGCAGCGTCGTTTTCAATGGGAGCCAGTGAAGACTTGCTGCTTGCGGCGACAGGAGAAGTGTCCGGAGGAATCCAAGCCTGGATTCAGAAGATGGAAGACCTGAAAGCAGAGGGGACAGTGTTCAAAGTCACTTGGCAGTGACTCGGGGCAAGGAAGATGGATGCCCACCGTCGTCGCAAGATTCAGGTCGTTCACGGGTGCCTTGACTCTTCAGTCACGAGTTCCAGGAGGCGTCGACGACAACCAGGAGCTGGATTCGGTGTGTCCCCCGATGTCTGCAGCTTACTGCGGTGTGGGCACCTCGATTGGAGCCAACAAGCCTTGGTAACAGCAAGTCTCGGAGAAAGTGTGAAGAGGCAATGGCGCAGACCAGCAAGGTCTGTGGGACTCACCCAGCGAGGGTAAGTCAGGGCAGGCCTGGAGCAACCAGGGGAGCCCTTTGGTTTCTTTAGAAAGTCTTCTGGGGACCCACAATCCGGCTGGCAAGGGATCGCGAAGACGCCTCGGGAGGAGTCGCTCAACAGGGGCCCACGGTCACTCGGGACGTGGTAGGCCTCTGATCTTCAGAGGGATTCCTGCTGGAGGGTAGGACCACACGTGGTCCAAAGCACAAGTTCGTGGAACGTTGTGAAGGGGTTGCACTCGACAATAGTGCACGGTACCCAGGGGTCGCGGTTCCTCGTCACTCTTGGGGTCCACTGGCCTCAGCTTCGCTGGGGACTCACGATGGCCTTTGAGAAGTCAGGAAATCCACTTCTTGGGCTGCAGGGACTTCGGACTCCGGCGGGAGCGGCGTAGTTTGCGACCGTCGTTTGTAGTTTTTGGTGCCTGCCAAGCAGGGGAGTCACTCCTTGACTCCAAGGGAGATTCTTCAGTCTTCCAAAGGTAGTGGAACGTCGAAGGTCTGGGATTCTTCTTCAGAGCGTCGTCCAGGGAAATCTGGGGTGCAATGCACAGGTTCCCCCTCTTATACTAAAAGAAAGGGAGGGACTAGCTCTATGACCCTACCTATGGGAGGGTCAGGGGAGTGGGTGGCTACACCCACTTCCCTTTGTCCAGTTTCGCGCAAGAGCAGGGGCAGGTAGCCCCTGAGCCGGTTTGAACTGGGGTATGCACAGAGGAGCCTTCTGCTCCCCCAGTGCAGGACTTCAAAGCACTCTAAGAGTGCACCCACCCAGCCCCAATACACTAAACCCTGTCTGGGAGGTGGTCACACCCCTTTGGGACAGAATATCTATTGTTGGGCTTCCTCCACTGCGAGTGTTGGTCATCAGCAGGAGGGCAGCCCAGTGTCTGTGACTGGTGGCATCCATTTTGTGATGCCAGGGCTCTGCAGGATTCTACCGCGTTTCCACAGTAGGTACATGTCTATCCCTCTAGAAGGGTGGAATGCTACCCCCGCCGCCAGGACTGGTGGGGGGGTAGTATTCCAAGATGTTTGACAGCAAACACGACATGTTTCGATGCAGCCATTCCAAAGTTAGCATTCTACCGCGAGGATATAATGCACTTAAAAGTATATGGTTTAACCGCAGCCACAAACAGCCCCAGAGAATGGACTCTGAGAGCTGCAGAGGGGCCCTGCTCAGGCAGAGGCACCCCCTCACATGGAAACTAAGCACCCTGCCCTCAGGATCGATAGGGCCTGCTTTAGGGGTGACTGATAAGTCTCAATGTGTGTGCAGGAGAGATATAGGGGACCTATATCTCAGTGAGGAGTGCTAGCACTTCCTCACCCAGGCTGCAGTAGCAGGCCTGTGGTGTCAGATTTAGTCTGCTTCCCAGGGGTGGCATAATACATGCTTCAGCCCCTGGTAGGCCTGTGAAGTACCTATGCCCTTGGTACCTAAGGGACCATATACTAGGAACTCATAAGGTACCACAGTATCCAATCACTAGTGCACCTAGAGTGCACTCCAAATCGTTTAGAGAGAACAGAGAGGCTGGGGCCCTGATTAGCAGGGTCCCAGCCAGACTATAGCCAGAAACCAGTGTAAACATCAGAAAAAAAAGTGGGGGCAACATAAGAGGCAGATCCTACTCTCCTACAACAGGTTAGGTTTAATCTTGGCTGCACACGAGGGTCTGGGTTCTGCGCACGCAGGAGTTACGGCGACTGTTTCTCTACTGAAACAACGCTATTGATGGCCAGGGTTAACATAGCAGATAAAAGACTTCATCTTAAAGTGCGATATCTGTCAATAGATAAAAGGGTCCACCGTAGCTCGCCCAGCGCAGACACCATTGTTAATATCAGAAAGACCGCTCACGTGCATTTACCTGGATCACTGCGGCCCCTTACAATCTGATGGGGCTTACAAGTATATCATGGTTGCAGTGGACTCCTGTTCAAGATTCTTATGGGTATGGCCTCAGCGCTCGGCTGACGCTCAAACTGTTATAAAAGATTTGCGAGTCTTCATAAGGACATACGCAGTTGGCACATTACATTCTGACCGTGGCCCTGCGTTCAGCTCTAGGGCTTACAAGGAAGCCATGGGAAGTTTGGGTGTAGCATTGCGGTACTCCTCTCCGTACCATCCAGAGGGAAATTCGGTTGTGGAGAGGAAAAACCAGGACTTAAAACAATCTTTAACAGCTAGGATATTAGGCTCGCGTGGCAGTTGGGTCAATCATCTATATGGGGTACAGCGAGCCCTTAATAACCAGCCAAGAAGCTCTCTAGAGGGTGCCACTCCTTACGAGGTCCTGTTTGGGACAAGAATGTGGGTACCTGATCTCGATTGTGAAGGCACAGTGGCAGATGAAAAACCGTTTGACATCAATAAACGTTTGGCTGTTTTACAGGATCTAAATGAATCCAGAGCCTCCTTAAGTAACATCGAGACAAAGAAAACCTCCACTGGGGAAGTCGAATCAGCCACGGCAAGACCTGCCTGGATTCCTAAAGTTGGGGATCTGGTCAGAGAAAAGATTGTGGACAAGAAAGAATTCGGGCCCTCCTATCGAAAGCCTGTACCTGTCCTGGCAGTTGAAGGATCAAGAACTGTACTTCTACCGCCTCTTGCCGGAAAAGAAAAGAGATTCGT
Source organism: Calotriton arnoldi (assembly GCA_963921515.1). NCBI lineage: Eukaryota > Metazoa > Chordata > Amphibia > Caudata > Salamandridae > Calotriton > Calotriton arnoldi. The sequence goes on from CAWUFW010000240.1 coordinate 2,017,590, forward strand.
CTCAATCGATCTGATCAAACCACACTATGTGGCCGATACTAAATAGTAGGCCTCGTGGACTCCTGAGTAGCCGACGTCCTCCTCTCGCTACAATACAGGAAGTTCAAACAGAAAGACTCATAACATTTGAAGAGTCACCTTTACAAAGCAATGGAATCAATAACAATGCAATGGAACTAGTTCCCCTTGACACAAACTCTCAAAATCAAAGTGAAAGACAAATTTGAATTCAAGCTAATAAAGATGTCTACATCAACATGCCTCAACAAGAGCAATCCACAAGTTCAACAAAACCTCCGGAGCTACCAAAGATAGATCGAAATGCATCTGGCTATTTCATCGACTTCGATACCTTTTCATTGGATCCAAGTGAACCTGAAACGACGCCAGCCCAAATTTCTCGCAAACAACGGATCAAAGACTTTTTTAACTTTCTTAGAAAAACTTATTTAGTATCATCTTGGCTAGAACTTTGGATAATCACTGGTATTTTATTTTTTCTTTTCTGGTTAGGATTAGCAATAACTTTCCACTTGCTCATCAATGGAACTTATCTTCAACAGAGCTCTGCAATGTCAAAAGTAAACTTAATTTTAAAACCTCATGGTTCATCTCATCGTGAACAAAGAGACTTGTCCTTCGTGAACATTTCAGCAGTTCCTATACCGGATGGTATAGTGTGGGACAAAGTAAATTTTGATATATTTGGACTGACCGAGCTTTTAAAAATTCCACATTTCTTTAAAATTTCATTGAACGATATCATTACCTCCAGTACATTTTCTGGTGATTGTGATTTTGAAACTGTTAATAACTTATTGTCTGATTTAGAACAATCTGCCGCATTTTGTAGCACTGAAATGTTAGAGGATAGATCAGATTTTGAAAAAATGTATTGTTACCAACATTATGGTCATTATTTTCTGCATACAATCTAACAGAAAAGCAGATGAAAACGGCACAGAGGGGAGAAAAATATACAATGCTGCGCATTGAGAAACTGGATAGGTTACCCTTTACTGTGGCAGAGTCACCGTCCACAGAGTGGTTAATCCACGGCCATATGACATTACCGGTCGCAACTTTTCAGTTTCAATATTGCCTAGAACAACAACAGGCAGGCAGATATGAGAAGATGGGTAAGGAATTTATCAGGGAATCCTGGGATTTACCATACAGATTTCGATGCATGAGTGGGGATCTGGAAGTGTTTCTAAGCGGAACTAACTGTGAGAACGCTTTAAATGGATCTCTCATATGCCAGGATATTATGCTACACGGGGCTTGTAATGGGTCTGTGGTGAACTTGTCCTGTCACTTGAGGGGTACCCCGGCAGCTGTGATTAATCCAGTATTCAAGCTTCTCTCGAATGGGAGTTACTTGATGCTGAATGATCAAGGTTGTTTTGGGATGCTTCCGGGCATCGCCTATCTAGTCACCGTGAGCTCCTGGGTTACTTGCTGTATGCAAGTATTGTTTCCACCAACTCATACAGTCAGGGAGGCACCGTTATGGCCTTCACTAAATGTTTCCTTTATACTGTTTGATACTCTGAGCAGAATGAAAGCCAAGCTTTTACAACAAACCGTGCCCTTAACCTCCGCCCGGGAGACTTTTGATCTCCAGATCGCAAGGTCCTCGGCTGAGATACAGGCACTTATACGAGCAAACTGCCCTTTCCATTTCACATAAATGGTAAGTCGTATCTTTAACATGTCCGATACGACGGGTGTTGTACACCTATTTAAGACCATAGGTTCCGGACTGTTAAGAACCTTTCAGACAGTCCTCGGAGTTATAACAAACTTTATACACTCCGTCTTTGGAAGCAGTTTTGGAGGGCTTCCGCTGATCCTGTTCCTAATAGCAGGAATCCTGATTGTTACCTTTCTGCTACGCAATGGACGTGCCAGCCACCAAGGAAGTAGCAACGGCTCTCCTGGAGCGTAAATCGCCTGATCGCATGGTACACCATCTAGGCACACCTCGCCTACGGGAACTGAGCGCCTCTTGGTTCCTGTCATTCAGACCAGTCTGGATGGACTGTGTCCTACCTGTTCTCCGATGCCTGTTCTGCAGAGAAGAATGCGTGTTGGACCTCTGTCTGACACTTCCATCGGCCGCGCCACCAGACTTTGATGCTTTACTGGACCCGATAACGGCCCATGTTCTGCAGTGTCCTCAGCGCATTCCCATGTTGTTGGCAGCATTCTTAGAGCCAACACAGGTAGTTTCTGCTCCTGTTGGTATGGACACCAGCTCCTCCAACACTCAGGCCTTGGATGTGGCACAGGCTGCCCCGGCATCTGCTGCAGGCAGTACGGAAGATCATCTGTGCTCAACTGACATTCTTTATGAGGTGTTTCAGGGATCGTCAGCTGCGTATGCAGACAGCAGCAATGTTGCGTCTACCAGCAAGGACACATAAACATTTGGCATGTCGCACGCCGGGAAGATCTGGCTTTTTAACTTTTTCGAAATTCTAAATTGAAACCTTTTGACCTGCATGGCTTTCAGATGCTTGTAGTTGTTCAGACTATATAAACAGACACTTTAGAGCCACTGCTTGAATGATTTTTTGTAGAACACTTTTTAAATGTTTTTTTTATGCTTTTTAACTTCTCTTAAAAATGTTTTTATTATCTGTTGCGTACAAACCTCTAGACGCCTTGGTAATATGCTAGAATTTAGTAATGTCGTCCAGTCGAATGAGGAGTGGGTGTTAAATTTCATATAGGTACCCCGATATAGGTCTAGGTATCATCATAACCCTTCACCTACATTCTCTCCTATACTACATACATAATGGATTTGGAGGACTGACCTTTTACCCAGTTACAATACTACACATAAGTAGGTAGGGTTTTTCCCTGGACACTGGCCTCATAAACTATGCATGAGGATTCTTAGTTTCTTGGAATCACAGCAGGACCATCATCTTCTGCATAATAACTGTGTATAAAGTTCATTCCCGATGTCATCCTAAGTCCCACACTGGCACAGCAAGGTAGAACCCCTGGGGATACCTTGGGGTATATAAACACCACATCTTGCTGATATAGAGAGAGGAGATCACGACTTCCATGCCAACACACTGACACGAGACGCTGAGATTCCTGCATGCAGATACTCCAGCTCGCAGTGGTCTGACATCCCTTGCGGGGTGTTCAGCTCGAGACCAGAACGGGGTCCCGCAGTCTCACATCAGGTAATGGGGTTGGCTTTATCCTAGAGGGATTCTTGGCTTTACACCTACTCACATGCTAGGTACACTTAGGTACATCTAGTTAGGGTGCATCGTAGGAGTACGCATTTTATTGCCATGTATTTTATATACTTGCCTATATATATGATTTTAGCAAAATGGTAGAAACCTACCATCTGTTTACTTTCTTAGTGCTGCTACTCATTTATATATGCTACTGTCTACTGGTGATTTCAGTGCACTTATTTTACGCTAGAATAACAACTGTTCAATAAATGCTTATTGAAAACGTCCTAACCGTTTATTCTGTGTATCTCTCTGAGAACAAGTGAGCACGAGTGACTGAGCGAAAAGTAAGTTACTGTTTCCACGGTCCTGAGGGATCAGAGTTGTCATGTTCGATAGTTGCCAAGAACTATTTTCTCCTTGGTAAGAGGAGGTTATAGTGGCATTGCGAGCTAGCTGGTACACAGGCCAACATACCCGGTGGGGGTGTCTGGACACCAGTCCCGCAGTGTATGTTGTCTAAACGCGCAGATCCTATATAGGTCTTATAGGAACTACACAACACATTGGGGATATATAGGTAAGTGGTCGCTCCAAGGAGAGGAAAGGGGGAGGGGTGAATCTCCATGAAATCCACCCCGGAGAGCGCAGGGTCCCTCGTCAGAGTCTGGTGAGCATGTGTGTGTAGATGAGGGGGTAGCCCTGTGGTACAATCTGGAAGCCTGTGGGGGGGAGTGGATGCAGGCTGTTGAACAACTTGAGAACATAGGTATCCCACATCGTAGCAGCTCTGCCCCCCCCTCACATTCTGTGATCATGTATCATGGCATTCCCTTCTGCCAAAGCCCATTTGTGAGTCACATGAAGCCAGCACCTGGTCATGGGGGCTGAGGGGCCTTCCAGCCCATGGCAATTAAGCGCTTGAATATGACCAATGCTAGGTCGACCAACTTGAAGTAATGTTTGGTGCGTTTAGTGCGCTTTGTGATCCCCAAGAGGCAAAGGAGTGAGTCCGGTGGCAACTGGACATCGCTCATTGTCAATACATGTTCCATCACCTGTATCCATGTGTGCATCAGTGGCGGGCATTCCCATACCATATGGATGAACGTAGCAGCTGTGTGGCCACATCTCGGGCACACTGGGGACACCGCCGGAAGCATTATATGCAGGCGGTGCGGCATAAGGTAAGTTTGGTGCAAGTAGTTAAATTGTGGGAATTTTAGACGGGCATTGCGCAAAACTCACTTCTCCCTCTCTAGGGCCATGGTCCACTGTTTAGTGGTCATCTCATTTGTACTTGCCCCGGGTTAAAAATTCTTTGCATCCCCCCTGCAATGTTGCATACAATTCCAAAACCACCCGACAGCCTAGTCTGTGTGTTAAGAAGCACTGCAAGCCCAAGTGCAGTAACGGCTCAGCCTGCCCTGGTGCCCTGTGTCCCCGATCGCTGCCATTATTACGTTGTATGCAAGAAAAAGACCTGCTCCAAGCCCGTAGAGTTCCTGCTGCCCCTGGAAAGAGAATAGAGCACCATTGCCATATAGATCACCCAGTTGGGTGAGCCCAGCCTCTCGCCATGGAGAAGAATCATGGACCCCCAGCAGAGTTGCCATGGCTGGCATGCTCCGAAGGAGCAGCTGCCATGCACAAGGGGCCGGTGCATGTTTGGGTTGCATATATCAAAGCCAAACGAGCTCGGCCAATTGCGTTAGCCTACCCAGTCTCTTACCATCCCCCCTGGCGAGAGCACCCATTCCAGCCCATCCATGCCCCACAGGTCTGCCCGAACCAGGCTACCCTCCGCCGTTCTATCTCCGGCCAGCCAGAGCATAGGCCATTGCAATTGAGCCGCTGTGAAATGCAGCTAAAGGTCCGGTACTCCAAGTCCCCCGTCGAGGATGGGTTGACTTTACTAATAATAATGTATTTCTACCCAAACAAATCTTTTTAGCAACATTAGGATAATGAAAGACTGGAGGAAAAACATAATGTTCTAACCTATACCTTGCAGTTTGCATGCAGCTCTTTGATGACACGTCATAGCCCACTGTGATATATTTGGATTGCAGCTTATGAACTGCAAGTAACAAAAGGATCTCTGTAACAAAAGAAGTAACCCACTGAGCTATCCACATAAAATGCAGTTCTATGATTTGCATGGTTCACGTTCTTTGCTGCACGTTATGATGAGTCAAAAGTGCCACTAGACAAAACTCCAATCTCTCTCCAGCAGGAACATTAATTACGAGAGTTACCTTGACATTTTTAATGTTGCCTGAAAACTGCTGGACAGACAAGGAACTCTGCGGCCGGTGCTTTTAAACCTGTAAGTAATTCATATTATATCCAAACACAACCCCCCCCAGGTCAGAGCCAGGTGTGGCAGCACTGGTCCCACCGCCCTAAAGTCAGCCCTGATTCTACTGTAAACCAGTGGATCATTCAGTAATCAGTGTTGTTGATATGCTTTGAACATCTATAAAATGCACCTCCTGTCTTGTAATTAAATTGCAGATTCTCCTCACCAGTAGTAAAGGAGAGTCCCGATTTTAATTTAAAAAAAGTAAGGCAAGTATTATTCCCCCCTCTGGGATTTGTGGTTAATATAAGTGTTTTGATTATTTCTAGCGACTGTGGCTTCTAACTAAACAACGAGCTAAGATGTTGGAATTTGAAAGGCCTGGAAGAGATTAATTTCTTAGAATTGGATAGCATACAAGCCATCGAGTAAGCAGTTAATGTATGGGTGCCACAGGGCTTGTCGCTTAGCCCCACATTGTTTAACATCTACATGGCAGCCCTAGCCGAACTTATTGAGTCATTTGGCGTGATTACTATCCTCTATGCGGATGATACCCAGCTGCTCCTTACGTTCCAGGACAGATATAGGTTCCATCGTTTATTCATGTCTGGTAAATGCATTGAATTAGCTACAAGAAAGCCAACCACAATGCAACGCAAAACAGTGATTCTTTTCTTTGGGCAAGTCAGGGAGCAGTGGGTGTATGGCTGACAACCACAGTAGCTAAGAACCTCAGAGTCAGAATTGACGACAAGCTCTCTTTTCACTCCCAGATTCTGTCTGTAGTCGCCCCTTGTTTTGGCTTGTTAAGTTCAATTAGAACATTTCTTAATTTTCTTCCTTTAACAGCCCATAGGACAGTTGTCCACGCATTAATAACTGCCAGGTTTGACTATGGGAACATATTGTACTTGGGTATCCCCGATAAATGGATTAAAAGACTGGAAACAGTACAAAATGCTGCAGCACCCCAAATTTTTACAATTCTATTCCTGTGGAAGTTAGTGAGGTGGACCACCTTCTATATAGATCATAAATACATTTTCATGATTGACAATTTCTTCTTTCTGTGAATCAGGAACATTATTAAATAGGAGTTGTTGGGTGTGATGTAGTGACTGGGTGGGAGCAGGAAGTAGTGTGGTAAAACATAATGTGATAACGTAGGTGAATGTGTCTATTTCAACGAACACCTTACACAAAAAACATCAATTATGTTTTTCTAACATATTGTTTAATAGATCTTTGCATGTGTAGTTATATCTACACATACCACAGACATACAGTCATTACAAGAAAGAATACATTAATTTAAAGAGGTGAGACCTACTGGCTTTGTCAATGCATGATAATAATATCGCTGTGTTCTCCCCAACAAGCAGCGGAGCGCAGCAAGGGCCACGTGTATCATCCTATTTTGCATTTGCAAACGGTGCGAATCGCTAAATTTGGCCGTTTGCGAATGCAAAATAGCCTTTCAAGCTGTATGAAAGGCTTTGGCAGTGCATTTCACAATTTTTTGCGATTACCTAAAATTGCAACAACAATAGGGAATCGCAATTTGCGATTCTCTAAGCACATGTACCAAGCATTTTCTAAATGCTAACTTTGCATTTAGGAAATGCTATTACCATCGACTCCAAGTCGATGTTAACCATACGCAATTTTTGAAAATGCCCAAAAAATGCAGTTTTCAAAGTGCCATGTATGCGCTTTACATGTGCACTTTTTTTTGGGGGGGGGACTTTAGGGGGGCCTTGACCCCTGGGCACCCTTGGTTTTCCATTATCTAATTTGCGATTACCAATTAGGTAATTGCAAATTAGCTAATGCAAAACCATTCGCACCTATGGGCCTTTGGAAAGAATGGAGTGGTATTACCGAATAGTGATTACCTATTTACCGAATCGCTATTTGGGAATTTTAAGAATTCGCTAAATCATTAGTGATTCCTTACATACATCGCATTTTCCGATTACCAAATACCGATTCGGTAAAAATCGCTATTTGGTAATCGCAAAATGCTATTTTGATCAATGTGGCCTCAACTTCGGTTGCCGCGCTGCGTTGCACTTGAAAACGACTCGCCTCCATATGCTATTCACCTGCTTGACCAGAAGATCTGCAAATATCACATCCCTAACGCGATATGAGCATGGCCTGGGGGCACACTGTCGTGTGTCACCCGAAGGCACTAGACCGCAGCGGGGACACACAGAAATGATTGACGCTACGCTGTGTGATACTCTGTTGGCGCGAAGACCCCGAGCGGTCTTCCGCCCTTTATTTATCCCCTCGGGTCGAGCCCGCCCCGAGGGGTGCGTGCGTGTGTGTGTGTGGATACATTGTAGGAGAGAGCCCGGATGGCTCTCTACATCCCTTCCTTCTTTTGGTTGACGTCACCAAAGTCATTAATGTTCATGGGGACATGCACAGAAAATCCTTAAACTTTTGGCTCGGCCCCGGGTTCGCCCGGAGGCTGTATCGCTGGCTCCTGGGCAAAGCCTTGCTTTCGATGCCACCTGTGACACCCCCGGGTGAGCCACCCTTGTCTTCGGACGTGGCCAAATCAGGTCGGTTAACAGCCTCTTGGGCCCCAGGGAGTCCTCCTTCGGGGATGCGGTCACTGGCTCCGGAAGATCCTGGGGATGACCGGCAGGGATCCTCAGCGTCGTCGTCACCATCTTCACTGCCTTGACCACCCCCGACCACTCGTTTAAAACACGACACGTTTCGGGTAACTTGGAGGTGCCCTTTGCGGGCCGTCACCATCGTTCCTTGCCTTTCCGTTACGGTCCATGCCTCCGGCTCAAACGGTGTTCGGAACTTCCATCCAGGGTGTCGATCTTTGACTACCACTCGGTCTCCGATTTGGATGCTGGATTCATGAGCCCTCCGGATTTCACTGGCTTTCCGGTTTGTGGTTTCTCTGCGGGCTTGAACGGCCTCATCGTCTCGCACCGGTGGAGTCCAAGTCGGATCCGCGGGTATGCTGTCTCGCGGTGGTCTTTGAAACATCAGGTGTGAGGGTGCACACCGGGTGGTACTGTGAGGCGTTAATCGATACACTCCAAGAAATTGGTCCAGAGCTGCTTCTGCGTCCTCCTCTCGTTCAACGGCTATACGCAGGGCCCTGTTAAGAGTCCTCATCAGCCGCTCCACCTCCCCGTTAGCTTGGGGCCAGAGCGGTGTGATCTTCCGGTGACGGATTGCTTTGCTCTCTAGATATTCCTGAAACTCCCTGCCCTGAAATGGGGGCCCGTTATCCGACCTTAACTCCTCGGGCAGCCCGAACATGGCAAAGATCCTGTCCAATGCTCTCTTCACGTGGGAAAACTTCGTCAACCCCACAATTTCTACCACTGGGAATTTCGAGAAAGTGTCAACCAGAACCAGCATTTGACGGCCATCTGGGAAACTCCCGAAGTCAAGACTGACATGGGTCCAGGGAATTGTGACCGGATCCTCTGTGATTACTGGCGCCGTCGGGGGGTCCCCCCCTGTGATAGTACATTCATGGCAGCTTCGGACCATTTTGTCCACCTTCATATCCATGGCCGCGAACCACACCTTCTGGCGCAACCGAGCTTTCGTCTTGGCCATGCCCTGATGGCCAACTTGAGCGAGCTCTAGAATGTGTTGTTGCAGGGCTTCCAGTATCACGACCAAGTGTCCCCTTAGGACGACGCCATGCTCTCCCACACTCAGCTCGTGCCGCACCCTCCAGAGCTGCTGTCGGTCATGTCCAACCTCCGGTCGTAGCAGGCGACTTCCGTCCATGAAGCGGGCCCACGTGTTATCTTCGAGAGCTTCCTTCACCCTTGACAGTGTTCCGTCTACCGCCGTGGCCTGTCCGATCTCTTCCAGGGTCATCGCCTTCGGACACGCATGCTGAGAAACCATCCTCACGAATTCTTCGGTGCTCATTTCTTCAACGGATTGCTCCCTGGGCGATGCAGGGTCCGGGTGGCGGGAAAGGTAGTCGGCAGGGTTGTGGGCTCCGGGTCGGTACACGACCCTAAACTGATACGACTGTAGTTGCACGGCCCATCGCTCAATCCTCGGGGGCGCCAGCCGTGACGAACCAGCGAACAGCGGGATCAGGGGCTTGTGATCTGTCACTACATGAAAGTCCTGCCCACCCAGGTGTAGATGAAAATGTTGGCACGCCCACTTGATGGCAAGAGCCTCCCTCTCTATCTGAGCATACCGGGTTTCGGTGTCCGTGAGGGCCTTGCTTGCATAGGCCACCGGCTTCCACACTTCTGGGTCCTGTTCTTGCAGGAGCACCGCTCCTAGACCCGTAGGGCTGGCGTCCACGACCAATTCCGTGCGTCTCTTCGGATGGAAATATGCCATGACCGTTTTGTCTTGCAGCCTTTCCTTGATGTCATTGAACGCCTTGTTGGCCGCACTCGACCATTCCCATGGTTGCCCTTGTTTCGTCAGGGCCCGAAGCAGCTCTGACAACATTGCGAGGTTCGGGATGAAACGCCCACAATACGTTGCCATGCCCAGGAAACTTCTCACTTCCGTGGGGTTTTTCGGCGTGCTGGCTGCCCGGATGGCAGTCGCCTTCTTCGGATCCACTCGGAGCCCTTCTCTCGTGAATATGTAGCCAAAGAACTCCACGGTGTCCTGATAGAACGAACACTTTGCCTTGTGTAACGTCAACCCTGAGTCTTCTAGCCTCTTCAACGTGGCCCGGAGGTGCTTGTGATGGTCCTCCAGCGTGTTCGAGAAGACAAGGATATCGTCGCTTAGGTTGATCACCCCTGTCAGCCCTGACAGCACCTCTCTCACCGCGTTCTGAAAGACTTCGGCTGCTGAGGATATCCCGAAACTGAGCCTCTTGTACCGCCGGAGACCAACGTGGGTGGAAAACGTTGTAATGTACCGGCTCTCCGGTTCTAACTCCAGCTGATGATACCCAGCGTTTAGGTCCAATTTGGAGAACCATTTGGCCCCATTGAGGTCGGCCACAATGTCGTCCATTGTTGGGGTTATGTGCCTTTCCCTCTTCACTGCCACGTTGGGTAGGCGCATGTCCACGCAGAGCCTTATGGCCCCTGGCTGTTTGGGCTTTGGGGCCACCACCAGCGGAGATACCCAGGGTGTGGGACCCGAGACCTTTTCGATCACGTCAAGTTCTTCCAATTTCCGCAGTTCCTCTTCGACTTGCGGCCTCAGATTGAAGGGCACTCTTCGATGTCGGAGTGCCACCGGTCTCACTGTCGGGTCAATAGGCAGCTGGAACTTCTTTCCTTTCAGCTTCCCCAGGCCTGTAAATAGGGCAGGGAAATCTTTCAGTATGGTCTCGGCATGCGACTCATGTATTTGGTGCGCAAAGAATACCAGTCCTAGATCCTCAGCAGTGTGACAACTGAGCAGGGTCCCCTTCCTTCCCTCCGTTATGTGGAACCGGGTGTTCGTGGTGTATGTGCCGCTGCTGACACTTGCCTGGATGACCCCCCTCAGCGGGAGCGGATCGGTTCCTCCATATACGTAGATTCTCGCTGTTGACGGTTCAAGCGCGGGCCTTGGTGACAGGCAGTCGTATTGTTCCGAGTCCATGACGTTGACCGAGGCACCCGTGTCGATCAGGGCCTGCACGTCCGTGCCTTCCACAGTCACCGAGCATATCGGGGGAGGTCTCCGTCGTCTGTCTGTTCTACTGACATAGGACACCACAAAGACGTCATCTTCTTCATCGTCCCACACTTGCCTGGCGTCTTCGCGCGGGGGCGAGTCCTCTAGGGACACCTGTTGTATCCGTTGTGACATGCTCTTTGGTCTTGATGTGCCCTGCCGGAACCGTCCACCCCGGCAGACCCTTGCGTAGTGGTTAAGTCTCCCACACCGGGAGCACGTTTTTCCTTTCGCCCCGCAGACTGCTGTTTTGGCATGCTCGTCTCCACAGTACCCGCATTGACCTCCTCGCGACATCGGCTGCGCTTGCCGGGCCTGGGCAGGTCTCCTCTGTATCGCGTCCACCCTTTCCTCCTTGATGACCTGGTATCTTGGGGTGCTTGGAGCCGCCACGGGCGTATGGAGGGCCGCTTCCATTGCTTCCGCCCGGACATCCGACAACTCGTGCGAGCGGGCTAAGACAAGGATCTCATCCAGTGAGATTCCTGGTTGTCGCAGGATGAGTTTTCATAAGAGCTTTGAGCGACAACCCAGGATGATCTGGTCTCTGATCTCCCCTTGCGGGGCTGTGAAGGCACACGTGCTGGCCAGCTTGCGCAGCCTGGCGTAGAACATGTCCACAGATTCTGAATCTGTCTGTGAGGCCCTTCGGAATTTGAATTTTTCAAAGTCCGGATTCAGCTGCGGATCGAAGTGCCTATCAAGCGCCCTCACCGCCGCGTCGTAGTCATCGTCATTCCCAGTGTTTGGGAGCGTTTCAAACAGGTCATAAATTTCTGGCCCACCGTAGTAGATGAGGAGCGACCTCTTGACTGTGTCGTCTGTCTCCCTTGTCCCTTTGAAGTATAGGTTCAGCCGTCCTACCCACGCCTTCCATCGCGGTGCGGCCGTCGCCGGGTCTGACGCCTCGCTGAACGGCGGCAAAGGGGCGATAGCGGTGTGGTGACTCCTGGGGTGTAGCGCGCCCTGTTCTCCGTCCTGAGCTTGAGCGCCAGCTGGCGCGCCGGCCGTTTGGTTGTTGCTCATCTTCCCCCTCTCTTGGTGTCCTGTCACGTGTTGGGGCAAAGTATCTGCTGCTGCAGACCCGATGAGGTAGCGGGCTGGGGCCTCCTACGCCACTGTTGGGCTTATTCTCCTTTATTGGGCAGCCTGGCTCTCTGTCCCTCTGGCCTGCTGTCTTTCCTTTGTAGCTTATAGCCAGCAGATGTGGGTTAGATGACACTTCCACTCTTCCCCCCTCCTTTTTTTTTTTTCGTGTATTGTCTATATCTTCAGCAGGCAGTGCTACACGTGTCTCCGGGCCAGAAACAGCAAGGATGCACTGAGGGGCGTGGCCTGACACGCGGGGCACCGTCGAGCGGAGAAAACACCCCCGCGGTTGCGCGGAGGGCCGCACTCACCTGCCCTCGCGTCGCCGATGGAAATGCTGCGCCGCCGGCTGAACGCGCTCCCGCTGACTAGGGAGACGCGTGGGCGGGCGCAGGCAGGAGCAGTCAGCTCTGTCGGGGCCCAGCGCCGCCGGCTGAACGCGCTCCCTCGGACACAGGAGACGCGTGGGCGGGCGCAGACGGGGGCAGCCACAAACCGACGTCGTACCTCCATGCGGCCGCCGCCGGCTGAACGCGCTCCCTTTGGGCCAGGAGACGCGTGGGCGGGCGCCCTTATCGGACAGGCAAGACAGCCCCGGAAGGTACGGGCGGGTGCAGCGGCCGCTGTGGGTAAGGCGTGCACACGTGCCGGTCCAACCGGCCTCGTCGCCAGTGTCGTGTGTCACCCGAAGGCACTAGGCCGCAGCGGGGACACACAGAAATGATTGACGCTACGCTGTGTGATACTCTGTTGGCGCGAAGACCCCGAGCGGTCTTCCGCCCTTTATTTATCCCCTCGGGTCGAGCCCGCCCCGAGGGGTGCGTGCGTGTGTGTGTGTGGATACATTGTAGGAGAGAGCCCGGATGGCTCTCTACACACACCAATCGCCTTATACTCAGGAGATATATTTTCGATTTTAGATTTTTCAGAATTAATTCACGCTTTTAAAAGCCATTTGTAAAAAAAAAAAGTTCACTTGCACGCGCACGATCAAATCAAACTGCAAACTTATTTGGTGCCCTTTGTCTCTGATTAATCAAAGCAGAACTCCCGCAGTGCATGTTTTTGAAATAAGAAATGCGTGTAAAATGACGATTCTAAATGTAACTCCTATTCCAGCAGTTGTTAATCATTCCGACGCGCACAGAAGCTTTGCGGACCAGTTTTAAAAATAACTTTAATAAACTCCTTCTGTTCTGGCCTGGCTAATAAAACAGTTGGCGGAAAATTGGAAAGTGTGTGACACAAGCATGGCCACGATTTGTGTCAGCAAATGCGATTCCGTTGAGACGAAATACGTGTGTAACTGAGCGATCCTGCAGCGCCATCTGGTGTAAGTATAGATAACTATTTCAATGTTTCTGAGTTAACGGTTTTTTTCAGCAATCGATGTCAATAGCAACGGGTTTCATAAAACGCGTGATTGGTTATATTAACAGCACGCGGAACTTCAGTTTGAGTAGTGGCAAAGCCAGACAAAGCGATGCACGGACAATACCCATCCTGAATCAACAGTATACATGTTTTAAAAAAAAAATGACGTCACTGTGGCCTCGGTTTCTAGAAAGCATATACCAATAGGATTGACGTACACGCACACAAACAGCAACAGATATACAGGCAATAAGGTACATTTGCACACAGCTACCCATGCACACATACCACCAGACATGAAGTCAGTCATGCACCTAAAACAAAATGTAAAGGTCCAGCCATACATGCAACACACAATCAAATACATATAACTGTGGTTTGGGAGCAGTGCTGTTGCTGCCGGACGGTCAGAGAGTGGGTTGCAGCATATGCCTTCAGGACACTCCAAGAGGCTGAAAGGCAGTAGTTGGTTATTGAGGCGTCACTTGGCTGTACGCGGGCAGTCGAACATTCACTCTGCCCACAAGTATTTTGGTGAATATGCTTTCACCAAGTGGTGGCAGAATGCTCACAGCTAGATTAGCCCGAGTGGCTACTAAAGCCAGACTTTCAAGTTGTGATAGAATATGTTCCTGTATGTTCTGCATGCTGATTGGATGTCATGCATGCCGCTGTCAGTTGAGGAGGGACATTTGGAAGAGAGTGAGCGTATGGCTGCTTTCCCCACGTGGGATTGTCTGAATAGTGCTTGGTAGAAGATTTCATTTCAGTGCTTGATGGGAGATTTTGTCTCAGTACAGGATTGGGAATGGGAAGAAGAGGAAGAGCTAGTTTTTAGGAAAGTTAGGGAGGACACCACATCAGGATGGCATGAAGAAAGGAAACTGCAGGGCGATCTTGGGTAGTTCAACAAGGTCTAGAGTGAGTTAGCATGGGGTGATGATGTCCTGAGAGGGTACAAAGCGATTCCACTGGCATCTCTAAAGCATGCTATATTCAAAAGAGGACATGATGGACATCCAGGTATGCCTGGAACTAAAAGGAAGATTGTGGAATATTTGTGGTGGTCAGGGTTGCATAGGACGGTAGACAGATGGGTGGGATTGTGCAAACTTTGTATTGTTAGGGATAAATCTGCTGAAGCTTGTGTACCGCCCCTCATGCTGGTATCCTTGCACAAAGGGGCCTGGGGGAAGGTGGTTTTAGATATAACTGGTACTTCCCACATTCTGTCCTGAAGGAATGTCAATTATGGGCCCTAGTTGGCCATTTTTCTAAATGGCCAGAGTTGAAGGTCGTGGAAAATGTGATGTTGGATTCACTTATAGGCTTTTTGGAGGGTATTCTTTACAGAGAGGGTATTCTGGAGTATTTGGTTTCCGACAATAGACCCCAATTTACAAGTGCTAAATTTCCAGATTATGTAACCGAGCAACATTAAACACAAAAGAATTGCTGTGTGCCACCCAAGGTGAATGGGCAGGTGGAATGCTTCATTTAGGCGGGTAAAGAAGCTATCTAATCATCTGGCAAGGTTGGTTCAGTTGGAACAACGTTTTACAAACCACGCTACTTTCCCCTAGAACCTCATGGAATTCTGTAACAGGATATTTGGATTCTGAACTTTTGAAAGGGCGGAAGCCTGGTTCTTCCCTAATACCCAGGTGATTGTAGGAGAAGCTAGTAAGGTGAGTAAGGTAAGAAGCAGTAGAGATGAGTGATCTCATGGAAAAAATGTACAAGGAGATAAGAAGGAGGGTAGGAGAATACAAGTGCAAGGTGGAGCATTACTAGTCTACAAAAAAGGGAAATGTTTTAATCACTCTCCTGCTGTGAGAGATTTTGTCCACATTAAGTTGCCTAGTAGGAAAAGGAATAACATAAAAACGGTCCAATTCTGTGTCAGGGATTCACGGGTAGCCACCATACTTGTCGCCGGAGAATTGTGCTGGTGGCCTTTGCCTACAAATCTGCGGTTCTCTTGTTGCCTTCTTTCGCATTCCGCGCTCTCATCCACACCCAAGGCGCTTGCACCCACGTGGCCTTCTGCGCACACTTTCAGTTCATCATGGTCTTGGGTATGTAGGGTATAGAGCTCGACACCTTAGGTCACCTTTTTGGGCAGAACATTAAGGGGGTCTGAATACTGGTGAGTCAGTTGGCGAGTCATTCGCAACAACATGAGACAGGGGGCTGAATACTGGTGAGTCATCCTCAACTGCCAAGCTCATCGGCTGCTAAGTCATCCACAACAATAACATGAGGGTGAGTCATCCTCAGCTGCCAAGTCATCCACAACAACAACATGAGACGGCCAGCCAAGATCTCAGAAACATCAAAGTCTAAGTGGCCATTTTAAAACTCTGAACTATAAGTAGCCTGGCACGTGAACGTTCGATGCTTCACATCATGGAATCCAGACTTGACGCTTCTCCTGCCCAGCCTCCGAATTCTGATCACACTTCTCCATCTAGATACGATAAGTATGATAAGTCACCTTGCTTGGGTCTCTGGCCGCGAACCTTGATAAAGGAAAGCTTGGTACTTCTCACCGCCAGATAGAACTCTGCACATTCAAGCTGCCAAACATTCTAAAAACAGCTACGCTAGGGTTATTTAGAATCGCAGCCAAGTTTATTGTGTATATTGTGTATATTGTGTTCTTTTTCAACCTCCCTAGGAACTCTTTATTTTTGTGCAATTGGTGTGCTATTGTGTGAGGAGAAACACTAAACATCGATGTGCACTTTGTCAGCGTACTAGTGGAGATCACGCATCTCCTAGGTACACAGGTTGATACTCTACACGAGTTATGTGCTGTGATCTATATAATGTTGAGCTGTGACAACCATTGTATGTACACAAATGATTTCTTGTTTGTGTACACCATCGTGAGGTCATAGTGTGATGCCCCTCCTCCAGTGTGATAGATTAGTAGGCACAGTATCTTGCTTCCTCACTTTAGCAAACACTAAGAACCCTTTAAGTAGCATCTGTCAGTTTCAGTTTTGGGTGATATAACTGCCCTGCTATCTGTACTAACTATTTCTTTATGATTACTCGTTCTGTAAGTCCAAGTCAGAACTTTGGAGGATAGTTGATCATCACGTTTGTTATTTTGGTAAATTGTTTTAGCATTTTATTTTAGCTTGTTATTGTAGTTTCTTGATTGTTCCCAAACCCCTTTCCCTTGTGTTCATTTCGACACCTTCACATTCTTCTTCTACCGGTGGTGGTGTGGAGGATGCAGGCGATGGACGGTGCATGCTGATCCTGCAACAGTTGGTCTTGGACCTTGTGAATGATACTTAAATCTTTAGCGTTCTGGCATTCTGTAGGAGTCTCCAAAATTCTGAATGGTGCAGGTATGATGGCTGATAGTGGTACCTGGATTCCGAGTAGGGTACTGACCTTTAATGGGGAGATGGTGGTATGTCTGGAGGAGTTGACATAGCTAACAATGTGTTTTATGATGTGGATGTTCTGGTAATTGCAAGTCTGGCAGAGGCTGCGCCTGGAACTGATGCACCAATACTGCTGGGACTGCTTGTGACATTCACCATTACTCGAACAGTCCTTCTGCACCATTTAGTTCTCATACACAGGGGCCTATTTATGAGCCACTTTGCATCACTCTTGCACCACGCAACGTGGGGAAAAAGGCAACACAAACCTTACATGTGATTTTTTTTTTAAGCCAAGCAAGGCCACTTTGCATGGTCCTGATTGGCTCCATAAATCTGGAGTAAGGCAACACAGGGCAAATGCTGCATTGCCTTACTCTGCACAAGGGAGGCGTTCCTTGGGCATTTCGTGGGTGTTCCCACGTTACTCCAATGGTTTTTGACGCACTCCCAGATTTACCAGAATTGGTAGACCTGGGAATGCACCAAAAAGATACACCTTCTCAGGAAAGGCATAATAAGGAGAAATATCTTTATGTCTCCTCGTTACTTCCTCTTTCTAACTGTGCTGCTTTCTGCGGAACACATAGAAAGAGGAATATGCCTCTCAGGATTATTTTTGTGCAGGGAGGAGACCCTTCCTGCACAAAAACAATCCTGCATGCAACACAGGCACCCTTGCACCATGGTGCAACGGTGCCTGCGTTGGTGCTAGGCTGCCAAAAGGACACCGGCACAGGGGAAAAGGCAGGAATGCGCTGTATTGCCTTAAATATGGTGCATTCTTGCCCTTTACCTGTCACGCAATGAAGCGCAGCATGGTGACGTGCTGCACTGCACTGTGTGACAAGTTCATAAATCTACCCATTGTATCATTTTCCTCCTCACAAGGAGTGCTGGCGTTCTGGTAGTGATGCATTTTCATCCTCCTCTGCTGATGGAGGCATTGGTTGAGAAGCAGCACAAGGAATCAGATGTTGCCCAGCAAATGGAAGGCGCATGTGTTGTCATAGTCTTTCTACATACTTTCCCCTTTTGTGTTCCTTTCAAATGTTATCCTGAGTTTTCCTTGTTACTGTCCTGTCCCTCCTTTCTTTATCCTCAGAGGGAAGGTGTGTGGTGTCCTTTTGTCCTGTTACCTGCATTGTCAAGCTACTTGGAATGTGGGCATCTTCTAAATTCCGCTTGTATGTTTGTGTGGGTAGTAAAACTCCTGTGTGGATTCTGGATGGTGGGAGCTGGCGACACAGGCCGAGACGAGCATGACTCTCCTCCGTTGCTTCTGTTGTACCAGATGTTTAGCTGTCCTGGATTTTTTTATTAAATAAACCAATTTTTTTATTGATTTTTCCATATACAAAAAGAAACAGTGCAAGCAATAAAATATGTTTAAAACATTTTAAAGAGGAGGCATATAATAAAAAGCATTGGAACAATGACTTATCAATAGTATTCACATCATTTACCCCAGATTTTCTTGTGCTTTTGGCGACAGTAGCACGCCATTTAAATAGGTTCCTCCACTTTCGCACATCAATCCATGATGGCCCGCCAGGCAGCCAGAGGGGGACGATCAGTGGAGCTCCAAGCATGGGCAATATCCCGTTTCACCATGAAGGTGCCCAGCCCAACCAGAGACCGCTCCCTCCAATCATCCCCATGTCCTCCAAAAGGCTCAATAGTGCAATGCGAGGTTGATGGGTCTGTTCAAAACGTGATAGGGTGGTACAAATGGCAGCCCAGTAATTCATGATCACAGGGAGCATCTGAAGCATGTCCGTGAGGCACGCTTATGCACTCACAACAACCGTATCGACATCAGAATAGTGCAAGTCAATTTGGGTCTGGCGTGCAGAGAAGGAGGTTCAGTCCTTCTCACTCACAGGCAATGACTCAGCGGTCTGCCTCCTTACAAAGCTTCCGGGGGTCAGTGAGCTTACTGTCAACAAGGTGTTGGCGCAGATCTGACTGAACATGTGCTCCTGTGCAATTAAGTTATACAACCCCTGATAATTTTTTGCCTCACTTCCCTTCACCCAACCATCCAGTGTCAGCACAATCCACCCAGGTCTGTTGGGATAGTTTCTGACTGTCCCTGGACTTCTGCCTGTAATTTTCTGGGGTCAGACCAAATTTCCTGATCAAGGCTTATGTCATGTGGGCTACCTCATCCTGTCACCCACATCCAGGATCAGTAGTGTGTCCTTCCCCTCTCTAGTGATGTGCCTCCACAGACCAGCTCTCCAAGCCCCTTCTGCATCTGCAAAGCAATCTCATATGGCTCAAACCACCTATTCATGTCATCTCCCACCACAAAGTCCTGCACCAGACCTTTGGGAATGTGGACCCTCCTGTCAGAGGGCACTGAAGAAACGCTGCCACCATCACTGCTGGGCTCAGCCTGCCTGGCCTTAATGTCCACCTCCTTCAGACTCAGTGCTTGAGCCAACATCAGTTTCCTCTCCTCCATGGCCAATCTCTTTTTCTTCTTGGCCAGCACCACTTGGCCGGGCACGATTCTCAGATAGCAGGTGCTGTTGGAGAGTTGATGAAAGTCTTTGATGTCCCTGAGTCTTCAGAACAGGAGGCAAGCCAGCAAGCACCTGGAGTCAGTTTGGCTTTGGGGTATAGAGATGCAGGTCCAGTCCTTCTCACTCCCATGCAAGGAGCAGGACAGGCACTTCAGAGCAGGAGCCCAGCACAGTCCAGCAGAGTGACAGTACTTTCAGCAGCACAGCAGTCCTTCTTCCTGGCAGAGTATACTCAGGTCCAGAAGTGTACTGAGTTGGTGTTGTCAGAGGTCCAGTACTTATACCCGGGTGTGCCTTTGAAGTGGGGGAGACTTCGAAATGAGGCCTCTGAAGTGAAGAGAATCCCTGCCCTGGCTCCAGACTCACTACAGGGGGGTATGCAGCCCTTTGTATGGAGGCAGGCATAGCCTATTCAGGTGTAATCAGGTGTAAATGTAAGCTCCTCCCTCCCATTCTGCCCAGGATGACCCATCAGGATGTGGATGGCCCATCAGTCACACCTAAGATCCATTTGTGTGTGGCTGTCTGGAGGGAATGCACAAAGCCCAGCTGTCACCCACCCCAGATGTGTATTCAGAGACAGGCAGAAGGCACAGAATGGTTAAAGTACAAAAATATCAACTTTCTTAATGTGGATTTTTGAGACATGCAACTTAAAAGACAACTTTACCATAATTTGTGATTTTAAATTGTGAGTCCAAAGACGCCAATTTGAAAAGTCGATCTTACACTTATAAAGTTTAATAAGGTAATCTCAGTGTTAACCTATTGGAGACATAGGCCTTGCAGTAGTGAAAAACAAATTTAAGAGTTTTTCACTATCAGGATATGTAAAACTCAAAAGTACATGTCCAGCTTTTTAAATACACTGCACCCTGTCCTTGGGGCTGTCCAAGCCTACCTTAGGGGTAACATATATGTATTAAAAAGGAAGGTTTGGCCCTAGCTAGTGGGTTAACGTGCCAGGTCGACAGAGTTGTTTAAAACTGCACATACACGCTCTGCAATGGCAGGCCTGAGCCATGTTTATAAGGCTACTGAACTAGGTGGCAAAATCAGTGCTGCAGGCCCATTAGTAGTATTTAATGTACATGCTGTGGGCACACGTAGTACACTTTACTAGGGACTTATAAGTAAATTAAATATGCCAATTGTGGATAAGCAAATGTTACCATGTTTTAAGTTGAAAGCACATTCACTTTAGCAATGGTCACCAGTGGTAAAGTGCCCAGAGTCCTAAAGCCAGCAAAAATTAAGTCAGCAAAACAGGAGGTCACTGGGGGAAAAGTCAGGGGACACCATGCCAAGGATGCCAGGTCTAACTTGTATAATATGAATAATTCTTCACATAAGATCAGAGGATTTTATATTTAAGATAAAGGCTATCTGGTAAATTGACTACTGCGGCCCGCCTGTCAAAATCTTTCTCAATAGTTTCAGGTCCATGTTTAATATTGAGAGTGGACAGTATCTGGAGCAGTAGGCCTTTGAAAGGATAAATACATGATAACACAAGTACACTACTACACAAGCTCTTCTAGCCCCTGGAGGTGCCAACTTAGAAAGTACACATGCTTCTGTGGGCGCTGGAATTCCCAGCTTAGAAAGAAAGGTTAAGTACGTCTGTGTCATTATGTTACCTGGCAACACTTCGTGGTTGTAGGGGGTGAGATGCAGAATATGTATTTCTGCAATTTTTTCTAATATTCCGAAGGAAAGCTGTCTGGCTCTGAGGTGTTCTTGTTCGTCATATTCTTAATAGTGTTTTTCACTTTTTTCAGTGTTTGTTGGTTTCTTCTTTGTAGACAATTCCAAACCACAATGAAATGAGCTGCTGAAAATTTGCATCCAGCTCTTTTTGGTCTGGACCCTGGGCTCTGTAAATAATTGTAGCATTCACGGAAATTTGCTTTTAATCATTTCTATATTCCTCGTGTTGTCTTTGACTGACAGCATTTATAAAGGGCTACTTATACGGGTCTGGTGAAAGGACTATATTTTGACTGTTAGTTCTGCTTGCTAAGTTGATCCAAGAGATTTAAAGCTTTTTTACCTTCTTTATAGAATCAAGCTCCTGTCTGCTGTGTGCAAGAATATTGCTTTCTCTTTGTATATTAAGTATTATCATGTTTATAAAGTGTCTCTTAGCTAGAGCTCCCCTTCTTATCCTGTTCCAAGATTTTTTTTCAAATATTTTTATTTATTAGTTGTTACCTTTAACAAACAGTTACCAAACAATTTCCACAGATATACAGCATGAAAAGTACTGAGCAATACATTTGACAGGTGCCACAAGAAACCAATAGTCAATCATCTGACACTGAGCGCAGAACAAAAACAAATCTAGAGGGGAGCAAAAGTATTCCAAATGGCTCCCACAAATAGAAAACAGAATGAATCCTACAAGAACTATAAGGCAAGATCAAAGTTTTGGAACAGTCCTTTCTATCCTCCTCTGTTATAGCGTCTAGGGCTGACCCACTCATGAAGGTCTGACAGCGATGAGAAACAACTCAGGGATACACGCTTTCTTCTAGAACATGGGCGTATGCTATGCACAGGTGAAGGACACACCGGTCAATTATAGACAAACTGATACATTTCAAGGTTCTTCACCAATATTACTATATGCCTGCACGGGTTGCCAGATTTGGTGAGGCGGATCAAGAGGTGTGGGCTGGAGCAGGCAGATTCTCTGCATCTATCTTGGGGCTGTCTGAAGGTCTTACAATATTAGCATGATGCATTCTGAGTGCTGTGTGACATGATTGAAGCCATGATGGAGCTTTACCCCCAAGGTTGCATTGTTGGAAGCCACATCTGGTATTCCCTCTGCATATAGGCGCCTTGTATCTATATTACTGGCCTTAGCGAAGAGACATGTGGCAATGGTTTGGATGCATAGTTGACGGCCCACTGTTGCTCAGTGGCTCCCGGATGTTGCTTACCGTATGGCAGAGCAATATGCAGAGGAATTGCACCTCACAGCATGTCCAAAGGACATATGGGAGTCTTATAGAGAATGTCTTCGACTCTCTGGCTCTAATCTTTCTACATCCAGTGCTTTGGCCAATGCCGAACAGTAGATAATAAATACTAAGTTACACCTCCTACCACATCTTTACTACACAACCAACATATTTTCATATCTTTTGTTTCAATTATTTTGGTTTTTAAAGAGGAAGGCAGTGTACAGAGCCGTGACAAGGGCGTGGTTCAACACTGTGCATGTCAATCTTTTGGTTTCTAACAGAACGTTTGGGCAAAAGTAGGAAAACAAAAGTACAAATATGTGGGAGGAAGTCTTACATCTTGAAGAAAAGAATAATCAATTTCCATGGGATTAAGGAGCTACCGGCTGCTTGTGAAACCTCTTTCTTGCATCAACTTCAGGAAGGCCTACCTGCTTACGGAGGACTTAAAGATACCCACTTTCAATCAGCCCTATGTTGTGCCTGAACCTTCATTTCAGTCTTATACTAATCTACCACTAATATTTGCCACTGTGTACTATTTGGTTTCGTGATTGAATGTAGAATGTGGCCGGGGAATGTTGGTAGGAGGAAAGTGGCAGTTGAATGGTGGCAGCAAAGGGTGGAGTGCAGGGAAAAGCACTCCGTGATGGCTGTCCATGTTATTGACATAAAAGAGATTGAAGCCATTTACTGTGTGATGAGTTATTACTTGCCCCGTTTTACCCTTGTGCTTCTGCGAGGATGAGTTTCACCCTCCTGACACTTACTGTTTTCCCCCTTGTTCTCAACATCACCAGACACATCAGAAAGCTTCACCACTCTTTCCACATTCAACCAACTCTTACCCTTAATCATCACGGAATTACCACACACCCTGTCGATCACCACAGGTTTGCCAAATTTTTCTTCACCTTTCTTCACAAACTTAGTTTTTTTTTTTTTAAATGCACACCATCCCCAGACTTAAACTCACATGGCTTAACTCTTTTCCTTATGTCAAAATACATGTGTTGTTCCGCCTGAGCCTGGAAAACATTTCTCCTGACCTCACAATCGACCTCCTCAAGAATAACACACAACTTCACCCACCTTGCCATCCAACCCAGACACACTTTTGTGGTGGGTTTGCGACCTCTTGACAACTCAAACCTTTGTCGATGACTGCGGGCTAGAACGATAAAACCATAACATAGCCCGTACAGCATTGCTCACAACACATCTGGTGGACAACGCCCAGTGCACACACTAAACAACCATCCAGTTCATGTGCTCAACAAGTCAGTTTTTGGGTGATACAAAGAACTCTTCAAATGTTTGACATCACCAGACTTAGGAAATTCATTCACAAACTGCACCCCTTACCTGAAACATTGAAGAATTCGTTCACATAGAAACACATTCTTTAGAAATTCCACTACACTTTTTGCACTGGCTTCTGACACAAATCTGATTTCTGGCAATTTAGAGTCAAAATAAACCAGCACCCACACAAAACTGGAATGACTAGGTGTTAGAAATTGGGTTCTCTAGTTGACAGAGGTATGCATCCTGTCCAAGTAGCGAGCCTTTCTTCTAGTCCGGGTAAGTGGGATACACACCTAGATAACCCCTGCTCACCCCCTTGGTAGCTTGGCACGATCAGACAGCCATATCTCAGAGGCAATGAGTAAAGTATTTGTACCCCAAACACACAGTAACACAGTGAAAACACCACAAATGGACACCACACCAGTTTAGAAAAATAAAGTATCTTTATCTAAACTCAAGACCAAAAAGACAAAAATCCAACTTACATAGATTACAATAACACTTTGCCAACTAGGCAATTGTCACAGCATCACCGTTAGTGCAATAAAATAAAGCTTTATAGGTTGTACAAGTCATCAAAATATCACCACTGTACTCCATATGCAGATCCTGAAATAATACTCGTTATCCTATCATTGCAAGGTATAAAATGACAAACCATAATATCAGGGTATGAAATGCAGCAGTTAGGTTAGAGAGAGAAACGCGTAGATCATGGCTGCTGGGACTACTATGCCAGTCCTGGGAGTGTGAAGAAAATCAACATACATAACCGCATCAGGGCCTAAATACAGCAGAACCATATGTCAGCGCTCCTGCGCTCTCTTTTTTTTTTTACACATTATATGATAATGAAGGTTCCAGCGAAGGGCTTAGAGGCACCTGTGTGCCTATTACACGTAATACAGTACCTGACGGCTTCAGCAGGAATGGGCCTCTGTCGAGGATTCCTCATCCTGAAAGCCGAAGTCCAAATGCCCCCAAAGGTATGCCACATGGAGAGGAGAGGGTGGTTCACACACCAATTTGGCGGTGTGACCTCGCTGGGTCCCCCGCGTATTGCCAGACTCTCAAAGTATGCCCACAATGCGAGTCCTCATGGGGGACATGCACTCTGCTAGGAGAGGTGGGAAGACCTCCTGCTTGTCAAATGGCCAAATGGCAGCTGCCCGCGAAGGTGCGGTGCAGCTGCCTCAGCCCCTCTTCCTCAGAGAGCGTGTTGGAGACCTCGACCGGTCCGGTGCTGCCTTGCCCGGGCAGCACGATTCAGGGCAGGGACATGTCAGTCCCTCGCAACACCCTGCACTCCTCCTTATCCCAGAGTGAGGCGCTTCTCGTGCCCCACGACGCGCTGTCCTCGGTCGGAGCGGGGCACTGGGGATTGGGTCACGCCGTCATTTTGGCTCGCCTGGCTTCTCTCTCTCCAGCTGGCTGTGGCGGACCCTCTGTGGCTTTCAGGCCGTGATGGAGCCGCCGGGGCTGGAATTATTCCCCCAGCGAGGCTGAATTGTGCACACTCAGCCCCGTGGTGCCTGGGAACGGCCGTTCTTCTGCACCCGACAGTTGCTAGGCAATGTGGGAGACTCACTCGTCAATCTCTAGCGTGTTGGGCTCAGCTGCTGACAAGTGGAGATCTTCCGCAATCCTTCGGCCAAACGACACGGCACGGCTGAACAGTGCCTCTGGTGGCCCGCAGCAGGTGGGGAAAAGCAGGCCCAGTAACCAGGAAATAAAGCACACACCACGCGCTTCCTTTTACACAGGCGAAGAACAGTCCCGTCCTCCTGCTCAGGACAGAAGCAGCAACTGCAGGCCAACCCACCTGTGATAGTGTGGGTATCGGGGTCCTGGACCTAGGGGCATGCGGCTTGGGGGCGACAGCCGACTACTAGTGGCCAGGAGGGGTGCGGGGCCTAGTTACTGCATGCGCCGGCAATAAGGGGCAACCACACCTTAGATCGGGTTCACGGCGTCAGCCACGTGCGCGGACGTCGTCCTTTATTTATACTCCCCGGCCCGAGCCCGGTCCGGGGAGTTGCGGGTGGCAACGTTGTATTGCAGTGGCCGGGTGGCTCACTACATCCCATCTAACCCACGGAAAACAAAACACAAACATTGGTGCAACAAAACCCACAAACACAACGTGATGCACAATAACTCTGGTTGTCGGGCCTTTTCAGCTTGGTCATCTCGCCGCCGTCCTCAGCATAGAAAGTCTCTCAATTTGGTACTGGGTCGGGGGTTCCCTCGCAATCCATAACGTTGACTGCCACGACCCTCGCTTTCCACCCTGTCCTCCGTATTGATGGGCACAACGGTGCCTGTCGCCCGGCTCTCTGGGATCTCCTCCCTCGTTGCTACTCCGCTTCCAACCGGCCCGTCCATCTCTGGGGATAGCGGATGTTCCCGCTCCCACTCGACCTCCTCTTCCGGCCAGTCCTCCACCTCTTGGTTTCTGGGGCCTTGTTCAGGGACCCTCGCTTTTTTGAACCACGACACGTTGCGTGCTACCTGTTGAGTCACCCTCCTCGCTGTGATCATGGACCCCTTGATTTGCACCACCTTCCACAAGTCTCTTTCAAAAGGGGTCCGGAACTTTGATCCTGGATGCCGGTCTTTGATCACCACATAATCACCTTCCTGAATGCTCCCAGGTTGTGCTCTTCGTTTCCGACTCGCCCGGTCATTGTTATGCTGTCGCCGACTCTGGGTGCCCGCCTCATCCATGGTTGCCGGCACTTCCAGCTCACTGACGGGAATACTGTCTCTCACCACTCTGTTCATGAGTACTTCACTGGGGGCACACTTCGTGGTGCAATGAGGGGTGTTACGATAGGCCCGTAGGAAGCGGTGTAGGCAATTCTCTAGATGCTCCCCTTGGTCCACCCCAATTCTTATGGTCTTATTCAGAGTCCTCATGAACCGCTCCACATCCCCGTTGGCCTGCGGCCACTGTGGAGTCACTCTGCGATGTCGAATGCCATAGTGCTCCAGAAATTCCTTGAATTCCTGCCCCTGAAACGGTGGCCCATTGTCGGTTCTTATTTCCTCGGGCATTCCTAGCAGGGCAAAAACCTTCTCCAACACTGGCTGCACACATTCGAAAGATGTAGATGGTACCACCTCCACGACAGGAAACTTAGAGTGACTGTCAACCAGAACCACGGTATGCCGTCCCTCGGGAAAGCTTCCAAAATCCAGGCTCACATTACCCCACGGCACCTTGCTGGGCCCTTCAGTGATCACCAGGGTGACAGGTGGATCGGATCCCGTGATCAAACATGCATGGCATCCTCGCACCTTCTCCACGACCATCTGGTCCATTCCCGGGAACCACACCTTCGCTCTCAGCCTGGCCTTTGTTTTCTCGACACCCTGGTGTCCCTGGTGCGCCAGCTCTACGATCCTTCCCCTGAGACGTGCCGGGATTACCAGACGAGTGCCTCTCAGGATGAGCCCTTGTCCGGACTCGCTGAGCCCCTCCCGACACCTCCAAATGCTCTCCCAGTATTCCTTATCGTCACCGGCTGGGCGTTCTGTCCCTTGTAAGAACCATTTCCACCGGTGGTCTTGCAGAGTTCTTTTCACCACCTGTAGGCACCGGTCCTGTCCTGTCGCCTCAATGAGCTCTTCGATGGTCACTGCCTGCGGGCACGCCTCCTCCACGATTAATCGTATGAACGACTCGGTACCTTCGTCCACCTCCCCCTTGCTCCCAGTACCTTGAGCCAGGGGATGTCGTGACAGATAGTCTGCGGGATTGTTGACCCCAGGGCGATACTCCACGCCAAACCGGTAATGCTGAATTTGGACAGCCCAGCGTTCAATCCGAGGCGGCCCATTCCGTGCTGTGCCCGAAAATATCGGGACCAGTGGCTTGTGATCAGTTACCACGGTGAACGTGTGCCCACAGAGGTAGATATCGAAATGTTGGCACGCCCACCGAATAGCCAGCGCCTCCCTCTCGATTTGGGCGTATCTTGTTTCCACTGCGGTGAGCGCCCGGCTGGCATAGGCAATGGGAACCCAGTCCCCTGCCCATTCTTCTGGAGCAGTACTGCGCCCAACCCAACGGGGCTAGCGTCCACAATGAGTTCCGTGGATGCTCCCGGCTGAAAGTATGCAACGGTGGCCCCTGTCACCAATGCCTTCTTGATGTCGTCGAAAGCTCGTGCTTCTTCATCCGTCCACCTCCAGGGCGATTCTTTCTTTGTCAGTCTTCGGAGGGGTTCCGACAGCGTCGCCAAATGCGGAATAAACCGGCCACAATAATTAGCCATGCCCAGAAAGCTTCTGACTTCGGACTGAGTCTGCGGGATCGCTGCCGTTCGAATGGCTTCCACCTTCCCCGGATCCACCTGCAATCCTCGGGCAGAGAACCTGTAGCCGAAGAATTCCACTTCCTTGGCGTAGAAATCACATTTGGCTCGGTGTAATGTTAGGCCCTGCTCCACTAATCTCTTTAGTGTGGTTCGCAGTCGCACGTGGTGTTCTTCCAACGACTTGGAGAATATCAGTATGTCGTCACTGACATTGAGTACCCGCACTAATCCTGACAACGCCTCCCTCACGGCATCCTGAAATACTTCCGCCGCTGAGGATACTCCAAAGCTCAGGCGCTTGAAACGTCGCAAGCCTACGTGTGTTGAGAAGGTCGTGATGTACCGACTTTTCTCGGCCAGCACCAGCTGATGGTATCCAGAATTGAGGTCCACTTTGGAGAACCACTGTGCTCCGTTAATGTCCGCCACAATCTCATCGATGGTTGGTGTTATGTGCCTCTCCCTCCGTATTGCTTTGTTGGGCAGCCGCATGTCCACACACAGCCTGATGGCTCCCGGCTGTTTGGGCTTGGGCGCAATTACCAACGGGGACACCCACGGGGTGGGTCCTGACACTTTTTCAATCACCCCCTCTCTCTCTAGCCACTCCAATTCCTCTTCCACCAGCGGCCGCAAGTGGAAGGGCACCCTCCGATGTCTGAGTGCTATTGGCTTGACAGTGTCGTCAATGTGTAATTGAACTTCTACCCCTTTCAAACGCCCCAGCCCTCTGAACAGCTCCGGGAATTCACTTAACACCGTTTCGGCTTGCGACTGGTGGATATGTCTGGCAAACATTATCAATCCTAAATCTTCCGCCGTGTGGCCACTCAGCAGAGACCCAGCCCTGTCACACGTAACATAGAACCTGGCACATGTCGTTCTCTCTTTGTGCTTGACCTCCGCGTCTATGACGCCTTGCAAACGAATGGGTGTGTGGCCTCCATATGTGAGGATCTTCGCGGTCGTCGCTATCAACCTTGGCCGGGGTCTTAATTCGCCGTACTGCGCTGCATCTAGAATGTTCACCGACGCCCCTGTGTCAATTAGTGTCCTTACGCAGTTACTGCCAATCCAGACTTGGCACATTGGTGGCGGCCTTCTCGTGGTGTTTACCCCTCTCACATTAGATATCACGAACACGTTATCCTCCTCTTCGTCCTCCGCCACCTTTTGACACCGGCTATCGAGGTCTTCCACTTCCTGGACATTCCTGGCATGTCTCTGACCTCGTGTCCCTCTCGTCCGCGTCACTTCCGAGGTTGCCCCACCTCGGCATACTTTCGCGAAGTGGCCATACCTGTTGCATTTCAGGCACTGTCTTCCTTGCGCCGGGCATCCCCTCTGGGAGTGCATAGCCAGCCCGCAATTCTTGCAACCCTTGCCGTTCGGGCGATCTCCCACCCCGGGCGCCGAGTATCCCCCTCGGGCATACGACTTCCGGATAGCGTCCACCCTTTCCTCCTTGATTGGAATCGGGTATGTGGGCTGAACTGTCCCTGACTTTCTGGCCAGTGCCTCCTCCATTGCCCCTGCGCGGACATCTGCCAGTTCATGCGACCGTCCCAGGACTAAAATGTCATCCAGTGAGATCCCTGGCTGCCGTAATATGAGCTTCCGTAACTCGAGTGACTTGCACCCCACGATGAGTTGTGCCCTTGTTTCAAATTGGCGATCAATCCCTGAGCACGTGCTCGCCAGTTTACGCAGGCGCGCGAAAAACATGTCCACAGATTCATCCTCCCTCTGCTTGGCCTGGCGCAATTTGAAATGTTCGAAATCTGGGTTAACTTGTGGATCAAAATGTCTATTCAGGGCTCTCACCGCCTTCTCATAGTCACTGCCATCTCCTGTGTCGGGCAGGTCCTGGAAGAGGTCATACAGTTCATCCCCTCCCATCAGGAGCATCGTCGACCTCTTAACTGCGTTATCAGTTTCCTAGTAGCCACAAAGTAGTTGTCCAACTGACCCAACCATTTGCGCCACCGTGGCGCCGCCGTCGCCGGATCAGCCAGTTGACTGAATTCTGGGAGGGCCTTAACAGCCATCCTCCCCGGGCGGTGCCCAACTGCCCCTGCGTCCTGGGGCACAGCCCCCTCCGCCGCAACCACGGGCGTAGTCATCCTGGGGGCGGACCTTCCGCTGCTTCGCACACGCACAGCTCCCTGTGTGCACTGTGTGCACCTTCAGAACGGGGCACTCAGCCTTTCACCCCACGGCCTGTGTGTGATGGGGCACCCCTTATGGGGTTGCAGCGTCGCTCTCCCGGCCTCCTCGGGGCCTGCCACACAGCCGTGTCACTCCTGCCTCACTCGCAGGTCCGTCCTGCTGCCGCGAGCGCTTCACGCTCCTCGTCGTGTCGACAGGCCGCGCCCTTTCCAGCGCACACCCGTACTCTCCCTGCTGCAGCAGATGCGGGCCCACACTCGGCGCGCCTATCACGGGCGGCTCGACCACCGCCTTAGCACCTCCCCCGCAATGCTCTTCGCCCCCTATCTGGCACTCCTCTTACCGCACCACGGCAGGCGGCGATCGACACACCACCCTCTCGCCGTCACGCTCTTCACCTCACGCGCCGCCACCGGCATTCACCGCGGGCAGCAAGCACGGAGCGACACGCGTGGTGCCTTCTCCGTACTCGTCGCCAGTGTGATAGTGTGGGTATCGGGGTCCTGGACCTAGGGGCATGCGGCTTGGGGGCGACAGCCGACTACTAGTGGCCAGGAGGGGTGCGGGGCCTAGTTACTGCATGCGCCGGCAATAAGGGGCAACCACACCTTAGATCGGGTTCACGGCGTCAGCCACGTGCGCTGACGTCGTCCTTTATTTATACTCCCCGGCCCGAGCCCGGTCCGGGGAGTTGCGGGTGGCAACGTTGTATTGCAGTGGCCGGGTGGCTCACTACACCACCCATCACACATTATGGGGCAGCGCTCCTCACACCGCGCTCCCAGCTCTCCTTCCAGGCAGGTTCCTTTTTTGATCCAGAATGGATCCTTTTGAAGTCTTTGATTTCCCTGCGACGTCCAACAGGAGGCAATCTCTTCATCAAGCCCTTAGAGATCTTCTCAATTAGGATACCACAGGAGGGCAACAAGTGTCAGTCCTTTTCCTCTGCCCACAGATAGAAACAGCAGCTGCAGGCCAACCCACCCCTCACACATAAAAGGGCAGCGCTCCTCACACAGTTCTTCCAGCTCTTCATCTTGGCAGGGCCCTCTTGTTTCCAGAAGTGATCTGAAGTTCTGGGGTCTTAGGTCCAATACTTATACCCCACTTTGTCTTTGTTCTCTTTGTGGCAAGGGTCTCTGAGCTCAATCCAAACCAGTTCTGTCCTCCCTGGTCCAGCTTGACCACAAGAGTTGGAGATAGCATTGTGCAGAGGAGAAACAGCCTATTCAGGCGCTAGTGAAAACTCCTCCCACCATTCTAAATGCATAAAGGTCTATTCCTGTCACTCCAAAACCAGATAGTGAACACACACACAGGCAGAGGCACACAGGATGGTTAAACAAGAAAATGCCCACTTTCTAAAAGTGGCATTTCCAAACACACAATTTAAAAACCACCTTTACTAAAAGGTGTGTTATTAAATTCAGAGAGCCTAAACTCCATTTCTCTATCTTGTCCCAATGTGAAGGTGCACTTGTAAGATGTTACAAGGCAGCTCACATGTTAACCTATGGGACAGACAGCCTTTCAATAGTGAAAATGCACAGTTTTTCACTATAAGGAAAAGTAAAACACACTACAATGCGCCCTACCTTTCACATACACTGCACCCTGCCCACAGGGATACCTTGGGCCTACCTTAGGGGTGACTTACATGTAATAAAAGGGAAGGTTAGGGCATGGCAATTGGAGGCACTCGGGTCGACAGGGCAGGTAAGAACTGCAGGTGCAGACACTGCTGTGGCAGGTCGGAGTCATTTTTGAAAAAGGCTACTTGTGTGGGTGGCACAACCAGTGCTGCAAGCCCACTAGTAGCATCTGATTTACAAGCCCAGGTACCCTCAGTGCAGTCTACTAGGGACTTACCAGTAAATCATATATGCCAATCATGGATAACCAATCATAATCACAATGTATACAGGGAGCACTTACACTTTGACTCTGATCAGCAGTGGCAAAGTGCCCAAAGCATCTAAGCCAGTGAAAACGAAGTCCAGCATACTGTCAAAAAGGCAGAGGGTAGAGGAAAAAGTCTGGGGATAAACCTGCAAAATGGACCAGGTCTAACATTAGGCAACAAATTAAATGGCCCAACTAAATCAATGCCAATTTTCTCCCATGGTCTAAATGGGCACTCAATAGGAACCAGAGGTGGGGAATTGACCTTCAGGCTCTTTTCTGAATTCGCACAAACAATACACTGATTGACTACCAAATCGACCTCTTTGTCCATGGATAGCCACCAGAACGTTTGACATGGCCGGCACTTTGTAAATGTGCACCCCAAATGCCCTTCATGGGCAGTTTTAATCAATCTACTTCTTAAGCCAACTGGGGGAACCAACCTGTCTCCCCAAACCAACATGTTATCCTGTACAGACAACTCAAAATTAACCTTCCAAATGGTTGGCAGCCATATTCCAGACTCTTCTCACTGGGCCAACCCAGCACCACAAAATGTAAAACTGTTTTCATCATTACATCATCATTCACTTTCTTCCGCCATTCTTTCTTTGTCACTGCACACATCTCTTAGATCAATAGATGCAATCAAACAACTTTCATTGTCATCATCTCCCCCACCCCACAACTCAGCATCCAGAGCTTCACTTTCCCATCCACCAGCTGGAAATCTAGACAAATAATCTGCTCTCACATTTTTCACACCTTGAATATGAAAGACATCAAAGTGATATTGTATCAATGTGGTGGATAACATTGCAATTCTAGGTGTGTGGTCTTTAATTTTGTCCCCACTTAAAATATCTAACAGTTTATGATCAGTCTTTTGTACCCCAAACATACAGATGAAACCTTTGGATGGCCTACTAACACGCAGGAAGTTCCTTTTCAATCGTGGAAAAATGACATTCATTGTTCCTAGGTACTCCAGAGGCATATCCCACCCTACATTCACATTCACCACAGTTCTGAGTGAGAACTGTCCCCAGTCCAACATTGCTGGCATTCACTGTGATACAACACTTCAAACTTGGATCATAAGGGTTCAAAGCTTTTGACCCCAACAGTTGTTTATTGATCCTCTCAAAGCTCTTTCCACACTCTTCACCCCACCGAAAAATTGAATCCTTCTTTAGTAAGACAAACATTGGTTTGATACGAGTAGCAGAATCTGGAATGAACTTACTGCGGAACTCATATAACCCCAAAAAAGACTTCAAGCTCAATTTATCTACAGGAGGAACAGCATTGATAATAGCATCAACTAGACCAAGTCTGGGTTCGATGCCATCCCCGGACACAACATGACCTAGATATTCCACCCTAGTCTTTCTAAACTCACACTTTCTTTTTTAACAACAATCCCTTTTCCTCCCTGGTAGATAAAAAGCCTTCCAAAATCTGATTGTGTTCATTAGAAGAGGAAAAAATCAGCACATCATCCTGGAAAACAGCAGTACCCACCAGATCTTTGAAAAAATTTAACATTATCCTTTGAAACGGCAGATGCCAGGCCAAAAGGCATCCAGCAATACTGAAAAGTACCCACAGGAGAAATAAAAGCAGTGTAATGCCTTGGATCAGACTCCAACACAACCTGATGGTAGGCTGAAGCTAAGTCCAATTTCGAAAAACATTTAGCGTTTCCGTTCAAAGTCAGCTGCTCTGAAATTTTGAGGAGGGCATGTGAATCAACCCAGATAGCCATTTTAAGACTCCTGAGATCCAAGAAAAAATCCTCAATTCTCCATTGTGCTTCAGTGCAACCACCAATAGAGAAAACTACAAGGAAGACTCAACCGGTTCAATGATGCCATTGTCACACAACATACCCAACTCATTTTCAAGGTCTTTTCTAACACAAAATGGAACATTATGCCATTTGTGCTTAACCTTAACTGCACCCTCTTTAACTCTTATTTTGCGTTGAAAGCCTTTTATCTTCCCCAAAGCATTAGAAAAGAACATCGGAAATTTCGGACATACTGCATCTCTGGTCTGGTCTAGTCTTAACACTACTGAAACTTGATCCTGTGTTCCTGGCCTCAAAACCATATGGAACAACCCCTGATGGAATCATGTAGAGACATCGTAGAGTGCTTTTCCCCACACTTGACCACTTGCTGCCACCGTTTAACTGCTGCTTTCCTCCCACCAACATTCCCCGGCCACATTCTACATTCCAATATGACGGAACATCATGAAACTAAATACTACACACTGCTTGGCTAACGGTTATAAAGAAGCAGAGGTCACTGTGACTTAATGTACATTCTGTAGGAGAATGTCACCCTCCTTATATTCTAAGCACTAAGGGAATTACAGAACACTCTGTGAGTGACAGCTGGTTCTGACAGTTGGACAGAGTGCTTATTCTCCTCATTATTAGCCTGGTGTCTGCTACCTCCAATTTGACTGTGGTGACGAGAAATGTGACATTCAAATGTCTAAATACAGTCACCTGCCAAATTAGAGTGGAGTGCCACCTTGTAAACAAAGCCGTGGACAAAAGAAAAGTGGACAAAGGTTTGGCCTACAACTACATACCTTACCGTTACCAGCGTGGAGATACTCCCTACATTTCACTGTGGGATGTGTCCGCTTTATGTGATGTGATGTGTCAGCTTTTTGTGATGTTTGAGAGCAGCCGCATTATCTCCGCCTACACCTGGTTTCAGTCTCTTCCCAGATCATGGCTCTTATTGCAAAGGTTGTTTAGAAATCCAAGGAATTTAGGTGACCTTTATGAAAATGAAAATTATAACAAATCATCAATGTGTTATGAATAACGCTGGATGACACTTAACGTTGAAACCTTTTTGTTAAGAAGTTGTGTTCAATTCTTGAAATAATTTGATAAAAAACAAATTTCAACTTCATGAGATTTCAGATACTAGATTGAATACCGGAAAATACACTGGATTTCGGGATTGTGGTGTTTGTGATTAAATTTTCATTGATCATCAATGATAACAGAAGTACGCAGAATGCAACAGCATCTTGTGTTGAAATGGGGAAAGTGGAATAACGTTTACCATTTCGCAAGATTATATGGTGCAAATTTGGGAATAGAAAGTAATTTTTCATTGTTAATGCTCTTTTTAAAATCAAAAGGACAGGAAATGTATGAGAATTTTGCAGAATTGGTTCATGAAGAGCTAAGGTATTTAAATTAATTTGAACTCTGAATAAAAAAATTAGACTTTCAGAAGATACTGTAAGAAATGGAATTATTATTTTGGGTGGGCGACTACCCACCTCAAGTACTAATCACTACCCTTGTCAGGGTGAACACTCAAAAGCACTAAATAAACCTGAGCTCAACTCCATGGTGGCTATGGCACAGAGCAGACAGGCTTACCTTAGGGCAATGTGAAAATTATTTATGCAGTACCAAAACAGTAATAAAGTAAAAATACAAACCATTAAAAAATAGACACAAAAATCACAACAATCCAATACGGGTAATCGAAGTTACAAATTCTGAAAAATGTTACGTAGAAATAGTGCTAAAAAGCACAAACACCAATGATAGTCACCGGTTGCAGTAGACTGGTACCAAGGTGTAATTGGAGACTGACTGCAATGGAGTGAGGGGCTGAATACACCAACCAGGTTAATCCTGGTCAAAACTTTTACCCTCTGACATTTCTGAATACCCACAGGAGAGGCACTGACAGGCTAACAGGATGTGAGGGAGAGGCCAATAGCAGGGTCCAGACAAGGATCAGTTCCCACTAATCAGCTGGGTACTTCCAGGAAATGGTCTCTTTTAGCCTGTTGTAGCCCTGTAACTTGAACAGGCGGTCAGCCTTATCACCCTTTGACTCCACGACTTTGTCCTGGGTAAAAAAGTGAACAAGTCCAGTCCTTCAGGGCTCCTCTCAAGTCACAGAGAGCAGCTTGAGTCCTCATCTGACTTCAGCAGGTCCACAAAGTGTTCTAAGTGGGTGCCTGGAAGTCTTGGTCTGGACATGTATGCCTGGCACTAGCTAGTGGGTGGGAATGGACCATAGGCAAACCCAAATTAATAGGGCAAAAGTCCTGGGGCAAACGCTAAACACTATAGGCATTTTGAAGATGGTGAAATTTTTCAGCCATACTACCCTTGGGCTCTGAGGGCTGGGTGTGTGTGTGGGGGAGTATATTATGGTAATCCTAGTGCCCTCCCATATAGACCACCACTAAAATCCAGTTCGAGGCCGCTGTACTCACAATAAACATAGAGACAGAAGTCTGGAAGGACAAAAGCAGAATCCTTCAGCAACCGTATAGTGGACCCACAAGACTTGTCTTGGCATCCTCCTTGATAGAGGACATTAGAGCCTTGAATCATCATCTAATTAACACTGCCCACGCATAACGCCGGACATCTACTCGACCCTCTTCTTTCAAACCTTAAGGGTCTCGCTACAGTCGGTCCTATCCCTTTACTTTGATTCGATCATCATGCGGTACCCTTCTCTTTTCTGATACCTTCTGTGACTATCGCTGTAGCTCCAGGACCACCTACTTCTCTCCAGAATATTGGAAGAAGCTTGACATCCCTCCTTTCAATTCCTGACTCCTAGAGTTGAGAATTGAAGGTAGGGAGTCTAGGGCAGTCGATTGATCATGATCAAGCTAAGGTTGACACCTGGATTTGAAATTCTCCTGATTTAATTCTGCCAGCCAAATCCACCATCTCGGCCAGACTGAATCCTCCTGCCCCCTGCTTTAATGAGAGCCTCCAAGGGCAAAAAAAAAGTGGTATAGGCATCTGGAAAGGAGTTAGAGGAAATTTTATGATGAAAAAGATAAACTTAAATATAGCACTGAAAGAATATCATATACTATGCAGGGCTACCCAGGATGCGTTATACTCAGATAACATTGCTGCTGCTCAAAACTGTCCCAAAACCCTTTTTAGAGTATGTAAAGAGCTATCTGACCCTAGTAAATCATTTCCCCCACCTTCCACCTCCCTGTCGGCGAGGAAGCAGTTCGCACTAGGCTTGGTCATGTCCAGACTAGATTATTGTAATTCCCTATACCTGGATTCTAACATCAGCACCCAGGCATAACTTCAGGTGGCATAGAATGTGCTCACCAGACCTATTCTTGGCATTCCTAAGCGCCAGTGAGCAGCTGCAGGGCTGGGTGAGCTGCATTGGCTCCCCATCAAGAAGCACATTATGTATTGTACATAAGGCTCTCCACCTTCCGAGCTCTGCCGGGATTCCCTGCCGGGATTACAGATATGTTTCATCAGCACATCCCCGGTAGAAACCTTCAATCTGTCAACTGCAATTTGGTAATGGTACCCAGGGTCCGGAGGAAGACATGGAGGGACAGAGCTTTCTTAGTCATTGCTGCCAGACTTTGGAACTCATTTCCTCTGGCTATGATTACTGAGCATTTGCCTTTTAGAAAGACACTTAAGACCAGGTTCTATACCATCTAGGCAGCTTTATCCTAGAATGAAATTGGTTTGACTGACATTGTCAATTTTGGATGGTCGTGACTACAGCGCCTTGATGCCTTCGGGTAAATGCCGTGCTTTATGAAATTAAAATGAAATCAAATTCTCTCTCACAGTCACAATGTGAAGAACTGCCACACTTCTTTGAAAAAAAGGTGCCAGACACTCAACGTTCTCTTTCTACTGCCCTGATTGTCAAGCCTCCAATGGATGGTAAGACCATTGATACCACTTATTCGATTGCGCGCACTGAATCGGACACGGTCAATCCAGCTACCTCTTGTTATAAACAATGCCTAGATTTGTTTGCTCCTTTAAATGTCCCTCTTTTTTGCACATTACTGCAATCCATAAAGTTGGGCGTCTCCGAGACCTCCTACTGCCGGGCAAGGTCAGTAAACTAGGCCCAGAATCACTACAAATCTTGGCTAATCCTAGTATGGAAGCCTGCTATGGT
This sequence comes from Calotriton arnoldi, assembly GCA_963921515.1. Classification (NCBI taxonomy): domain Eukaryota; kingdom Metazoa; phylum Chordata; class Amphibia; order Caudata; family Salamandridae; genus Calotriton; species Calotriton arnoldi. The sequence continues at coordinate 2,055,811 of CAWUFW010000240.1, forward strand.
CTTGCCCCCGTTGAAAAAAAACTGTTTGGATTCAACTAATTGGTCTGATTATAGGCCAATCTCACTGTTCCTGCTGCTCTCTAAAATCTTGGAGAAACATGTTAACCAGCAAATTTCGTCCTTTGTGGAATCTCATGATCTTCTCCATCAGTCGCAGACTGGTTTCAGAGCTAGCTACAGCACAGAATCTGCTCTGCTGGGAGTTACAGAGCACCTCAGATGGCTTTTGGATAATGGTGGCACAGAGGCACTGATCCTGCTGTAAATTTAGTATTGTCGTTTTCCCTGTGTATTGACAAGCTTATAAATGTCTTCTATGAAGAATATATTTAAAAAGGTTCAGTATTGAAAAAAAAGAAAAATGTAAAAAAGAATAAATATTTAATGGTCATAACATGTGGTGTGCGATCATGGGTGTGAATGATTTTGTGGAATGATATCAGTACTGGTACTTGTGTTGTTTTCCCAGTACAAGAGGCATATGTTGGCCATGGCAAGCCCACCAATGTACATAGACAATACATATTTGCCGAATGCAATTCTGGGAGGCTTGTTTGCCCATAGGAAATTGCGTATTGTAGCTATTAAAGTGTGAAACCAGCTTTGTGGGATAAGAAGTGGGTAGTACTCATCAATCAGCATTTGTTGAGCGCGCCACTATCACCTCTTGGAGAATCTGGGCGCTGGGGTGCGTGGTCTTCATCAAAAAGCCAGGTCTTGAGGAAACAGAGGTGGAGGGAAGAAATGAGCAGAAAAAGGCAAAACTGAGGGCAGAAAACAAGAAAGCAAAAAATTCAAAACTGAGGGCAGAAAAATGAGCAGAAAAGGCATAACAGACGGCAGAAAAACAAGCAGGTAAGGCAAAACAGAGCAGAAGAGGGCAAAACAGAGGGCAGAAAAACGAGCAGAAAGGCAAAACAGAGGGCAGAAAAAGGCAAAACTGAGGGCAGAAAAACAAGCCCAAAAGGTAAAACAGAGCAAGAAGCAAGCAGAGAAGGCACAAACAGAGGGCCGCAGTTAGTTAGGCAGCAGAGGGTAGCGGACTACGGGCAAGCTGGTCAGGAGAACTGTCACAGGGGAAGCTGGCACGAGGACGGGAGTCTGTTTAGCATGCGCAGGAAGATCATCATCTTAAATAATGCTACCCTCCCCAAGAGGTTGAGGAGCAGTTTGGTCCACTTATCCATATCTTCCTGGGCCCTCTGGAGGAGCGGTTGAGGTTTAAGATCCCGGTCAGCCATTGTTCCCATGACATCTGCACCCCCAGGTACAGGAAGCTGAGACGGCGAATCGGGAGGCCCAGCCGTCAGGTCTCATCCCCCTGGTGTCCCCCGCAGGGGAACCAGGAGTGAGTTAGTCCAGTTTACTCGCAAACCTGACGCCGATCTGGAAGACTCCAGAGTGTGAATTAAGGGCGATCCTGTTGGGGGGAATTGGCATTAGAGAAGTTATGATTGAATATTGCGAACATTTGTTGTCATAAGTGATTTTCTTTATTGCCATTCAATGTTATGTTGGAATTGATATCTGGCTAACTTCCTACATTGCATGAATATTAAACGCAATAAAATATGTTTAAAAAAAATAATTAAGGGGGATCCTGTCAAATTAGGTTGGGCCATGAACATAAGTACATTGTCTGCGCATAGGGCTATTCTGTCCTCCATCACCATCAATCCTCCAGACCTGGGCATCACAGCGCAACCATACTCCCAGCAATTCTATGGCCAAAGCAAAAAGAAAAGGGGTCACTCCTGTCTGGTTTCCCAACAGATAGGAAATCTGGAGTACATTGCGCCATTCACATGTACCTGGGCCTGTGGCGTTGCACAGAGAATGCAAACCTATGATCTAAAACTGGATCAAAATACCATTTTAAGCAGCACCTCCTCCAGCAATGCCCAATCCAGAGAGTCAAAGGATTTTTCACAGTCAATGAGCACAACAGCTGTGGAGCTGTGCAGGGACCGAAACCGGGCCAACTCCAAATGGACTCTCCGGATTCAGTGGCATGTGGTGAGATGGGGAATGAAGCTGCACTGGTCGGGGTGGACCAGGCGGTCCAGTACGGGAGGCATTTTGCCAGAACTTTGGCAAAAAGGTTTCACCTCTGTATTTAAGAGGGAGATAGGGCGATAAAAGGCACATCGGTCCAGAGGCTTGTCTGGCTTCAGTAGCACCACTATAGCTGCCGGGTCCATTTCTGGGGGTAACTGGCCCTTGGCGATGGACTCCAGGTAAATTTTCCTTGATAGGCAGTAGGATAACTGGCAGCAATTATGATAGTATTCACACAGAAACCCATCTGGTCCCAGGGTCTTCCTACATCAGAGCTGACCAAAGGTGTGCCTCAGGGCTCCTGCCTGAGTCCCACATTATTCAACATTTATGTGGCTCCTCTTGCAGATCTTCTTAGGAACCTGGGCTTCATCCCCATTTCCTACGCAGATGACACCCAGCTTCTAATGGCATTTGACAGAAACCCCATCAACACTCAGTCTGCCTTCTTGGAAGGTATGAATGCCATTTCGGACTGGATGAGAAACAACTTTCTCCAGCTAAATGCCAGTAAAACAGAAATCATGCTCTTCGGAGAGGCGCCCCTATTCTGGTCTCCAGAATGGTGGCCTACCAACCTAGGCTCCTATCCCTAAATCAGTGGTGAAAAATTTAGAAGTACAGTTAGACCAGAAACTCTCCATGAAAGAGCATGTTGCAACCACGGTGGCCTCCTGCTTCCACGTTCTAAGTCTTCTGAGGAAGGTGTTCCCTCTCCTTCCTATGACAGTCAGGAAGACCCTTCTACAGGCATTAGTGGTAAGTCGTCTCGACTACTGCAATGCCCTTCTAATTTCAGCTAATGACGCCTCTCTTAATAGACTTCAGGTGGTTCAAAATACCACCGCCCGACTGGTCTCCAACTCTCCAGCTAGGAACGCCTCTTTGCCCCTACTACAGGGACTACACTGGTTACCCATACGTAAGCGCATTCGGTTTAAAATATGTTGTAAAGTACATAAGGCACTTCACGGCAATGCCCCCAGCTATCTGGCCGACAGACTCACACGGTATCAACCTCCTAGAACACTCCGATCCGGTGCCAAATCGCTTCTCAGGGTTCCAAGGATTAAGAAATCCCGTTTAGGAGGGAAAGCCTTTTACCGCTTAGCCCCCTCATACTGGAATCAACTTCCTTTACATCTCCGCGAATGCCCTAATTATCTGCAATTCCGCCAGTTTCTTAAAACCGAACTTTTCCCGGCTCCCCCGATGACTTAGTAATTTCCCCTCTTTATTTCTATGCTGAACCGATGGTACTTCCACAGCGCGGAGATACCGCTTCGGGGGTGATTCGGGCGCTTTATAAGACCTATAAATAAGTAAATAAGGGTTAAGGCCAGTGACCTTGTCACCTATTTCCTTCATTGTCAGGTGTTGGTCTAGATTGTCCCGCTCGGAACCACTCAGACTGGGCATCTGCAGGTCCGCGAGAAACGGAGATTGACCCTGTTGTGCCCGTCATCCACCCTTGGCATACAGAGAACCACAGAAATCCGCAAAGGCGGAGACTATCTCAGGGGCAGTCGTTGCCACTGTTCTGGACCCCGTGATAAGACGTGGAACCAGTCTGGATTCCATGTTTTTGGTGGCTAACCAGTGGAGGAGTTTGCTTGATTAATCTCCCCATTCATATACCCATCTGGCCGCGGCTTTCCAACACCGACGGCCTCATCCAGGGACAAGTGGTGCAAGGAGGCGTTATCCACTTCTAGGCGACAGCTCACTTGCTCTGTTTGGAGACCCCAGCTACTACGTTGCAATTTAGGAATGGATGTCTCAAGATCTGTGATATAAGACTGGACTTGCCCCCAATGCAGGACTGGGCAATTCCCCTCATAGTGGCTTTGCAGATCTCCCACAGCATCCATGGTGATTCTGCCATCCTCTGATTAAGCTCTAAGAATGCCTGTAAGTGACAAAGCAGGAATGTAGGAAACTGAACATCAGATAGAAACCACGCGTTGAGGTGCCGCATTGGTGTTTCTCCCATCCTCCTATCACCAAAGTGAATCATGACAGGAGCATGGTTGGAAATGCCTCTTGGTAGGATATGAGAAGCTGTTGTGTGCAGAAGGTCGGAGGCCAGAACCAACAACAGATCTATGCGAGAAAGCGACCTGTGGGCCACTGACGCATTTGTGTACCCTCGGACCCCAGGATTACAAACCCTATAGGTGTCGCCCAGGCCATTTACCTAGTTGGCTAGTCCTTTCCCAGTCTTCTGTGTGGCCCAATGAGCCTAGATGAGTAAGATGGGTTCAAAATGTCATTGAAGTCCCCCCTGATGATCGTCCTGCCCTGCGGTAGAAGTGTATTGAGATTCCTGAGAGTCATCAGTAACTGGGGGTAGATTTATTTATTTACGGATTTATACAGCGCATAGCTGCCCCAGCAACGGGGCGTCCCAGCGCTAGATGCGGCTAGTGAGAGTGGGATGGAAACACTAAGAAGGTTAGAATTGGCAAACCTCAAGCATGGGCGCCCACAGAATTTTTTTCAGGAGGGGCTTAATTTTAACGTCGTCCATCCTCCGACCCTTTTTGACAATGTCAAAAGGCAGGGGCATAGTAATTAATACCTAAACTGCAGGCAAGCAAAGGGTTGAGAAACCTGGTGCAAATGTTTAATAGAAGGATTAAGCTGCCATTGTCTGATTAGCAATTTCTAATCTGTTTTTATGTTACCACCATTGAATGCACCACATTATTCATACACACATGATCAAGGAACTATAACTGAATTTAAAAAAAAACTATGTAGAATCTGCATTTGGTGTTAACGTGAACAAATGAATGACAATTAAAATATAGAACAAATGCATTTATTTTGAAAATGTATTGACTTAAATATATTACACTCTTGCTCAAATTTAACAATCACATTTTTCAATGAGTAGTTTTATACAGTTTTTGTTCACTGGTTAGTGATCTCGAAAAGAACCTGTAAACATCTGTGTTCTTGTGCAAATGTATCAATTACTTTTTCAATCAGTGATTTGTTTGCTTTCATCAATTTTTGCTCGATGTATGCTCATCATGCACAAACCCGATAAGCGATCATCTGCCATTGTCGACCTCAACCAGGCTTTCACCCTTCTCATTGTGCTGCAAGACCTTTCCACTGTACAGGTGGTCACTGGTAATGTGAGAGCAATGAGAATTGCTTGCTGGACTGATGGAAATAAATCTGTGTGGTTTAGCAAAACCAGAATTCCATTGTCAAACTGCTCATCCTTGCGTTTTTATGCCAAGACGATGAAACATGGTTGTGTGCACTTTCATGGAAGTGTTTATATTTAGTGAAAGGCGTAGTTATGAAAGCTCCTTGTTCCCCACGATGAACTGGCTGTGGAAAAACTGTGCAATACTTGCAAATCACACCTTTCAGTTGTGTAGAGTAGCTAAACCATGGTGACTATTGATTAATTCACACACGACGGAAACAGCGTGGTCACCTGAATCCTTTTTGAAGTCATACTTTTCTGGTGGGGTATACCTATTTATTAGTAAATTGTATTAAAAATCATCTGTTCTTTTTTTGATGTATTAAAATACAATCCAATATCATTTACAGGAGCATCAAAATCATGGCTACATTCGGTTGGAGCTAAAACTGGACCTGCAGAACTGCATGTGCTTGGCTCTTCTGGACGCCTGCTCACCATGTCTAGCTTGTTTTCTTGCTTCCTTATCAGATTCTAAATCATCTAATTTTCGTTTTGAAAAAAAATTGTGGATGTCCATTTGTAAAAAGAAATGGGAACTCTGCTCTTCACCGGGCTGTATTGAATAAACTGAGTTGTAGATGAGCTGCAGAGTTGAATAATCACTTTAAATTTCTCCTGCAAGGAGAACCACGCTTTCCTTGTATAATGCATAGTTATATTGGTATGATGAGATTTGTGATCTTCAAAAAACTCACCTACAATGCACCATTTACTGAATACAGCCCTGTGTGTATGCAATAATAGAAACTTGAAAAAGGAAAAGTGTATGAGTGGGGGTATATATACACACACTGACACACACACCATATATATATATATATATATATATATATATATATATATATATATATATATATATATATATTTTTTTTCCATCAAATTGCTCAGCTGCAAGGACGCACTCCACAACCAGATGGTTCCCAAGACCTTTAATTTTCAAACCGGCAAATGCATTCTAAGAGTTCTTAATGCCGACGCTGTTTCGAAGCATCCAAGCTTCTTTTTCAAAGGCAGTGCATGTAGATTTCCGGCGTTATTTACGGACTACGTTACTGACTGGCTTTAGTAGACTTCCTGTAGTAGGCGAATAGCACAGTGCATTTCGGTCATCGTAGTTCATCAATTTTAATATTCCCCTTAGTGGGTCCCGAAATAACTAACATAATTATTGCAAATTGTTTAACCCTCAGTGGGCCTCAGGCAGCATGCCGGTTCCTTTTACTGAAATCTGTTGTTCCGATGAGGTGCTGCAAGGTTCCCAGCTCCTCCGGCCCCATACTGCAATGCAAGGGTGGTGCAGCCCTTCACGACCGAAGCCGCCGTGTTAATCTTTTCCATCAAATTGCTCAGCTGCAAGGACGCACTCCACAACCAGATGGTTCCCAAGACCTTTAATTTTCAAACCGGCAAATGCATTCTAAGAGTTCTTAATGCCGACGCGTTTCGAAGCATCCAAGCTTCTTTTTCAAAGGCAGTGCATGTAGATTTCCGGCGTTATTGACGGACTACGTTACTGACTGGCTTTAGTAGACTTCCTGTAGTAGGCGAATATATATCAATGGAGCTCCGCTCGTGAATTCCCTGGATTTGGATGAACGGACACAGACTCCTATTGACTTGTGCTAGTAGTTTATTTTCAACAATCCACCACGATGCATTTCGGCCTGAGCTGGCCTTGATCACATGACGCGGCTGCGGTGGGATACACAATATTTAAAGTGATAGGTGAGTAAAACGTGCTATTAACAGTAGAAACAGACTACTAATCTGCCATAGCCATTTGATATAAACTGATTGTACTTGAATAACTGCTGTTAGGTATCGAATCGCCGATAGGTAAAAAATGATATCAATCTGTTAATTCATTTTGGTCATGTCAAAAAACATGATAAAAACTAATTTAAAGTGCTGTTTAGATCTTCGCAGTCAAAACCAATATACATGAAGCAAATGCATGAGTATAAATATAAGCATAAATACATATAAATAATAAGCAGTATCAATACTACATATACATTAAGATCATCAGTCTAATGACCACCAATTGTATTCACCTAAATATTTGTGCCGATGTATCATGTAATGGAACGTACATGTCACATTTTACGATTTGTGACTGCTGTTTGATATCATCACTTCCAATTACTAAGGACCGACCTACACACCAAAGCCCATGTGGGCCTAGTCCTAACATGACACTACTATTGCAGTCTATTTAAAGTGCTAAAGTGCAAAGAGGTGCAAAGTGCCGTTATATCAGACGTTTAAAGAAACAATAAAACTCTATAAAGTGTTAAGCAGCAGGTTATAATTGAATACAGGATGTAAATATCCTTATTACCTAATATCATCCCCATCTTTTGAGTTGTAATCAAAAAGTTCTAAAGATGTGCACTAGCTTAAAATGTTATTCAATTGGACATCAAGAGCAGGATAAAAACCTCAGAGTTTACTAAAAGAATGTTATTTTGGGTATCAATAAATGATTCAGAAATCTATGTGTGCAGCCAATGAATCCTGTTGCAAGGATAGTGGGGACATTGACATTACAGGCAAGTGAAAAGATCCTCACTTGAATTAAGACCATAAGAAGCCTTGGTGTCGAGGATATATCTGGTTTCCAATTTTCTTAGGGCAGCCTCATGGTTGCCTCCTCACCTTGAGCTTGGAATCGGGTCCAACAGGTGGTATTTGAAATGTTCCAAGTTGTTGCCATGTGTTTCTTTAAAATGGCGCGCAACGGGGTTTGTCTGATCAGAGTTGGTAATTGCCCGTATGAGTTGGAGTATCCGCTTGTGGGCTTACAGCTTAGTGCTGCCCACATAACGCAGCCCACAAGAACACTCCAACACGTAGACCACAAAATCCATTTTGCAGATAAGGAACTTCTTGATTTTATTGGGTCTATCTTGAAATGGGGTTAAGTATGTTGTTTTTATTTACCCTGAATTTACAGGCCTGACAGGTATTCCATTTAAAAAAAACAAAAAAACTTTCTCTGTGTCAGCCAACTCCCTCCTTCCGAAATTTCTTGGACTGCTTTTGACTAAAGCGTTGCTCATAGAAATGGCTTTCCTAAATGTTATGGAAGGTGTTTTAGGTAGGAGGGGACCAATAACAGGATCACTAAGTATGAGCAGCCAGTTCTTTCTGACAATATTTCTTAACTGTCGTTCTTGCTTATTGTAGGTAAGAATTAACCTAGTTTTTTATTCTCCTTCCTGTTTCTGCACTTTTTTTTTTTTTAGAAGTGTCCTCACTGCTGCTCATGCCAAACAAAAGATTAGATCTACTTGCAACTTGCGATTTTCTAATTGCTGAATATCACTTGCTCTGCGTATCTCCGTGCCATAAACCTTGCTTTGCTGTCACTTTGAGCTGATTTAAGGTCTAAGTCTTTGCTGCAGATTCTATTAAGTCTGAGCATTTCACCGTATGGAATGCTATGTATCAAGTGACTTGGGTGAAAGCTGGTAGCATGGAGTACAGCGTTGCCAGCCGTCTCCTTGCAATGCAACTTAATTTCTATCCTCTTTTTGGCAATGTAAACATAAATCCAAAAAATTAACAGATTCTGAACTTATCGCTGTAAAGTTAAGATTGATATCATTAACATTGATTTCAGACACAAAATTGAGCGCACTTTCTCTAGAGCCCCTCCATATGACAAATTGATCGTCGATATATTAAAGCCATACAATTACATGATCATCCAGAGTCTCCCTGTAGTTCGCCATGAGGACCAGTTCCTTCCACCAGCCCATGTGAAGACATGCGTAGCTGGGAGAAAAGCTGGCCCCCATGGCGACCCCACGGACCTGCTGGAAAACTTGATTCTGGAACATAAATAGATTGTTTACTAAACAGAATAACGTCATATTGACCAACATCTTGCTATGTTGGAATAGCCATATTGGTCTACTGCCCAGAAAATGTTCCAGAGCTCTGATGACATCTTTGTGGTTGATGCTAGTGTAGAGCGTTGTGACGTCCAATGTCATTAGTAGGTTTCTTCTTGCCATGGAAAGTTGTAAATGTGTCTGAGAAAGTCGCTGGTGTCTTAAATATTTAATGGTAATCTTCGGACATATTCCTGTAGGAAGTAGTCGATATATCGGGATGTATTTTCCAATAGACTTTTGCGAGCCGAAATAATTGGCCTACCCGCTGGTTCGGTAGGGTTTTTATAAATCTTAGGGATGAAATAGATTACTGGTATGCCTGGAAAATCGTTTTTAAGATATTTATATTCATCAGAACTCAGAACTAGAAAGCATCGGAGTTAAGGGTCAGGCCTTAAGATGGCTTCAGTCTTATCTAACGGACAGATCACAAGCAGTAAGCATTCGACCCTTTACATCTCCGAAGACAGTTATTCAACATGGGGTCCCGCAGGGCTCAGCGATCAGCCCAATTTTATTTAATATCAATCTACGCCCACTTATCCCCATCATCAAATCTTTTGGAGTAGATTTGGTCAACTATGCTGATGACACACAGCTTATGTTTTCCCAGGAGGGAGATCAAAAAATTTCTATGGATAGATTTCACGAATGTATGACCATCACCACACACTGGCTTAGGCACAACTTCCTCCAATTCAACGGAGAAAAAACTGAAGTTGTATACTGCATGACAAGCAAAGTAGGCCGCCCCCTCCCTGTTGACTTCCGGCTCACCCCTACAGATAGCGTGCTAACACCTACCAAAACAGTGCGCAATCTGGGAGTGATGATGGATAACAATCTCCAAGTAGATTCACAAATAAACAAAACAGTGGGCACCTGTCTCTCACTGATCAGAGCCCTTAGAAAGATTCTCCCACTACTACCAGCTTCTGCTAGAACACAGGTAGTGAGGAGTGCTATCTTGAGTAGGCTAGACTACTGCAACTCCTTGTGTCTTGGAGCTCCCAGCTCCTCGATAATGAAATTGCAGAGGATCCAGACAATCGCAGCAAAATTGGCCCTAAATCGGCAGCGCAGATCCTCAGCATCTCAGGCCCTACGGGATCTTCACTGGCTACCGATTCAGCAGAGAATATTTTTTAAATCTCTCTGCATAGTTTTTAAGGCAGCAAATGGTCTGGGTCCTAGGCCTTTACAGAGAAAGTTCACGTGGTATACGCCCACAAGAAACCTTCGCTCGGCCACAGCAAATCTGGTTAATGCCCCTAAATTCAAGAGAGCTAGAACAGGAGGGAGAGCTTTTAGCTCTGCAGCCTCGCGATTATGGAATGAACTTCCATCTGACATCAGGAAGAGCAGAGACATAATGCAATTCAGGAAGAAACTAAAGACATGGCTATTCCCAAGGGAAAAGAACACCTAGACGTAATACCTGGATTCTCCAGTGCTCCTCCTGCTGTCACTCCCCCCTTAGGCTTCTAATTATCTGAAACTCATTTTCGAATATAGTATGACACATTACTTCTACGTACACCTTCAGCGCCAGGATACCCGTTGGGTGATAGTGCGCTATATAAATACTGTCTACATTACATTACATTTAATTGCACCATCAAGTAAACTGGATTAGCAAGGAGCTGTGGGCAAAGTTGGAGGGAGGAAATCTGTTGGGGAGTAAGAGTGTTCAGTGAATATACATAGGAAAATCTCAATAACTTCCTTTTATGAAAAGCAACCCAATACAAGAGTATAGCCAGAGTGGATGTGGTGGAACAAAGGTGTGACTTAAAGGAGTATGGAGCTCAAGAGGAGGAGGAAAGAACCGGGAAAAGAAGAAACCTATGTTTGACAAGGGGAATAGTGAAGTAACAAATGAGGTAGTGGCCATTTGGTTAAAGTGAGTTCTTGTAGGCAGAGCAGTGGTCAAAATTCACTAACCTTTGACGATTATCCACGTCTTCAAAAATGGTGTAAAAATGGAAAAAAGTTCTATATGGAATTGAAATCCCATTTTGAAGTATTGTGTGGGAAAGGTAAGAAAGGAGAATGAGTAACTGTGGAGGAGTAAATAGAGCGAGAAAGGTGGTCTGAAGTGTTATTTGTCTAGGTGGGAAGGATGGAGTGGTAACGGGTAAAATATTGTTTCTGAGGCCTGCCTGTTTAGAATGGCAGGTTTTAAAATACATAGCCGTCCAGTTAGAAGTCTATATTGGAGATTTTTAGCTTTTGATGTATATACAACAATATAGCTGAATAATATTTTCCACATTTGTGTATAACCAGTTACTTTATGTATTTTTTTCGTATTCACTGTTTTAGACTTTTATCGCTTTAGACTTCTATTCAACACTAGGGATGAATCTGTTTTGTATCTTTCAATATAATCAGTTAACCTACGTCTTTTTCTCATTCATTGCTTCTACTTTATATTGTGTTTATTTATGGCAAAGGAGATGTGTGACATGCACATGCTCGCTAGAAGCATGTTATTCTTAGATTCTATGAATGAAGGAGGTTAGAGGACAACATTCTGTGAGCGACAGTTGGGTAATCACTGCTGGATGGGGTGCTTATGATAGAATGTTACTTTTCCTTCTTACTTTGGCCTGGAGGCTTTTACTTCCAACTGTGCAATCATCTTGGTTAGGGTGGCATGTGTATATAAATAAGATACCCTGCCTTCAAATCTTACCACATAGGACCATCTATCTGCCATGCACATTCATGAAAGCCTGATTTATTAGAAAAGTGCATATGACCTTTTATTGCGATGGTCATCCCTCTTCTTTTAGCTTCAATTGTGTATTAGGATGTCATTCCTATAACTCCTTTCCCCATCTTCTACAGCTCTTCCTTTGAGGGGCGTGTCTATCTGAGAATGGCTCCCTCCATTTATTTTTTCTTAAGATATGAAAACACATTGTATCAGTTAACTGAGTTATTCACTCCCTTTATATTACTAAAGGCAATTTTTACATAGCGGCTAATCCTCAAAAAAATAATAACAGATAACAATAATAACACTGCTCTCAAAACATTCAAATTCCCTTTCCCTCCTCATTTCTTGTGAAGCAGGGTCCTTGTCATAAAGGTTTTATGTTCACTCTTGCCCTCTGAAGAGAATTTATCAGATCGGATATGCTGGCATTACTGTGAAGTCCAAGTCTAAGCAATCATCAAATTCAGAACACTTCATCTAGGTATTAATAGGTACTAGCTGTTTTTGGAGCTCTTATTACTCATTTCTTTATTATATTTCTTTTAGCTTCTACGGTGATACATGTTCTTCTTGCCTGTCTCATTTATCTTTTTGACTTTGGTTGTTGTTAGACCTGATAGCCTTGGGAGGGTCTTCCCCCAACTTTTTCGCCTGCCTCCCACCCTCCATTGTCTATACCCAATTTTGCTGTCTCTAGGACTCTGCGCACTTTAGCACTTCTAATCAGTGCTAAAGTGCTTGTGCTCTCTCCCCTAAAACATGGTAACATTGGATCATACCCAATTGGCATATTTAATTTACTTATAAGTCCCAAGTAATGTGTACCATAAGTGCTCAGGGCCTGTAAATTAAATGCTACTAGTGGACCCGCCTCACTGATTGTGTGGCCCATCTAAGTAGCCCCCTAAACATGTCTCAGGCCAGCCTTGTCAGGTTCTGCGTGTGCAGTTCTCTGTCACTTTGACTTGAAAGATAAAACTACTTGCCAAGCTCTGAACTTCCCCTTTTATTACATATAAGTCACCTTTAAGGATGGCCCTTGTCAACCCAGAGGGCAGGGTGCTATGTAAGCAAAGGGAAGGACATGTGCTTGTATGTTTTACATGTCCCGATAGTGAAAAACAGCCTATTTCACTTTTCACCACGGTGAGGCCTACTTCCCTCATGGACTAGCATTGGGAATTCCCTTACGTGCTTTTAAGTGGTAATTCCTGATCCCAGGGGAGTAGCTTTATCATGTTTGGTATAGTTGGAATAGTAGTGATAAAAGCGTTTTGCTGGTAAGGTTGGATTTAGCACTACTAGTGCTGAAATGCCACTTTCAGACAGCCGTAAACCCAGGAAGGCCAGGGGTGGTTGAACATCCCTCTGCATAAATCTGTATTCTGTTGGATGGCCTAGGCGGACAGGAGGAAAGGGGGCTCACACCGGGACATCAAGAAGCAATGACCTGACCTCACACAAATGGCTGGTGATCCCCATAGATAACCTGGCAGGGGGGCGCTAGATAGCCCGCGGCAAGATGGCCGCACGGTAGTGCAGCTCTGCCGGCCGGGAGACTGAATCCGGCAATCATCGGCGGATTGGGCATTTATCGGCAGGAGGAAATGCCGGATTAAAGTTGATGACCAGAAAAGCTACCTCTGAACCCAATTTCCCCTCTACAGACAAAGCCAACCTGCTGTATTTGACGATTGGCCCTATGGGAGCTACGGCCTAATGACTGCAAGATGGCGGCGCGGGATGGGAGCCGAAGATTCATGATGACACAGCCTGGGGAGCAGTGACTGTATGCGACTTCGCTCTCACCCGTAGCGGCACAAGGAGGGACAGGCGCTGTCCCCTGAAATACAAGGTGTGACCCGGAGGAGGGGATTGCCCAGGTATAGTGTGACAGGAAAGCGCATGGATTCGCGCTGCGATCAAAGGCTGCTGCCGCGCCGCATGCAGTGGGTGGACGGCGGTGGATTGCAGAGTGACGGCGAAGGGTAAAATAAATGCGAGCGGGAGAGAAGGTCGCGCAGACTGTCCGGCGTGACCCTGAGTGCAGCGGCTGCATGGTGCGGAGATGAGCTTTACGACCGAGCTGTGTGAGCGGCAGGAGTGTTGGGACGCCAGGGTAAACGGAAATCACGTAGTAGTGGTGTATGCGCCATAGGAAGTCCGGGGACAACAAGGAGGCGCCAAAATGGGAAAAGCGGACAAGCAGCAGGCCAAGCTGTCCTTCGAGTCTCGGCGCTCAACGAAACATGCCGGTGCGCACTCTGATACAGAAATGGAGACGGGTCAACCGAGCACGTCTTCGCTGGAGGCCACTCTGAAGGCAATGCAGCATAGCCTACAGGCCATAGATGGCAAAATAGATACCCTCACGCTTAGGATGGACAATATGTCTGCCAAAATGGACAAACAGGGTGAGCGCCTAACTGCTGCGGAGCAGCGCATCTCATCCGTCGAAGAGGAGTCACACGTGACTACGGGCAAATGCAGCGAAATGGAGAAGATTCTGGAGATCATCAGGGCAAAGAATGAAGATTTAGAGGCGCGCTCTCGCCGCAATAATTTGCGTATAATGGGGGTCCCCGAGAGCACCAACACAGGCCGTCTCGAGGACTACGTAGAGGAAATGCTCAAGGCAACCTTCGGGGTGGAAAATCTATCTCAGGTGTTAATCGAGAGGGCGCACAGATCATTGGCCCCTAAACCACCCCCGGGTGCCCCACCAAGGCCTATTATAGCCAGACTGTTGAATTACCGGGACCGGGGCACTGTACTGCGGCTAGCAAGGGAGAAGCAGAATACTAGCTACCAGGGGAATGCAGTGTCCTTTTTTACGGATTTCACTATGGCGGTGCAGGCGGCCCGCAGGGGGGTTCTCATCTTTCAAAAAAAAGCTGCGCGAGTTGGAAGTCCCGTATGCGATGCTCTATCCAGCACGGTTGAGGATAACGATCGAGGGAAAAACGAAGATCTTCCAAACACCACGAGCAGCGCAGGATTATTTGAAACAGGTGCAGCCCAAGAGAAAGAGTCCCAGGAGGTCGCCTTCCCCAGCGCTTTCAGAGTCATGACTTTGGAGGCGAAGCGTCGAAACTGGGGGCAGGTGATGGTGAGAAGATCTATGGTCCTGCCAGAAGGTATGCTCAATACCAGGAATGGACTGGGCGGCATATTGCAGGACAATGTGAAATGGGCGGACTGTAAAATGGTTCAAGACTGCGCTCTGTAAGAATGTGGGTATCAGGGGAAGTCCCCCAGTGAGATTATAAATGGGCAATAATGGGCCTAAGGGGGAAATCAGGATTAACATGCAATCTCAGAAGTGCATTTAGAATGCGGTGTTTTGATAGTGCGTAAACTCGATTGGGTGGACCTGGGTGAGGCGGGTCATGCCAATAACAGTAATTGGCCTATGCAATTTGATGGACAGTTGTATTTGCTCGGTTGTTAGCCAAGCTGGGATCGATGACTGCACTAGGCAACAACGAAAAGGTACTTGTTCTGTTGGGAAAGTAAAATGTGAAATATAGTTGAATGTAACCCAAAATAAACTCTCCCGGCCACACCTGCTCTGTGGGTGGGAGTACGGGTAACTGGTCGCCCCCATGTGGGTATTCCCCAACTTGGTTTCAATGTTGATTGCGAGTTACATCGGGACATGTCTTTGGCATGATTGGGATGCTGAAGTGGGTGGGGGGTGTTTAAACTGTTAGCTGTAAGTATAAGCATGTTACTCCAATGGCAGAAAGTCGAACTGTGTGGGGAATTCCGGATGTGCTACTTGTGATGATTCATGCACAGGATAAAGACGTGTTGTCCAAATGGTAGGTGGGATTATACTCTTGACATAGAACGTCAGGGGATTGAATAACCCGAAAAAAATCAAGCAAGTTCTGGCATACCTAGATAGACAGCATGTACAATTGGCTCTACTCCAGGAAACTCACCTCACGAAATTGGGGGAAGGTAGGGTGGGTGGAAGATGGGCAATGGTGAAGGCGTCATCATCATACTCTAACTACGCTAGAGGGGTCATGATCTTAGTAAAAAGGGGAACTCCCTTCAAACTCACGCATGTTGAATCTGACGATCTGGGACAGTTCACCATAATACAAGGGACCCTGTGTGGAACTTTGCTCACAATTGTCACTACATATGGTCCAAATATTGACGACCCAGAGTTTTATCATAGGCTGGAGAGCAAACTATTTGTACTACAGCCTGAAGTGATTTTCTGGGAGGGGGGGGGGGATTTGAATATATATTTAGACCCTGACATGGATCGCAATGCAAACACACCTTGGCAGGGCAAACGGGCTGCACAGGTAGTACACGATATTATGTCAACACATGGGCTCAGTGACATCTGGAGGGATGGGAACCCTAAGGCACATGAGGGCACTCATTTCTCATCGGTTCACAAATCATGGTCCAGATTGGACTATTGGCTGATCTCCGGTTCGGCTGACCCTTGGGTGCGGCAGGTGAAACATTTACCGCGTACATTGTCGGATCACTCCCCGGTGTCTATGGATGTGTGCATCCCCACACAGCATTCGCAGCCTTTCCAGTGGCGACTACAGCCATCCTCACTGCTGGACCCAGTGTTTAAAGAGGGGGTGAGACAAGCCATTGAGATGTTTTTTGTGGAAAACGAGGGAACTGTGGAAGAGGCAGGCACACTCTGGGAGGTGTTTAAGGCCACTATCAGGGGGACATGCATTGGGCTACAGGCAGGGGTGCTAAAAGACTTGCGCTCCCGGATGACAAGGTTGGAGAAATCTATAAAATTGTTAGAAAAAGAATATACCGCTACTCACAGGACCGAAACTCTGGCTGAAATCAGAGAATTGGTAACAGAATATAATAAGACAGCTGATCAGGAAATTAAACATCTGTCTAGACGCTGGATGGCTCGGACTTATGGGGAAGGAGGGCGGCCTAGCCGTACTCTGGCGGTAAAGATTAGGCCTCCACGGACGCAGGTATACATCACAGTGATAGACCGTCAGGATGGCACGACATGCCACAGGACGCCTGAAATTATCGACAATTCAGACTACTATTCCGGATTGTATGGTGTGGGGGAGGAAGCAGCGAGCGAAGAGGTGCATTCCTTTCTTGAGGAGATACCACTTGCATGGCTCTCCAATGGGCAAAGAGAGTACCTAATGCAGCCATTCACAATTGACGATGTGAAAGAAGCGATACAGGCACTACCCTCTGGGAAGGCAGCCGGCGTTGACGGTTTGCCTAGTGAATTTTATAAAGAATATGCAGATCTGCTAGCCCCTCATCTTCATAATATGTACAGTGAAGCATATGAGAATAAGATTCTCCCTCCAACACTACGGGAAGCATTATTAATCACCCTGTTGAAAACGGGTAAACACCGGGTAGCTGTGAATCGTACCGGCCACTTTCATTACTGAACATAGATACAAAAATCATTGCAAAGATGGTTGCCACCAGACTGCGTCCCCTGTTACCGGCATTGGTCCTTCCGGACCAATCGGGTTTTGTCCCGACCCGCTCCACCACCCATAACTTGCTAACCTTATTCGCAGTGATGCATCAATTGGATCCGGAGACTAGAGCTGCGGCAGTAATGCTTGATGCAGCTAAAGCATTTGATTCCATCAAGTGGGGGTTCATGTTTGATGTCGCGTTCATTCAATGGATTGAATTATTATACACATCCCCTGTTGCCAGAGTGCAGATTAATAACTGCCACTTGAATCTGATAGCGATCCGTAAAGGAACACAGCAGGGGTGCCCGGTCTCCCGGCTGCTGTTCGCAATTGTGATGGAACCCTTGGTTTGCATAGTGAGGCAGAAGTATGCACGAGCAGCATTGGAGTTTAGACAACGTCCACTTATTATATCAATGTACGCGGACAAAATGGTGCTCTATATCTGCAACCCGGAGGAGGAGCTTCATGGGTTGATAAGGGAATATACCAAATACGAATCTCTCTCTCAGGCCTTAGAATCAACTGGGATAAGTCTTCGGTATTCCCATTGACCCCTAATACCCAACATTGGAATTCCCGCTGACGTGGATGACAGACCCCGTCAAATATCTGGGTATATGGATTCATAATGATCCCGAGACAGTAATGAGGGAAAATTTTGGTCGGGTGATGGTGCAAACAGAGGAGCAAGTGGACAAGTGGATTAGACTGCCACTCTCCTTGGCGGACAGACTAGCAGTCATGAAAATGACCGTACTCCCTAAGTTTTTATATCTGTTTGTCAACGTGCCTATCCGGTTACAGAGGGTCTTTTTCGCAAGACTGCGCTATGTTCTAATCCGCATGGTCTGGGCGGGTAAGCAGCCTGGATGTAGGTGGGAGGTTCTCACAAGGCCATACTCTCAAGGGAGCTTCGGTGCCCCTGACATGCATATGTATTATCTGTGTGCGCAGGCGCATTTTGCGCACTTTTGGTACTTTCCGCCGCCCTTCCTGCCACACGTAGCAGTGGAGGCGGATGACGTGTTCCCAGAGCTACTGACCACTTTAATGCTCAGGACGCAAGCTACATATCCCCGTAGGGAGATGAGCACGACAGATTGCATGGCGCAGGCGTGGAGGAGGTTAGCGGAGAGAGCGGGAAAGCTGCCTATATATGCAGCGGCGCTGCCTCTGGCGCATCACCCTTGTGTCTCCGTGGCGCAAGAGGCCCGGTCGATTGCGACTCTGGCAGACATGGGTGTGGTCACAATGGGCGAAGCATATCCTGAAGGCACTTTTATCGCACTAGAGGACATTCAAGCACGAAAACCCTGCTCACCACTGATGGTATTTACCTACTTGAGGCTGAGGGAGGCCCTTAAGGCTCTGAACGTTCGGCACCCGGCCGAACCATTAGCTCTGAAGCCGTTACAAGCCATGATGGCGGTCCCTTCCCGTATAAAGTTGGTTACCAGCCTGTATACCTCGATGCAGGCTGACACTGTATCACAGCAAAGCTAAGGAAAGATGGAACATGGCATTAGATGTGCCACTTAGAGAGACGGAATGGGTCTACTGCTGTTCCTTAACAGGGTTGTTAACCGCTAATTGTAACATGAGCATCATCCACTTTAAATTTATCCAGCAGCTATATTATACCCCCAAGCAATTAAAAAGGTATGGATTGCGAGAGGTGGCTAACTGTACTGGATGTAACACACCTGATGCGGATTTCATTTACCTTGCATGGCTATGTGAGAAAATATATCATTTTTGGGTGCAAGTTACTAAGGCTTTATCTGAAATGGTACTAGAGATGGTGAAATGCACGCCACAGGTTTGTTTGTTGGGGCTTGTAGACTATTTAAAACCGCATAATAGAAGGTTGGTGATGATTACGCTATTGTTGGCTAAGAGTAAAGTGGCACAAAGCTGGGATAGTAGACATGCCCCCAAACTTCAAAAGTGGCTGGAGGATGTTATATATTGTAGAGACCAATTGTCGCATTATGCTGAAGAATTACCGCTGTCGTCAAGACCATAGGACATTTGGGCTCCACTAACGACGTATCTGTTGACGGCAGGTGTGGATCTAACGCCTGCTACAGGCACCGTAAACTGAGTCATTGCTCATGATAAGTCTGGTCTCGGCAAGACTGTCCCTGCACAACTGTATTCTAATGTAGACTGTATGCACTAGATGTCTATTGGTGTACGTGTTTGGGGGGTTTATTGCATTTGTTTCTCTGTTTCTTTCTGTGGTTTTGTTATTACAGTGCCGATACAGTGCTGTATTTGCAAAAACGTAAAAATAAAATAAAACAAATACAATTTTTTTTTTTTAAACCTGGGAGACAGGACTGGCTTGAAAGGGGTGCTTGTGCACTTCAAAACCACTGTTTGAATTTCCCCCCACATCAAAGGCACATTTGGGTACAAGTACTGGGTCTCTGACCCTACCACCAAATCAGACACTTCTGGACCTACGCTTCTCTGTCAGAAGAACTGCGGTGCTGCTCAAAGGACTCAACTGGACTGTTTTTCTGGAAGGACTGCTTTCCTGCTTGTTTCCCTGCTGCCTGCTACTCACTGACTGTGCTGAAAGGAGAGCTGGACTCGGCCTTTCCTCCAAAGTGATCTCCAAGAGCTTGTTAACTTGCCTCCTTTGATTGTTTTGGTCCTGTTTTACTCAGATAAATAATCTCTATTTTTCCAAACGGTTGGGGAGTCTTTTTGATGATGTATTTATGGTCTTGTGGTTATGAGTAATTGCACAAAAACTTTACAAATTGCCTTCTAAGTTAAGCCTGCCTGCTCTGTGCCAAGCTACCAGAGGGTGAGCACAGGGTAATTTGGGATTGTGTTCTGACTTGCCCTGACTAGGATTGTTGCCCTCTACAGGGTGCATACCTCAATCAATCAATCAGGATTTATGAAGAGTGGCTAATCACCTGATAGGATATCCAGGCGCTAGCAGGCCCCGGAGGCTTATTCGAACAGTCAGGTCTTGAGGGCCATTTGGAATTCCGGAAGTGAGGTGATGGTCCAGAAGTGTGTGGGGAGGCTGTCCCAGGTCTTTGCTGCGATGAGGGAGTAGGACCGTCCTCCACTTCTGCTTCAGTAGATGTGGGGAGTATGGGCAAGTGAAAGGGAGGCAGAGCGTAGTCTTCTCGATGGTTGGTGGAAGTTCAGGCGGTGGTTAATGTAGGCGGCTCCTTGGTTGTGTAGAGCCATGTGTGCATGGGTCAGCAGCTTGAATTGGCATCTCTTCTGTACGAGGAGCCAGTGGGGTTTCCTGAGGTGGGGTGTGATGTGGGTTCATCGGGGAAGGCCGAGGACGAGTCTGGCTGAGACGTTCTGTATGGTCTGAAGTCTCTGTAGAAGGTGTGCGGTGATTCCTACGTAGAGGGCATTGCCGTAGTCCAGTTGGCAAGTGATGAGGGCTTGTGTCACGGTGCGCCTTGTGTGTAGCGGTAGCCACTTGAAGATCTTGCTTAGCATGTGCAGAGTGAGGAAGCAGGCGGAGGAGACAGCGTTGATCTGTGATTTCATGGTGATCTTGTTGTCAATGATAATTCCGAGGTTTCTGGCGTGGTTGGAGGGAGTGGGTGAGGGTTCTAGGTCTGATGGCCACCAGAAGCCGTTCCATGTTTTTGTCAGAAACGCGATGTGGTTGAATCTCCTCAGAATCAGAGGGACACTCAAAAGGGTCCACCTCTCAACATCCTCAATTCCGAATACCGTTAAGGCACAGAATTTTGAGGCGATTGAGCGAGGAAAGGGTTGTGGGGGTGGGAACACCAGGGAAGGAGACATCTAGACAAAACAATATCTAATTAGCCTTAGGATACAAATGCAGTATAATGTGTTTAGACAGGTTACTAACAGGTCATGTATGCATCTACCTATGAGGAGTCCAGTATTCCCATTCATACGCTGACTCTTAGCATTGGCCTGGATCCTTCTCCACCACTGGAACGTATGTATTATCATGCGCGCTGTACACTGAACACTGTATTCTCTGGACATCAAACCCCCTTAACAAATGGTAATAGGAAGGGTAACACATACACCATACATACCACAGATTATAGACGTTCCAGCCAACGATCACACTCTTTATAAAGGCAAGTATCTTCTCCGAATGTCTCTGGTCTTAGAACTGAAAGGACTGATTCCTGATGGCAGGGAAGGGATTATTTCTCGTTACGTCACCAACAAAGAATAGGAGGTTATAGTCAAATGAGGGTTTTACAATAAATAGGAAGTTCTATTTCTACTATCGTCGCTCCTTATTGCAATTGTTAAAAGCTTCCAGGAAATCTAATCTGTTACCTCTGATAATACAATGGAGGCCAGGTGCAAAATGGCAGTAAGTATATATTCGGGTTCCCCAGCACGTCTCCTTGAGCGGGCGGTACTCCTGACACCGCAAACAAAGCAATATGCAGTACAGCGCATCTCACTGAACGTGTGTAAATATAAATCAAAGTATGCGTAGGATTCGGCAAGAATCTTCCTACCTGAGCCCCGGCCAGACCACTCTGTAGAGCCGGTCCGAAATTCCAAAGTGACCAAAGTGACCGGAATACAGCAGGCCTTGCGGGAGAGCTGCAGACGCGCTTCTTCACTGCACAAGTTTTCCATAATTACGCACATTGGCAGACGGGCGGGCTAGTTTTTATATAGGGTTCCACCCAAGATGGCCACTTCTAAGAATCATGGGACATGTAGTCCCTGGAGCTTTCTACTATACAATAATTGTACACTTTACTGAAAGGCAACAGTCAATGAAAAACAGAAGCACCTCAATGCATACCATCCCCGCAAATATACACCAAGTTCCCAATGTCACTCACCTAGGGCACTCACCAATGTGAACACCAGCTTGATACTCTGTAGCCAGAGGAAGCAACTCAAATATGTCTGGGGGCGCCAAGTGCTATAGTTTGAATCTAACCACCAAGTGAGCAGCACCAAGCGGCAAGGGGCCCAATGTCTCTATTACCTGACAGTGTTGCTGCTGTTGCCAAAGATCAGTACTTCCGTCTTGTCTGTGTTCAGCTGCAGGTAGTTCTTCATCCAGTCGGCTACATTTGTCATGCATCTGTGGAAGTTGGTTCTGGTGGTGGTGCGGTCGTCAGTGAGTGAGAGGATGAGTTGGGTGTCATCTGCGTAGGAAATTATGTTGAGACTGTTGGATCCGACGATGTTGGCCAGCGGGGCCATATATGCGTTGAAGAGCGTGTGGCTGAGGGCTGAGCCATGGGGGAGACCGCAGGTGATCTCCTTGGGTTCAGAGGTGAAAGGTGGGAGGTGGATCCTCTGGGTTCTCTGGTGAGGAAGGAGGTGATCCATCTGAGCGCGTCCCATTGGATACCGATGTGGTGGAGTCTTTCGATTAGTGTGTGGTGGAATACGGTGTCTAAGGCAGCTATGAGGTCGAGAAGGATCGAAGCTGCTGTTTCTCCTCGGTCCGGTCGCGGGCAGTTCGGATGTTGTCTGTGGCTGAGATCAGGGAGGTTTCGGTGCTGTGATTGCTGCGGAAGCCGGATTGGGAGGTGTTGAGTAGCTGGTTCTGCTCCAGGTGTGTCATGAGTTGATTGTTGATAATCTTTTCCAGTACCTTCGCCAGAAATGGGAGCAGGGAGATTTGCCTGTAGTTTTTGAGTTTGCTGGGGTCGGTGGAGGTTTTTCCGAGTAGTGGTCTGACTTTCTTGTGTTTCTAGGCGTGGGGAAATATTGCGGTGGTGACAGAGGTGTTGAGTAGGGTGGTGAGTTCTTGGCCGATCCTTTAGTTTCTGCAGTTGAAGATGTGGTGCGGGCATGGGTCTGTGGGAGCTCACAAGTGGATGGATTTTATGGTGTAGGTGATGTCTTGGGTTGACATCACCAGGTGGTCAGTGTGTGATTCGTGTCAGTTACGGTGGTGGCGTATCTGTCAAGGAAGTGTGAATTGGGGTTCAAAGTTTCTGTATACGGTTCTGCCTCTGCCAACTAGAGGCCAAATTTCTAATAGTTTTTCTTCTGGAAATGGTCTTGCAGACATGAAGACGTGTACAGACGGAACAAGTTATTTACCTTTGGTAACGGCTTATCTGGTAGAGACTATATCTAGCTGCAGAATCCTTACCTTTGAGTTTCCCCAGGCATCAGACTGGATGCGAAAGATTTTTTGTGAGCAGTACCCCTGCGCGCAAGTAGGTGGCCTCGTTGGTGTCATCCACACCACTAGTGACGTCCACTGCACCTATATAGGCACCACCTAGGCTTGCTGATGTCAGTGACTTTTCACGACTTTCCACGCCAGAAGCGCGGGTCCATGAAGAACACGGACACTGGTGTGGATAAACTAGGGCCCTGAAAGGGATCAGCCTTGACCCTAGAAATCTGTCTGCAGAGCGGGGAGGATGGGTAAGTCGGTAAGGAATCTGTGGCTAGATACAGCCTCTACAAGGTAAGTCCGTTTTTATATAGCGCAGCTACTCACCCTTACGGGTCTCAAGGCGCTGGGGGCCATCGTGGAAATTAAGTGAGCTATTGCCCAGAGTCACATGGTGCTGAGCTGAGCTGCCGCCGGAGCCGGGGATCGAACTGTGAACCCTGTGCTCCGAAGTCAGCTGCCCTGGCCGCTGCACCACACCTCTCCACCAAAAGGTAAGTTACTTGTTCATCTGATGGAGACTTCTAGCTGCAGATTCCTTACCTTTGAATAGATACCCAAGCAACACCAGCCTCAGTGGTGGGTCTGCAAAAATGCAATTTAACACAAGGAAGTTCTGCAGGGCCGAACGGGCGAAATGCCCATCCCTACGGACCCGACTGTCCAGGCAGTAGTGCTTGGTAAATGTGTGCAAAGATGCCCACGTTGCTGCATGGCAGTTGTCCTGGACCAGAACTCAGTGTGCTAACGCAATGTTAGCAGCTTTAGTTCTGGTGGATAGGGCACGCAAGGCTTCAGGAGGTTGCTTCTTGGCCAGTGCGTAGCACATTTTGATGCAGAGCACGACCCATCTAGAGATGGTGCACTTCTGCACCGCCCAACCTTTCTTCGCACCAACATACCCCACAAAGAATTGGTATTCCACCCAGTACTCTTGTGCGGTCAAGGTAGAACAACACCACTCTAATTGGGGCAAGACGGTGAAGTCGCTCCTCTTCTTTGGAGGGATGTGGAGGAGCATAAAAGGTAGGCAGTGTGATGGAAAACCCTACATAAAGTGTGGTGACTACTTTCGGCACAATGGAGGCCCTTGTGTGAAGCACCACTTTGTCAGGATAAACTGAGAGGTAAGGCAGCTTAGATGACAAGGCCTGCAATTCACTCACTATATCGGCAGATATAATCACCACCAGGAAGCCTGTCTTTAGTGTGGGAAACCTGTAGGGACAGTTGTGGAGAGGCCCAAAAGGAGCTCACATCAAAAAAGTGAGAACCAAATTAAGGTCCCACTGAGGCAGAACGAATGACAAATGGGGAAAGAGGTGGACAACACCTCTTAAAAACCTATGTACAGTAGGGGATTTAAAATAAGGAGGGTTGGTCAGGCAGGGTTGGTCGGGCAGCCACAAGAAGGCAGACAGAGCAGAGAGATATCCCTTAACCCCTTCCCTGCGGGGGAATTCCCCCACGGTGCGGGGGTGAGTGCGGCGCCGCGGTGCTCGTGACGAGACCAGCTCGTCATGAGTCACAGTGGAGCTGTGCTCATGACAAGCTGGTCTCGTCACAAACCCGCCCACTCATTAATTCTCCCGCACAGGCGGGGAATTAATCCCGCGTGGGCGGTGCGCACCTGTTATGACGAGACCAGCTCGTCATGAGCACAGCTCCACTGTGACTCATGACGAGCTGGTCTCGTCATAAGCACCGAAGGGATTAAGTGTGCCCAGAGCTGAGCCCTGCTCGGCCTGGGAAAGAATAAAGAGCAAGACTTCAGAAAGGGGAGCAGGAAGGAGGTCAACAGATTTTTCTGCACACCATGCCACAATTTTATTCCAATGGCAGGTGTACACTGCCTTGGTGGAGGGCCACCTGGCCACCAAAATGACATTACAGACAACTGTTGCCGCTCAATCTCCATGCAAGGAGGCGGAAAATGGACAGGTTCAGGTGGAGGACCCCACCCTGCTGCTGCGACAGAAGAACCTCTTGCCATGCTCAGTAGCTCAGGATACCAAACTCTCCATGCCCAGTCTGGAGCCGGACCCTCCCCTGCTGCTGCAAAGGAAGATCCTCCCGAAGGGGCAGCCTGATTGGAGGATCGATTACTATGCTCAGTATCTCAGAATATCAAACTCTCTGTGCCCAGGCCGGAGCCACAAGGATGACTTGGGCCCGGTCATTCCTGATCTTCCTGAGAACTCTGGGAAGGATTGGTATGGGCGAAAAGGAGCACAGGAGGCCTGAGCTCCACTCAAGACGAAAAGGGTCTTCATCCAGTTCCTCACACTAGTCCATAGTAGGGTTCTCTTCATATGGCTAGTATACTTTAGGGTCCAGTAACCCCTCCCGAGCCCTAGCCAATGGAAATAGGGCTCAGGCTCCGATCTGGGAAGCAAAGGTCCTGCTGGCGTCTGAGTCGGCGCTGGATGACGCTCTTTCGGCTCCTTGTCAGGGATCACAATGGGGATGGAGCCGCTGGTGGGCGATGGGAGCATCGGTATTGCAACCGACACGGGGTAAGGTCGAGATGGTACGACCGGCGTTGGTCTGGATCCAAGAATAGATCCTTGGGGGCCTATCAGAGCCAGGGCCGGACCTGCCGGCATAGAACCAGATAGGGCCCCCTCTAACCAGACGGAGCACGAAGCTGCATCAACAGTGTTAGGCCGCCCAATTATAAGGCATATGGCCTCATAAAACTCTGAGTAGGGCAGCGGTCAATCCAGCACTTGGAAAGTCAGGGAGACACAGAGTCGGGCCAGGTGCAGGCTCTTAGCAACCAGGCATCGAATGCAACCAGGCCTCGTCGTGTCGGCCGACGGACGTCGGTGAGTGAGAATACGAGGAGAAGTCGAAGACTGCTTCGACTTCTTGCTCTTCTTGTTGGGACTCTTACCTGATGTCCCGATGACTTTTAAATGGACGATGATGGCTTCATGCTCTGCGAATGATCCCAGGATCTTCCCCTCGACCAAGTCCTTGACTTTCGCAGAGTTGCATGCCGGGCCATCATGAGCTTCAGGTACTGCTCCCTCAAAGCCTTCGGGTTCATGGCCTGGCAATTGGAGCACGACTTCGGGTCGTGGTCGTGCTTGAGACACCACAAACAGACAAGGTGTGGGTCCATCAGCGACATCGGTTGGTGACAGGCTCCGCAGGGCTTAAAACCTGTCTTCCTGGATGACATCTCCTACCACACCAGAAGGAAAACCTCAAAAACTCTTGACAAAACATTGAAAATATTTGGTCAAAAAATGACTGAGGGGTAGCTCTTCTCCGGATCAGCGCTGCCTGGCGTGGAAAGAAAAAAAACGTCAGCGCGCCTAGGTGGTGAATATATAGGTGCCACAGACGTCTCTTCTGGCATGGACAATGCCAATGATGCATGCTGAGATGATCAATGCTGCCTACCAGCGCGCAGGGGTACTGCTCACGAAAAATCTTCAGGATCCAGTCTGACGCCTGGGGAAATTCAAAGGTAAGGAATCTGTGACTAGAAGTCTCTATCAGATATATTTGATAACTGATATTTGGAATTACTAAGAAGTTTAAGGCTACCTCTCCCAAATCTGTATCCCCAGCTATAGATGTTTAAAGGGTGAGAGCCCAGGCAACAGCACTCTATGGGGCAGAAGTTTGGGGGATTGCAAACACCAAAGGTTTGATAACAAAAGAAAATATCTTTATGAAATCCTTATTTAGCCTGCCACAGATCAATCCCACTTTCCCATTATTTTTCAATACAGGGCTCAAAAGGGTGGGTGATCTGGCAATGCTGAAACCCCTTTTATATCGGGTTAGACTGTGGTCCACCAAAGAGCTTCATCACTATAGATTGGCAGCGGATAAAGTCTTGAGCCAGAGTAAAGCGCAGCTGCCCATCGGTTTAAGTTTGTTAAATTTCATCTCAATGACCTAGGTCTGGTATGAAATTGGTGCAGGAGGCTGGTTCAGTATATGGTGCACACCTACTGGTGATGCACCCTACACTGAGTCCAGGCAACCCTTAGTGATAGTGTGAGTGGCTCCTGATAGCCAACGCCCTCACGGGGTGGCTGTGGAGAGCATCTAAAGCTTATCCAGGATGACGTAAAGCGGGTGCATTTACCACATGTCAGTCAGTGATGCCTACACAAGAAAGAACCACACCAGTATTAGAAAATACAGCAGTATTTATTACACACCAACACTAAACTACTTTGGTATATCTCCTACCCGGAGATATCCATACACAACACATATATCCTAAAAACAGGTGAGTAAGCACATATAAACACCGAGGCCCCTAAGGGGCCAAACTATATACTAAGTAAATAGGATGCGAATTGGATACCCAACTAAGACTACCACCCAAGGATCTATGGGACTGGGGAAGCACGGACCCACCAAATGTAAGTTGCTAGGATTCCCTAGGCAGCCGGGTGCAGAGTGATACCCTGGGTCAGTGTCCATAGAAGAGCATGGGGAAGTCGTAGTCAGGCTTTGGAAGATTCAGGACCCTTCCCAGAGGACCCCAAGGAAACCCATTGGAACCAGGGAGATTGTGGTTACCCAGAGGAGTCGGATACCTACACCAGGGAGCTCGGGTGCATTGGTGTGACGTGGGGTCGGAACTGCCCGTTGAAGTCAATGGAGAACCTCGGCTGTCCAGCTTCTACAGTGACCCGTGGACCAGGTCGGTGGAATGCAGGCATGGATTCTGGATGAGGAATACCTGCCAAGAGAGGAGACAGAGTTCAAGTCACCCGGAGTCGTCCAGGAGGATAGGAGTACAATGCCAGCCCTTCTTAGGGGTACTTCACTGTAGGACGGAGGCTTTGAAGATGCAGCTGTGGAATCCAGGCAATGCTGTAGGATTACAGGAGCCATCAACGAGTTTTCCCACGCTGCTTGACAAATTGCAGGAGGGTCAGTGGCCAAGTTGAAAATGCAGAGTTGCAGACCAGCACGGTCGGAGGGACTCACCCAACACCGGTAAGTCAGGGGTGGCCCTGAGCATGCAGGAGAGCCAGCAGGAATAGATGGAGACCTCAGAGAGACCCTCTGGCAGCAGGCACAGGGAGACACAGCAAGGCCTTGGCAGCACAAGTAAGATGGAGGCCCGCGACGCAGGAGATGCAGTGAGGACATCGCTTTTGCAGCTGTGTGGTGCTTGAGGCTGGGGCTTCTTGGAGCTCAAAGATCTTCGGACTGGAGAACAGGCTTTGGCAATGGCAGACAGACGCGATGCACATGGACGCAGTTCCGGTAGCTCCACAAGTGATTACAGCCTTCCAAGTTGCAGAGAAAACTGGTCAGGCCTCTGGAGAGCCACCAAACCGCCACCTGCCTTGCAGAACCTTGAAGAGTCCGTGGGACAGCAGGATCCGCAGACCAGTCGTTGTCATAGAGATGCCTGCTGATGCAGGGGAGTGACTCCTTCACTCCAAGGGAGATTCCTTACAGCTGTCCTTAATGTACCCAATGTCCTTGTGACTCTGGAGGATGCACAGATATAGATGTTGCAGGATGGTTGCAAAGCACAAGACAAAGGTGCAGTAGGAGCCTTCCTACCAGAAGCAGTCCTGTCTTGAGTCCAGCCCAGCCCAACAGCAGAGTCCAGTGTCCAGCAGCAGAAGAGTTTTGTGGAGGATCTTGAAGACGAGTCTTGCAGCAGAATCCTTGTTCAAACGAATCTAGGGACTCACCTACAGGGGAGCCCTTAAGTAACCCAGGAAGAGGGTTGGACAGCTTTTGCAGTGACCCACCTATCCGAGGGGGGAGGGGGTCAGGGATGCTACTATGATGGACTGACCAGTCAGATGCTCCCAGGGGCCTCTGCTGATCTTGGAATCAAGATGTCAGAATCAAGTGGCCACCTGGTAGAGCTCTGGGCACCTCCCGGGAGAGGATACTGGACAGGGGGTTGGTCACACCCCTGTCCTTTATGTAATTTTGAGCCAGAGCAGGAGCCAAGGGCTCCTGTACTGGAATAAACTGGCTTATGCAAGGAGGGCACCAAATGTGCTCTTCAAAGCAGTCTGCTGGTGCTCAGAAGCATCCCCACCCAAGCCCAAAGACACTTAATACTAAAGAAGAGGTGGTTACACCTCTCCTCTACAGGACATCTTTTGTTCTGCCTTTCCCTGCCCAATTTAGGCTCATCAGCAGGAGGGCAGAACAGTGTCTGGGGTCGGCGGCAGCACTGGCTTGCATGCCTACCCTGAAAGGCTACACAGGTGGACCTGGGGGAGTCCTCTAAGGAGCCCCCCAGTACGTGCTATCTTGCAACTAACACTGAAATTGGTGTAGTAGTATGATTCCAACATGTTTGATACCAAACATGACCAGGTTCAGTGACCTGCCCTGAGACGCAGTTCTGGACACATGGGGTGAGGGCCAGTGCTCTCAGAGCCCAGAGAACAAAGCCTGTGCTGGGCGGAGGGCTCCACCCCCCCTTCCCAGCCAGGATGAGTAATCAGAGTCGGTGAGCTTCAAAGGGATCATCGCCCTTTGTTCACCTCCCCCAGCCTCTCCGTTAGCAGGAGAAGGCCCCCCTTCCTATCCCCGACCCTTCTGGCGAGTAGAAAGGCAGGAAACCCACAATAGCCAGGAGGTGTACCCTCCTCTGCCAGCCCCACCCCTCTGGTGGGGGAAGCAAGGTAAAACACAAAACTCACTTTCCATCATCTTGAAGATGGAAAAAGATAGCCAATAGGGTTTAGGGAACTGCTCCCCCCCCCCCCCACTCGAGGTTGGCATTTAGGGGTTTAGCCACCCCAAGGTAAAGGGCCCATTGGCCTCTGCCTGTTACTTCCCTAAAACGCCCCTAAATGTAGTATTCAGGAGCTTCCCTGAACCAGAACACTATATTCCACAGACCAAACGTCGAAGAAGAGGAGGAACTGCTGCTGGAGAGAAACTGAAGATCCTAAGAGGGATTTTGGCGCCAAACCCCTGCCTACGACTCTGGAACACGAGAATCGCCTCCATCAACCACTCTTACAGCTTTGCGGTCTCTATAAACCCCAGAGTGCTGCCAGCCTTTGTGAACTGCTGAAAATATTCCCCAGGACAGAGGTACGGTCCCCCCTGCAGCTGCAGGCGCAATAAAATCCACAAAGTCTGGTACTGCGTTTTTGCTCCGTCCGGCCCATCCGTAACCGCTGAGGGCTGAGCCCTTGATACCATCACTCAAGAGGGTCAGATCAAGTACCATACCAAATTTGGTGGTCCCAGGACCTTCCTAGCCCACTCAGTACCAATACCTGGGGTACCGTGCCACAGCACCCAAAAACCGGGTAAAACGAGTCCTAGAGGGCTGCAACTTACCAGCAGCCCTCAAGGGATGTCCAACCTCTGGAGAATAACTTTCTAAGTGGCCCAGAAGACCCTGAAACCCAACGAGAAACGTGCTGGCCCTGACCAGGAGTCACACTTTTATGCACAGTGCCAAGCTGTCCTGTTTGTGCTGCTTTCTGCCCTTCCGGCCGGGATCTCACAAACCTTGCTGTGGCCCGAGGTCCCACGCCCCTTTGCAACCTTCTACCTCTTTGAGGAGACCTCTGACTTACTTGGAAGTTCCTTTTTACAGTCTTCATCGAAGTGGCCCCTTTTGGCAGAGCACCAGCTACACTGTTCCTTTGTTTCGTTCTCCCACCAAAATGTGGGATTTTCCCACAAGACTAACCTTGGACCTGAACCCTCTAACTGTCTGCTCCTCGAAGGTGAGCCACAGAATGCTGCGCGTTGTATGTTTTTCTGCAGTGCCAAACTTCTCCTTAGGAAATGCATCATGTGCCATTACTCACCCTTGGTTATGATTGCCTTTGAAATTGAATTGCATTGCAAAAGTATTTTTACTTGTATCCGAAGTTCTACACTGCCTTTTTAAATTAAATGGCTATGGTAAAAGTATTTTAAAGTATATATTCGAACTTCTTGGTTCTAAAATAAAAGTAACAAAGTAATATTTTATACAAGCATTGGACTTGGAGTTAGCCGTTGAGTGTGTGCCTCATTTCTTGACTGGGTGTACAACAAATGCTTAACCGAACCCTCCGATAAGCCTAACTGCTTGCCTAACGCTTCCACAAAAAGAGTAAGGTATTATCTACTTAAGCCTCTGTAAAGCCTTTGAGGATACACGGGACTCTGTGCACACTATACTTCATTTTGGTATAGTATATACAGTGCCAGATTCCTACCCTATGCCAGAAAGATCCTACTTTCATACACCAATCACAATTGAATCTTGCGCCAAGGCTAGAGTCAAAGCCGCCTTTTGGAATAAAAATGCCATTGCACATCATCGTAAGGCTAAGGCTGGGGGTCTGGTGGGAGAATTCCTAGCTTGCAAACCCATTCCTGCAAAAGAGCTTTTCTTTAGACTAGATCCAACCTCCTACAGCCCGCACCTTGTTCATAAAATTTAGGCTGGGAACATTATTAGTCAATAAATGTACACATAATTGGAAAACGAACCATCCAAATTTCCCAGCATGAGGGTTCTGTAACTACGCAAGCGAGGATGTTGAACATGTGCTATTCTTCTGCCCTAGGTATGATAGGCCCAGACGGAATTGGGTCAAACCCTTGTGCTCCTCCGTTGGGGTGAGACATTACCGGGAGGCGCACAGGCGCAAGGCAGGTTTTAGTCTTTGGAACCAGCCTATATTTATATGCAGTATGGCTACTCAGGAAAAAGGTGGGAGTCCTGTTTTAAACACCGCAGGCACCCCCCTAAAAGCCACAGTTAGGTTATTTTACTTTATCCAAACCCCAGGGCATAGAGGGTAGTTGTATTGAAATCGCTGTTTTTATGAAAATTTTAGTGCGGCTATATTTATGGTTTTTGTAATGCTTTTCAACATAACTTCCGTTATCAATGAGTGTTGAACAGTTGCATATTTTCATGACAACTTTTACAAGAAAATTCTCTTATCCATGTATTGTATTTTTTTTATGCCTGAAGTGTTTTGTGGGTGAGTGCCAGAAATAAACTTGTTTATGATGATAATTAAAACTGGAGCAAAGTTCGACTTTGGTAAGGATTTGTGGCCATGCTGTACAGCAGTGTGGCTGCTGTGCAACAAGGCTAAGAATAATAGCAATAAAAGGACTATGATTCATCTACCCCTAATGTACTTTTAAAAAAAGTTCATTAGCCCTAGCTGCACCATAGCACTTTTTAAAATTAGCTGTAGCCACACTGAAAAGCAAAATATTGTCAAAGCCAATAGCTCTAATTGGCGAGATCTATTGACTTTGCAAATGCTTGTTGTCAGTTTATGATTTCTTGCATGGTCATTTCCATTTTTAGGTTTCGCCTGCACAGCACTTGTGCTGTGACTGCAAAATCTTTTGTAAAGGGACAGAGACTGCCCATTACTTACCTTCACATACCGTTGGCTGGCTCCTAAGTCACTCTTTTTTTCTTGCTAGTTGTATAACGGAATAACGAGTTCCTCAACCCTGCATACCTAAGTAACGCGGTCTGTACAACGACTGCGTCTTAACCACGCATTGCTTTACCATGCAGGCCTTTACCACGATCTTTCGTGGTAATGGCATGCATGGTAAAGGGGTGTGCGTACCTAAGGTTACCACCCTCTTCCCCCTCCCCCTAAAAACGACCCGCCCTCCCCTAATCCCTAAAAACTACCCCATCCCCCTCCCTGAGTCCTTAAAACAACCCCTTTAAAAAATACCCCGAAACCCCCCCTAAAAACTTCCCCGAACCCCCACCCCAAAACAACTACCCGAACCCACCCCACCCCTAGAAACGACCCCGAATCTCCCACCTGTGAAAACTTCCCCACCCCTACAAACTACCCCAAACCCCCACCCCTAAAAACTACCCTGACCCCCACACTCCTGAAAACTACCCGAAC
Source organism: Calotriton arnoldi (assembly GCA_963921515.1). Lineage (NCBI taxonomy): Eukaryota > Metazoa > Chordata > Amphibia > Caudata > Salamandridae > Calotriton > Calotriton arnoldi. Next base: position 2,089,216 of record CAWUFW010000240.1, read on the forward strand.
CCCCACCAGCCCTTAAAACTACCCCGAACCCCCACCACCCCTAAAAATTACCCCAAACCCCCACCACCCCAGAAAACTACCACAAACCACCCTCCACTCCTGTAACTGACCCCAAACCCCCCTCCACTCCTGTAAACGACCCCAAACTACCCCACAACTGAAAACTACCCCACCCCTAAAAACTATCCCAAACCCCCACCCCTAAAAACTACCCTGAACCCCCCCACCCCTGAAAACAACCCCGAATCCCCCACCCCTGAAAAAAAAACGAACCCCCACCATCCCCTAAAACTACCCCGAACCCCCACCACCCCATAAAACTACCCCGAACCCCCACCACCCCATTAAACTACCACAAACCCCCCCCAGACCAGGCCCCAGCCCCACTTACCTCTCCGTGTCAGCTTCCCGACACTCCTCTTTCCCCGCCCATTCCGAACAGCACATTTGCCTTAACCAGGCATGTGCATGGTTAAGACAAAGTCGTTGTTCGGGCAAACGCTTGCGGGCTTCCGGAACTCGTGGCTCCGGCCTCGTTGTTCCGGATGTTTCCCTTCCTTGCTTCCTATTGGTTAGGGCCTGGTCTCCCTCCTGGGCTTCAGCCTTGTCCTGCCCTAGAGTCTGTACCAAGTAATCATTCTGGTGGCCATTGTCCTTCCACTGCAGGCTCTTGCAGGTACTCTTCTTCATCCCCACCCTCTGTAGGAAGCTGGCTATGTATATACTATGCTAAAGTAAGGTATAGTGTGCACAGAGTCCTGTGGATCCCTAGAGGCTTACAGAGGCTAAAGTAGATAATACTAAAAGCTCTATTTGTGCTAGTGTGGTCGAGCAGTTAGGCTTATCAGAGGGCTATGTTAAGCATTTGTGGTACACACTCAGGTAAAGAATGATTACACACACTCAAAGACTGAATCCAAGACTAATTGTTTTGTATAGAAAGTTATTACTTTGTTATTTTATTTTAGAACCAAGAGGAACTCAGTTGCAGCAAGTAACAGTTTCAAGAGTTGTAATACTTTAAAAAAATGCAGTAGAATTTGTCTTTCTAAGGCAATAGGAATATTTTATAGTAAGAGAAATACCTTTGTGTTGTCAATCAAACACAGAAGCAACTTCACAATTGTAAAAGATAGATAGTTAAATGCAATAGGAGAAATGCAATGCAATCCTATCGAAGGAAAACAATTAGACGCATTAGCAGGTAAGTAGTACACAACTTACTCTTCCAGTCTTAGACCAACACTGGGCAAGGGTCAGTTTAAGGTAGGTGCTGCACTACCAGCGGCACTGCGGCTGGGTGCAGAGGTCAGTGGGCCCAATGTTAGTCAACGGAGACTGGGGGCACCCACAAGAGGTGCCGTTTGCCGGTAAGTACCCACGGTTTCAGGGCGCAGGCCCCAGCGGTTAAAGCAAGCACTGGGGGGGGCCACAAGGCAACACCAACCTTACACCACCAGCGGCACAGGGGCGGGCGGGTGCAGGGTGCAAATCAGCATTGGGCGCCCAATGCGTTTCAATAGGGAATCTCGGTCGCACAAAGAGGATGCAGGCTCGGACCAGGAGGCTGGGTGAAGGTGACCACCAGCAAGTCAGATAAGTTGATATGTCGAAGGAGGGCTGGGCACCATCGGCTGGGCTCCCTAAAGTCGGGGCAGAAGATGCAGGGTTGTCCTTTGGTGTTGGATTTTCTTCACCGGAGACAGTTGCGGTCAAGGGGACCCTTCGTGTAGAGGCTGCAGGCGACTTAGTAGGGCGCAGGAGAGGTCAGCCATCGATGGAGTCGAGGTCTGGATCGCTGAAGAGACTTCACTGGACAGGTGCACCACCCAAACTCAGGCCCTGGGCGTCGGGTGGAGAGTGGGCAGGGGTCAAGGATCCACCTGGATCAGGAGTCCTTGAAGTTAAAGTTTTCTGGATAGGGCCGTTGTCCTCGGGAGATCTGGTCTTTGTTGAAGAGTGGCAGTCTTCTTGGGGTTCTTAGAAGTCACTGGCCACAGGACAGGCGTCATCTTCTTGGCAGGCTCTTTCAGCTAGAGACAGGCCGCTAGGGCTGGGGCCAAGTCAGTTGTCGTCCTCAAGCTTCTTCGTCCTTCTTCGCAGGTTGCAAGAATCTGAGGTTCAGGGGTGCCCCTAAATACTGAATTTAGGAGTGTTACAGGTAATGGCAGCTGGTAGCCAATGGGCTACTTGCCTTTTAGGGTGACTACGCCCTTGTATGTCGTCTCCTTTTGGGGAGGGGGCATCCCCTAACCTGATTGGGTAGAACCCTTCCATTTAAGATGGAGGATTTCCTATGGAGAGGGTCACCTCGGTCCAGGGCACCTTAGGGGTGGTCCTGGCAGAGAGGGGACACACCTCTCCTGACCACTAATTTTCCTGCCGATCTTGCTGCCAAAAGTAGGGCTTGGTCAAGGGATCGGGCATCTCCACTAACTGGACAGGCTTTGGCTAGCATAACAAAGGGAAGGAAGCCTTTGAGGCTCACCACCCTGAATGCAGTTCTTGCTTGGGGGTAGTTAAGAAGCACCTACACCCCAAGCAGGCTTTGTTCCTGACCCACATGAGCACAATGGCTCACACCTCAAGGGGGTCAGAAACAGGTCTGTGTGTGGCAGGCTGGTGCAGACCAGTCAGCTGGACACGAGGGAGCTGGTCGTTTTTCAGGGGGCATCTCTAAGATGCCCTCTAAGTGCATTTTGTAATAAATCAAGCACTGGCATCAATGTGGGTTTATTATGCTGAAAAGTTTGATACCAAACTTATTATGATATGCAGACGACACAGAAATTGTTATCTCCATCTCCTCGAGTGTGGAAACCGTGGCGGGGAGATTTTACAGCTGTCTGAAGCACGTCATGGGTTGGATGCATCAGAACAGTCTGAAATTAAATACAGACAAAACAGAGGTCATGGAGTTTGGAAATGGACCGCCACTCTGGAACCAATCCTGGTGGCAGTTGGAAGCAGGTCACTGTCCGAATCCTGCGGCAAAAGCGAGGAACTTAGGATTCTTGTTTGATGCCCAATTAAGCTTTGCAGGACAGATCAACCTTTTGACGTCTTCCTGCCTTTTTCTATTAAAAACCTTGCACAAAATGTTGCCTTTTATTCCACTAGACCTCAGAAAATCTGTTGTAGTCGCCTTAATTCTCTCTCGAATCGACTACTGTAACGCCCTCTTCCTGGGCGTAGACAAACGGCAACTGCTAAATCTCCAATCACTGCAAAATGCAGCAGCGAGTGTGCTGCTTAATATTCCAAAATACCACCATATCTCTAGCAGCATTAGGGAGCTTCAATGGCTTCCGGTCAAGGAGCGCATAGAGTTCAAGGCGTTATGCTTGGTGCACAAAGCTTTGTATGGTGGAGAGTCGTTGGACCTATGGAAACTTTTCCAGTGGCACTCCCCTCGGCGGAATCTTAGATCTGCCAACAAAGGTCTAGTTCAGGTCCCCAAAATCCATAAGGCTAGATGGGGAGGTAGATGCATCTCCTATTGAGCGTTAAAGCTCTGGAATCAGCTGCCGGTCATCATCAGGCTTCAACCTACCAGACCCCTATTTAGGAAGATGCTCAAGTCCTGGCTATTCCCTTCAAAGGAGTGATGCGGTATCTCCCTATTTTACTCACTTCCTGCTACACCCAGCGGCAAGATGCCTCAGCATTCATGCGCTCTATAAGATCCTTTACTTACTTACTTAGCAATCAGTAAAACCATCATGGAGCTGTGGAATTCATAATGACAAACTCCCAGCCTATGTACTCAAATTGGCTTCACTGCACTTACAATGTCTGAGAATGGAATCGACACTGTAGGGGCATATTGCTCATGCAGCTATGCCCTCACCAGTGGTATAGTGCACCCTGCCTTAGGTCTGTGAGGCCTGCTAGAGGGGTGACATGTCGGCTTTTAAGTTTTATCAGCACCGAAACACACAGCCTGCAATGGCAGTGTTTATGTGTTAGGTGAGGGGTCTCCGAGGGTGGCACAATACATGCTGCAGCCCTTAGAGACCCTCTCTGGTCACAAGGCCCTTTGTACCACTGGTATCTTTTACAAGGGACTTACATGTGGGCCAGAAGTGTGCCAATAGCAGAAACAAAGGGACAGTTTGGGAAAGAACACAGGCACTGGGAACCTCATTAGCAGTGATCCAGTGCACATTCAGTCAAAGTGCATCAGAAATCTAGCAAAAAGTGGGGGTGGGGGGTACTGCAACAGAACCCCAGTTTCCTACACCCTCCTCCTACTCACAGTTGTTTTTTAACTCCGCCCTTCCTCTTGCTCTCACATGTTTTAAAACCTACCCTGCCCTCCCTGTTTATTGACTGTACCAGTGTAGCTTCAATTTTATGTGCACTGCAGCAGCAGCATGGAATGCGTGAAAACGGCAATATTTATGGAAATTAAGCAATGGAGGCAGACTGGACTCTTAATTTCAGGGTAAATATTCATGGGCTCAAATACGAGGTTTCGCCTGCACAGGCTTTTGGACATGTACTCTTACTCTCGAAGAGTGCATGTCTGTAGTAAGTCTGCTGCCCCAACCTCCTTCCTTCCCGCAAATTCCTAGTGTTGCTCCCTCCTTGTTCTTTTTCCTTTCTCTCCACCCACTGCCCGGTGTTTCATAACCCCACCCCCATGCTGTTTTTACATGGCTTAAAGAAAACAAGCATTTGTAATGCAATAGGTCTCGCATTTTAGAAACTTTGACCTATTGGTATTGTAAATGACAATGCCTTTTATTTATATGTTGTTTTTTAAACACATAAATAAAATGCATTGTCATTTACAATGCCAATAGCTCAAAATCTCGCAATTGCAAGACTTACTGCATTGCAAATGCTTGTTGAGCCCCTGCCACTGGGACCGTCAATGGTGAAGACGGGATGCGTACGTCACGTGACACACTACAGGAGGAGCAATTCCCAGCCCAAGCTCTTCACATGCTTCCAAAAACTCTTAACGAATGTTGTGTGCGCTCCAGTCAGTTCATGGTTTAACCTTTAGCTGGGCTCGCGCTTTGCACATCCAAGGTGAGATACAATATGTTTAGCCGCATACTACAGTGCCAGAAAAAACAACTGATTGAACTAGCCTAATGTCACACTATTGCCCTTCCTACGTCATATGCACACTCACACCTGTGGTTTAGATCCTGAGGGCCCCAGCAGTGCCTTGTGCGAAGGTGGTGGGTTCCTGTATTGCTTCGCACTTCCAGATAATACAGAATACCACTCTCCCACACGGAGGCTCAAACACGACGAAGCAATAAACATAACACAACACCACCCGGAAAGGGATTTCACTTTATAAAATGAAGCTCCTCAAAGACTGTTCTCAGAACAAGGCTTGGGGTTTTATTTATGCAATGCTCTCTAACAGAAAGGCTTTACCAGATGTCAAATGAACAAAATTCAAATTTATATTATATATATATATATATATATATATATATATATATATATATATATATATATGCAAGCAATAATAACACACTTGGCAAATGCAACAGTTAAATGCATGCATAATAATCTGAAATGAAACAAGCAGATAATAAAATGAAGATAATACTGGACGTCATGCAAGAAATCAGAAAGACATATACACTAAATACATCAGATGATTAACCTGGATGTGCACACAAAGTCAATACTCAAAAACAAATCACCTCACCGGCTGCAGACACTGCATCTTAGCCCACTCCAGACTGGGGGATTCACAGCCGGGGTTAAGGGCCTCAGCAAACCGGGATTCTGCTGTACCGAAGTAGACGCGTCCATCCCCATTCGGATTCCAAAACAAATCCAGTTTCTAAGTCAACAAACCTCAGCTTTATAATCTCAAAACACACTAGAAGGTTCCGAGAGGCGTTCCTCTGCGCCAAGGAAACTTACTGGAATTGGCCACTTTCCATGCAAGCATTCCAAAGGCAAAGGAGTTCTCACGTTCCTTCTGCATTCTCATGTGTTCCAGCCTTTATGTTAAGAAAGCTTACAAAAGTCTGACAGTACATTCAACAAACTCCAAAGGCACAGAAAACAAAGCAACCTTGAACGTGAATAACCTAAACAACTTGAGTAATCTGGGGGGCCTGCCTGTGCGCGCAAATATCTCTAGCAAGACAAAGTCAGGATTCAAGATGACATGAGGGCATGTCAAAGCCGATAGTAAGAACTTCATAATACTTCCCAATGTACAACACAATGCACATTTGTGCACCACTGCCTATAGCATCACACACTCCATCTATCAATGTACAACATAATGCACATTTGAGCACCACTGCATATAACACTGCACTTCGAGACCAAGAAGTACATTTCACACCTCTCTCTCATGCTTTCAAATGCACATCCCACACGTTCTGTTCCTGGCAAGGCTATTCTACTCTGACAGCTCCCACTTTAAAACTACAAGAGATACGAAAGAAATCTTCAAGGCAAGAAAAGCCCATGCAGAGAAAAATAATGTCGTACATTCAGGCTAGGGTAAAATAAAACACCAAACGCCAATTAAAATCATGGTAGTCAAAGGTCATCACGTGGTTTCAAACCATATGAGTGCCTCTAGCACTACAGTTCCTCATCTCCAACTTTCTTCCAAAATCATATTTTTATGGTATCTAATCATCTGTGGTATCACAAACAATTTGTCTATCAATCTCTCTGCACTGCATCTTCATTTTCTGCCATCACATGCATCTACTTTGCATATCACTGTCCTAATATGCACACATGTACTTGTTTCTGTGCAAACTTCAATACATCACAACATAGTAAATAGTTTATCTCGTCTCACGAAAGCCAGCTTTGCCTCCACTCACTCATTGACTATCTTTTCCTCAGACCGTGTACGGCGCTCTTCTACTTTTTGGCTAGGTTAGAGCTATAAACAAACCACATACATATATACATGCCGCAAAGTGATGTATAGTGCAAGGACGTCACCCTCAGGCTACATCAGGTATATAAAGATCCATGGGTCTCGTTGGGATGGACCATCGCAAAACGGAAAATCGCACAGAAATGGGGCGTGGGAGCGATGCCTAGTATTTGTGATTGGGCAGTTGCCATGGATAGAGCCATGATAGCTGAAAAGGATGTCTTCAAACACAGGGGATGCCCCCAAAAAGTGGTATCGCAAGTGGGGTATGTGAAATAAATACAGGGGGGATATATGTTTGTCTACAACAGTTGAACTGCAACGTGATAGAATGAGACTCGATGATACATTTGCTACCGAAGGGTCACCTCCGAACCGAGAGTCATGATGTTATTAATGTAATGTTGATCAGCTCACAATGATTGTATACTTAATGCATACCATGGCTTAAACGCATTGTTGTCTATGTTTCATCAATAAAACAGTTTATAATAAAAAAAAAAAGGTATGTGAAGATCGAAGGGCACGGAGGTTTGGTCCATAAAACAGAGTCAAAAATGCTTATGCATTTTTCATACTGAAGATGCTTTAATGAATGATGATCTTTCGTTTCATACAGTTATCTTAGAACATAAAAAGAGGATTTTGCGGAGTTTCCTCGCAGCACTGCAGCTTTCCAGCCTAATAATTACAGAATATCCCGCCTTTTCGCTGCTGGTCATGCTGGTGCGTCTCTGATTCCGACAAAACAGTCAGTTCGATGCAAAACAGCATCATCTGTTGGCCAAGGGGCGTGTATGCAAAACCCCAGGCAGTCGCAGCTTCGAAAAAAGCATGAAATATATATCAACCTAGGCCTTTTCCAAAGTAGCACAGTTTGTAAACATTTGACTTCTTCCATTATTAATCTCACGACAATTACGATTCATGTATAGAAAATCAGCTAAAACAGGACACAAATGTCGTCTCTGATTCAACTGGGATTCCTGCTGGTGTAACCTGAAATTGTATGAAAAATGGCTACGAGTTGGTGCGATGATTGGACCCAGCTGAGTTCAGAAGCCTTTGTTCTATGGGGGCCATTGTGCTCTCCACTCCAGATGCTGGTTGGTGCGATTCTAGAGTTTTTATGTGACAGTACTTATGAGTTTTCACCTCGTCTCCCTCAGCGGTCAAGCAGGAACTTGGTAAGTGCGACAGCAAGGAGTACCGCGGGCTGTGATTTTCGAGACCATACTTCCAATGTTCAAAGGAATACTAAATTTCCCAGAATGCAATATACTGTTGGCTATACATGCAGGATGGCTGAAACAACACAACATGGAGCTACTTGCCGTTGATTTATATAGTCTGCTGATTGAAGAGCAGATTTAGTCTTTTGCCCTCATTATGAGCGGCCATATAAATGGCGAAGTAACAAGAGTTACCGCACACATTGCAACTAACCAGGCCGCTGTTAATGGGGTTATAAAGACATTCACTTTATGACTAGATCTCAGTTCTCAGATCTCAGTTCTGACGCTAGCTTCCGAAACTGTGTGATTGTGGGCAAATCACTTCATCCCGCTATCCTTAGCTCGCTTCTCTGGTAAAATTAGCACCACCCTGAACCAGACCTACACCACGTTAAGCACTGTGCAAACATTGCACATTAGATTTGCAGTCCTCAACACTGATTGTTTCCTAGAGCAGTGGCTTCGTAGATAAGCAGAAAACCAATAGCACCCTAGGCATGGTCCACTTAATAAAAGGCTGCTACGCTCATGCTGTCGGAGCCTTGTTGCGCCATCCATAATGTCTGTGTTCCCAATCAGCCTGCAAGTAAAGCATTAGTCAAACAAAATAGTGCTCACCCACTTATAACGCAGACCGTGTAACAAGCCATGTAAAAGGTCCAGTCGTTATGGGAGGTAACAAATGCAGACAAGGCGGTACCAAGGAGGGACTAACAAGCCTATTTACGAATCAAAAGCCAGCATCTACAAAGGACGATGACAAGTCAATGACAAATATGGGCGGAGAGTGGGCGGACTTCCAGTTCATACCCCAATACAGCATGCCTCGCAGAGCGAGCAGCGCATGCGCGCTGCCTCTAGGCTCGACCTAAAAAAAGCACTATAACTCAGTCAACCTGGCCGCATCATAGCGCTTTTTTTCTTCATTCTTATTTCATTGTCCGGCTGGCCTTATAACCAGAAGGAGCATTCCTTCAGGTTTTGTGCTCGCAAGATTTGTTATTTCCTCACGAAGTGACTAAATGGCGGAAGTAGCCCACGAAGAGCACTGCAACCCTGAAATATCTAAGTAAATCTCCCCGCCAGCCTACTGTGAGCCTGATTCTCCCCGCCAGCCTACTGTGAGCCTGATTGTGTTTTCCAAACAGGATGTGGTGGTTAAAGTGCTGCACGGCCCATGCCAGTAATAGGGTTACGTTGATGAGCACCTGTACCTCGCAGCGGGGCGTACCAGCGCTTCTGCGCCACTTATCCTGGGTGGTACTTCAAATCCATTGACTGGTAGGTTTAGAATGACACTTAATTTACGTAAAAGGTGACACACAATACTATCCCAACTTGCTGCCTTCATTTTACAATAATTTTCATCAATAACAAACACTGGCCACATACAGAGAAGTTTTTAGTCACCTGCTTGAAAACGGAGATCTGATTTTAAAAGAAACACACAGCGATCTCACAGATCATTAGACACACTTTTCAAACCTTTTTCATTTTTCTGCAGCGTCCATTAACTGCGAAACAATATGAAGTGATCTTCACATTTTTCGTCCTGATAGTGTCTTCCAGTTTACATGCCACTCAGCGATATGTGTAGTTCCATAATTGGTGTTGTCTGTGTCCACAGTGTAGGGCATTTGATGCTCATTTATTGAATATGATTACCGGCTGCTACCTAATCTCTTTGTTGTGGACAGACAAATTACCTTTCTCAACTGAGCTTCAACCCGAGGGACTTAAACTTCCAAGCTGCAAGCACTTTAATTTGTTCGAAAGAGGAGGCCCGGGACTGCGCTTACAAATGGACCAAGAGCGGTTTGCAACTTGGATAAAGAAAAGGGGAGAATAGAACTTCCGTAGTATGCATACAAAGTGCGATTCCCCCACTACTCAACCCTCCCAACAATCTTTCCTCAGAGACTGACAAACAGTTTTGTGGGTCAGCCACGGCGTAGTCCTTTATTCACAATTTCACATTAACTTGGGTAGTTAAGCAAGCATAAGCCTCATCAAAAATTCTTAAAGTCAGATTAAGGATAATCAGATGCACTCAATAGCCTGAAGGTTACATTTGAATATATTCACATTAACTTGGGTATTTACATTAAATACACTGCAGCAATCATCAAGAACACGTACACAGTGGTGAGATCTCCTGTGCTCATTGTGCTAGTAGGCCACAATTTGCACCAACACCTGAATTCCACCCAAGGCATTCCTGCATCATTGATGGAACGTCAACCAGCAGTCATTGGTAGCAACTTTCCCCAACCCTCCATCCGGGAGGGGACTACCAATCCAGTGCAACGCATACTGCATCGGCCCCGCCAAGTACCTGAACACAGGCGCAGCCCCCAAAGTTCTAACTTTGCCATATTTGGCATATTGGGTAGGAGAGTCCAGAACCACTAGCAGGTCAGTACCCTCTTGCGCCAGCCCGGTGCCTAAATGAATTCCCCACGTCCAAGGGTCTGTCAGTCCAGATAAAAAGTTCACTTCTCGGTATCCCTCGCTCTTTTGCTGCCAGAGACCTCACTGCTCTAGGGATGGATGGGTGGGTAAAAATGCTGCTGGTCCGCACAGTCCTGGACATGCTGGAGGGGATGAAGAGGGAGTCCCAACGCTTCCTTGGACTTTATATGTCCCCCAGTGGGCCTCGCGCCCTTTGATGACGTCACTGGCCGGCCCCCGCTAAGATTACTTCCGGTGTTATGGGGGGAAAGGCTCACACCTGTGTAGCAACTAAGGGCACCCCCCCAGACGCCCGAAGTGCGGGTGGTGCCAAAACAGGAGCTCTTAATGGAATTTCAAACTCAATAAAGTTCTGATGAAAACTATTTCTTGTAAATAATTGCAAACAGTTTTGACAAGAGTTGGTGCATGGGTGTATTGACATCCAATCTTTCAAATATGGAGAGAATTTTCACTTATTATGCTTTATTGATGAAGTGGAATTACTGATGGATAGTCCCTCCCCTTTTTAGCCATGTAACGAACATCTGAACGTATGCATGAGACTGTTATGAAAAGGAAATCTGTTTTGAGATATATTGGCTATGTGATTTATGTTGATTTATTTGAGATCTTATTTTAGGTATTTCTATAACTAAAATATACACATTTGGCCTAATAACTCTGATGAATGGCACAATACGCCATATTGGGACATTCAAAGATGGGCGCCATTTTGTCTTGCATGGGTGTATTGAGATACATGCTGTTAAATATGGAGAGATTTTTTACTTTGTATGCTTTATTGATGAAGTGGAATTACTGATGGATAGTGTGATGCCATGGATCTCCATGTTCTGGAATGTGAGGATGGTTGCCAGGCAGTGGGCTGGAATGGGACCATTTGTCAGTTAGCCTCAGCCGGTTGCTGGATGGGGGTCTCTGTAGCTGCATAACCTAAATAAACCCTATTTGTCTTTCACCTCGCTATCTACTGTGCTTCCACATTTTGGCGACGAGTTGCACCTGCTACAAGAGACCCCAATGGCTTCAAGATAACGGAAAAGAAAAGATTCGAGTCCTACCTTACAGGACTTTGAGGTTCCAGGTTGCCTTTCGGCGTCTTCCAAAAGTGAGCCGTCAGCATCCCCTGGAGTGAGGTTCGGGCTCCTCGCTCCCAGTTTCTAGAGCTGGCTACCAGGAGCTGCCTGCCGGCCTGACCTCTCTTCAAGCAAGAAAGCTGCTCCAGCCTGCCAAGTAAGGAGGAAGTGAGCCTGCAGTGGATCTGCCCGGGGCCTGCCAGTAGACTTGCAGGAGGGGGGGGGGGGGTTGCCCGTTTCCCCACTGTCTGGTTAACTGTTTGGGGGGCCCACGAGACATCTTCAGCGCGTGGGGGAGCGCATGCTCGCGCCTGCACTGACGTCGGCTCCCAGCACGAGCATGCCTGCATCTCACTGGCGGCCATCTTGGGTGTACAAACCCAACATGCGTGCTGTCGTCTACACGCAACGTCGTCACGTTGCAGGCGGCCATCTTAGGAGCAGCAAACTCTATTCAAGGAAGGGGATCCACCTCTAGGCAACGCATCAGCCTTTCTGCACATAGCTGTTCTAGCAAAGCTCAAGTCATGTTCACCGCTGATGTGCACAGCTGATCAGGTCACCCTTCAGAGCACACAGCTGCCCAAAGTTCAGTCGCTGATACGCACAGCTTTACTTGTATTGCAACGCGTCATTCTTCCTGCGCACAGCTGTTCTAGCAACGCTCACATCATGTTCACAGCTGATGTGCACAGCTGATCAGGTCACCCTTCAAAGCGCACAGCTGCCCAAAGTTCAGTTGCTGATGCGCTCGGCTTTGTTTGCACGGCACATTGTTCCACAGATATGCACAGCTGATTGGGACACTCTTTGATGAGCCTTCAGTGCACTTCCTCAAACCTCATTCGCTGATGCGCACAGCTCTTTACCTGTACTATGTCTGGCTCTGTTTATACCGCTGATGCACACAGCTAATTAGAGTTTCTCACATGCGCACAGCTGCTCAAAGATTCATTCATTGAGAGGGGTGGTAAATTTGTGGGGTGGCAAATTTGTGGTTTTGGGCACCACAAGCAGTTTACCCTGAGGTTCACTCTCAAGTTGAAATCAGATTCTAACATTAAACGCGCATCATGCAGAATGTTTATGCCCCTCCCTTCTTTTTAACATCTCCAGGTGATCCTCCTCTCTCCTGGCTGAAGTGGAAGAAGGTATTTACACACTACCCTCGTGTCTGTGGTACTTCCTTAAGCGCAGAGAGGAAAACCTCACTATTAATGCATTGTTTGGGCTCTGAGGGGCAAAAAGTCTTCGAACACCATCCTGAACTCTCTGATAGTGACTCCGCTACTCTAAATGAATACGAAATCTGCATCAAAAAACTGGATTTGCACTACCTCCCCAAAGTAAGTACTGTCCTTGAACGTTATCACTTCGGGAGAAGGATGCAAAGTCAGGATGAGTCGGTTGAGCAGTACATAACCGTCCTGCGCAAGTTGGCCTCCACCTGTAATTTTGGTGCAGCTTTGGAGGAGTGCTTAAGGGATCAGTGCTACTCGACCAGGGCCACACTGCGGCCCTCATCCTACTAGACCTCTCCGCAGCCTTCGACACCGTCTCCCACCGGACTCTTGCAGCCAGACTCCATGACGCCGGTATACAGGGAAACGCCCTCGACTGGATCCGCTCCTTTCTCTCCGGCAGAACCCAAAGGATCAGACTCCCTCCCTTCCTCTCCGAACCTACTGAGATCAACTGCGGAGTAACCCAAGGATCCTCGCTCAGCCCCACGCTCTTCAACATCTACATGGCCCCCCTTGCCGCCATCGTCAGACAGCATGTGCTCAGCATAGTATCCTACGCCGACACCCAGCTCATTCTCTCTCTCACAAAGAACCCCGAAGACACCAGACTCAGCTTCCAAGAAGGAATGAAAGATGTTGCAGCCTGGATGAGCAACAGCTGCCTAAACTGAACTCGGAGAAGACAGAGGTCCTCGTCCTCTGACCCTCCCCCACTGCGTGGGACAGCTCCTGGTGGCCCCCTGCCCTCTGACACCCACCCACCCCGACGGACCAAGCCCGGAACCTCAGCATCATCCTTGACTCCTCCCTCACCTTGACCCGCCAGATCAACGCCGTCGCCTCCACCTGTTTCAACTCCCTCCGCAAGACTTTCAAGTGGATCCCCCCCGAATGCAGAAAGACCGTCATCCACGCACTCATAACCAGCAGATTGAACTACGGCAACGCCCTCTACGCCGGAATCAACAAAACCCTGCACACAAGCTCCAAACCATACAGAACACCACAGCCAGACTTGTCCTCGGAACCCCACGAGCACATGACCCAGCACCTACGAGACTTCCACTGGCTCCTCATCGAGAAAAGAGTGACCTTCAAGCTACTCACCCACGCCTACAAATCCCTCCACAACATCGGACCCAAATACCTCAACAATAGAGTCTTCTTCCACGTACCCAAAAGGAACCTCCGCTCCGCCGACCTCACCCTGGCAGAGACCCCACGCATCCGCAGAACCAGAGCAGGTGGAAGAGCCTTCTCCTACGTCGCAGCAAAGACCTGGAACAGGCTCCCAGTCAACATCAGACGCTCCCCCACTCTGCACACCTTCAGGAAGTGACTCAAGACCTGGCTCTTCGACTGATCCGGAGCTGCACCCCCCCCCCGCTCCCCCCCTAGCGCCTTGAGGCCCTCACGGGTGAGTAGCACGCTTTATAAACCCCCGATTGATTGATTAGTTCATGTTGGGATGCGCCCTCGACAAAACGAGAAATGCCTTATGGCAAAAAGAGACACCATCACTTCAAGAGGTTCTCACAATAGCCAAAAGTCATGAGCATTCAAAGGCGTATGTTGACATCATACGCAAGGACTCTTCAGGTGTTAAGAAGGAGTATACAAAGGTTAAGGTGGTAATGGATTGACCTGTTAAACCCAAGTAGAGCACCACTTTAAAGCCTTTTAACACAAAAAACTTTCAAGGGAAGTGCTTAAAGGTATGGCAACTTTAAAGACTACCCAGGCTGGAAGGCCACGTGCAAAACATGTGGGAGAAAAGGTCACGTCTCTAAGTGCTGTCGAACGGGCAAGGAACACAAGAAAGTCAGAGAAGTTGATCTTTATCAGGAGGATGTGGAAGAAATGAATATCCTCCAAATCACAGGGAATGCTAGTGATGGTCCTGAGGAGCTAGTGTTGATTAACGATGCCCCGTGAGCATGCTCTTTGACTCTGGGGCCAAGATTACGCTGGTCCCCAAGACATTCTATGAGTGTAATTTGCTAGGAAAAGTCACCCTCTTGAAGCCGGACATTAGACCAAAAGGGTATGGTGGGGTGACTATTGAGTTGCTGGGTTATTTCTGGGGCACGATCGACCTCAAAGGTAGAGTCATCCCTGGCAAAATCTATGTCTCAATGAAGGAAGACTCGCTCATAAGTTGGTTCCATCAACATGACCTACACATCTTCCTTGACCCCAATGAAAACCCTCGGTCTGCTTAAAGGAACTGCCGCCAGTTAGGGTGGTTGATGATGCTAATCGAGACTGGATCAAGGAACTCCCTGAGGTCTTTGCTGGTGAACTGGGTTGTCTCAAAAACTATGTACATTGGATAAGAGTCAAATCTAATGCCGTTTCCAAAATAGCCAAGGTCAGGAATGTACCCGTCAGTTAGGGAAAGCATGAAAGTTGAATTGCACAAGCTCTTGACCAAGGGCATCAATCAAGAAGTGGAGGCAACGGAACGTGGAGAGGTGTGGTGCAGCGGCCAGGGCAGCTGACTTCGGAGCACAGGGTTCACGGTTCGATCCCCGGCTCCAGCGGCAGCTCAGCTCAGCACCATGTGACTCTGGGCAATAGCTCACTTAATTTCCACTCCGGCCCACAGCGCCTTGAGACCCGTAAGGGTGAGTAGCTGCGCTATATAAAAAAAAAAACGGACTTACGGTTGCTATGGCCCGCAAAGCCAATGGAGAGGCCAGGCTCTGTGTGGACTTGAGGGAGCTCAACAAAGCAGTTATTGTTGACCACTACCCTTTACCCAACATAACTAAATGTTGTGTTCGCTTGAGGGGGCTAAGCATTTTTCTTCCTTGGACTTGACCTCTGCCTATCACCAGGTCAGGCTTCATACCTCTTCTCAGAATCTCACCTCCTTCGTAACACCCTTTGGCACCTTTAGGTTTCTGAGAATGCCCTTCGGACTGATTTCCGCGGCCTCTGCTTTTCAGAGGGCGATGGAGGGCATTCTTGGAGGTCTTCAGGGTGTCAAGGTGTACCAAGATGATGCACTTATCTTTGGTGTCGATCTTGAACAGCACGATGGGAGGCGGAGGTCAGTATTGAAGAAGCTACGTGATGCTGGCCTCACCTTTAGGGCAGAGAAATGCAAGTTTAATGTCAAGGAGATAGAGTACCTTGGACATTTTGTGTCTGCTGCAGGCATCAAACCCCAGGCGTCATTAGTAAGCGCCATTTACAATTTGCGTGCCCTGTTAAATAAGGCGGAGTTGGTAAAGTTCCAGGGCATGGCCGAATTCTATCACAACTTCGTTCCAAACTTTACAAGGAAAACCTCTTGTTTGAGGTCTCTCCTCAAGAAAGGTAGTGAATTTGTTTGGTCCAAGGGCTGTGAGGAGGAGTTTGAATGCATCAAGAAACACTTTAATGAAGCACCTTGTCTGGGAAGTTTTGACCCCACAAAGGTAAAAAAATGTAAGTCCGTTTTTATATAGCGCAGCTACTCACCCTTACGGGTCTCAAGGCGCTGGGGGCCATAGTGGAAATTAAGTGAGCTATTGCCCAGAGTCACATGGTGCTGAGCTGAGCTGCCGCCGGAGCCGGGGATCGAACCGTGAACCCTGTGCTCCGAAGTCAGCTGCCCTGGCCGCTGCACCACACCTCTCCTTATCTTATGACTGACGCAAGCTCGAAGGGTTTAGGAGCAGTTCTTTTGCAGAAGGTTGATGGGGAGGATAAGACCATTCTTTTCGTCTCTAGGCCCTTGAGGGGTGCTGAGTGCAACTATTCGGTTGTGGAGAAGGAGGCCCTGGGTGTGTTCTGGGAGGTGCATAAGCTGAGGAAGTTTTTGTGGGGGAAAAGGTTCAAAATTCTTACTTACCACAAACTCCTTAAGGAGGTCTTCTCCAAGAGAGGCATTGACTTTGTCTCTCACAGGATACAGAAATGGGTTGTGGCCATACAAGAATTTAACTTTGACGTCTCATACTTACCTGGTTCTAATAACGTTGTGGCGGACTGTCTGTCAAGACTCAGGTGTGAGACGACAGATGATGTTGAGTGGTTTGGTGGTGAGGAACTAGAGGAAGAAATCAATGTGTGTTTGATCAGCGAAGGGCTGATTTCCGAGAGTGAATGGAGGGAACATCTTTTGATCGATGTAGACTTGCAGAAAGTCATAACCATGGTTACAGGTGGTTGGTGCGAGAAGAGGGGCTGTGAGGAGGAGCTCAAGGGCTTTTGGCAAGTTAGGGATGATCTGGCTGTGGGGGATGGTCTCCTCATGCGTGGTAGTAAGCTGGTTGCACCCCTTGCACTAAGGGATAAGGTGATTAAGAGTGCTCACGCATCACACATGGGCATTGCCAAGACTAAGGAAAGGATCAGGGAGGCTTATTGGTGGCCTGCCATGGATGTGTATGTGGAGAGGTTGGTGCGTGAATGTGCGGTGTGTGCGTATTGCGACAGGATATTGAAGTGCAGGATGCAGCCCATGGCCATCAGAGAACAGGCTGCTGGTCCATGGACAGATATTTCTATAGATATTTTGGGATCCGTGAGATTGAAGACTCAGGACCGCTATGTTATCGTGTGTATTGATATGTTTTCCCGTTGGCCTGACATCAAGGTGGTCAATTCCGTTGAGTCTGGTGTAGTGATCGAATTTCTAGAAGAGATATTTGAACGCAAGGGTTTCCCGTTAAAGCGCTCGTCAGTCAATGGCGTTCAGTTCACGTCCTCAGTCATGGAAGAGTTTCTGAGGTCCAGAGGAATCAAGCACAAGAAGGCCGCCCTGTACCATCCACAAAGCAATGGTGTGGTTGAAAGGTTTATCAAGGTGCTCAATGAGAATCTGCAACAAGCTGTTGCCTGTGGTGAGAGTTGACTATGAGGAAGAAAGTCCGAGAATATAGGTTCACTACTCATTCGTCCACTGGTGAGACCCCCTTTTGTCTGTTTAAAGGAAGGGTCGCCAACATGGAAGTCACTCTGTTGTGGGTAACGTCCAAAAGGACGCTGGTGGATGAAAAAGTGGGCTGCACAGAGGGCTGGGGGAGAGAGAGGTAATGAGTAAAAGAAAGATCTGGTATGATGAAAGGAGGGCTGGAAGAACACAGTGTTCAACGTTGGAGACTGGGTCAAGATTAGGTCTCCCAGGAAAGGCGGAGGCAGACCTAAATTCAGTCAGCCCTTTAAGGTGATTAAGGTTTTCAAAAATGCAATAAAGACCAGTGACCATAGGATTTGGAATTTGGGTAGAGTAGCGAAGTGTCAGGTCAGGTCAGGCTGGTCTTGATACTGCCACTACAACTGGTAGGCCTGCCTTGAGCTCAGAAGTGGAAGAGCCTATTGCACGAGAAGGGGGCTCTAGGCCATTTCATTTGAAACGTGTTCCCCGTCGCTTGCAAGTCTGTGTTTCTTAAAGCAAGCGCCCCTCATATTTTCCATGTACCCCATTCTTCTTCTTGTTTTCACAAAATTGTTTGGTTTTGTTGTACAAGGTTTGTAACTGTATTTATTTATTTTTTCCTCATTCTCTTAAGGTTTAGGATGTGCGAGGGGGAAGGAGGTGTGATGTCCTGGATCTCCATGTTCTGGAATGTGGGGATGGTGGCCAGGCAGTGGGCTGGAATGGGACCATTTCTCAGTTAGCCTCAGTCGGTTGCTGGATGGGGTCTCTGTAGCTGTGTAACCTAAATAATCCCTATTTGTCCTTCACCTCGCTATCTACTGTGCTTTATGGAGGGACGTACTTCCACCTCACCTTCATCTTTTTAATAACTTTAATATTAACAATTACACCATATAAACATTATTGAACGCATTGAACATGTTTACTGTGGAATAGGTACGTATCAATAGTAAGATTTTCACTACCAATATGGGGGACGAAATGTGCTGCTTTCTCGCATACATGGAATTGAGTCATAGATGTTTTGAGGGATTTAGTAACACAGGTGATATCACCTCGCATGAAAGATGGTGGGTATAAATAATGGTGTAACAACTCATGAAAGTTATTTGCTGGTCGCAAATTGAGGAAGGATGTGAGGGTGCGATAGTAGAGGATTCAGGTATGTCTGGAATGCAGCATGGCTGAGAATCACATGCACGCATCACAATATCTCGGGGATATTAGGAATGTATGATTCAAATCTGTATAAACACAGACGGTACTTGTCAAACATCTTAATACTTTAATTATCTTTTTTCTACTCTTCTTTTGGTACAGATGGTGTACATAGGAAAAAAGGGCATAGTGCGGAGGTTTTAGAAAGACCCATTTATACAGCTTTCACGCTTGATGTGTGTTATGTAAATTTGGAGTGCAGATTTTGCTCGAAGGCGTTGTGAAGGCCGGAGAATTGCATGCACCATTAAAAATTGTGGAAGAATTGAGAATCAGTTTTCATGTAGGCTGGACATGAAATTGCCCAATTGGACTTGTGAATGATATATGGATTGAGTGAAAAGGTTGGCTATGATTGGCCTTTTTTGGTACGATTTACAAAATATTTCAGTACGTTCTGGCTTTTCAAAAGCAATATCAATGAAAGGAGATAAATACAGAGTTGATGGAGCACCCTGAACTATGTTGGAGGATTGGGAATATCATTGCCCTTTATCGTCACGCATGTCCCATAAGGATATATAACATCATACGCTGGTTAAATCATGTTTTAGGACTTGGTGTGTGGCATATTCTTCTATATTTGACTGTTTTGTAATGATATGGAATTGAGCACCCTATATACACACATGCTTGCATATTGATGTTATAAATACGTCATGCAAAGTGTTTATATATTGTATGAGATTGTGAACTACCAAGGTGCTATATTACAATTTAAAATATCATGTGAATTCCTTCCCTCAAAATTGTTTCGTAGGTGTTGTGATTTCTAAAAATAGTAATATTAGTGTATATATAGGTTCCCACATATTTTAATTCATGCTAATGAAATTCATTCCATCTGGTATTTGATTATCATGAGATGAAAACACAATAGGACATATGGATTGAAAATAATGACTATATTTTATCTCCCAGATGTTATTTACTATTCACTGTGGGCTGATCCTTGTAAAAGGTTATAATTTATTGTCCGATTGTATGGAACATTCCTCCATCACTGAATTTACACCTTTCTTCTTGCATTGTATTTGGATATATGTGCAAACTTCGGATCCGGTAATGAGATTGTGTAACATCCTTGTATTACTAAATGCAGACTTTTCTCCTTGTTTTGCATTTTGTTGAACTTTGGACCTGGCAATTAGTGACAATATAGAACATTATGGGACTCCCCTTTCTATGGGATCCTATCTATATGGTCAGGATAGTTTGGTCAATAGACCAAAATGTTTGATGTGATGATTTAAAATTTGAGTGTCGTTTCTATGTAATACATGTATGTAATACAGTGGGTCATTAAGGTGTTATTTATATGTTGTAGGTCTCTTATATATGTTTTTTTATGTTATTTACAGCCCTGATGAAGTTCAGTGTAACTGAACAAAACGCGTTGGCTGCAATTTTGGCTGTGTTTTAAAGAAAAGATAATTTAATATTCTCAATGAAGAAAATAACGAACATACAGAAGGAATTTTGGACTTTTTTTGGTGGGTGCACCATCTTGTGGCTTATGTTCATGTATCTCTGCTCAGCAGTGGTGTTAGGCAACGACTGACACCTTGGATGCAGTGCACCAATATTTAATTGAAAGGAACTGTGTGGGACGCATGGTTCCGGGAGTCAGTCGTTGCCGGTGTTATCAAACATAACATATCTCTGATACAGAAATTGAGAACGGGGGACAATTCTCAAAGGCATTTAGGAGTAGTAAAGTAGTATTCATGTACTTCACATACTCCTAAACGCCCCTGTGACTTGACCCCAAAACAACTGAAATGGGAATAAAGAACAAATTTCTTACCCACGGTAACGCCATATCTGGCAGAGACTATATAGCTGCAGATTTCTTACCTTAGAATTATCCCCAGGCGTCAGACTGGATCCGGAAATTTATCATGCGCA
The DNA here is from genome assembly GCA_963921515.1 of Calotriton arnoldi. Taxonomy (NCBI): domain Eukaryota; kingdom Metazoa; phylum Chordata; class Amphibia; order Caudata; family Salamandridae; genus Calotriton; species Calotriton arnoldi. The sequence goes on from CAWUFW010000240.1 coordinate 2,110,134, forward strand.
GCACCCTTGCACGCCAGTAGGTAACGTCGCTCGGCTCCATGTGGCGTTATCGGCGGCGTCTGTGCAGGAAGTGATTTGTGCGGTGCCTATATAGGTACAACCCTAGCGTGCTGATGTCAGTTTCTTTTCTTGTCTTTCCACACCAGGAGTGCTGAGTCACGAAAAACACTGACCGCTGGTGTGTGAAACTAGGGTCCTGAAATGGGAAAAAACTAGTTACTTACCTGTACACTATGGTTCTCCAGTATTGATATCTTTCATAGATTCACATGCTTGTATCTTCCCCGTCGTCATGGTGGGAGTCTCACGGTAAATGAATAACGATAGCAGTAAAAGAAAAAACTGCATAGAAAACCATAGGGAAGTATAGAGTTTGGTAGCCTATCATCATTATTATGTGGTCCAAATGCCAACCAATCAGCTGCCAGCCCTGAGATCACACTCCCCAGCAGAGCCACCATACCTCAGATTTCCAGCCCCAAGTGTGAGCCAAGGATGTATCTAGAGATAAAAGTGGTCTACCTGAGAAAACGGGAGGCGGGCCGCATGTGAATCTATGAAAGATATCAATACTGGAGAACCATAGTGTACAGGTAAGTAACTAGTTTTTCTCCAGTATTGAATCTTTCATAGATTCAAATGCTTGTATCAGAATAGAGAGCAGTACTTATACTTTGTCGCGTTCCCAGGATAGAACCCTTTTTTCTTAGGGTCTGCTTCTTATTACCAGAATACCATAATGACTTATAATAAAGAAACGTTTGTATGCCTCAGTGCATATCACATTGGGAACATGAAACCTGAAAATACCAACCATGCATAGTAAGACCATCCAATGGAACACATAAGAGGAAAAATTTAACAAGAAATAACATAGCATGTTAGATATGGTCTGAGAAATACCTTAGTGAAACAGGTGCCATAGAACTGCTTGTCCCACCGCTCAATCGGCTTTCCACGCTGTGTCCAGACAGTAATGCCTGGTAAACGTGTGCGCATTTGTCCATGTTGCCGCTCTGCAGATGTCCGGGAGCGATACTCCCGCGAACAATGCAGCTGAAGTTGCCATCTTCCTCGTTGAATGAGCGCAAACTCTGGATCGTAGAGGCTTTCCGGCTTTCTCATGGCATAAAGAAATGGCAGAGGTTATCCATCTAGAAATACTAGACCTTGACAGAGCCAAGCCTTTTCTGGGCCCAGCAAAGGCCATGAACAATTGGTTTGTCTTTCGGAAAGATTTCGTTTTGTCGATATAGAATTTGAGGCATCTTTTGATGTCCAGTGTACGCAGATATTTTTCCGCTGCAGAAGATGGGTTTTTAAAATATGTAGGCAACACAACGGGTTCATTGAGGTGAAAAGCCGAGGGGACTTTGGGAATGAACTTAGGATTTGTTCCGAGTATGACTTTATCTTGTTTGAATTGAAGAAACGGTTCTGCTATCGAGAAAGCCTGGATCTCACTGACCCTCCTGGCTGAAGTGAGGGCGAGTAGCAAAGCCACCTTCCAAAAAACGAACTGTAATTCAGCTTTGTGAACTGGTTCGAACGGGGGCTTCATGAGTTGCGTCAGGACCGTGTTGAGTTGCCATGGGATTGACGGATGCTTAAGTGGAGGGAACACTCTAAAGAGCCCTTTCAGAAATTCCTTTATCACCCTCTGAGACCAAAGAGATGGACGATTTGGTGTTCTGCGATATCTTGAGATAGCCGCAAGATGTACTTTGACCGATGCATGGGAGAGTCCTGCCTTGGCCAAGTGCAATAGGTAAGGAAGAATTTGCTCTGGAGAAGAGTGAATAGGGTGCAGAGCTTGAGTGGAACACCACTGGCAAAATCTCTTCCACTTTGCTGTGCAAGTTTTATTCGTTGAAACTGCTCGAGATTGAGAGAGGATATCTCGGCATTCCTGAGGGATATTCAAGGAATGAAATTCGTGCTCATGAGGTTCCAGGCTGACAAATTCAGAGATGTCAACTGAGGATGAAGAACTTGTCCTTCGTTCATTGAGATTAGATTTTGAATCAAAGGAAACTGCACTCTGGGAGCCACTGACAGCTGGAGGAGCTCCGAAAACCAGAACTGTCTCAGCCATGCCGGGGTTATTAGAATCAAGTGGCATGGTTCCGACCTCATTTTCCGTAATACCCTCGGGATCAGAGGGAATGGGGGAAATGCGTACGCAAACATTCCTGTCCAGCGGAGGTGTAGAGCATTTCCCCAAGATCCCGCTTGAGGGAATCTGCTTGCAAAATGTTTGCATTTCTTGTTGTGGTGATTTGCAAACAGGTCCAGAGATGGAGTGCCCCATAAGCGAAATATTCGCAAGAGTTGATCCTGAGCTAACTCCCATTTGTGGGAAACACTGGCTGATCTGCTTAGGATGTCTGCCCTTGTGTTGTGAACTCCCGGAACGTGCTGAACCTGCAGAGAGATGTTGTGCAGCAGAAGCCAGTTCCAAATCTCTTGAGCTTGTGCCGATAGGGGCTTTGATTTTGTACCCCTTGCTTTAGCAGATAAAACATCGTCGTCGTACTGTCTGTCCTGACCAGTACTGGCGAATTGTGGATTCTGGGAAGGAAAGCCTGGAGACCCAAGAACACCGCCTTTAGCTCTAACAAGTTGATGTGTAGCTGAGCTTCCTGAATGGTCCAATGGCCTTGTATTTCGAGGTCTTGGAGGTGTGCTCCCCATCCTTGCAGTGAGGCGTCTGTCGTCATGACATAACTGGGACATTGAGGTTCGAAGAGCAGACCTTTTGATAAGTTCTCCCTGATGCCCCACCATGACAGTGCTGTCTGTATTGGAGGAGTGATGGTGATTCGATCCTCGAAGGACCCTTGGGATTGCACCCATTGCATGTCGAGTAGTTCTTGAAGGGGCCGCATGTGTAGCCGACAATTGGGAACTAATGGGATGCAGGAAGACATCATCCCCAATAAGGATTTGAAGATTCTCACTGAAGTGTACCTTTTTGTTTGTAATTGTGACGTCAGTCTTAAGATTTTTTGGGTGCGTTCTTCTGAAGGATACGCTTTTGCTTCCTTCGTCTGGAGCCTGGCCCCTAGGAATTGAAGGGACTGCGATGGAATGAGAGAAGATTTTTCCATATTGATCCGTAGGCTTAGAAATTGGAAGAGATCCATGCAGCATTGTAGGGATTGCAGGGTGTCTTGGTATGATGCGCCCTTTATTAGCCAATCGTCCAGATACAGATATATCTGGTGGCCTTGTTGTCTCAAGTGCGCTGCGACCGGCGCCATGCATTTTGTGAAAACCCTTGGCGCGGATCTGAGGCTGAAGGGTAACACTTTGAATTGGTAGTGGCGCCCTGCCACCGCGAATCGTAGATACTGCCTGTGTTTGATGTGAATCGGAATATGAAAATAGGCATCTAAGAGATCTAGGGATGCCATGTAATCTCTCCTGCGCAGCATTAGGAGGATTTCCGGTAGAGACAGCATACGGAACGATATTTTTCTGATGAATTTGTTCACGCTTCTCAGGTCCATTACCTGCCTCCATTTGGAAGACTGCTTTTTTCGAATCAAGAAAAAATGCGAGTAAAATCCTTTCCCTCGCTGTTGAGGCGGAACCTCCTCTATTGCCCCTTTCACAATGAGGGACAGAATTTCTGCCTTGGGGCTGAGAGATGTTGTTGCTTTCTGCAAAGAGGCGGTCGATCCGGAGGTTTTTGTATGAACTCTAGGGTATGACCGTGATGGATAACGTCCAGTACCCATCTGTCCGTTGTTATGGACAGCCATTGATGATAAAAGCGAGAGAGGTAATGGTTCTGCTTGAGGTATGACGAGGTGGTCGGCGCCTTGGCATTGTCACTGTCTCCGATTGGAGTTCTGTGATTTTCCTCTCGCAGCAGGCTTCCTTCAGGGCTGGTAGGAAGTGTTCGAGGAACGAAACTGCTGGTTGTTGGAGAATTGACGGTACCCCGGTTGGTGATAAGGTTGGTACCTGGTGTGATCGCTAGGTGGCGCGCGACCAAGATGGCCGCACACCTGTGAGGCTCCAGCCCTGCCGAGCGGGGAAATATCCTCCAACCCCAACCTGAACAACAAAAACACACATCCGACCTCACCATAAAAGACCCGCTTCACTGCTGAGGCCAGCGATACCTTTGGTGCACGACGGACCCGGATTGCGGCGGGCGCAGCGACTGCCGAGACTGGGTGCGGGCTGCTGAGGTCCGGACCAGAAGCAGGCGAGCGGACACGGCAGTTGGGAAAAGCCGTGGCTGAGTAGGCCCAGAAGGTGGAGAGTCGGATGGTGGGCTGCTGCTGTTCGCCGCCGCTGTAACACGAGAGCCGCTGGGCGAGGTGAGAGACAGCTACTGGGGGCGCAACTACACTAGCGCTACTACGGAATGAATAGTACCCCATGCAGGATATGCTGAAATAACGACGTATTATTGGGATCAGCCAAATACCGGAGGGAGCAACCACCGGCTGTATACAGACGCGGGAGGCTGTGGGGGATCGGAGGAATAAGTGCAGTCGGGATTGACGTCGCCCTTGAGCGCCCCTGCCTGCCAACTTTAATGTGTACTTCGCAGACCTGACTAAAGTGCTGGAGCCTCTATTCGGCCATTACCGCTGCGAGAGGTTACCGCCATTTTGAATTTCAGAGGCCACATCGCTCGTAGACTGTAAACTCATAGAGAGACTGCTTGGCCGCTCCTCGGGCTGCAGATCCAGTGCGCACAACATACAGTTGCCGCACCCGGCCAACACCACGTTGCAGACATCTATCGGGCGGCGGCCTCAGGGCGCCTAGGCTGGGGCGCTCGTCGGCGGTGCTCGCTGTGAGTGGAGACTGGCGCCGTCGATCCCCCTATAGACAACGTACGCCTCGCGAATCACCGCCTGCTATCCGGCAGTCCCACTGGCTGATTGACGTGTTCCTGGTGCTCCCTGTGGCACCGGTGGTACAAGGGATTTGTCTAATAGCTGCATATTACCAAAAGCAGGCCCCAGTGGGGGCGTTGTACCGACACAGTGTGTGGCGTCCTCAGGGTGGGCCAGGATGAGGTGCTGACCGCAGCCTGTACTGGTTAAGAGCCAAGAACATCACTTCCGCGCACCGTACTGCTGGCATTCTTGGCCGAGGTCTACATGCGGAGGACACTCCTGGAAGCTACTTTGGGGTTGCAATCGAAGCTAGACCACGGAGGGTGCCTCGTGAGTTCTTGCCCCGCGCTCCTGCTTTGCTCGACCTCCTACATTATGGGACGCACCGACGCCAAACAATCCAAAATCCCTTTTGCAACGCGCAAAACACCTACGCCCAACTCGGCGGAGCATACAGAATCGGATGCCACAGACACGCCAGAGGAAGACTGGAGGGCGCTCCTGCTTGGCATGAAGCAAAGCCTCACATCCATAGACGCTAAAATTGACACGATGAACGTGCGGATAGACTCGGTGGTTACGAAACTGGACCAACACGAGCAACGCCTTAAGGAAGCAGAAACCAGAGTGTCTGAATTAGAGGACGGCGCCACCGCAAGTAGGAGCCAAATATCGCAGATGGATAGGCTGCTCAAGATCATTGCTGACAAGAACGAAGATTTGGAGGCCCGTTCCAGAAGAAACAACGTGCGCATCCTTGGCCTGGCAGAATCAACCAATACAGGACGTATGGAAGACTTCATTGAGAAGCTGGTCGTGGAGTTGTTCGGCAGAGACTCCTTCTCAGCGCACCTCACGGTGGAGAGAGCACAGGTCCCTGGGGGCTCGTCCGCCCCCCAGGGGCGCCACCACGACCCGTGATAGTCCGGTTTTTAAACTATCGAGACAGAGATGCGGTCCTACGCCTGGCGCGAGAAAAAAAACAAGTTCATCATGAAAATACTACACTGTCTTTTTTCCCGGACTTTACTCAATCAGTGCAGGACGCCAGGCGAAAGTTTGCGGCTGTTAAGAAAAAGCTCCAGACGCAGGAGATCCCCCTACGCCATGATGTATCCGGCGAAATTGAAGATAATACACCATGGGAGACAACACTACTTCCAGAACCCGCAACAGGCTGAGGATTACCTCAAACAAAACCGCCGTGCAGCATCCACGGAAGCGGGAGCTCGGGGGCGCTCCAGATCTCAATCACCTCTGTCGAACCCAGATTGAAGCGCATAACATGCAGTGGTATGTTTGGGACTATCCCTAATGAGCTGACTCTGAAGAACTAATCTGCATTGGTGACGTATGGACATAACTAATATTTTGTATGATGTCCTGCTCGGCCACTTACCTCCGTCCCACCTCGAATAGGTGGGTGCAAGTATGGAGGGAAGAGGGCGGGTCGTGGGCCCCTAGTGATGTTCCTACGAGGGCGAACCCCCGATTTTCCACTAAAGAGGGAAAATAATTGTTGTGTAATGGGTGTTTTCGGGGTGGGTGGGGAACAAATGCCCGGCAAGTTGGGGAAGCCGGTGTGGGTGGAGGGAGGATGTTATACTGTTGCAGAAAGGCATCGTGTCCGGTTGAATATAGATTACAACATGCGGTTAAGTACAGATTTTTACAGACGTAGGAATGTTAGACAACACAAGGGATCTTAATAATTTTAAGGTGACATCATGGAATGTACGGGGTCTGAATAACCCTAGGAAAAAAAGGCAGATACTAGGTTATTTAGATAGGCATCACATCACAGTCGCTTTATTACAGGAAACGCACCTGCACCCTGGAGCTACACCCCAGTTTGCTTCGAGATGGGCCTCACACCACTGTTTTGCATCATATTCTGGATATTCCCGAGGTGTAGCCATTCTAATTAAGAGAGGGACGGCGTTCGCCTTCAGTGGGTCGGAAACTGATGCTAGTGGAAGGTACTGCCTAGTATGGGGAAGACTTCACTCCTATGAAGTGACATTCGCCAACTACTATGGCCCTAATACTGACGATCCTCATGCTCTTCTCCTGTTATGGAGTGAAATTCAGGCGATTGGTACTACCTACGTCATATGGGGGGGAGATTTCAACACAACAATACAGCCCCGAATGGACAGGTCCAGAGTTTCCCCAATGCACTTTACGAACACGCAAAGAACACTGACAGACATCATAGACACCAACTACCTCCTCGACTCTTGGCGGTACAAACACCCAGCGCAGCGGGAGGGTACACATTACTCAGCGGTCCACGCAACCTGGGCTAGGCTAGATTACCCGATTGTGTCAGTAGGAATGTCTCACTGGTTGGGACCCGTAACCCATCTGGCCCGCACGTATTCAGACCATTCCCCTGTTGTGGCAGAACTGCATGCCCCCCTTAATCACTCTCCGTACAACAACTGGCGCCTCAACCCATTGCACCTTCAGGACACTGTGTTCAAGGCTGAAATAGAACAAGACATTCAGGATTTTTTGAGCGCAATGTGAAGTCAGTTTCTAGCATCACGACAGTATGGGAGGCATTCAAAGTCACGGCTCGGGGTTGGTGTATATCCAAGGGAGGGGGTATCCTTAAAACGCTTCGTAATGATCTGCATAAATTGAAAGGGAACTCAAGAAATTGGAAGGTGATCTCGATACCAGTCCCGAAGACAATGCAATTAGGGCCAATATACGAGACAAGCTCACTGACTATGAGATAATTGCAGAGAGGGAGAGTAAATTTAGGGGCAAACCACACATGGCACGGGTTTATGGCGAAGGAGACCGCCCAGGGAAGGCTCTGGCAAATGCGACCAGACCCCCCAGGTTCTCCAACTACATAACGGAGATACAAGATGCACAAGGTAATACACATCGGAATCTTCCAGATCAACTGAATACGTTTAGAGAATTCTATAGCACCCTCTACTCTTCCCAAAGAGGCACCCCATTAGATTTGCCGACTTATTTTGAAGACACTGCACTAGCCTGGCTGGGAGATACCCAGCGGGAATTCTTGAACTTAGAATTAGAACTGGACGAAATTACTGAAGCCATAATGCAGATGAAGTCGGGACGGGCCCCGGGATCTGATGGGCTACTGATAGAATTCTATAAAACATATGCTTCACTTTTAGCTCCCATCCTGAAGGAGGTGTTCTATGTTGCATTAGAGGAGGGCTGTTTACCCAGAACTATGCGCGAGGCCCTTATAACATCATTGTTAAAGCCTGGTAAATCTCCACTCTGCTGCGACTCGTACCGGCCCCTCTCCCTATTAAACAGCGATACTAAAATATTAGCAAAGGTTCTGGGGACCCGACTTAATCTGCTGATGGAACGACTCGTACTACCTGACCAAGCAGGATTCATCCCCAACAGAGCCACATCGCATAACCTTAGAACCCTGGCCGCTGTACTACAAGACATCGACCCGAACTGCTCGGCGGTGGCGGTATTCCTTGACGCCACCAAGGCGTTCGATTCTTTAGAGTGGGACTACTTGCTGGGCACTTTGAGGCACATGGGGATGCCCCCTACTTTTCTCTGCTGGGTACAACTGCTCTATAGCCAACCGATAGCGTCAGTGCTCCTGAATGGCGCCAAGTCCCCCACCTTTACTATTTGCAGAGGAACACGACAGGGCTGCCCATTATTCCCAATCTTATTTGCTTTAGCTATAGAACCCGTAGCTGCAAAACTTCGACAACATCACAAAGACAAGGCACTGATCTACCCGACTAGACAGCTGCTTATCTCTCTATAAGCAGACGATATGACATTGTACATCAAAAAGCCTCATGACAATCTCAATCCGGTACTACGGGAGATCACCAAATTTGGTGCCATATCCGGAATACAAATAAATTGGTCTAAATCTGCAATATTCCCCTTACAGATAATACCCCGCCACATCAATTAGATTACCCACTAGTCTGGGAAACTGACGAGCTGACATACCTGGGCATACGTCTCACAAGGAATAGGGACAACCTGATGAGACTTAACTATGGCACAGCCATAGATAAGATAACTGACACCATCACCAAGTGGTTACAGCTTCCCCTCTCCATGGCAGGGAGGATCTCTCTTACCAAAATGGTACTGCTGCCCAAATTGTTATACCTCTTTATTAATATACCATATCACCCGGGAGATTTTTCTTTAGTACATTAAGAACTCAAATAACGAGGCTTATATGGGGCGGGAAACAGCCACGGCTCAACCTGAACACGATGATGCTACCATATCATCAGGGAGGGTATGCTGTCCCCAATTTTGAATTTTATTATTACTGCGCACAGGCCCACTTCGCAGCATATTGGTTCCATCCGCCACCCTTTATGCCTCACTTGGCGGTGGAAGATGGGTATATGAATCCGACGCCCCGGCAAGCTATCTCTTTACAACAGTGAAGGAGCGGGGCGCGACCCGTCCACAGTAGACTGTACCATTGTAGCGTGGCGACAGATCGCTCGCAAGCTAGAGAGCCCCATGTTGTACTCACTTAGGATGCCCCTGGTACGTAATCCCTTACTACAAGTTACTTATGAGGGGATATGCCGGAAGATGTTGGCAAGTCTAGGTTACCACACCTGGGGAGACCTTTATGCAGGTGGGCAATTCCGCTCCAAGGATCTATTTTTTGGAGCACGCATACCCACGACGATGGACACATTTATATACACTCGGCTCCGGCAAAGTGTGAAGGCAGCAACCCCTGCTTTTCCCGAAGAACCAGATATACTTGCACCTCTGCATGCCTTGCTACAGGGAGCGGCCCCTCGTCATGTCATATCCCTCTTGTACAAATATATACAAAATGCACCACCCACCTATACTCTTCGGGCCAGACAGGAATGGGATAAAGACCTAAGTACCCCGCTGACTGATGAACAAAGGGAAAGCAGTTGCACGCAGACAGCAGCAATTACAGGGAATAGCAGGCTACGCCTCATTCATTTTAAGTTCTTGCATCGTTTATATCATACCCCGGCTAAACTACATAGATTCCACCTCAGGGACAATGACCAATGTGCGCGATGCGGGAGGGAAGGAGCGGATTTCCTACACTTAGCGTGGAGCTGCCCCCAGGTAGCCGCTTACTGGACACAGACCTTTGAAGGACTGTCGACCATGGTGAATGTCCAGCTGAATCCATGCCCCATCGTGGCCCTGTTGGGTTTATCCCAGGGGATAAATACAGCACACAAGAAGTTCTTGGCAATGGGTTTACTGTTAGCGAAACGGCAGGTAGCGTGCAAATGGGGAAGGGGCCGGGCTCCCAAGTTTAAAGACTGGATACACACTATGACTACTTGGCAGGATCACATGCATCATTATGCAGAACTATTGCCTATTAAATCACGCCCTAAAAATATCTGGGGTCCGCTCACCTCCTTTCTTCTTGAGCAGGAAGGGAACCAAGAGAGGGACCAGGCAAGTACAGACCAAACAACGGAGAACGAAGCCAGACCTATGACTCGATCCCAGACCCCACCAGGGGAGTTGAATGAGCACTAGTACTGCACTGAGAAAGAAACTCGGGGGGGAAAAATCGAATAACCAGCTGCAAAACGACCTCACTCTTATAACCAGAGTGGGGGAGCTATCATCGCTGTTCTAGGCCTTAGCGATGTCTGTGATGTCTCTGTAATACATATCGTTACAAGCTACTATATATTGGAAAGTGTGTTGAACTGTACAATATGCCACTATAATACTTTGCTAGCAACCGGACTGCAACTTATTGTTTTATGACTGGTGTCATAGTTATTTGGGGGGGTGAGACTATTCATACTGTGCATATATTGTTACGGGAAAGTGTTACCGAAATGTATGACAATACGACATTTGATTTGCGTTATACTTACACAGATGTACCGTAAAATCTTACAATAAAGGTTTTTGAAATTTAAAAAAAAAAAAAAGGTTGGTACCTGTTAGATTGGAAGGAGGATCTCTGATTATACTGGCCTCTTGATCCTCTTCTACGAAAGGACTGGAACCTATTTTGTTGTAGGGAACCCAATGCCTTCGCTGTGTCCGTGTCCGATTTTATTCCTTGAAGGGCATCATCGACGTGTTTGCCGAAGAGATTCTCCCCATCAAAAGGCATATCGACAATCTTTGCCTGGACTTCAGGCCTAAATGATGTAGCCTTTAGCCAACCTTTTCTGCGGAGCGCCACTGCTCCGGCCATTTGTCTGAACGCCACCGATGATATGTCCATGGCTATGTCTATGGATTTGGAGGCTGCCCTAGCCCCGTCCTGTAAAATGATGGTAGCCTCTTTTTTGTCTTCTGGCAGATGAGATAAAAGTGGTGCGATGGCCGACCACATCTGCCTGTTGTAGAGGTTGATAAGAGCCAGCGCATTTGAAGCTTTAATCAAAGCTGCTGCCATAACTGCAAAGCGCTTCCCTGCGCCATCCATCTTTCTTCCTTCCTTGTCGGGAAGGGCTGAACAAGCAGAGGCCGGGTTCTTGGACTGCTTCTGTGCCGCCTGCATTACCACCGATTCAGGCCTAGGATGCCCAATCAGGCACGCTGGGGAGCCCAATATTTTTTCTCAATTCTGGGTACCGAGGCTGCAACCGAGGGTGGGTTCTTCATGATCTTTAAACCCTCATCCAAGATATGATTGATCATTGGGATCGTCCTGATAGACTTCGTGGATGATTCCTTGAAGTCATAGAGGAAACAAACCGTTTCCTTCACTGGCAGAGGAAGAGCAAACCTCTTGGAGGCTCTTTCCATGAGGTCGTGGAAACCTCCGATGTCTTCCGGCGGGGAGCTTGCCGGGGATGGCGACGGAGATGGAGAAGTTGGTATGACATATTGATCCCATTCTTCGCCCACTGGATCATCTTGAATAAGTTCCCCTTCCTCTGGCTGTTCTTCCCCTTCGCTCTCCACGAAGTCATCCCGAATCGTAATTATTGTAGGGGTGCGCACTTTCTGCACCGGAGGTGGAGGTTGAATCACCGGTGCCTGTGCCGCAGGTTGTGATCTACCTGAGGTGTCGGAGGCAGAGGCGTTAGCATCCGGGAAGCGGCGATAATAGTAATTAATCATGTGTCGTAAATCAGACACTAGCGACAGAGGCATGGACATCGACTCTTCTCTCACATTAGGATTTGTGTCTTCTTTCTCCCCATAATCGTACGATTGCTGGAAAGACTCATATCTCTTGGAGCCGGATACCGGGCGGTCTTTAAAAGAGAGTTCTTACTGCACTTCCTGGTATTCGTCCTCGTCTGTATCCTGGCTTTTAATTTGCAGCTGTGAGGGACTGTAGGCCACTCCATATGGTCCGTCATCTTCCGACTCTTGCATATCCAGAAGATTTGAGGGGGGAAGCGGCGAGATTTTAGTCCATGTGGTATATTCCGTGTTCTTCTTGTCCGTCGACGAGCCCGTCGACGGCGGAAATCTCTTTATCGAGATAGTCGTCAGCGATCTTGTCATCGGAGATTTGAAAGTCGCTGTCGACGGAACTTCCGTCGACGAGATCGACGACGGGGAAACCAGGATGGTCGTCGACGAGGTCGTCTTCATACTCGTCGACGAGGTCGTCTTCATACTCGTCGTCGACTATCTATCCGTCGATAGGGTCGTCGACGATCCCGCCTTCGACGGAGTCGTCTTCGTAGATGCCGTCGACGACGCTGACGTCTTCGTGATGGTCGTCGACGATGCGGTCGTCGTCGAGGTCGTCGACGTCTTCATAGGCGTAAGTGCCGGGGACACTCTGGTCTTCGACGACGGGGCCGACGACACAGCTCTCGCCTCTGAGGGCTTCTTTAGAGGTGTATGTGGCAATGAAGAGGAAGATGCCTCCTTGTCCTTAGTCTTCTGCTTTTTTAAAACTGCTTTGTCCTCCGAAGATTCTGTCTTCCGTTTTTTTAGAGTGTGCTGTAGATTCATCCCCTGAATCAGTCTCTGAGGTGGCCTTCTTTTTCTGAAGCCACAACAGTAAACAAGCCTCTCTGTCCTTAAGAGTTTTAGCAGAGAAGGTTCGACAATGCTTGCACTCCTTAGGAACGTGCTTGGGATGAAGGCAATATAAACAATCTTTGTGGGGGTCCTCAGAATATAATCTGGCCTTCCCACAAGATCTGCAAAGTCTGAAAAGCCTCTTTTGAGAAAATAGAGGAAAAAGAATACCTCAAATCCAGTTGAAAAAACTGTAGCAAGACAGGTCAAAAGTTCACCAGGGAACAAACTGAGCAAGGCTCACTCAGGGAGACTCCTTCTCACACGACGGCGGTTGGAAATCTGAGGTATGGTGGCTCTGCTGGGGAGTGTGATCTCAGGGCTGGCAGCTGATTGGCTGGCATTTGGACCACATAATAATGATGATAGGCTACCAAACTCTATACTTCCCTATGGTTTTCTATGCAGTTTTTTCTTTTACTGCTATTGTTATTCATTTACCGTGAGACTCCTACCATGACGACGGGGAAGATACAAGCATGTGAATCTATGAAAGATTCAATACTGGAGAACAGTCCTGTACCTAAAAATCTGTGCCCAGAGCGGGGAGGATGGGTGAGTCAGTAAGAAATCTGGGGCTAGATAGAGTCTCTACTAGATAAGGCGTTACTGAAGGCAAGTAACTTGTTCATCTGATAGATACGCTTAAACGTCTAGCAGATATTGGGGTGGGTGGATTGGCACTGAAGTGGCTCAGTTCTTTTCTGACAGCTAGAGAGTAGTTGGTGTGGATGAAGCCTCATTTTTCCAACGCAAAAATTCTTAAGTGTGGAGTATTTCAGGGGTCAGCACTGAGCCTCACACTGTTCAACATCTATATGTCCCCGCTCACTTTGTGGTGCAATCATCTGATATCAATATTATTTCCCATGCTGACAATACTCAGCTACTAGTCTCATATGAGGGCGCTTTTGATTCAGCGAGGGAAACCTTTTCAGCTTGTACGAGGGCGGTCATCAGCTGGCTGAGAAAAAACTACTTTCAATGCAATCCGGATAAGACGGAAATTCTTCTCTTTGGTCCTTATTAGTCTCCTGGTTGGTCTGGATGCTGGCCAAGAGATGGTCCAGCCCCTACCCGCCAACTGAAACGTAAAGAAACCCTGGGTAGTATTTGATAACCAACTCTTATTCAAGGGCTAAATCTCCTCTGTAGTAAAAGTGGGCTTCTGGTTAATGAAGGCACTGAAAACATTCCTGACCTTTCTTCCTTGGGAAGCCCAGAAAATTGTTGTCCAAGCTGCTATTCTATCTAGATTGAATTATACCAATCCCTTATACTTGGGTTTACCGGCTTCCTGGACTCAACAACCTCAAGTAGTGCAGAATACGGCAGATCGCCTTCTTTTCAATCTCTCTCGGTGCACTCTGATATCTTCATACTTAAAGTAGCTTCATTGGTTACCAGTCAATAAGAGAATTATGTTCAAAGCCTTATTGCTTGCCCTTCGTGCCTTGCACAGTATAGGGCCACACCACCCTAATATGAGAATTCAGCATTATTTCCTTGCCAGGGCCCTATGCTCGGGAGAGACTCGACTGATCGTGGTCCCTCGCTTCAAAAGATCAAGACGTGGTAGTTGCTCTTCTCGGTCCGTGAGGTCCACGATCTGAAACCAACTACCCACTCTTCTTAGAAACATGTCAAACAAGACTGCTTTTTGCAAACAACTGAAAACCAATCAATTCAGCCTCTAACTTCAGTGTTCCAACCTGCACATGCTTCAGCGCCTGTAGCTGCACGTGTAATAAGCTCAGTCATTCATCATAGAGACTTCTAGATGCAGGTTCCTTACCCAAGACTAGATACCCAACCTATACCTCCCCAGAGGAGGGTCTGAGAACCCGATTTAGACTAGAGAGTCCTGCAGGACCTAACGGGCAAAGTGCTCATTCCGGCAGAAATGACTAGTAGTGCTTGGTGAATGTGTGCAGCGAAGCACACGCTGCAGCCTCACCGGAACTGCACGTGCTAATGCAGTGGTTGCAGAATTTGCTCTGGTGGAATGAGCACGCAAGCCTTCCAGGGGTTGCTTCTTGGCCAATGCTTAACAAATCTTAAAGCAGAGCACAATCAATCGGGAGATGGTTAGTTTCTGCCTGGCCTTTCCTTTCTTAGCTCCGACATACCCCACTGTAGGAGGCTGACTTAGTATATGGTGCTCACTTATGTAAGTGTAGCACCCTGCACTAATCCAGACAACCCTTATGGTGATTTTAGTGGTCTTAGACAACCTTAG
This sequence comes from Calotriton arnoldi, assembly GCA_963921515.1. Classification (NCBI taxonomy): domain Eukaryota; kingdom Metazoa; phylum Chordata; class Amphibia; order Caudata; family Salamandridae; genus Calotriton; species Calotriton arnoldi. Next base: position 2,125,263 of record CAWUFW010000240.1, read on the forward strand.
AAAGCTCTCTAAGTGGTAGCTGTGGAGAGCAGCCTTCAGGCTTAGTCCAAAAGGAGTGTAAAGCAGCTTGTTTTACCAGAACATAATCTTATTGGTATAGATTATGTGAAAAAGAACCACACAATGTATTTTTAAAAATAGGTATTTATTATAAGACACTCACTAACACATACAGATATCTCCTACCCGGAGATATACACAATGCACACAATACTTTGCAAAGAAAACAGGTAAGTAGCGCGATATACACAATGGTCGCCAGGGGGAGACCAAACCATATACTAAAATAGTGGTATGCGAACCACAACCCAAGTCAAGACTATACCCAGAAGAAGTAGAAGTGTTGGGGCCCCAAGGAACCACCTGAGGTAAGTAACCAGGAACCCCACAGAGGCCGTGTGCAGAGTGGGTACACGACCGCGTGTTCAATTCAAGTCAATGGGTAAATTGTGGTTGCAATTTTAAAGAAGGACCCTTCCCAGTGGACCCTGAAGAAACCCTGAGGAAGACAGAAGGTTGAAGAGCCACCCCACCCGTGGATACCCTAGGAACCAGGATACCTACACCAGGGAAGCCGGGTGCATAGGTGCGAAGTGGCGTCGGAAGCCGCCGTCTAACTCAATGGAGGACTTCAGGAAGATCCTACTGGAGAAGGTAAAATTGCCCGGTGGAACCCAAAGGTGGATTCAAGTTGAATAGTACCTGCAAGCAGAGAGGACAGAGTCTATGCCACTCAGGAGTGAACAGGAGGCACGGAAGACGAACGCCCACCGATGTCTGGTGCTGCAGGAGAGTTGACGGTGACCTTGGAGATGCAGCTGTGTGGACCAGGCAATGCTGTGGAAGACCACGAGCCGTTCACGAGCTGTCCCACTTCGGATGTCGAGAGTTGATGGGTCGGTGTCTGTCAGAAGCACCAACAAGCCTTGGCAACTGCAACCAACGTGGCAAGCAAAAAAGGTGCAATGTCGGGACCAGCAAGGTCCAAGGGACTCACCACAAGCAGGAGAGTCAAAGTAGGCCCAGAGAAATCAGGGGAGCCCACTAGAATCAAAGACCCTCACAAGGACCCACAGGCCAGAGGCACTGGAGTCGCAAGAGGACCTCGAGCAGCTACCCAAAGATGCACGCCCACAGTGAAAGTGATGCAGAGAGGACGAAGATCTTGGTCACAGGAGATGCTGGAGGTTGGGGCTACTTGGAGCCCAAAGATCTTGGAGGAAGGAAGCCAACAAGCCTTTGCAACTGCAAGTCGACGCAGTGCACAGGGGTTTGGTTGCTGCGGTTCCGACAAGGGATACTGGCCTAAAACTTGGTGAGAAGACAGTGCAGGCCTCGAGGGAGTTGTAGAACCACCACCTGTGTTGCTGAGCCTTTCGGAGTCCGTGGGTGCCCAGGAGCAGCAGACCGGTCTCAGCTTGGTTGCAGACTCCTTCACTTCAAGCGAGAATCCTTCAGGTGTCTTGGATGTCCACAGGCCTTGGAGGGTTCCTGTATGGAGCACAGGCACAGACGTTACAGCGAACGAGCAGGACGACGAGACCAGGAGCAGCAGGAGTCTTCCCAGTTGCAGTCTCGGGTGCCCAGACGATCAAAGATGAAGTGGTGTCTTGATATGAATCTTGTCCCACAACGAATCTAGGGACCCATCCACAGGTAAGCCCTTAAATACCCTAAGGAGAGGGTTGGGATGATTCAGGGGTCCCTCCCAGAGGAGGGGCTGGACAGTGGGGATGATACTCCCATGACCTTTGTCCAGTTTTGCGCCAGAGAGGGAGCCATCGGCTCCCTGAACTGGTTTGAACCGGAGTATGCAAGGAGGGCACTAAGTGTGCACTTCCAGCAGTCTCAGTGGCACTGGCAAGCGCCCCCACCCTGCCCCAATACACTAAACCCTGTCTGGGAGGTGTTCACACCTCCCTGTGACAGGATATCTATTGTTCTGCCTTCCCCTGCTTGAGCTTGGCTCAGCAGCAGGAGGGCAGAAACATGTCTCTGGTCGTCAGCAGCCCTAGCTTGCTGTCCGGATCTGGAAGACTGGTACCGGGAGCACTGAGGGCCTCCCGCCGGAGATTTACAGTGCATGGAATCATACCTCCCACACCGTTTACGACGTGGGATGTATGATTCCAACATGTTTGATACACAGGCTGCAATGGCAGGCCTGTAGTCACAATTTGAGTGGTCTCCCATGGGTGGCATAATACATGCTTCAGCCCTTGGGGGACCCCTGGTGTACCTATGCCCTGGGTACTTCAGTACCATATACTAGGGACTTATAAGGGTACACCAGTAGCCAATCTGGGATGTACCTAGGTACTCACCATAACCAATTTAGGGGAGAAAGCAGAGACTGGGGTCCTGATCAGCAGGATTCCAGTCAGACTAGTCAGAAACAGCATAACACCAGGCAAAAAGTGGGGGTAACCATAAAAGCAGATCCTACTTTCCTACACCCATGAAGAGCTGACCGTTCACCCGAAACAGCTGTGTGCGGTCAAGGTAGAACAACGCTCTTTTTGTTCCAGCCGGTGGAGTCTCTCCTCTTCCTTAGAGGGATGAGGTAGAGCGTAAAGGGTAGGCAAGTTAATGGACTGGCTTATGTGGAACGGGGGGACTACCTTCGGCAAGAAGGTTGCTTGAGTCCAAGGACCAATTTATCTGGGTAAAAAGAAGTATGGATGCTGAGATGACAGCGCGTGCAGTTCAGAGACCTGCTGGGCAGATGTAATTGCCAAGAGAAAGGCAGTCTTGATGGTGACAAGCCTAAGAGGGCAGTTATGAAGCGGCTCAAAAGGAGCACACTTTAGAAAATTAAGAACCAAACTGGGTCCCATTGAGGCTTAACAAAGAGAGCTGGAGGTAACATGTGTTGGAGACCTTTAAGGAAGCTATTTACAATAGGGGACTTGGAAAGGGAGGGCTGATCTGGCAGCCACAGAAAGGAAATAACTTGGGAAAGGGGTGCAAATAAAGGGTCAACCTGTTTGTCTGTACACCAAGCCAATAACTTCCTCCAACGGCCGTTGTATACAGTCTTGGTGGAGGGACATGGAGTTGTCAAAATGACATTACAGACTTTAGGCGGAAGGTCAAAAGCTGTCAATTGTCGCTACTCAATCTCCATGCATGCAGTCAGAGTGTTGACAGGTTCGGGTGGAAAACTCTCCCCTGCTGCTGTGACAGGAGATCATGCAGAAGGAGCAGCCTGATCGAAAGGACTAATGGGCATGCTCAACAGCTCAGGATACCAGACTCTTCGAGCCCAGTACGGAGTCACAAGGATGACTTGGGCCCAGTTGTTCCTGCTCTTCTTGAGAACTCTGGGCAGGAGTGGATTTGGTGGAAAGGCATACAGAAAGCTGGAGCGCACCTCAAGAAGAAAAGTGTCTCAAAGCGAGAGCCGCCTTGGAAACTCCAGTGCGCAAAACTGATGACATTGCACTTTTTTGGCGTTGGCGCAAAAGTTACTTACCTTTGGTAACGTAATAATTGGTACAGACACAGTCTAGCCAGAGATTCATTAACTTCTGAATTCTCCCAAGGCGCCAGTCTGGATCCGGAAATTTTTCAGCAGTACCTCTGCGTGCCGGGTGACGACGTTGTACGGCTCCGTGATGACGTCAACTCCGGTCTGACGTCAGTGGAGCCATATAAATTTACAAAAAAAATTGAAAGTGGTAATGCATCCATTAGAGCACTTGTACACTACAAGCACTTACGACCACACCTTTGATACAAGACAAATATGATCGTGAGTCCAATGACTATGTGAAACACAACAGCACATTAAATCATGTATACCCTTATACAAAAAGCCACTCTGAAATGAGAGGTTCTGCAAAATTAGACCGTAGGTGACTTGCCGTAAGGAAAAAGCTGCCTATTATAAAGACCTTTTTAACAAGGAGGGGTTGGGCCCTAAATTACACCCGGACTAGGCCTCTTCAATAATTGCAAACAACAAGATGCCAGGGTGCATATTATTTAAATGGAGAAGATTCATACAAGAACCACCTAAGCTGCTAAGGTGGTTTAGTGTGTTTATTACACTTTTCATGAATGAATTCAATTTAAACATGAGCATTCAATTTTTTAACATATCATGACCAAGCAAAACACATTTAAATTGATATACACAGCATAAACAAATAATATGGAGAAGCACAATGAATTACAAAAAATAATAACACAATATTACAGACAAGTGGAGGTAACCAGTCCTTTGATTGTATAATGAGGTGTGGCGGCACAGACAATTTATAATTTCAAAGACTACACCTGCCAACAACAGCTAGTCGTGTGCAATAATGGCAACAGGCAGATTGCTCTGTTTGCGTACTATATGATTCCATAGTTGCAGAATAAAGTTATGACTAGCTGAATGGGGTCAACGCGTTTCAGAACCCCGAATTTCTTTAAGGGTTCTTCCTCAGGACCGGGACTAGGCCAAGCAGCTTCACGCTTGTGAAAGAATGGAACCCGTGAGGGAACATGTGTCCTCTTTAAATGTCAGTTTCTTTACATCATGGGCTTTCTGACGGATTGCAGTTGTCGTTTCGGCGTCTGAAAAATGCGGAAGTTCCGCATTTTTCAGATGCTTTGAACAGCGCACGCCGGAATGCTCTTTGACTCGTGCAAGCTCCAAAAATCAGGTACTGACTAATTGAACTGTTACTGACACGCAAGGATTCTGCTGGTTACGCCTTTAAGAAGGTCACCTTATTGTGAAACTTTTCAAAACGACAACTGCAATCCGCCGACGCCGTAAGACGCCTTCACGACATCGACAGGGAAAGGAGAGGCATCTTCGACCGGCGCTGCCGACGTCAATGTCAGAGTCGGTTGGTCAAAGAATGGCGTCACCGGTAAAGATCCCGAAGGACTGAGCCTGCGACAAAGCGACGTAGGCTGACGCCGATCCCTCGACTCCGATGGCCCAAGGACAATTCCTCCGACGGCGTCCCACTCACCTCCTTAGGGCCTAAACGTGCTCCAAAGGGAGATGGAGTCCCAAAGATGAGGTGTAAGGAATCATAATATTCCCTCTTGACAGAGGGTTCATGACCCCACCCGCCCTGTGTAAGTACCACATGGTGGTGTTGTCCGTGAAGACCTGCACTAGCCTTCTCTTGATGGAGGGGAGATAGGCTTTCAATGCCAACTGGATCGCATAGAGCTCCAACAGGTTGATGTGGAGTCCGGATTCCGCCGGAGACCAGAGTCCTCAGATTTCCTCAGATTTCAACCACACTTAATTTTATCAAGTAAGCCCCGGGTATTCCAACTAACTACATGTAGTTGTCCAGAGTTACATATTGTGGGTTGTGCCGCCATTGTTCAATGAGAGAGAAATAGCCATCATGGGACTGTACTGGGGAGCTCAGCTCCAGGGACCGACGACTTTCGCAACATATGTGTGTGTTTTAACAAAACTAAATTGAACATGAACAACATCTCCACCCCCTCCCGCCCCCCCCGTCACCTCAAAACTGCTGAAGTATTTATCGTGGGAAGCACCACACCCCGCCACCAACAGGGAGGTAAAGCACGGTCTCCCCAATGGATCCCAAGTATACCAATGATGTCCCGAGAACTGTGGGGGTCCGAAGCTCACCACGTTAGTTGGCCCGAACTTGGCCTGAATGCAGCCCTGCGTATTTAGAAGAGTCCAAGACCACTGCTCTGGGGAGTTTGGTCTTAAAGACTGAAGTCATTATTTCTTTTTGGGTGGCGTGGTCTCTGGGTCAATGTTACTATTTTTGGAATGCCACTCCGAACTGGATCGGTGTCTGTGCTTGTCCGAAGGTTTGGCTGTGTGCGGCTGGGCTCCCCGGTTGAGGAGTCGGAGTTGCTTCGCGGTGGAGTATGGGGTTTGAGGGTCCTTTGTTAGTCTGTCCATGTGAAAACTTTTTCTGGGGTTTCAAAGAAGATGGTACGGGAGTTGAAGACTACTCGCAGGCGGGTTGGATACAGAAGCATATACGGGATCTTGAGGTCTCGAAGGCGGGCCTTTGTTGCGGTGAAGGACTGGCGCTGCTGCTGAACCATTCTTGTGTAGTCGGGGAAAATCATGATACAATGGGAATCATAAAATAGCTCAGACTGTAGTCTCGCCTGTTTCAAGATGACATCTCGGTCATGAAAGTTCAGAATCCGTGCGATCATGGGCCGTGGTCTAGCTCCTGGCGGAGGTCGCTGCTGTAGGGCTGTGTGTGCGAGCTCAACCACGAAACATGAGGGCAGCGCATTATCTGGAATCCAAGAGTTAAGCCAGCCAGTAAGGAATTTCCCAACATAGTCTCCTTCGCACTTTTCAGGGAAACCTACAAAACTAAGGTTATTTCTACGTGCCCACCCTTCTGCATCTTCGACCCGCAGTGCCAAGCCCTTAGTCAGTTGTTCAAGGGTAGAAACTTTACGTTGGAGCGTAAACACAGCATCCTCCACCCCCGAAACCCTGGTCTCTGCTTCGGTTATGCGATCGACTGCGTTGCGGAGGTCCTGGCGCAGGAGTGTCACCTTTGTACCCACCGCACCAATTTGGGTCTCAAGTGCCTGCCGCGACTGGGTGATGGCGGCCAGCAGGGCAGCATTATCTGGCAGTCATGCGGTGCAGTCCACAGTGTCTACGGTTTGCTCCGCTGTCGCTGTAAACCGATCCAGAGTGCTTTGTTTAGGCCCCGGGCCAAGGGCCTCATCTTTGGACATGGTGTGCGGTGGAGGCCCCAGGGCCTGTATTTACTGGCCCCGTCTTCTCACTCAGACTTGTGACACCTTATATGTGATCCTCTGGGTGGGCAGTCACAGCCCGAATCCCGAATCCTTTGAAGTGTAGGGGGCAGGGAGCAGAAGCACAGCTGCAGAGTAGGTCCAGGGAGGACACCCCGCCCCCCCAGACCACAAGCCGCACCGGGCCTGCCCGGCCGTCCCTGCGACCGGGAGCACGCACTCCCCTCCCCTAGTGGGTGCCTCACCTCCGTCTCGGTTGTCCGATGTGGGGCTGCAGACTTGTACGACTCCTCTGCAATATGTCGCACCACTACCGCTTCGCACCGACTGCTAGGTGCTCATCAATATGCAGCGTCATTCTTGGGTAAGATCGCCGGCCCGGGCGTGCCCTCCCACGGCAGCCCGGCCGTTCCTACCCACCCGTGTGGGACTCACTGCTGCGCCTCCGAATCAGGCCTGGCTTGTCTTCAGCCTCACTCCTGTCGTGCGTCTCGCCGCGTTTGCCCGGGACCCTCTGGAGGCGCACACAGCCCACCCCCAGCCGTGGCTCGGGAGCGCTTCGCACCTCGCTGGACCGCAGACTACAGGGTGTCTCTTCGTCGTTGCGCCGACCCAGTAACGGCTCCCAACGCCTCGCCGACAGGTGCTAGGCAGTCAGGGTTCAGTGGGTCATCGAGGGAAGCTGCATCCAGGAGGATTTAAGAGGATGTTGGTGCGAGCTGGCAGAGCTAGCTCAGATCACGTCCGCCATGTTGGCCGCTTGGCTCAGCCCCACCACTGCAGATCTTTACAGTACCCTCCGAGATCTGTACCAAGTTGGAGAGACTCTCCTGATGCGGCGCCCACTGGAACTTCAGGTCTTACTGCAGAGCCCGCATATGTCAACGGGTATGAGTCACAAGCTGGATGCAGGAGGCCATGAGGCCCAGCAGCTTCAGAGTCAGGAGGTCCGCCGTAGTGTGGAGGTGGGATACGACTGCCTGGGACGTGCCTTCCTTCAACACCCAGTCATCAAGATAGGAGAAGACTGGCACCTCATCTCCGCAGATGAGCTGCAACCACCACCATCACCTTGATGAACACCAGAGAGGCACCGGTATGGCCGTAGGGGAGCATGGCAAGCTGAAAGTGCTTGAGGCCTACCGTGAATCGCAGGTAACGTCTATGGGCAGGCAGGATAGGAATGTGGAAGTATGTATCCTGCAATTCCAACACTACCATCCAGTCTAAGGGATCCAGGGCAGACAGGACTTGAGCAAGTGTGAGCATTTAGAATTTCTCCTTTTTCAGGAGGAAATTGAGAGGGCGAAGGTCTAGGATAGGATAGGATGAAGGCCTCCGTCCTTTTTGGCCACCACAATGTAGCGGAAATAACAACCACGACCTACTTCTGATGCCGGCATCCTCTCTATGGCTCCCTTGGCCAAGAGAGCCACCACTTCCTGGCGGAGTAAAGAGATGTGGTCCTCCGTCAGCCTGTTGCAAGTGTGTGGCATGAGTGGAGGGGTAGTCACAAAGGGAAGGGATTGGCCCCTTTGGACAATCTGGAGAATCCAGCGGTCGGATGCTATTGACCTCCAGTAATGCAGGTGATGGCGTATTCTGCCTCCCACTGGATGCCCATGATGGTCGGAGGGCAAACTAAAAAGACCTGGAGGCTGTGGCTGCCGGGGTAGGGGAATTGGTGGTGGTAGTCTGGTCCAACTTCTGGCTGCCTGACCCACGAGGTCTGTGGGTAATACATCCTCTGCCACGCAAGGGCTACGTAGCCTGTAGGCCATGGTGGCTGGCCAGGTAGAGACATAGCTGGAAGCCCCTTCCATGGCCACAAAAGGAGCAAAAGGCGTACTGGGGTTGGTGAGGCGCTATGGAAAGGCCCAAGGACCTGGTGGTAGTCCTGCTGCTCTTTAAGTGAGTCCGCATTGTTTCCGAAGAGACAGAAGCCATCAAAGGGCATGTCCATGAGCGAGGCCTGGACATCCTCCGAAAAGCCAGTGGTTCTCAACTAGGCATGGCGCCCAAGGGCCACCCACGATTAAACTGCTCTGCTTAGTGAGTTGGTCGGATTCAGCCCACAGAGTATGGCGAATTTAGCTGCGTCTCTCCCATCAGAAATAGCTTGGAAGAGTACGGCTCAGGCCACCTCCGAGACTATAGGCAGCACCTGCGCAACCGCGTTCTGGAGCGAGTGCGAGTATCAACCCAAAAGGCATGCAGTGTTTACCGACCACAGTGCCAGGCTGGCAGAAGAAAATATCTTCTTTCCCAAGGTATCCAGGCTCTCAGATTCCCTGTCCGGGGGAGTGGTATGTAATGTGCCAGGATTTTCTCCAATACACCAAGTTCTGTGGGGTGGGTGCTGGGTGAGGACAGGGGGATCTCATGGCGTTGTACGAATGCAGCGGGCAATTGACCTATTCACAGGAGCCCCTGTGCAGGGCTTGGACCAGGGCCAGAGTAGGACGTCCGTGTGGGCTACGTTAAACAGGAGAAGTGGTTCGGATGGGGTGACTTCCAGCTGAAGCACCTACGTCAAGACATTAGTCTTGACAGCCACAGAGGGCAAATGAAGGTCCAGGTCCTTGGCCACCCTCCTCACCACCATAGCAAATGAGGCTCCCTCCTCTATAGCCAGGGTAGGAGAGACCAAGCTAATATCTGGGGAGGAGTCAAGACGACTCGCATCTGCCAGATCCTCACACCAGGTGTCCTCATGACACCTAGGGACTGGTATTCGTCAGGGTCCAGTGGCCCTCTTAATTATCCCCAAGTCGTAGCCCACAGGAATAGGGCTCATACTCCAGCCTGGGTGGAATGCCTCCAGACTGCGTCGGACAACGCCCATCTGGCTCTGTGTTGGAGTTGGGGATCTGGATGGGGACTGCGCCAGCAGCAGCATCAGGGACTTCAGCAATGGAGCTAGCGCCGGGGAAGGTCGACGTGGCTCAACCAGCACCGCTCTGGATCCAAGGGGTTCGACTGGTGCCAGTGGCTAACCCACCAGAAGAAGACCAGTAGAAGCCCCTGCTGAACCCACGGGCGCACCTCAATATGTGGTGCATGGCCTCATAAAACTCATTGAGTTGGGTGGATGTCGCTCTGGCTCCAGGAAACTCAGGAAGGCACGGAGACAGCCCTGGCAGGCTCAACCACAGAGCGCCGCTTCGAAAGCAGACGTTCACTTGTCTCGTTGGATGACTTTGATGGACGTGGCGAAGTCAAAGACCTCTTCGACTTCTTGTTCTTCTGTTTGTGGGACTCACCCGAACGCCTTCAACTGCGACAAACAGAACTTGGAGTGGCTCCATGACTGATCCTGGGACCTTCCTCTCAACCGGGATCAAGACTGCTGTGGCGTCGCAAGTTGAGCAGCAGGGAGCTTGAGGGACCGCTCCCTCAAGGCCTTGGGGAGCATGGCACGACAATCGATGCAGGTCTTGGTGTCATGGTCGCTCTCAAGGCCCCAGAAAGAGAGACGAGGTGTGGGTCCATTACTGACATCTGCAGATGGCAGGTAGCACAGGGCTTGAAACCAGCTTTCCTTGTGGACATTCCTGCCACACCAAGAGACAAAGTCTAAAAAATGGTTGACAAAAATGTCAAAAAAAGGTCAGTCAAAAAGTGACTGGGGGAAGCTCATCTCTGGATCTGCACTGACTGACGCCGAAAGAAAAGAACTGCTGTCAGCGTGCTGGGGTGGCACTGAAACAGGCACAGCGCATGTTACTTTTGGCGCGGGTGCCACCTACCGGTTTGAAGGGGGCACTGCTAAAAAAAAAAAAATCTGGATCCAGTCTGCGGATAATTCTAAGGGAAGGAATCTGTGGCTTGAAGTCTCTATCAGATATGGGAATATTCATATGCAATTAGTACACACAGAACTGCCTGTGGCCACTTGGTATTTTTACTAATAGAGAGGTGGATATTTCGAGGCCAATTTATAAATGCATTTATGTGCTATGAAGTAGCATTCCTGTAGTACTACTTCCTGTACTGATAAAGGCTTTTGTGAATCAACTGCAATGTCTTTTCTTGTTGCTTAGTCTTTTAAGGCCAGAGAAATCAGAGTTCAGATGCCATGTTTGGTCTCTGGATGGTTTGCCAAATTTATAGTTCCTGTTTGGACCGATCATCATGGTCTTGTCTTGTGCCAATGTATCTTTCTCTTGTTGCACTAATGTCCCTTTTTCTTTTCTTTTCTTTCTTTTTGTCCTCATTAGCCCAGAATAAAACAAGATAATATCTTGTATTCAGGGGGCCTCCCTTTGTTTAGCACCCACCAGAGTTTTCTTGTTCTTTTAATCCGGAATGGGTCACTCTACACCTTGCTCGTCATCCCCTATCGTACGAGGCTTCATTATACCTTTCCATCAGAGGTACCTCCACAGGAGTGTTTAAGCAGTGTGGTATAGAGGCCTAATCATTGGACAATATACATATAATAAACTTATTTTTCCTTATTTTCTTTTTTCCCAGTTCTCGTATGGGAGCCAAAATTCATTTCTCTTATTTTTTGAAGCCCGATCCAATCGGTTGTTATATTTTATTGCAATCAACCATTCTGTTTTATTTGGGGGATAGCTTTAATCCTGTTTTTACATATTTCCTCCGGGCAAGCAGAATTAAAAAAGATCAATTTTTTAACGTTATTTAACAGAGATACACGAATCCCAAAAAAAACAAGAGACTTGCTTACCTGGAGCCTTTCTCCAAGTATATCATATATAATACTACTCACGTCCGACCAAAAACTTTGGATCTCAGGGCATTCCAAAAACATATGTATATCGTCCCCTTTTTTCTTTCCACACTTTGGGCACGTTGGTATAGTGCCCTTTCCCATTTTTGATAACTTATAAGGCGTCCAATAAACCCTGTGGAGACAAAAAGGTGATTCCACCTTAAATTTGCAGAACGCACTGTGGAGTATAACATGTCGCAAGATACTTGCCATAAATCATTCAACTGCTCTCCCGGCAAGCTCTCCTCCCACAGCTTTGATGGTAAATTGAAGTCCTCGTCTGCAAGTTCTACTAGCAGCCAATACCAGATCGCCACTTCCTTCTTCCGGGTTGCCTTGACCATCAGGCTAGCCTCCAGATCGTTTGATAGTCCCGTACCGATGCTGGCAGTGAGACTCCAACTGTTCAGTTGCATATATTTAAATCTGGACAGTTGATTTTTGGCGATCTTCTGACCAACCTCCCAAGAGATTAAGGTTCCATCAATCATCAATTGGCCCCAAGTTATTATCCCTGCTTCTCTTATTGGGAGATTATTAACACAAACAATGGCTCCTGTGGAATAATATCAAAATGATATTGATATAATAGTGCACAATGGCAATGTTAAGAGGGTTAGGGTGATGTCAAAAGGAGAAAAGACCACATACACCTTACTTTTTGTTTTTCACAATCAATTTGTTTATAGTTCTTGAAAAAATTCAAATTTGTACATGGAAATAATATAACAGTAGTGCGTAGTGTCCCCAGTGAAAAAAGGAACCTAAAGTACTGGTGACATGTTTGTGACATATGTGCAAGGTTTCCAATTTATCATAAAGTCGACCATTTGTAAGTATACAAAATGTACACCGCGTTTCTTATACAATGATAAGCGCTGGTTTAATGGTTCGCTTTTGTTATCTGCCGACGACGTTTCGACCCCTTGTGCAGTGTAGGGTCTCTTCAGGACCGAGAAATGTAGGGACATCTATAAAGAAAGGGATAATATCAGTGTATGGCCATGATGTGGGCAGAGTCGCTTGAAAAGGAGCACAAAGGTTTGTATAGTACCTGAAGGGTGGTTTGCTCAGCCATGTAGTGGATGTGTGCCACAAGTGAGTGAAGAAAAGAGAAAAAGATACTCACCAGGGACCCAGTCGGGCACTATATATGTGAGAGAATAGTCATGTTTTAGTGGAGAACCGGTAACATAAGGATACAGAACAGAAAATAAACGGGAATTATGGTACATAGATCGCTAATGCAGGTTTACCCCATGTGAGGGTAGGGAATGGCTGGCAACCTGTGGTATGGCACAACGTGAAGATTACACATGATGAACCCTGATTCTGACAGCACGACAGTGCGTGCGGTCCAGGTACGAAAAGAGATCGTACTTGGACCGCACGCACTGTCGTGCTGTCAGAATCAGGGTCCATCACGTGTAATCTTCACGTGGTGCCATACCACAGGTTGCCAGCCATTCCATACACTCACATGGGGTAAGCTTGCATTAGTGATCTATGTACCATAATTCCCGTTTATTTTCTGTTCTGTATCCTTAATGTTACCGGTTCTCCACTAAAACAGGACTATTCTCTCACATATATAGTGCCCGGCTGGGACCCTTGTGAGTATTTTTTTCTCTTTTCTTCACTCACTTGTGGCACACATCCACTACACGGCTGAGCAAACCACCCTTCAGGTACTATACAAACCTTTGTGCTCACTTCAGCTGACTCTGCCCACATCATGGCCACACACTGATATTATCCCTTTCTGTAGATGTCCCTACATTTCTAGGTCCTGAAGAGACCCTACACTGCACAAAGGGTCGAAACGTCGTCGGCAGATAACAAAGCGAACCATTAAACCAGCGCTATCATTGTATAAGAAACGCGGTGACATTTTGTATACTTACAAATGGTCGACTTTATGATAAATTGGAAACCTCGCACATATGTCACAAACATGTCACCAGTACTTTAGGTTCCTTTTTTCACTGGGGACACTACGCACTACTGTTATATTATTTCCATGTACATATTTTGATTTTTTTCAAGAACTATAAAATAATTGATTGTGAAAAACAAAAAGTAAGATGTAAGTGGTGTTTTCCCCTTTTGACATCACCCTAACCCTCTTAACATTGCCATTGTGCACTATTATATCAATATCATTTTGATATTATTCCACAGGAGCCATTGTTTGTGTTAATAATTTAACTACCCTGGTTCCGTGTGAGTAGGGTCCCCCTTGTCCTTGGTTCTCGTCTCTTATTGGGAGAGCCAGACAATCATTGGTCCACTCCGGGGATCCCGGTGAATCCCAGATAGGAGACATTCCACTGTAATAGTTAAGTTTTGAAGCTCTCCTGACTTTGTACCAAGTCTCGGCAAAACCAGCTAAAGTCTTAAGACGCACTTTTTTGAAGAAACGTGGATCCCCATATTTCTGCATAAAGGCGGTATATCAAAAAAGCAATGCTTAAATCCATACAGAGCAGAAAAAAGGCCTAGGCCCATTTCAGTTTTGTAACACATAACTCTCGTTTTGTAAGAGAGACCAAAAATACCCTTGAACCAATCAAGACCATTCACCCTCTAGAACACTCCTGAGAGAACCTTAGACCTTCAGATTTTCCGAACAGTTGCGCCCAAGAGAACCCTGTACAAAAATCCAAAGGTGAGCCTCCTAGGGGAGGAGGGCAGGTCGCATATGAATCTATGAAAGCTTCCAATACTGGAGAACTACAGTTACAGGTAAGTAACTTGTTTTCTTACTCCAGTATTGGAACTTTCATAGATTCACATGCTTGAATCAGAGTAGCTAGCAGTAAGTAGCACATCTTATTCTGCATCCACATGAACGTGTGCAAGAGTGTGCTTTAAATTGTCCATCTGTAGGGAGGAATAGCTTTATCTGAAAAAACCACAGAACCCCCAATCGTTAAATATTCCATGTTTAACTTCTATAATTGTAAACATGACAGAGAAAAAACAGTTCTTTTGGAAACCACTATATTATAACCTCTACACAATGAGAAATGCATTTATAATAAAATGTGCACATTCTTAAGGTATAAAGGAAGGAGGGATGAAAAAGAGCTCACTGTCACTGGAAAAGGTTCCTCAGCACCGCCTGTCCCACTGCCACATCATTGTCAGCGGCTGCATCCAGGCAGTAATGCCTGGTGAAGGTGTGTGTACTCTTCCAGGTAGCGGCCCTGCATATATCCTGGATAGGTACTCCAGCAAACAACGCCGTGGATGTAGATACTGCTCTCGTCGAATGAGCACGAACCCATGCTCCCAAAGGTTTCCCTGCTGCTTGATGGCAATATTGGATTGCACTTGAGATCCATCGAGCAATTCCTCTTTTGGAAAGAGGATAGCCCTTTCTAGGTGCACTGAAGGACACAAAGAGCTGTGACGATTTGCAAAAAGCTTTTGTTCTTTGTAGATAAAATTTCAGACAACGCTGGATATCCAGCGAATGAAGAGTCCTATCCGCTGCAGTAGTCGGTTGAGGAAAGAACCTCTTAAGGATAAGAGGCTCATTCAAGTGAAAGTCTGATGGTACTTTGGGTATAAACCTCGGATTAGTTTGAAGGACTATTCTATCCTCTTTAAACTGTAGAAAAGGCTCCTGTATGGTCAGGGCCTGAATCTCCCCAACTCTCCTTGCCGATGTGGGCGCCAGGAGAAGAGCCACCTTCCAAGACAAGAACTTAAGGTCCGCACTGTGAATGGGTTCAAAGGGATGTTTCGTGAGTTGCGATAACACTATATTCAGCTGCCAGAGAGGTGGCGGAGGCTTAACTGGGGGAAAGGTACGAAACAATCCCTTCATGAACTGTTTTATGATTCTCTCCGACCATAACGATGGTCCTGATGACGTCCTTCTAAAACGGGATATAGCGGCTAGATGAACTTTTATTGACCCATGTGCTAATCCAGATTTTGCCAAAAGTAGAATGTAAGGAAGAATTTCATGAGACGCAGATCTTAGAGGATGAACATTAGACTCCTGGCACCATAAACAGAATCTTCTCCATTTCATCATGTACGTCTTATTCGTACTCTGTGCGCAGGAATTTGAGAGAATATCCCTGCATTCAGATGGTAGTTTTAGATGTTGAAATTCACAGTGTTCAGGAGCCATGCTGCTAAACATAGTGACTTGGGGTCTGGATGAAGCACTTGTCCCCGCGACATCGTCAGGAGAGATGGAATGGACTGAAGGAGAATCGGTTGTGCCTCCTACAGGAGGAGAAGCTTCATGAACCAATGTTGTCTGGGCCACCATGGGGATATCAGGATCATCCTGCACGGCTCTCTTGATCTTCGTGAGAAGACGCGGTAGGAGGGGAACCGGCGGAAAGGCGTAGGCAAAGACGCCTGACCATGCCATCAAAAACGTATTCCCCCAGGATCCCTGTTGGTGACGCCAACTTGCAAAGAAGCAGCATTTCTTGTTCTGAGCTGTGGCAAAGAGGTCCACTGTTGGTTTGCCCCATTTTAGGAAGATACTGTCTAGGGTTCCCTGATTGATCTCCCACTCGTGGCAGGTTGACTTGAGTCTGCTTAATGTGCCTGCCTTGACATTTTGATTCCCCGGAAGGTGTTCTGCCTTTAGCGAGATTCCATTTCGAACAGCCCATTTCCAGATTCTCTGTGCCTCCTGGGACAAGGGGAGAGATCTCGTGCCGCCTTGCTTGTTGAGATAATGCATTGCTGTTGTGTTGTCTGTCCTGATCAGCACAGCAGAGTTCTTTATCCTCGGCAGAAAAGTCAGCAATGCTAATCTCACTGCCCTGAGTTCCAATAGATTGATGTGAAGTTGTTGGTCTTGACTCTGCCAACGTCCACTGACCTGGAGGTCTTGAAGGAAGGCACCCCCCCCCCCAACCTTCCAAGGAATCATCGGTGGTGATGACCTGTGGAGCCGGCATGGTGAGAAAAGAAAGGCTGACGGAAAGGTTTTGACGTTGGGTCCACCAAGACACGGCCTGTATCATACCTGGCATGATTGTGATGACATCCTCGAAGGATCCTACAGCTTGACGCCATTGCCGATCCAGTTCCTCCTGTAATGGACGCATCCTTAATCGGCAGAAGGGACGAGAGGGATGCATGAAGACATTGTCCCCAGGAGTGACTTGTAGCAGCGTCCTGAAAGTGACTTTCTTCTTGCGAATGCTTGGGACAGACAGATTAGCCTCTGCTGTCTCTCGAGAGAAGGAAACGCCCCGTGTATTGTGGTGTCCAGAATTGCCCCTAAGAATGTAATGCTCTTGGAAGGATGGAGAGATGATTTCTCTTTGTTCAGAGTCAGGCCTAATTCGGCAAACAGTCTTGTGCATGCCACCGTGGACGACTGAGCAGCTGCATGTATAGGTGCTTTGATCAACCAGTCGTCCAGGTACGGAAATATCGGATGTCTTTGTTTTCTCAGAACAGCTGCTCCTGGAGCCAGACATTTTGTGAAAATTCTTGGGGCCGACTTGAGGCCAAACGGCAGCACCTTGAACTGGGAATGGCTTCCGGCTACGACAAATCGAAGGTACTGCCTGTGGGAGGGATGGATGGGGATGTTAAAATATGCATCTTGTAAGTCTAAGGTGGTCATATGATCCCCTGGGTTTAGGAGCAACAGAATGTCCTGAAGGGAAACCATGCGGAAGGACTGTTTTTTGAGATAAGTAAATAGAGCTCTCAAATCCAGGATCGGCCGCCATTGACGAAAGTTCTTGAGAACCAGAAAGAAACGGGAATAAAATCCCTTCCCCCTCTGGGAGATTGGCACCGGTTCTATTGCTCCTTTTCGGAGCATTGTAAGAATCTCCAAACGCATGAGATGTAGATGTTTGACTTCCTGGTGGAGTACAAGGAGGGATCTGAAGGAACTCCAATGTATGGCCAAATTGTATTAAATTGAGGACCCATCGATCCGTGGTTATTTTCTGCCACTGGTGAAGATGAAAAGATATTTGTCCCCCCAAGGGAACTTCTGGAGAGGAGGTAATACAAATAGCCGGAGCCTGAAGCCCGTCATTGACGTCGTGAGTTGTCTTTTCCCCGACGTCCTGTTCTTCCTCTTGGGGCAGATTTAGAATACGCCCCTGACTGTTGCTGTCATTGAACATACTGTTGGCGGTACGGTTGGGAAGATGTAGCGTACGAGGGTTATCTGTATTGTTGGAATCCTCCTTTGTAGGATGGAAGGCCTCTTCCTCTAGCTCCTCTAAAGGGCACTTTCTGATATTGTAGTGTCCCTAGAGCCTTTGCTGTATTGGTATCCTTCTTGATATTCTGCAGCGCATCGTCTATGTGCTTTCCAAATAAAGCCTCTCCATCGAAAGGAAGGTCCAGGATCTTATTTTGGACCTCCGGTCTAAATGATGTCTCTCGGAGCCATCCTTGACGGCGCAAAACCGCTGCACCCCCCAGCGATCTGAAAGCTGTAGTTGCGATATCCATTGCACAATCTATTACTTCCACAGAAGCTCTCTCCCCCTCCTGGAGAATCTTCTTCACCTCTGGTCTACTTTCCTCTGATCCATATACGGAGCCAGGTCACACCACATCTGCCTGTCATATCTGCCCAATATGGCAAGGGCATTAGCCGCTCTGACCAACAGAGCTGACATTGAGGAAAAACACTTACCGGCATTATTTAGGCATCTCTATCAGGAGGTGTTGTAATGGGTGCCGATGGGTTTTTGGATGTCCGTTGAGCTGCCTGGGAAATAACGGAATCCGGCTTGGGATGGCCCACCAAACAGGCTGGAGCATCCTCTGGGGCCTTGTATTTCTTCTCCAACCTGCAGAGTACTGGTGTTACTGTCGCTGGTGTTCTCATGACCTTAAGTCCTTCCTCCCATACGTGATTTATGATTGGGATAGCCCTCACCGACTTTCTATATGGCTCCTTAAAATCATATAAAAAACATTTCGTTTGGGTAGCCGGCATAGGTAGGTCAAATCTTTTTGCAGCTCTTTCCAGCAAGTTATGAAACCCACCAATATCCACTGGTGGCGAGTCAACAGGTACCGGAGAAGGAGAAGAGGGCGTGAGAATGAGGTAGTCATCCCATTCTCTATTAGGAGCTGTAATTTCTCCTTACTCTTGGTCATCATCTGTAGTAACCGGATCTTGTTGAGGGATTGGTGGAGACGATCTCTGTAAGGGTTCCGCCAGCACAGCTTGGCCCCGCTTCGGAGTAGATGGTATAGAGCGTGGACGAGAAACTGCTGATGGCATTTCCTGAGGTACAAGAAGTTGGTGGAAATCTCTTCCTGTAGTCAGCTAACATGAATTGTAGGTCCGTCAACAAAGAGGATGGTATGCAAACCACTTCCTCCTGATAACTCTGGAGGTATTGTTCCTGAGAAGGATATTGATATTCGCCATATTCTTCATCAAAGTCATCCTCCTGACACTTAACGTGCAGCTGGGATGGGCTACTCGCATAGCCATAAGGCCCTTCGTCTTCTTCCTCAGAATCCTGCTCTTCCAGCAGGTGAGATGGCAAAAGAGGCGTAACTTTGCTAGGAGATGTGATCTCAGGTGTAATTCTCCTCTTCCTAGTGTTTTCTGACTTGTCCGGTGTTTTTTCCCTCGTCGACGAGTCTGCGACGAGATCGCCGACGACACCATCGTCAGAGCTGCAGACGTCGGCGGTAAGTTGGAAACCATCGGCGATAGTCTAACCGCCGTCAACGACGTTACTGTCGTAGTCGTCGACGACCCCGCCGTCGGCGCCGTCGTTGTCGCCGACATCGTAATTGTCGACGTCGTCATAGATGATACCGGTGTAGTAATCTTCGACGGTGGCAAAACTTTCGTCAACTGAGTTCCTAACTCCGCCGTGGACGCTGATGCTTTCTTTGGCAGCAGGCGAATCTCAACCTTCGTCGACGACAGAGATGGTTTCTTCGTCGACGGTACAGTTGACGATGAAGATTTCGTCGATGTTTGTACTTCAGGAGGCACTGAAGAGGGTTTTTGAAGGAGTGCCTGACCTGAGGGGGTGTCTTAGGCGGCTCAGAACTCGCCTTTTTTGCAGTTTTATCCCCCAAAGCATGTCCCTTCCTCTCCTTTTCATGTCTTTGAGGAGATTTTGAGGGACG
Organism: Calotriton arnoldi; assembly: GCA_963921515.1. Lineage (NCBI taxonomy): Eukaryota > Metazoa > Chordata > Amphibia > Caudata > Salamandridae > Calotriton > Calotriton arnoldi. Next base: position 2,144,854 of record CAWUFW010000240.1, read on the forward strand.
GTGCCCATGAGACCCTTGAGTGGTCTTTTTAAGGGCTTTTCCTGGACGCTCCTCAGAAGAATGGGCAAGTGGTGATCTTCTCCTCTTATGGGACCTTCTGGATGAGGAAGAGGTTGCCTCATCGCTGTCACTAGAAATTACCTCCTTTCTGGCTTTTAGCTTCTGAAGCCATATCAAAAGGCGTCCCTCACGGTCCCTTAAGGTTTTACTAGAAAAGGTACGACATACCTTGCAGTCCTTTGCTTGATGGTCTGGATAGAGGCAATAAATACAATCCTCATAAGGGTCATCAGTATAAAGCCTTTTCTTGGAGCAGGTAGCACAGGCTCTAAATAGACCCTTTTTCTCCTTTCCTGACATAATAAAGTCAGAGTGGTGACAAACCAGCACTGAAGATGGTTCCTGCAGATGAAAATACAAGATGAAGCTAAGAATACTGTCCAAAATCACTAATTAACAAGAGAAAACTGAGCAGAGCTCAGGGGAGACTCCCTAGCACAACGTGCGGTAGAAAATCTGAAGGTCTAAGGTTCTCCCAGGAGTGTTCTAGAGGGTGAAGGGTCCTGATTGGTTCAAGGATATTTTTGGTCTCTTTTACAAAACAAGAGTTATGGGTTACAAAACTGAAATGTGCCTAGGCCTTTGTTCTGCTTTGTATGGATTTGAGCATTGCTTTTTTGATATACCGGGGACTCCCATCTCGACGATGGGGAATGATTCAAGCATGTGAATCTATGAAAGTTCCAATACTGGAGTAAGCAGTGTTAGACTTTAGTATAGCCACTCAGGCATCCTGCTCTGTCTCGAATGCCAGTACAGACAGGCAAATAAACACTGACCCACAGACATGGGTGGCAGCATGGAACAGTGCATGAGCAGTAAGGTCGTTTATGTACAGAGAGGTCTGGGAGCCTTGGAGATGCTGGTACAATTGGGCCAAGCCAGTTTGATCAATGTGGGATAGTACTAGTCAATCAATTAAGATTAAAGAGCTCTGTGGGAGGGTTCCCAGGGTTCAAATAAAAAGGCATGTATGTGACAAATTGGTGGTACCTGGGCAAATCCGCAAATGGTGGCAGGAAAGGAAAAGGATACTGTTTGTATAAGATAAGTACCATAACTTGTACTGGTAATATATAAGAAAAAACCTCGCATGGACTATAAAGTATAGAGCAAGCAAAGCACAGTATAAATACATTTTCAAAATTAACAATTTTGACAAACATCTATTTTTGAACAAAAAACCTAGAGAGTACAGAAGTCACTTGCCTTCGGCAGTGCCCTTTCTGGAGGATACTCTAACTGCAGATTCCTCTCCTCGTGAATTTCCCCCAGGCGCCAGACTGGATCCTGAAAACTCAAAAGCAGTGCTCCTACGTGCTGGTAGGTGGCACCATGCGACTGAGTCAACACCATTCAGCTCCGGAAGTGACGGATGGAGCCGCATATAAGCCCCACTCATGAATGCTAACGTCAGTTTTGTTCAGGGACACTTCAGTGCCCTCAGACACAGAGCACATCAGCAAATTGAACACGTCAGTGTGCGTTCCTAGATTGGGATCTTTATAGATGGAAGAGACCATACTAGAGAAGGGGGATGTAGTAGGGCGGTGAAGAATCTGCGATTATATGGGAGTATCCACAAGAGTGTTACCAAAGGTAAGCAATTTGTTCTTCTAATGGATACTTCTAACTGCAGATTCCTCATTTTGTGAATAGATATGAAATCAGTGCCTCTAATGTGGCGGGTCTGTGAAATGACTCACACATAAAAGTCCTGCAGGAAAATGCCACGTTTCACTTCTGGGTGTAACTGCCATTCGTGATCCACTATGCACCGCCTGCTGAGTTTGTCTGCCATGGAGTTTCAAGATCCCACCGGGGGGTGTACCACCAGAGAGATACCCTGATGATTCATCTAGCTGCAGTGATGGAGAGCCTCCTGGCACTGGACCCTTGTTGAAGTACCACATGGCGATGGGATTGTCTCTAAGACCCTCCACCAGCCATCCCTCTCCCAGATGACATCCCCACCCAGTAGCGACGCATCCATCCCTATAGTCAACTCTGGGTGAGGTTGAGAGAGAGAGTTCTGCCGGTGGTCCAATTGCAGAACAGCAGCCACCACAACAGGTCTTTTGCAGTCTCCTCTGACGCCTGGATGGAATCTGACAGGTTCACTTGGTGCTAGGCCCACTGTGACTTCAGGTCCCACTGCATGTGCCATCTGGAGTGGTCCGTGAGCTGGATCCAGAGGTTGGTAGGCCCAAAACCTTCCCAGCCATCCTCACTGGGATCCACGACAGAAGCAGAAACATCTGTGTCACAGAACGAATGTCCTAGACCTGGAAGTGTTCAAAAGCGCAACATCTCAAGGATGGCTCTGATGAAGGGGAGCCTCTGCGAAGGAGTCAGTTGTGATTGACAACCCCAAAGCTGGTAGGAGGTTCGCCATCATCTGGAAGTGGTCCACGACTAACTGTGGCATGCCCGCCATTAAGAGCCATTCGTTCAGACAGGAGAAAACTGGTACCTCGAACTCTGAAGAAGAGCAGCAACCACTGTCATCACCTTTGTGAACACCAGAGGGGCACTGGTGAGGCCGAAAGGGAGCACAGCAAACTAAAAGTGCTTGGGGCCCACCGTGAACCACAGGTAGCATATGAGTGCGTGTAGGACGGGGAAGTTAAAATAAGAGTCCTGCAGGTCCAACACCATCATCCAGTTCCCAGGATCCATGGCAGACAGAATCTGGGATAGGGTGAGAATTTTCAATCTGTCCTTGCATAGAAAGGCATCAAGAGATTGAAGCTCAAGGACAGAGTTAAGACCTCTGTACGTCTACGGCACAGAGAAGTATTGTGAATAACACCCATTCACTACTTCTCTATGGCTTGTCTGGCCAAAACAGCCTGCACTTTCCGGCTTAAAACGGACATGTGGTTCTCTGATAAGTGGTCTGAAGTAGGTGGCAGGTGCAGTGGGTTGAAAAGGAACTGCAGTGCATAGCACTTTTGGACAATCTGCAATACCCAATTTCTGGATGGGATTTGTTGCCATTCCCTGCAGGATGTAGCTAACCCTGCCTCCTACAACCCCGATCGTGAAAGGGCTGGGAAGCCTGTTGTGTGGGTGGAGGACCCAGATGGTGCCGAAATGCGAAGCCCCTGGCATATCCCCGATAAAGACGAAATTGTTAGGAGGATTGCCTGACTGGAGCTGAAAGACCCAAGGGTGTGCAATGGCCCAGCTCTCCTTAAAAAGCTCTGGGACCAAATCTGCCTTCTCACCCAAAAGGGAGGAGTCCTCTAAAGGCATGTCCATCAAAGATGCATGGATGTGACCCGAGAAGCCAGAGGACCTAATCCAAGGGTGGTGTTGAAGCACCACTATGGCTCCCACAAACTAACCTAGATAGTCTCTGGTGTCCATGTCTGAGCAGTTGACAAACTTGGCCGAATCCTGACCATTTTGAATTCAGGGATCGCGATATCACCCATCATGTCCCACAGTGCATGAGTGTAGTGGCCTAATGAACAGCTCATGTTGACCGACTCTCCAGTTGAGGCTGGCTGAGGTGAACATATGATTTCCAAATGTGTCTACTCATTTAGACTGTTAAGAGGTTAGGTAGGAAAGATGTTATGGCTGATTCTGCTGGTGGACGCCTGGATTACCAGACTTTTAGATGTTGGGTGCTGGGTAAGGAAAGCTGTGTCTCCTGGAGAAGGTCTATGACCCAGGCGGGCCAAAGCATGGTTTAACTCATTGTCCAGCAGCATTTGAGTGAGGGCTTCATTTAAGGGCAACAGGGCTTCGGTTAGTCAGGCTGTAGAATATTTGCTTTTACCTTCATAGTGGGGAGGTGAAGGTCAGGGACCTCAGCAGCCATCCTTATTGCTGTGGCAATTGAAGTGCTTTCCTCAGTTGGTGTCCCTGGGCTAAAACAGTCCAGTATCGGAGTGAGGTGTCCAGCCCACTGGCATTCTGTAGCTCTACATAACAGTTGTCATCATAGGATGGGGAAAATCCTTTCCCATCCCCACAACAGTCCTCTCCATAAAGCTGCCTCTGGTCAGAAGCTGAACCACAAAGCTGGTATAATGTCTGTGTTCGACTGTGTAGCAGGCAATTGTGTCCGAGTCAGATGGGTCCAGCGGGGGCTGCAGCAGATCAACATATGGACGTGGCGGCAGTTGAGGTTGAGACAATGACAGCTCGAATTCGGACACCACAATGGGTTGCTGATCTTCCTCTTGTGTTGGTGGTAGCACTGATTTTCAAGGAGCCGGTGCAGATTTCAACACTGAATAGAGCCTGAAACGGCTCAAGGGGCCAAGACCAGTCAGAGGGCATACATGCCAGCGGTAACCTGTGTGGGGATTCCTCTGGATCCTTGGGGCCCAAAGGTGCACTACAGTAAGCCAGAAGCATGCCAAAGATGAGCAGCATGGCTTCACAAAAGCCTCTACATGCTGCAACATCACCAATGGTCCCAGGAACTCAGGGTGCATTGGGACTAGAGATGGAATAGACTTCTTGATGGAACGGGAGAGGTGATGCCCTTGCACCTTCTCTAGAGATCATGGGTGGCAGGAAAAGGCAGAGTCCTGCTTGGACTTCTTGTGTTTCTTCTTTGACTTATCTGAAGACTTTGACTGAAAGGAAGATCTGCTTTGGGAACAAAAGCAGGAGCTGGTCCTCGCCTTCAGCCTGACTTCCGGTGTTGGCATAGAGTTTTGCCTCATTCTCGCGGATGGCCTTAAGGTTCATCTGTGCGCAGTCATTGCAGGCCTTGTACATCAAAACATTTTTCAAAGAAAATTCTCTTCAGAGTGATGAAAAAATGAGCGGTTCTCTGGATCCGTCTGAAGGCGTGGGAAGAACGTCAGCGCATATGAAAAGGTGTTTATATACGGCTCCGTTCAAGTCTTTTGGTGCAGATGGCGTTGACGCAGAGTAGCACGACTCCACCTTCCAGCGAGTAGGAGCACTACTTTTGAGTTTTTGGGATCTAACCTGGTGCCTGGAGAAAATCCACATAGTGAGTAATCTGCAGTCAGAAGTATCCATCAGAATACCAATTACTCATTAAAAAATACATCAATGTAGCAGCTGGAAATCATATAAAGAATACTAAGCACAAATAAGACAGAATGTTACGCATAAGTTTGTTCCAAAGCCTACATCAGAAAAACATTTAATGATGGATTAGTGTTGCTCAAGCGAATAATGAGTAACTGGTTGGAAGAAAATGAGCAACAAAATAAATCAAAAGCTTCTTTTGTGGATAAAACATAGTTATAAACAAAGAGACAACAGTGGGCCAATGAAATATATCCTTTTATTATTTTGGACAGCAATGCTTGTTTTAAGCAAACAAAGAACCACAACAGAAATAGCCTGAAGATAATTAAGCTGATAGATTTTCATAAATATTACAGAGTTATGATGACATTCAATTTATACAGATCAGTGCATATTGAGATTTGGTGGATCCAGATAAACAAAAGCTTTAAATGCCAAACAAAGGCGTTGTTTTTGTAGCACATAAAATCATCCTTTCAAAAAATATGTTTAATGCTCTAGAAAATATTTGGGAGTCTGCACTCAACTGCTATTCTTAAATATGTTTTACAATCTTGGATCCACCATTTGTCAAAACGTTATCAGGCACACACGTTTTCAAAGCAGCAGTAAAACCAAAAAGTTAAAAAAAGATTTGTGTGGCATAACTTGCAGAATTTTCTGAACCAAATTCAACACCTTTAGTTAAATAATGACTGGTGTAGACTACATATTCTGAAATATAGTCTGATAGCTTAGAAGTGTATTATAATCTTCAGTGACATACAGTTGAAAGTCAAAGTTCAGATATAACACAACCTAAAACTTACACATTTTCCTGTACAACTTAAAAAGTAAGGAAGCTAAAACACATTTACCACATGGTTAATACTTCTCCTAGGGCTATTTTAGATGTGTATGAGGGAGTGCAAAACAAAAGTGCAAAATACTAGAGAAGTAATAAGTGCAACATTTGATATTTCATATGCCACACTTGTGTGTATAACTGATATTTCATGAAGAAAAAAGTGCAAGTGTGACAACAAATACACATTATTATGCCCTTGGGTGCAGCAATCTTACGAGTGTGATCTGTTAAAAATCCAATGGCTTTATCAATGAATTGATAAGAAAGGTTTAGCAAGTTCAATAACATCTATTGGAAACAGTTGGAATAACTGAATTTCCCCTAAAACACATGTTCCAGTTGTCTTAAAATGCATTAAGCCATAACCTCCAATAGCATTTTATGCATTCTTGGGTAGAATTGTATGCGCTGAACTACATACCTGAAAAACCAGCATAAACATGTGGGTAAAGGTAAAACTTATATTTGGTTTTCTTTTCTTCATTAGGTAATATTATCAACAGGCTTAATTTCATTGTAGATTACAATAAGCCTTTATATATTTTACAAGTGTTGGTGTGATTATGAACTGCCCGCAAAAATATTTTCATGCAATTTACCTTTCATTCACAACTTGTATGCACTTATCATTTTCATCATTTAAATTGAATTATTTTATACAAAACAATTTTAATCTGGAATTTATGAAATTATAAAAATATTATATTAATAAAACATATCTATGTTGATTTAGGAATAAAGTAGGCTCATCTGTAAGCAATCATACAACCTCACTAAAACTGTTTTCAACTGTGGAAAACAAGCCACAGCACTAGAGCCATCAATCTATTTATTGTACACTACTGACTTAAAGTAAAAACTTTTTGATCCAAAGTGGTAGTTATGACTACTGGCTGATTTCTCGGTCAATTGACTGTATAGTATGACAGTTTATGGACCCCTCATGAGCAAGGATGCAAAAGTCCGATCAACAGCTAGACTAATGTTTGAGAAAACGGATCAATTTAGAATTTGACATACAGGCTGCCGTTGTGGCACACATTCAAGCATACATGAACCACTGGAATCACTGGTTCCTTTATGTGCATAAACTAAAAGGAAAATGTTTACCTCAAACTCAAACCTTAAAAATACCAGAAAATGTACAGGCCTATGAGTTGTGCCAACGTGTAGATAACCTTAAGAAGTGTCTTTACAACATGAGGATCATCACAGGTGCGCAAGTTGCTTGCAAGAAAAGGAAGATATTTACCAGAATTAAGAATTGTTAAAGGTAAGTTAATGTCCATTGGTCATTTCAGATGGCAATAATTTCTGAATCAATACTCAAGTCTTAAATTACCCGACAAAATGCTTGTTGCATGCAACCCATCACTTGCACATATAACAGCAGTAACTACTCTGTTTCCATACAGTTCATACCAAATGATCGTACTTGGCTTATAGCCTGTACCTGCTAATCTGACAAACACCTAAATGTCCCGCTATTGATTTCAGGGCCAAAAAACTGACCACATTCACCGACTGCAAGGGCCAAAGAACTAGAAACAAAAGAAACAAACATTGTCCTGTTTATTAAGTCTACTTTTGAAATTTGCCATATGCACCACCAGAAAGATGTCCAAAGGTTTTTATTCAGTAAAAAGAGTGAGCCACCATTATCCCATACTTTCTAAGCATATGCATTCTCCCAAACATTTACAAATGTGTCCGCAAAGTGAAGGAAAAGCATTTCATCTCTAGGCCCCTTGCGTAAAATGCCAATAAGCTCATAACAAGCATCAAGCTCCTGGGTGGGCGGGTGCCTAAATCTCAAAGGGGATGCTGTTTGTCCCAAATGAGAAATATAATAATTATAGTCATATGACAGAGTGGGAGACTCAACCATATTTGCCATACTGTCTAGTGAAGTATCGAAACCACACTATCTTTAGGGTATTGCATGTTGCAAACAACCTCATCCCTTCACATATGGTTCTTTGACTCGGCGAATTGGACACGCCCAGTTATAAATGTCATAATGGCAGAAGTAATGCAACCATTAATCTTCAGATCTAGAGAACTGAACACGAACCCTCAAAACCCTGCTCCTTGCTCCGACACTGGACAAGAGGGTAGATTTTCCATGTGCTCAACAATAGAAGGCTATGTGGTTTCATAATGTTATCTGGCACCCGAGACCTCTCTGCCACAGATTCATGAACTTGAACAGGTACAATAGGGACAGATAGTGGGTCATCATGGTCAGGATCGCCACTTTTTGTCAGAAAGCAAGCAGTGGAAGAGACCATAGCTAGCGCCCTACCCTCATTAGAACCAAACTCTAAACCTGCTTACAAAGCAGATTACCAGCTAACAACTTTACAGGCTCCATATTTGATCAACTATCTGAATCAAATTTAAAAACACTAACAATTGACCAATGGTGTTAAGCAGTTAAAAAACATCACTTTTAAACAAATACATTGAAAATATTTGTCATTCTTTTTGTAAGCTCTCAGCCATAGAGGTATCTACAGTCCAGTCATTATTTCTGTTAATGCAATATATTTGAAGAAAAGCACCGATGTTGTACTTTGTAACGCATTCTAATACTACTGACCAGGAGTAGAGTTACTAAAAACAATCAAGTATGCTCTTGGTAAAAACACAAACATATCAAAGGACGTTACTTAAAAACCAGAAACACAAATATAAGAAGTAGTCATTACATCAAAATAAGTTATTTACAAACCATCACAAACTGTAAAGGCTCAATTAACAAAATTATTTTCATTTACAATTAGAAAATATGAAGCTTTAAATCAATTATGGATGCCTTCTTAAAATTGGGGTTTGTAATAATAATAATAAAATGTATAAAAAACACAATACAATCACTCTTTGGTTCAAAGTTAATATCTAAGTGGTGCCATGACAATGTTTCATTAACTAGGAAAACTCAGGCTTTGTGGTATTTATGGCAATTATTAACTTCAATGGAAATCCCACATTAATTGCCATATTAGGTCCTTATCATGAAAGGCTTCGTGCAATGGTTTGTATACTACATTATGTATTTTTTTCGCCAGTTAAGCAGTTGGGTTAAACACCTCATAATGCTCATTGAATTATCATTATACAACTCAAGTTTGGGAATATATGACTCTGAACTATAGTTTAAATATATTAATTATTCTCAAACTTTTTCACACAGAAGATTTAATCATATGGAAGTATCAACACCTTCAATCTTAATTTTAATCAAAATAAATATCACAAAGATGTTGACAGAGCAGACCACTTCATTTACGAAGGTGGCGGAGTAGGTGAGTGCGTCAAAAAAATCTATTTTGACCATTACTATGTTTTAAATGAAAATGTCTGTCCTTTTGTCTCTCTCTATGCTTGCCTAGGTTGTTCCAATTTGCACATTCTTCATCATACTGTATGATCTGAGCACTACAAGAGCACAGCTTCCATCACTCCATCGAAGATCTTATCAGCTTCTTCATTTAGGAACTGTTCAAATTAGTTGTCATTTATTCAAAGCAAGTCTGTACAACATGCCAACCCAGATACATACTGTTTTATTGATCTGGGTAGGGCTGAAGGGATAAAGAGGAGTGAATGTTCAAAGACTTTGATAGTCCTTTTATTTGTAAGATTTTAACTGAATATCTTTAAAAACAAACTAAAAAAACGAGGGGTAATAGTTTATATCATTGTTATTGCTTACTCTGAGATGGTGATTGATGTCCATTCATATGCTCTAACTGAAAATCTAATAAAAACTTCTGAAACCTAAATAATAAATGCCTAGTTTTAGATAGACATGTACAAAAAAGAGGGCCATGCTTCCATTGTAAATGTGTTCTGAAATCCTGCATGGATGCAGAGCTATTCAGTATTCATGAGTATAATTGTAGATCATATAATGCAGAACAAGCAATTTCTTCATGACTTCCACAAGGTATCTTATTTGTACCCGTGGCACAGTGCCCATATAATCCTCAAATAAACTGCCAAACACCAAATGTAATTCTCAAAATATTGCGTAAAGAAAGTTATTTTCTATGCTGTAGAGCACATATCAAGATGTATACAATTAAGCTATTAAATGTGCAATTAAAATCAATGTGAACTTTTAGATATTCCACTAAAAGAACATTTAGAAAACTGGCAAACACCTTTCCTATTCTTGAAAACAATTAGAAGTTTTTATCAAAGTAAACTGAACATATTTACATAGCAAAAGAAATACTTTAATTCATTTCAATAAGAATTTCAATTGTACATTAATAGAAATGTTTTTATGTAATCTGAAGCGTTAATCAATAACAGCCTGTTTCAATGCACAGCTGCACACCACAATGGTAATGTCCTACTAATGATGGATAATTAAAAACATGAATCACACTTATAAGGCACTCACAAAATCTGGCCCACAATGTTTGTTTTCAGCTAAAAAAACGGAGACAGAATTGACTTACGTTAGATCAACAACATTTACAAAAAAAGCAGCATGCTTTAGTATTACATTCTCAGCCAGTGGACGGAACACATCACTTGAAAAAAGACTAACCAGGTAGTTCACACTGTGCTAAATGAACGACTATGTCACCCTTTCTTCTATAACTTACAACCTTTTGATGTCCAAAACTGAATCTAAAAGAACGGGCATCTACTGTCAAATGGTGATGGCTCTCTGCAGAAGTTACACTCTAGAACACTGCATCTGCAAGAGTAAAAGCATATACTCAATAGGCAATGCTTCTAGTTTGATAAAGATCATTCCACCGATCAACTTGGTTACATCTTCTCAAGTCTAGAACATAAAGGAAGTTGAATCTCCACTAATAGTTAAAATCAATTTAAATGAGTTGAGGCTACAAAGCTTGAGGAAAAGAGAAAACAAGAGGTGGACACCGATCGAACAACACTACAGCAGGAACGTGGTGGCACACCCACAAACACCATGTACAAGTGTGCTAAGAGGAAAGGTTCCTCAAGAGGAATGCTCTGAAGGGGCTGCTGTCACAGAGACATTAATAGCACAACAGAAAACAACAGGCCCCAAGTAGATTTCATACAGTTGCACCATGCAAGACTCAGAAAGAATTCGTACTGCTCTCTAGCCGCTGGTTTAAGCACTAGTTAATGGCAATGTTCACAATCCATATCTGGGTTCCCCTGTTTCTTGGTGCAAAGTGTTTGTCTTCCTTCAGCATTATATACATTACTCTCCTGTTACTAAGCGAGTTGTCAACGTATCATATCCCATAAGTTACTTTGTATACATGCATGCTCGGTTTCATAAATGATGTACATCTACAGGAACAAGTCCATACATTTAATGAACATGCTTGCATTACAATTTGTACCATCAAATTAACCATTTACAGTAGATTCACGACACACAAAGAGAACAATGATATCAGGGAGAGCAGAGCGCCAAACTGAAGAAAGTCTTGAGACCAAGAAACTGGACTTCTCAAACACTGACATCATTATGCAGCAGGTTGTAAAGTGCATACTGTGTGATCCTTTTCGCTACTCCATCTGAGACATTTAGATCCTTAACTGAGTAAGTCAGTCTTTTTTGCGCAGGTTTCCTAATTGGGTCCACCACAATCAGTTCAAGTCAGTTGCTAAGCTGCATTTGCCAAGCAGACACTCCTAAAACCATGTAAGCAAACCTCACTTAAACTTATATAGACACAGACGCTATCACTTCGGATCATTTGCTACTATACAATTCAGTCTCTGTTTACATCTACAGTTGGTAGTGTTTGCAACTTAAAATAATTTATCGACAAGGGAACAAAAACTAAGAGCAAAGCGGGCCTTTTTCTGCATTTTAATATTCTTTTAAAACTGGACCCAGCAATATTTACAATTCACAAATATTTTTTTTATCTAATGTCCATTAAAGCAAAGAAATGGGATGGCTTTAATGGAAACATGCTGCAACCTGAAGAGGTAAGTATATAACATGAAGATTGCATTAGGGATACCCATTTATGAAGTAACTAGTGCTATATAAATAAAGCACCATTAATTTGAAGGCAATCACATGATTCCACAGAACGAAAGCAATTCCCAACTTAAAAAAGAACTGTTGTGCTAATGGTCATTGAATTAGTTCAGTAATTTATTTGTTTGCGTCACTTCCAAGGGGAGGATTATATGTCATTCTGTATCCTAATATATTTATAAATCTTATATTTGTCAAACAAATCACCTCAAAACAATCAAATGTTTCATTAGAATCATAACTGCTCAAATTAACGACGCTGGCCAGATAGACAAATAGAATTTGTTTCAATATAGCGTTGCTGGACAGTACATTTAGAAGCCTAAATTTGGGCTTCTGCCACTTGTTCCTTCTCAGCTTTTTCTTTTGCCTTCTCCTTTTCAACTAATTTCTCTTCTTTTTGCAGTAGTTCAATTATTTCAGCAACTTGACTGGTGGAGATATCAATATCTTCTTTGTCAATCAGCTCCACCACCTGCAAAAATACCATTTGAAAAAAACATTTAAGTGGGAGTTTCCATTCAGAAAGACAAGATCTCATTCAGAGCATGCAATAAACAGAATATATTTACCCGAACAAAAGGGCAAACCAAGCCAAAATTGTAAGTAATGTACAGAGACACAGGCTCTTGAATAGGGATGCATTCAGCGACTTACAGCACAGAAGTATTGCATGCAGCCCTATGTCAACAACCATTTATAAATGCAATAGGTCTAGTTTTGTGTAGTATTTAATTATCAACTCTAAACAAACATTGGCAAAGCCAATAGATCTTGCTTTAATGTGCCAGTGCATGTAAACACATGCTTACATGTGCAGAGGCCTAGTTAAAGTATAAATGTTTTGTCTACACAGTGTCTGCCGAGAGGCCCTTACATATACTCTACCCATTTCATGAAGATATTTGTCCAATATTAGACCTGAATCTGCTAGTCTCAAGCCTCATATTAGAAAAGGTACAAATAAATACCTGCTTCTAGTAATTACATCCATGTTTGCAAACCAGTCAGAGTGCATTTGTACACCTGGGTTTGGGAACAGGGATCAGTACATCGGGCCCATGGTAGATTTAGTTTCTTGTAATAGGAACTGTAGCTAAAATCATGCCTCATAGTCATACAGTCTCTCTGAATTCCAGTCTACCTTTACCCTTCACATACAAGTCTAGGCATCAACAATTAGGTTCCCTTTTGCGTGCAATGCAAAACCTCCCCTTATACACCCACACATTCTTCTTGCTCTCTACCAGCAACCTTTTCTAGCTTGCCAATACACTTCAAAATAATAAGATCTACACAATAAGGATACGTTACTTGCCTGTAATTCTAGTTCCCTTCGAGGGGTATACTCATCAAAGTCATAAGAACTGAATAGTCCCGCCAACGTGCGGAAACCCCAGAGCATATGCAAAATACCTATATGTATATTTAGTCAAAAAAACATACGTAGTACCTTTATACATGTATATATATGTATATATATATATATATATACACACAAACATGCAGCCTAAAAAACATCAAATAGGCTAAGATGCCAAAATTGCATTACATTTCAAATAAAAATATATCTATATAGCATTTCCGTAACCTAGAAATTGCACTCCTTTGGTGTTTCAACATAGCCTTTTATTTATAAAAAAAAAGGCAAGTATTAGCAGGCAGTTAGCCCATAGGCTGCATAGAGAAAAACACAATAGTAATAAAACTGGTGCTGTTCATTTGAGACCTACCTGCTCCCATCATGCCCCCACAGGTGACAGTTAGGTCAGGGCTTTTTTACGGCGTACCATCATGTGTAGGAATCACGAAGAAAGAAAATATTACTATAACAAAGGTATTCGTTTGGGGAGGGGGGTGGGTTGCTTATGACTAAGTATACCCCTGGAAGAGAACTAGGATTACAGGTAAGTAACTTATCCTTCTCTTCCAGGGGTTACTCATCAATAGTCATAAGCACTCAATAGAATAGCAAGCCCATCCCCACAATCCTGCGGACGAACACCAGTATAGTCACAGAAAAAACACTAAGGATAATTTATCCAAACAGGTTCCTTGAAGAGGCTTGCCCAATCTGAGCATCCGCCTGAGTGTCAAAGTCTAAGCAATAGTGGCGAGCAAATGTGTGTACTGATCGCCATATGGCAGCTATACAGATTTTTGCAATTGGTACATTCTTGAGGAGGGCCGGAGTAGAGGCCTTTCCACTGGTAGAATGAGCCCTTGGTTTACCAGGGAGTTGTTTATTAGCCACCTGGTAAGACAATGTAATGCATGGAACTATCCATCTAGACATGGACTGCTTGGAAGATAAAAAGTCAGTACGTATGGAACCATAGTTCACAAACAAACGGTCTGATTTTCTTAGATCCTTGGTCCTGTCTAGATAGAATTTGAGAACCCTTTTGAGATCTAAAGAATGTAGAGGTCTCTCAGGAGGATTTGAAGGCATAAAAAAAAGTAGGTAGAGTGAGAGCTTTGTTAATATGAAAATCAGAGACCACCTTAGGTAAAAAACTAGGATGAGTTCTAAGGACCACCCTGTTTGCATGGAAAATGAGAAGGTTCTTTACAACACTGAGCTTGTATCTCGCTCACTCTGCGAGCAGAGGTAATCGGCACTAAGAAAGCGGTCTTCCATGACAAATGCTGCAGGGACGCTTTATGAATGGGTTTGAATGGGGGAACCATCAACTTAGAAAGGACTACATTAAGTTCCATGGAGGAGAGGGAGATCTAAGAAGTGGAAAGACTTTTTTCAACCCTTCAAGGAAGTCCTTGACCACAGGCATCTGGAAAAAGGAAACCTGTGTCGGAGATTGTGTTTGTTGTAATAGCAGCTAAATTAACCTTTCTAGACGAAATTTGAAGACCTGATTTAGCTAAATACAGTAGGTAGGATAGATTCACCTGCTCCTGCCCCAGAATGGGATCATAACCATTACTGATGCACCATATGTAGAACCGCTTCCATTTGAAAGCATACGACTTTCTCGTGGATGGTCTCCAGCCTCTTTAGGAATGTTCATACAGTCTGGAGACAAAACTAGATGTTCATACTGGAGGACCTCAGGAGCCATACCGTCAATCTCAGGGATGGAAGGTTGGGGTGGAACACCTCCCACCCCCCGAGTTTGGATAATAAGTCCGGACGGCACTGCAACTTCCTGTGTGGGGTCTCAGATAGATAAAGAAGGTCCGGGTACCACCACTGGCGAGGCCACTCCGGTGCAATCAGGATCATACTGGTCTTGGCTCTGTAGAACTTATTGATCACCAGAGGAATAAGCGGAATTGGTGGAAAAGCGTAAAGTAATGTCTCTGACCATTCGATCAAAAGTGCATTCCCTCTGGAGCCTGGTTGATGGAACCTGGATGCGAAGAGGGTGGCATTTTGCATTTCTTGCGTCCGCAAAGAGGTCGATGTCTGGAACTCCTCATCGCTGAAAGATGTCCTGTGCGATTTCATTGTTTATCACCCAGTCGTGAGCTTCGACGAAGTTCCGACTTAGTGAGTCTGCATGAACGCTGAGAGACCCTGGGAGGTGAATCGCGGAAACGTTCAACTGCCTTGTTATGTTATGTTATGTAGTTTTATAGAGCGCACAGCTGCCCCAGCAAAGGGGCGTCCCAGCGCTATAGCAGACAGAAAGGGAGGCAAACGACAGAAGGAGGCCTATGGTGAGGGGAAGAGGAGGGTCTTAATGGCCTTACGGAAAGCCAAGTAATTATCGATGCTGCGGATGTGTATAGGAAGTGAGTTCCAGAGTTTAGCTGCCAGTATGCGGAAAGAGCGCCCCCCAGCACATGCCCTCCTTACCCGGGGGACAACTGCCAGATGGTGACCTATCGAGCGGAGTTGGCGAGTGGGGGTGTATGGTGAGAGCAGGTTGGCCAAGATGTCAGGAGAGGAAAAATTCAAGATCTTAAAAGCAATGCAGAGAGACTTAAACTCCACTCGTCTGGTCACCGGCAACCAGTGTAGCCGACGAATGGCACTGGTGGTGGAGCAGGCTCTAGGAAGGCCAAGGAGAGTTCTGGCAGCTGCATTCTGGACCCTCTGTAGTCTCGAAATCTCAGACTTGTTGGCCCCCAGGTAGAGCGAGCTGGCGTAATCCAGTCTCGACAGAACGGAGGCCTGGACAATAACCTGCCTGATGGATGGATCGAAAAAACCCAGCAGCGGTTTGAGCCCTCGTAGTATACCAAAACACGCCCCTGCCACTTTCTTGGTTTGGGCCTGGAAGCTAAGAGCCAAGTCGACCTAGACACCTAGATTTTTCACCACCTGTTTGGGGGCGGGTGCACAACCCAGGGTAGTGGGCCACCAGCGTTCATTCCACAGCTCAGGCTCTTTCCCTACCAGCAAAGCTCAGACTTGCTGGCATTGAGCTGGAGGCAGTTGTCAGTCATCCACTCAGCGACAGCAGCAAGATCGCTCCGAAACTTATGAGCGTCCTGCACACAGTCATCGGAGAGTCCAACTACCAACTGCGTATCATCTGCATACGATACTATTGTCAGCCCTCTGCTCCTGGCCACCGCTGCTAATGGCCGAACATACAGGTTGAAAAGCGTTGGGCTCAGAGCTGAGCCCTGTGGCACCCCCTGCTTAATAGTATGAACCATGGAGGTGAAAGGGGGGGCCGTTACCTGGAAGGTCCTCTCAGAAAGAAAAGAGGCGAACCAGTCCAGTGCAGGGCCCACGATGCCGGCCTCCTCCAACCTTTGCAGCAAGATCTGGTGAGAGACCGTATCAAACGCGGCACTGAGATCCAATAGGATCAGTGCCGAAGTACGTCCCTCATCCAGTGCCGCCCTCAGATGTTCGGTCACCTCTAGGAGGGCAGACTCCGTGCTGTGACCCGGACGGAAGCCATTCTGAGAGGGGTCAAGTATGTTATTCTCTTTCAAAAAGCCAGTCAAGATGGAATTTATGTAGGCCTCTGAGATCTTAGAAGCCCACGGCAGGACAGAAATAGGACGAAAATTCTCAGGTTTAGCTGTATCGAGGGTAGGTTTTTTTAACAGAGGAACCACCCTAGCCTGTTCCAAGTCCTAGGGACAACTGCCATAGGTAGGGACATGTTAATCACCTGGCTCAGAGGTGTAAGAAGCACAGGTAGCAGTCACTTCCATATGGCTTGAGCCTCCTGTGAGAGGGGTCTTGACCTGGTTCCTGCCGGTTTGTTCAGGTAATATATGGTTATGGTGTTGTCTGTCTGAATCAACAGGGAGTGTGTCTGCATGGAAGGGAGGAATGACTTGAGTGCAAGATGTACAGCTCTCAGATTTAACATATTGATATGATATCCCTTCTCCGCTTCTGACCACAACCGTTGCACTTGGAGAGGACCCATGTAAGCCCCCCCAACCTTGGAGGGAAGAGTCTGTGATAACTGTTTGGCTGGAAAGATCCAGATGGAAAGGAACTCCTTTCAGCAGGTGAGACCAATTCATCCACCACCTGAGTGAATCCTTGGCTACCTGAGGCAGAGTAACTGTGTCTTCCCAGCGATCTGATATTTGTGACCACTGGTCCTCCAAAGCCTGCTGGAGAGGGAGTATTTGCAGCCTGGCATTGGGGATAATGAAGATGCAGGCAGCCATCGAGCCCAGAAGGGAGGACACCTGTCTGGCCGTGGGAAGGCATGTGCGGTGGAGCGTGTGGCACTTGTTGGTTATTGAAGATAACCTCTACGACAAAGGACACAGACGCTTGCACTTACAGTATCCAGAGTAGCCCCCAGATAGTGGATCTTTTGATTTGGGTTGAGAATATACTTTTTGTAATTGATCTGTAGGCCTAGAGGGACTAGCACACGAATGCAGCATTAAAGGTGTTTCTGCAGCAGAGCGGGTGACGAACCTTTCAGCAACCAGTCATCTAGGTACGGATAGACGAAGATCTTCTGCTTGTGTAGAAAAGCAGCTGCAACTGCCATGCATTTCGAGAATGTGCAGGGTGCTGATTTTAGCCCAAATGGGAGAACTTTGTACTGGAAGTGCTCCAACACTACCTGAAACCGCAGGAATATATCATGTTTTTTGGAAACTGGAACATGAAAATATGCGTCCTGAAAATCTATGGTGCACATCCAGTCCCCTTGGGGTAAGATTTGGTGCAGCGCTAGCATTCGAAATCTCTCTTTGCGGATGAACTTGTTTAAGCGTCTTAGATCGAGTATAGGTATGTACTCGAGGGTTGGACCCTTCTTCAAAATCAGAAAGTAACAGGAGCAAATTCCTTGCCGTTGCTGGGGTAAGGGAACTTCCTCTATAGCGTCTTTTTGTAGTAAAGTATTTACCCCTGCCCGAGTTAAATGGCGCTGATGGACAGACTTTCCCTGAGGTGGTATTGCTGGAGGTGGAGTCTTGAATCGGAGCAAGTAGCCATTTTGCAAACTATTGAGCACCCACTTGACTTTTATGGTCTTTTTCCACTCTTCCAGGTGAGACATGATACTTTTCCCC
This sequence comes from Calotriton arnoldi, assembly GCA_963921515.1. Taxonomy (NCBI): domain Eukaryota; kingdom Metazoa; phylum Chordata; class Amphibia; order Caudata; family Salamandridae; genus Calotriton; species Calotriton arnoldi. Next base: position 2,163,279 of record CAWUFW010000240.1, read on the forward strand.
ACCGGAGTGGGCAACAGGGACGGGGGAAGCAAGTGCTCATTGCTTGGCCGGCTGTTTTGTTGAGGAGGGTGCTGGTCTGGAGGTTCCTCTTTCTCGTCTTGGTCGACGCTGATAATGTGACCTGGCCTGCTGTTGTTGTGTCAACCAGTGAGGGGTTTGAACCCTCTGTTGGAAATGCCAGCGATCGTAAGGTCGGTATTTGCGCCGGAAATCTTTGCGCTTTTCAAGGCCGACTGCCTTCAATGTGTCTAATTCGGACTTCATTATGGACATTTCCTCATCGGCATGTGTGCTGAATAGAGAGTTACCATTGAAGGGGAGGTTCATGATTCTGCGTTACGCCTCAAGTTTGAGAACCGTGAATCGTAGCCAGGCCGAGTGCCTAGTACAGATGCCATGGGAGTACCCATGTGCTGCCACATCCGAGGCGTCAGCCGCTGCGCTGATCCCCTGGTTGGCTACGAGACCACCTTCCTGTAAGATCTCCTGGAAGTCTTGTTGGTCTTCCTTGGGCAGCTTATTGTTAGAGTCCAAAAGCGCCCAGCCGTATCGCCATAGGAGCACAGAGGCACTAACAACCTTCATAACAGACGTAGAAGTGTTGCACATCTTCTTTCCTAGGGAGTCCATGTGTCTCCTTCTCAGATGGGACTGAAGAGGAGGCAGCTCCTGTATGTGCCTTTCTAGCTGCCGCCACTATCACGGATTCCGGTGGTGGATCTGCTCTCAGAAACAGGCGGTCCTGGTCTGGGGCTTTGTAATTCTTACTGATGCGTGGTGGCGCAGACCCTACCGCAGCTGGTGTTAAGGTTTGTAGAGCTGGTTCAAGCAGACCACGGACCAGAAGGAGCAGAGGCCTTGCTGAAGACCTGTGATGCAGCGTCTCAAATATCACCGATGCAGAGGTAGTCGGTGTAGGCATCTCAATGTTCAGCTTAGTGGCACCTCTGCTCAGGACTTCTTTGAAAGTGACCATGTCGTCCACTAGAGACACTCTAACTGGAGGAGTAGCAGACAGAGTAGGTGAATAGTCCCGAACAGTAGATCGTGATGACGCTGTAGACCATGAGGATGATCTACGTCTGCCTCTATGATCTGGAAGAGCAGAGTGGTGAGACCTGGACCGTCTGAGAGGTGTTCTGGATAGAGATCTTTGTGTGGAAGGAGACCTCGTTCTCCTCGTGGACCTGTGTGGAGATCTCCCAGCAGTCGTTGTAGGTGGAGAAGCAGAGATTCTGAAGGGGAGTAAGTTTGTGAGAAATCTGAATTCTTCATGAAACTCTCCAATGTTTGACACTCTGCAACCATCGTGGAGACAGATTAATAGGAGGCATCTGCTTTTCTGGAACCGGAGAGCCCTCCGGTGGGATCCTGATGCCTGGGGAGAAGGATGTTTCTCTCGACGTCGATCGTCTGGATTTCAACGTCTATCTCCATCTTCCCTGTGTCTCGGCCGACGGCAAGGGGAGGCCTTTGGAATTGCCTTTTGCAGCGCTCCCTTGTGAGACGGTGTATGGACATCGTTTCTTTGAGGTAACGAACCATGATTCCCCCCCGTTTTTAAGTCATTTATCCTTGTTAGAGTGGCATACATTTTGTCCCTTTTCCTTGTTTTTTTAGCAATTTGGAACTTTTTATTGACTTTGGGCCTTTTATCACGAAGTTTAACCTCAAAATGAATCGTTAAATAGAAGTAAGTGTACATTCCTATTTATGAGCGCGTTTAGTATACACCAACGATATATAGCACTAAGGCTGCCAATTGATTATTAATGTCGACATTTTTTGATGGCATATGTACCTCTTTTCTAGGTTGCCATCCGTTCGCTTTCTGCCACAGGAGCCCACGGGCCCACTACTATCATCCAACCACCGTAGTTATTGGTGGTCTACGGTAATTTATTTTCCTTCACTTGTGAATGTCATTTAATAACGTGCACCGCACAATTTCCATGTTCTAAGGGTAATTCTGTGTCTAAATCCTAGGTGCCCTTTTCAGTCCTGAGGAAGACCCCTTTGTAAGGATCAAGGCCAACCTACGAATATTTGGGGTCGAAACGTTGACTTTTCTGTTGTCTATGCCAGTGTGGTAAACAGTGTTTTCTTGCTGTGCCAAATCAACAACATGGCTTTGCAGCAATTTATAGCCAATTGTCAGGCTGGACAGGCTTCCTTGTGTAAATAATAATGTGGATGTATATAATGTCACTACCTTTCTTTTCTTATTGAACCCTTACTTCGTGCACCATTTTCTCTTTCTCCCTTCTTTTCGGGGCACTATTTTGTGTAAAATAAATAATATTGAGTAGAACCTTACAGTGTAAGCAATTTAATATGTTTGCATTAACAATTGTTCTCTATAAAGGTGTCCCACTGGGACCATTTTTCTTCTGTATCGATAACTACCCAGGTCCCAGTGGCATTTCTGGGTTATACCCATTGTTTGTAACTACTTTAGAGCAGGTTTAACCTGCGAGGTATTTTGCGGATTCATTTCATTATCCAATATGTCAGAGAGCGAGACTCTGTCCTACACAGAGGAGTACATTAACCGGCTGATACAGGGCCCCTCTAGCAGTTTTCTTTCCACTACCACTCCTAACATTGATTTTACTCTTAATGACAAAGTTGCTCGCCTTGAACGGTTAGAGAAGAAATTAGTACGGACACTTGCTGACTAAGTACCTACAGGCTAACATAATACCAATTGGGCTACAAGTAAAGAACGAACCAGCCATTTTTGTAGATTTACCGAAATTTAAAGAGCACTTCAGCCACGTAGCTAACAACTGCTCCCGCCACTGGATGGCGCTGGGAGTTAAAAAGGCTTTGGAACAAGTAGAGGTGCTCACAAAAGAGATCGCTGCTTTGAAACAAGAAATCGCAGGTGATTCCACATTGACCAATGCCAACGAAGCACTTGAGCGTCTGGACAAGACTTTGAAAGATTTTGAAACCAACACATAAACCAAAAAATTGGACAAGTTAGCGAAGGATATTCGCTATTTCGACAAGAAGGGAACTTACCCTTATCTCCAAGAAGATTACTTCAAACAAGAAAATCAAGGCCGTTTTTCTAACAGAGGAAGGGGAGGATATAGAGGCCGTAGGAAGTTCACTACCTTTTCTGAGTCTTCTGGTTCAAACAGCAGTGATAACGAGCAACCAGGAACTAGCTCGTATTATCGTCACCAGGACAATTGGTACCAACCTCAGGGACCGCCTTTTTTTAGGGGAGGGCCAATGGAGACCACTCAGGGGCAGGAGTTACAATTGGTATCAAGGACCCCAGCGAGGCCAGGAGCAGAGCGGCCAAAACTGGGATGGAGGACGGGCGAGGGCACAGAAACAAGTCCGTTTCCCACAAGAGAACCATGGGGAAATCCAAACCCGCCGACGCAGCTACAGGTGGTGAGTCAACAACAAAACCCCATAATCAACATATCCTCATTTACACTCAAGAATGAGGAGACGAAGATTCTGAGCAAAGGGTTATCATTCGTGCCAACCAACCATCCAAACCATTTCACGATCAAAGCGGAACTTCACAGTTTTTCAGAAAGATTAGACTACGCTATTTCTTCAAAAACTCTCAGACATCCCTTCCATCGTCACAGACAGGTCTAAGGATACCATCAACCTTTATGCCACTGGCACACTCCATGACCAATAAGATACTCACTTATGAGGATGTGGTCTTACGAGATGTCATGACAACATTAACCACCAAGGAATATGTCAACCACAACGTCTCAAAGTTGGAACGTGCAGCGCTAACATCACTGAAAAACAACAAACAGATCGTGATTAAACCCGCAGATAAGGGGGGAGCGATTGTGGTGCAGGATATCATCAACTACAACACGGAAGTACTCAACCAACTGGGTGATGGGGTCAGCTACACGAGACTGCGGAGTGACCCTACTAAGAAACTTTTGAAAACGATCATGAAAGTTACCAAGGAGGGCCTGGATCAGGGTTTCCTTTCAGACTTGGAGTTCCAATTCTTGAACCAAGAGCTACCTCGTTTACCAACGATTTATACTCTACCAAAGATACATAAGAACATGCAGAATCCACCGGGACGACCCATCGTCTCAGGGTGTGGTTCCTTACTGGAGCCTCTTTGCAAATACGTGGATATCTTTTTGAAGCCCATAGCGGAGACCACAAGATCCTTACCTTAAAGACACTATGGAGACAATCAATCTGGTTGACCGACGACCTTTTGACCCTACTCAACAAATTTTAGCAACCTTAGACATTGTGTCTCTGTACACAAGCATACCACAAGGACCTGCTCTTGAAGTTATGCAGATGGCTCTCAACAAAAGACCAGCCCCCATGGGGGTGCACCCGGAATTTATCATTAAACTTTTGGAAATTGCCATGAAGCATAATTTTTTCTACTTCCAGGGTGATTTCTATTTGCAAACGAAGGGCGTAGCAATGGGTGCCAGTTTTGCTCCAGACTTGGCTATTATCTACATGGATTACTTTGAAAACTCACATGTCTTTGATGTAAGCAACCCCTATATGGCACAGGTGAACCTATGGAGGTGGTACATAGACAATATCCTGTTGATTTGGACTGGCGATGCCACGTCACAGAGATTTCCATGAATGGTTGAACCATAGGCGTGACGATATCAAGTTCACCATTCATTCTGACCCCCACATGATAGATTTCCTCGACATCACCATCAAAACGGAGAATGAGCAATTGTACACCACTCTATATAGGAAATCTGCAGAACGGAACTCATTACTCCGTTATAATAGTCACCACCCCAGGGGCCTACGGGACAATCTGCCCTTTGGACAGTTTTTAAGGATCCGCCGAAACTGTTCCAAAAAAGAGGATTATATGGCGGAATCAGAGAATCTGAGCGATCGCCTAATTAACAGGGTTTACCCCAAGAGACTGGTCAAACGTGCCCGCAAAAGGGCGTGGTTCAATCCCAGAGAGACCCTACTGACTGCGAGAACAAGAGAGAGATTTCCCCAGCAGGATGATTTGTGTCACCACATTTTGTACCCGGAGCCATGCGATTAGAAAAATCACCAATCAACACTGGGGTCTAACTCAGATGATTTGGAATCTCAAGATCCACCTGTGCACTCGTTCAAGGGGGGCAAGAGTGTACGAGACTACGTGGTACGGTCCCTGTTGGAACCTCCAACTGAACCATCAATTCAATCCATGTGGCACCTCCCTACAACTCTGGGTCGCTACAAGTGTGGCCACTGCAAGGCTTGCAAATTGACCATTCAAACTAAACAGTTCACCTACAAACAACATGTGATAGATTTAAAATCGTTCACCAACTGTAACTCCTCAGATTTAATCTATGCTATAATTTGCCCCTGTGAGAAGGTATACGTGGGCCAGACTCAACAAAAAATCAAAACACGCATACTTCAACACTGTAGCAGGGTGCGCTGCGGTGTTATTGGAGCACCCCTGGTTGAGCATTTCCAGAGCTCCCAGCATGAAGTTGAGAGTTTGAAGTGGGTCGTATTAGAAAAGGTCACGCTTGGGATCAGGGGAGGTAACATCCAATCCATCTTGAATGTCCGCGAGTGTAAATGGATGTATCTATTGGACACAATTCAAAATGGTCTCAATAAATTGGATGCCAGTAGCGCGCAGCTATCTTGCCTAATTACAGAATGAGTACCATGTTCTTTTCCGAGCCACGCTGACCTTGAAAACTTAGTATTACGGTGTTCTATCATTTACTAAGTGGTTTCTTTAATTGTGTCTTGGGATTGTTTTCCAAAAAAACTGTAAACTTAGTACGGTGCTTTACCATCTACTAAGTAATTTCCTTAATTTTATCTTGATATGGTTTCCCCTCAAAACTTTTATAACATGCTGGACATGAAAGGCATGTTTCTCATAATGACCGCGTTCTATCACATTGTTTTCCAAAAAACTGTAACCTTAGTACGGTGCTTTACCATGTAATTTCTTTAATTGTATCTTGATATTGTTTTCCCTCAAAACTTTTATAACATGCTGGACATGTAAGGCACGTTTATCATAATGACCTTGTTCAATCTAATATATATGAAAAACCAATCTCATACTGTATCATGAGTTTAGTTGTGTACAAATCAAGAAAAATTGAATTATATTGTGTGTTGATTCTAAATGCAATGTAATATATCATCCTGCTTTATAGTTTGTTACTCTGTGGTTTGCAACCCGACTGTTTAAAAAGTTTTAGCTAACAAATTGGTAATTTTTCCCCAAACAGTCTTTCCTCCATGATGCCGCTGTAACGGCCCATGTCATCACTGCTGCAACGCTTGGGCAGCATCTAGCGACTGTCACGGCGCATGCAACGTGACGGTGCGATTAGGTATTTAAAGAATCCCAGTAGCAGTGCTCCGTTTACGTTGTGATGAACGGATGCACTTTCCCTTGAGGTAATTTAATACGTCCCGGCTTTATGTAGAAGGAGTCTTTTCTAGTCACAGCGGTGTGTAATACTGTGTCACTGTTTCCTTAGAAACGCAGAACGTTTATGGCCTTTGGAATTGCCTTTTGCAGCGCTCCCTTGTGAGACGCGCCTCCCCCGTTTTTAAGTCATTTATCCTTGTTAGAGTGGCATACATTTTGTCCCTTTTCCTTGTTCTTTTAGCAATTTGGAACTTTTTGATTGACTTTGGGCCTTTTATCACGAAGATTAACCTAAAAATGAATCGTTAAATAGAAGTAAGTGTACATTCCTATTTTTGAGCGCGTTTAGTATACGCCAACGATATATAGCACTAAGGCTGCCAATTGATTATTAATGTCGAAATTTTTTGATGGCATATAAACCTCTTTTCGAGGTTGCCATCCGTTCGCTCTCTGCCACAGGAGCACACGGGCCCACTACTATCATCCAACCACCGTAGTTATTGATGGTCTACGGTAATTTATTTCCCTTCACTTGTGAATGTCATTTAGTAACGTGCACCACACAATTTCCATGTTCTAAGAGTTAATCTTTGTCTAAATCCTAGGTGTCCCCGCCCCTTTTCAGTCCTGAGGAAGACCCCTTTGTAAGGATCAAGGCCAACCTACGAATATTTGGGGTCGAAACGTTGACTTTTCTGTTGTCTATGCCAGTGTGGTAAACAGTGTTTTCTCGCTGTGCCAAATCAACAACATGGCTTTGCAGCAATTTATAGCCAACTGTCAGGCTGGACAGGCTTCCTTGTGTAAATAATAATGTGGATGTATATAATGTCACTACCTTTCATTTCTTATTGAACCCTCACTTCGTGCACCATTTTTTTCTTTCTCCCTTCTTTTTCGGGGCACTATTTTGTGTAAATATTTTCCAGATGTTTGCTGGATTCTGAACATTCCCTTGGGTGTTCAACATGAATAAATAATATTGAGTAGAACCTTACAGTGTAAGCAATTTAATACGTTTGCATTAACAATTGTTCTCTATAAAGGTGTCCCACTGGGACCATTTTTCTTCTGTATCGTTGTCGTAATGGCCATTGCCGCCGTAGGATTTTTCAGCAATGAAATTGCCATTCGCCGTTTCTTCACCGGCAGTAAGAGGTGCGGAGAGGTAAGTCTCAACGTTGGTCCTCTCGACGCTGAGCGTCATTTTGGAGTTGGTGACATCGAGGGTGATGCTCTCAACGCCGATCGCCTATGTCCCGTCAGCGGAGTTCTTGACGTCGGGATGCGGCTCTATGGCGAGGATGCTCTCGACACCGGCCACCTATGCTTCGACGTCGGTGGAGTTCTGGACGCCGACCGTCGCAGGGTAATCGCTGAATGGCGGTGCTGAGACTTCCTCGATGTCGACTCAAGTCCGTTTTTCGGCATCTACTTATCCTTTGCAGGTCTTACATCTTCAGAGCCTGCCACAGTGAGTGGTCTCGACGTCGACTTGTCTTTCGTCGACGGAGGCGCTGATTACCTCGACGGCGATTTGCCCATCGACGTCGCCGCATGCTGTCTATGCTTCTCCGATGTCGATCGTGATGCTGAAGGGGAACACTCAGGTACTTGAGATCTCTTTCTCGTCGACGGCGAGGCAGAGCGATGTCTTCACTTCTCTGTTCTGCCCCTATGTTCTGATTCGTCACAAGAGGAGGGCTCTTTGAAAGCATGGCTGCCTCCAAGGCCACTTGTTGATCCCTTTTCCCCTCTCCTGCAAGGCATGTAGCTTGATCCTCTCTCTTTCCCGAAGTGTCCTCTTGTAGAAGTGCTGACAATAGTAACACTTATCTGGATTGTGTGATGATGGCAAACACACAATACAGAAAGAGTGTGGATCAGACTTAGCCATATTCTCTCCCACAGGAAGGGCATTTGTTGAATAATGCTGGCATTTCTGACAGGAAACTTTTCTCAAAATTGTCAGAAAACAGCTAGAAAAGCTAGCCAGCAGTCAAAGACGTCGAGTGAAAGTAAAGAAGAACTCTAATAAACCAATTTTTGACAGAAAAGGCCAAAAACTGATGAGCTCAATGCTCCAGGGTCCCCACAGAAGGAGCAGGAAAAAATAACTGACCTGTCACCTCTGGGGCATGATGGGAGCAGGGAGGTCTTGGAGGTCTTAAAGGCACGGCACCAGTTTTATTACTGTTAGGTTTTTTCCTATGCAGCCTGTGGGCTAACTGCCTGCTATTACTTGCCTTTTTCTTTGAAAATAAAAGGTTATGTTGAAACACCAAAGGAGTGCAATTTCTATGTTACCGAAATGCTATATAGATATTTTTTTATTTTAATTGAGAAATCCAATGCAATTTTGGCATCTTAGCCTATTGGATGGTTTTTAGGCTGCATGTTTATGCATGTATATATATACACATTTAATTTTGTATAAATAACGCCGCACTCACTGAAGTCCTTTGAGATTCTTTAATTTAAATTAAAGAATCTCAAAGGACTTCAGTGAGTGCGGCGTTATTTGTACAAAATTAAACGTTTATGGGCTAAGAGGCTCAGCCCAAACGCCAGCACCCGCAATTTGAGTGCGCCGGGTTGGAGCCGGTTTGCATGGAAGTATATATATACATGTATATATGTATGTTTGATGGTACTACGTACGTTTTTTGCCTAAACATACAAATATATAAATGTATTTTGTATATGCTCCAGGGTCCCCGCATGGGGGCGGGACTATTCAGTGCTTATGACTATTGATGAATATCCCCTGGAAGAGAACCAGAAGATCACGTTCTTGATTAATCTCTTTGTAACCTCACTTTCCGTTCTATATACTTCCTAGGGCTCCGGGGTTCCTAGGGATCCATTAGCTGCAATGGTCATTAGAGGAGACCAGTCAAAACACTCTTCAAACGTGTAAGCTGCAAATGTTTACCCATAGCTTCTGGAGTTTTTAATGTAAAGCAAATTTTTGAGTTCGCTGTAAATAGACAAGTATATCTTACAGTCCCAATGCGACAGCCACGTTTAACTACACAAGGAGAAGCATCCCAGAGGCAGGGATAAGACTGGATGGGCCTATTGGTTCTTATTTGCTCTCAAACTTCTAGAAGGACATGCATATTCCTATGAAGCGAATATTGTCTATACGGAGGTTCATCATCTGTGTTGAAAGGACAATGTCTCATTGAAGCAACTACCAAAATTGGGGCTGCTTACTAACATGGTACTCCTCTGTGTTGAGGAAAATATAATAAACTGGAGATTTGACTCTACAACTTCAGAAGACCCCTGTGCATCCAAGGGGACATCGAAAGGCAGTTTGTGGCAGATGAGTGGGAAGGTGCATATCCACCCTTAGCCCACAGGACTCCGTTAATAGCCTAGTCATTTTTTAGACATACTTCAATATGGCCATCATCAACATACCCACCTTTATCTGAGGTACTACTTTATTTACATCACCAGGTCTTGTTAGGCGCTATCCAACTGCCCGTCAAACTTTCTCTGTATCCACAACTGACAGCATTCTGAGGCTACTTGAGGGTAGTTAGTGCTTTACACAAAAACAAATTTAAAAAAATGCATCTTCTACAGGATTACAGTATGCTAGATTTCTGTGGTTCTAGCCCCTTCTGTGAAGCCACCGAGCGGGTCCTGGGGCTGGCTGCAAAAAGAAAAAGGGTTTGCAATGCTTGACTGGCCCAGGTGCATGTAGGACTACTGCCCATCAATGGACTTTAAAAACACTGCTTAATAGTCCATTGTGTAAGAATACTGGAGAAAAAAAAATCAGAAGACAATCAATTCCACCAAGCTATCATTAGTCCGGTATTAAAAAGGAGTATGTCAGTGCAATCAAAGAATATTTGAAAACAAGTTTTGTGACTTACCTTGGCAACATCATCTATATCAATCTTGCCATCTTTGTTTTCATCAAGTGCCTCAGCAATTCGAAGCAGCTTTGCTTCAGGAATCTTCTGGAGTTGTTTCATCACATTGATGAGTTCTCCAATGCTGATGAGATTCTCCCTAAAAACAGTACAATTCATTTTCATTGTTCTACACAAAGCATGTGAGAATGCATTTACTTGTCATTTTGCAGATTTAAATTTGATAACGTCCCTTTATCCCTGCCAAGAATAGGAAGACACGTTACCCAAGTAAAAGACGGAGCTCATGATGGCAGAGGACATAGAGATTTGGATATTTAAGGGATATGAAATTTTTTATCCATATATTTTTAGGTCTGGACAGAGACGGCTTCAGAGCTAATAAGATCTATGCAGATAAAGGGTTAAAAGATTAGCTCCTTTGAGCCAGTGGTTGTTTTAAGTATCATGCACATATTATTTTATTTATTTTAATGGCGTACCAGTCATTGATCTCCACTTAGCTACCACAACGACCATGGAATATGCGTTTTGAAAAGCACAGTGCTGCACAAATGAGAGCCTGGATGGGCATGCGACCTTAATGCAAGATGACAGCAGACACAATTGTGGAGTTGAGCTGGAAAAATAATTACTTCCTGGAAAAGATGCGCCAACCGTCCCAGAGGAAAACATCACTGTTACTGGCCAGGAGGAGATTGCCTCAGTGCTCCAGAAGTCTTCAGCAAGTAAGCCTCCTGGAAGTGACAGATCTGAAGCATACTGGCCATCTGTGCTCCAGGCTGCATATAGCTAGAGTTATTGCAGCTGCTGGCTGTGCTGCTGCCTCTCTGAAGTGATTCAGACTTGAGAAAATCTACCCTGACAAGGAAAGCTCCAGAAGCTGGAGACAGGCTAAAGCAGCCGTGAGGGAGGAGAGAGTGCAAAGGTTAGGATGACGGTGGAGAATGAGTCAGCCTTTTAGTGCCACGTTAACAGTGCACTGTAGAGGCGGATTCATGAGCATCCAGAAGGCAGGGAGGTAGGATCAATGATTATACCATTGACTATTGGGAAGATGCATGCTAGCTGTTCATCAGTCTGGGCTAACGGGCGCAAGAGGTGGAGCAGTGGCCTGTGAGTAGACAGGGGAGGGTGGGGTGGAGTCAGATATACAGATACGTTTGTGTCAGGCTCTCAGGGTGCGACCTCATGGTTGGAGAAAAGTATCTTTGCAGCTACCAGCAGTCTCCAATATGTCAGGTTGAAGCAGTGATGATGGAAGGTTATAGTATAGCTTTTGTGTTTGGGGGCAGCAGAAACAGCAGCATGCCAGAAGAGAGCACTGTAAATTTGTTTGGTCAGTGTCAGATGGCTCTGCAGAAGCAGGGTATGCTAGTGCCTGAACAGAGGTAGTGGTGGTGGTGTGAGAGGAAGGAATCAGGCAAGCAGAACAGCAAGATAAGTGCAGCACATTGTGAGCTGCCAGTGGACACCTGGTATGGAGTCATGTTGGTGCCATGGGTAGAGAGATTTAGTCTCTCATGTCAAAGCAAGGTGCCCAGAAGCACTGTTTGAATTGACAGGAGGTTGAGCATGTCAGTGACTGGTGGAGATAGACATGTTTAGGGCAAGAAGTGCAGCAAAGATTCCTGCAGAAGTCCATGAGCTGGTGTCCAGCGGTACAGTGAAGTGTCAAAAGGTGGTTCTCTGTGCTAGGCTTAGATGGCACAGTGGGAAGGAAGAAGTCTCAGACAAATTAAAGGCCATAGATTTTGCCTACTTAATCTCAGGGCCGGCTGTGGACAGCTGTTGATGGGTTTTTATAACACCTAAGAGCAGTCAATGCTAGGAAGGTGGAGGTGTCCTGAGAGTGCAGGGTATCCTTGAGATCCACATTCTGCACGGAGACAGGGGGAGGGAACCTCAAGAGCACTCCTCACCCAACTGTTCATCCAAACATGTATTCAGTCACTTATCAAGTCATCTACCTATGCACTCACTCATGCACTCACTCATGCATCTATGTACTCACCACTCATCCAGCCAGACACTCAAACATCCACCCATGCACATATACTGACTTGTAATCATTCACACAACCATCAATGAAGATACTGTTTCACTTATTTATACCAGCTGCTATGTTTTCATAAAATATGACTAACTTACCCAATAGGAGGGGTAGATCCTCCATCAAGGTGCTGATCCAAAATTTTTTCCTCAGTCCCCAACTCAGTGATAATCTTGTCAATTTGCCCAATCATTCTGTTCACTCGCTTGGTCAATCTCTTGCTTGCCTTTGATTCTTCCACTACGACCTCTTGTCCAGTCTTTGTTAATTCCTTCTTTATCTCTTCCAAGTCCTAACAGATATCAAATCAGCACATTTATACGAGATACAAATTCTTAAGAAAATACTTATTTATTGGGATCCTTGTTTATGTTTGCAGCATGGCAAAACTGATGTCAAAATGCCGTCAAATTCACAAATTCGATATCAAAATTAGTCACTGAATGCATTATCTTCAAAGAGTATTGGTTTATAATTGTCTAACTATGCGCCATGAGCTTTGATACAACACAGAATGCAAAACATAAAACAGAAATGAAAACTTTGTCTTCCATCGAGCAAGTTTATATTGATTTGTAAAGCATGCAGCACCATACAAGTTAATTGCTGCCTGGCGTTACAGCAATTAGTTCATCTATATAGAATATAATGAATAGGTATGATTACAAAGACACTGAATAGCAACTTCAAAAGTGATTTTAAGAATAGTATACATGCATGGGGTTGTGGAAGTCTTGTACATGGCCTTTAAGTACAAAGGGTGAACTCAGAAGAGGCACTTTTCCAATTACACCGCTGGTTGTATGATGGTGGAGCGTTGTGTACACAAAGAGCTGTTGCTCCAGAGAAGGGAGGGGAGTAACTGACAGAATGCATCTGTCCCAACACCTTTTACACTTATGGTCTAGGACTACTAAACTAGCAAGAGCAGACTGCATGGAGGAAGGTGTCTGCCATTTGCCATTTAGGCATTTGTACAGCTTGTGAAACACAGGATCTGAAAGGAGACTTTTGTTGCAGAAAAAAGCAGCGTATCCTTAAAGGGGCTGAGGGGAGACAGAGTAATTGGCATTTCTTAAGCCATAAACGAAGGCACCAAGGGGTGTTATGTACTTTGCTATGATGGTATTCCTTCATTTAGTGCATTAGTGTAGTCAAGTTTTGAGTTTCATCGGCCACCCCTAACCACCTTGTTATTTTCAGTGGAGGGGAAGGGGAGACTTTTCTTGACGGGATTTAGTTGGTACAGTGACATCTTTCTACAAGATAAACCTGAGGGTTGAGACCAAGGCCTACATCCCAAAAGACCTTTGTTTTGAAGGGTATTGCCGTGCCACAGAATATGGAAGCAGGACAAAGTGTCAAATTCATCGCAAAGAGCCTAGTAACAGGATTTTCTTTTTTGCACCAATTTAATGTGAGGCCTTCTGAAAATCTTCCTTGCGCCCATAGAATCACAGCTTCTGTCCGGTTGATTTCTGCCACTGCTCACTTAAATGCATTGTTGAAGCTTTAAAGGACGTCACTGGATTCCCACAGAAACCAGATGCATCATCAAAACAGCATGCCTGGGGGCATGGCCAAGCTGACGATGGAGTGAGACGTGTCTTGCTGTGACTCCGCTCCTCCGCAGACTTCTTGAGCCAGATTCTTCGCATCGGGGCTTGCAGTCCCACACCCGCTGCTGCCTCAGGTGGCCTGATGCTTCCTGCTGCGGAATGGTTGAGCCGGGCGCCTTCTCCTTGCGGGTCGGCGGTCTTCCTGGTTGCTGCCGTGTGGGACCTTGTCGGCCTGACCCACTATCTTGGAGCCCGTAGCAACGCTGCTCGCTGCCCCTGGGTGGCCTCGTATAGCCTGCACCTCGCTCCCTGGGGCCTTAGCGGTACCCTGCTGTGGAGCGGTTGGGCCGGACAACTGCCCCTGCTTACCAGCTGCCTCTTCTGCTACCACCGAGCAGGACCCGGCCGGCCTAGCCAGCCATCTTGTAGCCTGTGAAGATGCCGCTTGCAGCTCCTGGGTGGCCTCGCGTGCCTGCATTTTGCTCTCCGCGGCGGCTCACCCGGCAGACTGCCGTGGCCCCCAAGCTGTGAATAGGGGGTGACAGGAGCCCCTTCCCCCCGCTGAGGGTGGGGACAACAACCGAGGAGTGCCAGTTTGCTCAGGCGGCGACCTGGCTGCGTTGAGGCGGGGGGAGCTATGCACTCGGGGGAGACCTTTGCATGTGCCTTCCTCTACACGGTGGGTCGTGCCCTCACTGGTGCTGGTGGGACCTGGGACGCCTTGCCTCGCGGCGGGGCCTTGTGGGGCCAGTCGTGGCTGTGGAGTCGCACAGCACTCCCTCCCTGGCCCCTCGGGCGCCGCGCCTGGTCGCGATGGGTTGTGCCTTGGCACTTGGGGCCCCCAGCATGATCAACTGTGGATGACATGCTATAGCTAGCTCCCCCCCCCCCCCCGGGCTCTTTCTCGCCTGTTGGTGACTCCTGACTGGACTGCGTAGGGAGCCCACAGAGGATCTTAAACATCCACAGGGATCATACTGCGAAGGCACCAGGCTGACTCAACCACTGGCCTAGCTTGGTCACACCACAGCATTCCACCTTGCTGATCATCTCTTTGCTATGCCAAACGGCAAACACAGCAAGGACACCCCAGGCACCCACTCTAGAGACAGCCCGGTCGACTACATGTGGCTCAAATTAGGCCCCTCAAAATTGGCTACCACGGACCCTCCTCCCGCATCCACACCCAGCGACCGCCCAACTCACGCAGGCCAATATGAATAATTTTCTCCAGGAAATAAGATCTGAAATTGGTTCCCTCAAGACGGAATTCAAATCCTGCCTCCACGACCTTAAGCGTGACATTACGGAGATCGGGGGGCGCGTCGACGATCTGGAGCGTATGGTGGATGCTCACTCGGAAGATCAGGAGAACTTGTGGCGCAGTTGGCCACCCTGGAGGAACAGCACATTGACCTTCAACTGAAGCAGGAGGACTTGGAAAATAGGAGCAGGAGAAACAACCTCCGCATAATAAGGAACAGTCCTCCTCTCAAGCCAAACAGGACATTATTCATCACCTCCGCACCATGGATGGTGCAAATTCTCCAGCCCGCTCTACTTTGAATTCCGATTGAGACTGGAGGGGTTCCGCCCTAGGCTAGGTCTTGGACCGACTATCCGGAGCTAGTACCCTCTAGCTGCCAATGCAACAGAGTCCTGGACTTTGCGTACATAGCAAGGCCATGCTGATGGGGTCTGTCTCAAAGGACTACCAGCTGTATGCTATAGAACTCTCCTCTCACTATCTCCCAAACGCCTGATAATTGGGTTCCCACAGCAGAGCTGCCTCGGGGCCCCTCCGTCATTGACTTTGGCCTCCTGGCTGGGCCACCCCTTGCCCTGACAACCGCTGGCTGCGGAGTCTGGAGACTAGACTACCTACCGATCCCCTCCGCACCCCCCCATCTCGATTAGTTCCCTTGGAGAGTGACTTCTCCAGAATGGAACGTGCGCAGACAAGTGGGCCATTACTAGATTTTAATGGAGTCTTTTGGCCCAATTGGCCTTTTGTTGCTCTTTCTCTACCCCCCTCTTTATATTGTTTCCTTGGGGGATCCCGGGCTGGGGATGTGTGCCTCTTGGGGTATCCCTCCTATCTGCCCTACTCTGCGGGAGGGTTGCTGTCCTTTTCGGGCCCTGACACTGCTCCTTGGTCTTGCTCTACACCTCTTTTCCCACCTCCCCTTGGTTGGTTGGGGTGGCTGCCTCTTCCTTTCTGCCCTGCTACACTAGCTGACTCCCTTGTCCCAGGACAACGTTGACACATCTCACATTAAATTTCTCACTCTTAATGTTAGGGGTCTCTACGCTCCCAACAAGAGATGCCAGATTTGGCGCTATCTTCTTCTACATGATTCCAATGTCATCTTCCTTCAGGAAACTCACCTTTTACAATCTGATATACACCGAATGTCCCATCCAAAATACCCGACCCAACATTAGGCGCCTTCACCACCAAGACAGTCGGAGTTGCGATCTTATGCAAAGCCGGTTTCTGCTCCAGGGCATCGCCAGTGGCTCGGGCCAGGGAAGGTTGCTTCTTAAAACTTACGGTCCAACACAGCTATCAGTCTCTCACCCTGCTTAATGTTTACGCACCTAACCAGTCACAGGACGCATATCTCAGAACCATACTGAGAGAACAGGTGGCACAGGATGGGAACTGCTTAGTTATGGGAGGGGATTTCAACTTGGTCTGGGATCCTGAGTTGGTCCGCAGTGCTGCCGCCTTCCAGGGCACAGGGGCTATGACAGGTGCGTTAAAAAGGGACTTCACTGACCTGGGCCTTACAGACACCTGGCGTTATAGGTTTCCAGATGCTCAGGACTCTTATTTTTATTCACAAGTCCACCACGCTTACTCAAGTATTGATTATTTACTTCCCTCTCAATCATGGGACCTGGAGTCAGCCCTCATTTCGGACATTTTCATCTCTGACCATGCTAATGTGGAAATGGTATTACAGTGCCGGGGTGCCACATCGATGGCGACTCTCTCTCCCCCCCCCCAATATCCTGTGCGATCAGGTCAAAGTAGCTGAGATTCGGTCGGAAATCTCAGCTTACTTTGAATCTAACGCCCTCCCCGAGACTCCGTCCTTTACCCTATCGTACGCCTTCAAGGCGACAATACGGAGTGTCATTACATCAATCCTTATTGCTCGCACACGGGAGGCTAGGCTGGTGGAGTCTGGCCTGACTAGGGACATAAAGGCGCTGGAGAGGCTGGATCACTCGGCCCCCTCTAGGCATCACAAGAGGCTGCTGGCCCTACTTCTGGGCCAACTGAGGGCACACCGAACGAATAAGACAGAGCGGTCACTGCTGGCCTTAAAACAGAGATACTTTGAGGGGGGGACAAAGTAGGGTCTGTTCTTGCCCAATGACTCTGCCGGCGAGCGACATGAGCCCACATCTCAAAGATCAAACTTGCGGATGACACGTGGGCTGTCTCAGAACGAGATAAGCAGCAAGTGTTCCACTCTTTCTACATTGCTCTCTATGAGGATGAGTGCTCCCCCGAGAAGACATCAACTCCTTTCTAGCCTCTTGCTCGAGAACACCCCTTGAACGCTCACCACACCAAGCTCCTAGAGACTCCGATCATCTTAGCCGAGCTACAACGTGCTCTCCTCGACCTGCCAGTAGGCAGAACCCCTGGACCGGATGGCCTCCCGGTCGCATGTTCCTTCCTCAATTTCAGGATCAACTACTACAACTTTTTAACTCGTTCTCCGAAGCTACGGACCTCACCCCTACTAAGTCCGTGGCTGAAATAGTACTCATCCCTAAACCGGGCAAGGACCTCTCTTTGTGCGCATCTTATCGCCCTATTGCCTTGCTAAATACAGACGCCAAGATTTACACTAAACTCCTGGCGAATCGCCTGGAACCTTACTTCCCCAGCCTGGTAGACCCAGACCAGGTCGGGTTTATACGCCTTTGCCAGAGCGCGGACAACATATGCCAGATAGCCCACTTGGTCGAGAAGGTCCACCGCCGGGACATCCCAGCCTGTCTTCTCTCATTAGAAGCTGAAAAAGCCTTCGACCGGGTTGGTTGGGCCTTCCTCTGCGCAGTCCTGCAGAAAAGTGGCTTGGGACCGGTCATGAAATCTCGGATCATGGCGCCTTATACCTCTCCCACAGTGCAGATCCAGATAAACGGCCTGCTCTCCCCATCCATACGCATACAAAGGGGCACTAGGCAGGGCTGCCCACTCTCGCCCCTACATTTTGCCTTGGTGGTCGAACCACTATCGATTACTATACGCTGGGCCGAAGACGTCAAAGGCATTCCTTTTGGCGGCCTGGAACATAAGTTTGCTCTCTTTGCTGATGACCTTCTGCATACCCTGGCCAACCCTGAGTCCTCTCTGCCAGCACTAGTAACTCTCCTCAGATCTTTTGAGGGGCTATTGGGTTTCAAAATCAACATGGCCAAATCCCAGGCACTGGATTTAGTGATTCCCCCACAGGATATACCCGTCTTACAGTTACTCGCCCCCTTCCAAAGGGCCTCGCGCTGGCTCCGCTATTTGGGCTTGAATTTAACTATGTCCCTGTCAACATGGATCCAAGCCAACTGGTTGGACTGTAGAAGGTCAGTTTTAGAGGACCTGCAGTCGTGGAAACCACTTCCTATGTCTTGGCTAGGCCGTCTTAATGCGGTCAAGATGTCCATTCTGCCGAAAGTTCTATATTTATTTCAGACACTGCCTACCCCTATCCCCCAAGCGGCTATCCTTCGCCTCCAACATGACATTAACACCTTTATCTGGGATGGGAAACGCCCAAGGTTCTCCAACAAAATCCTCATGTTGCCCAGAGAACGGGGGGCCTGAGGTGCCCCAGTCTTTTGGAGTACTACTGGGCGTCTTATCTCCGATATATTTCCGAGTGGGTCGTTCGTGAAAAGCATTGGTTCCACATGGACCATGCGGTGAACTGTCGACCCCAATGGGATTTAGCTTGGCTTCCGAGACACTTTTGACCCTGTAGTGCTTACATAGCCACCCCCACGAAAACGGTCCTACACATCTGGGACAGGATAGCAACCTCAAGGGGCCTCACCTACTTCCCCTCTCCCAACACTCCCCTGGCTCGCAACCTGGATTTTCCCCCTGCCCCACAGCCGCAATCCTTCTCAGTTAGGAGGGAGGGCAAGTGTTGTACGATCCAGGACCTCTTTGAAGGGGGCGCGCTTAAAAACTTTGATCACTGCAAGAGGGACTTCCACCTCCAGAACACATCCCGATTGCAATACTACCAACTGCGACATTGGTTGCTTCAACCGCCGAACATGCAAGGGGCAACATGGCCACTCACACCCTTTGAGAAATTAGTGTGCTTCTTTTGTGGCACAAGGGTCTGATTTCTTGCACATACCAGGTGCTACAATACTCCACCCCTATCCATCCACACACTTACCAAACACAATGTCACACAGACTCCGCAGAGGAAATCTCCCTGAAACAATGGAAACAGCTCTGTAAGCTATATAGGAGTATACCCCAATGAGAAACTGCTTATAAACTAATGAGCAAGTGGTAATATAGCTCGACACGCTTACAGAAAATGTTCCCCACTTCCTTCCCTTATTTATTTATTTATAGAGCGCAACATTCATCCATAGGGATATCACGGCGCTAAGGAGAGCACATCCTAAGTGAGGGAGGGTTTCTGAGAGAGGGTCCCTAGATAACAAGTCAGACCTTAGGGAACAGATGCGTTTTTAGTTTTTTCCTAAACACCAGGTAATTGTCGGTGAGCCGAAGTTCTAGTGGAAGTTCGTTCCAGAGTGTTGCCGCAAGATGTGAAAAAGAGCAACCCCCTACTCTGGACTTCTTGATACGTTTAGTTTTTGCCCGTGCTTGGTGGCGCGACCTCAGGTTCCGTGTAGGTGCATAGAATTCAATTCTGTCTTGAAGAATTCTGGGTCCCAGATGATGTAAGACTTTGTGAGCACGACTCAGCAATTTAAATTTGGCCCTTTGTCGCACTTGGAGCCAATGGCGCGTCCTCATGCATTCTGATGCTGAGCTGTACTTGCTCTTGTTGCATACCAGTTTGGCAGCCGCATTCTGGACCAGCTGCAGTCGAGTGAAGAGGTAGTCCGCCATGCCCACAAAAAGAGCATTCCCGTAATCCAACCTGCTTATGAGCAAGGCTTGGACAATGGTTCTCCTACACACTATAGGGATCCATTGAAAGAGTCTTTTTAGCAATTTTAGTGTCGCAAAGCTTTTCCCACAGAGTGCACGTACATGGTCCTGCATGGTGAGTGCACTGTCAACAAGAATACCAGATTTTTTGCCACTTGTTTGGGGGCGGGGGCATTACCCAGTGATGAGGGCCACCAGGTTGCATTCCAGACTAAATGTGCTCCTCCGAAGAGTAGAATCTCCGACTTGTCTGCATTTAGTTTCAGACAGTGGTCGGACATGCAGACTGCCATTTCCGAAAGACAGCTAGTGAGTCTGATCCTCGTGTCTTCGTGTCCATCAAGAGCAATCATCAATTGTGTATCGTCTGCGTAAGAGCAGATACGTTGCTGGCATTGTCAATCGGTGACTGGCGATTTCATTCACATTTAGTGGTCTTGCCCATTACTACCTCTATACTGGAAGGAAGTTCTGAGCCACATTAAGGATGTCGTAGGCTTTCCCCTCCCGACCTCCTAAACCACAGCCATTTTGGGCATTCGGACCACATCACTTACTGCTATGAATCATGCTGATTGTCAACTTATCGCGCAGATGCTGGGTGCGGCCAAGCAACTGCTCGCCCTCCAGTGGCAGAAACCCTCTGCACCACCTATTGCCTTGTGGTTCACACGCCTTTGGCATGTCATGGCAATGGAACTTATATCATGCAGGATAACGCACACTGAATCCAAATTTGCTCGCATTTGGCAGCCACTGGTTGATTACTTCTCAAAACTGGAATATTCTTGCTTTACCCCCCTTCGGCTTCAAGCCCTTGGCATTACTGGCTGTCTGTCATATGCTTTATACTGTGGTACGTGTTTATATCCTTTAATTAAAAAAATGATTTGACAGAAAACAGCATGCCTGGTGTAGAGAAAGTCCTGCACCTGACATACCCAAAGGCATGTCAAAGTCACTGGCGGTCAAAAATCCATCCATAGTAACGAGAAAATCAGCATCGAAGACCAAGTTTCAAAAAACAAAGATTTAGACAATCTTTCTCAGACTGCATCCCAAGCACTTCCCTTCCCA
Source organism: Calotriton arnoldi (assembly GCA_963921515.1). NCBI lineage: Eukaryota > Metazoa > Chordata > Amphibia > Caudata > Salamandridae > Calotriton > Calotriton arnoldi. Next base: position 2,184,439 of record CAWUFW010000240.1, read on the forward strand.
GAGCTGCACAAGGCACCTTTTTCCTTATTTTACAGAAAGATCTCAAGATATGTTTCAGAGGGCTCCTCACCACAGTAATCTTACTTCTGATCTACACACTTTGTCATCCTGCCTACAGTTAATAAGCAAATACTCAAAAACAAGCCCAAAAGTCAGTGTCTGGCAACACCTGCGTGGGTCCAGCCAAATTCAGAGCTCTCTATCTGGCACAGGCGGGGACCTGAAATACAAGCTCCTGTGTTCACTAGCTCAGGCATACCTTAACTTCCAAGGCACAGATGTATTAAATGTACTGCTCACATTTCAGCCAGAAGCTCACCAACCCATCCCCCTGCCGCTCTTGCTACGGCCTATAAACCTCACCATCATCACCCTGCTCAAGACTTTCCTTTAGTCAAGAGGACCTCACCTATGGCAACTTCCATCCTAGCTTCCTCTTAGGTGCAAGAGTGACCACCAATTTGGGGAATTCGCTAATCGGCCATGTGTTATGCACCACTTTGGAGGCTGCAACCTTTCCAGCGACACCATTTGTGAAGCGTTACCAGAATCAAAACTGGGTAGCCATCATTCTCTATAGAGGTATGTTTACTTATATTCATTAACAACGAACGCATGCGCTATCAGAAAGCACAAATCTGTCTGCCTATAAAAAAGGCGCATTATCTTTTCTACTCTTTTTGGATGCTAACCAAAGTAGAAGCTTTTTGTTAAGGTAAAAACAATAACAATACTCTAGTCTACAGTACTAAGCCTTTAAGAGACTGGGCTGGTAGGGATCAGGATGCATGTGAATACAAACACCAAGCATTGTGTCTTTAAGACTTAAGGGTGACGCCTGCTATCGAAGAGAGCATTGCATTTCAAAAGCCTCTCAGACTAGATTACTAAGCAACGGGTTCTGTCCGGTTAACTATTTAAATTCGATTTTCTACTCAGATAATGACTGATTTACTCTTCTTCTGCCAGATCTTTATACTGCTTCTGAAAGGTTTTCTATACATGCTGTTTTTGTAGCTCCATGACGTCACTTTTTGTGATATGCCCCTCTTGTGGTAATAAAAACAAATTACATCAGAAAAGATCCCCCTAGCAGAGCATATTCAGATATAGCTGCAGGTGGCTCTTTAGTCGAGGATGGGCCTAGGGGACGGACTACCTTTACCTCAGGTTTAGCTGTAGGTGGCTCTTTAGTCAAGGATGGGCCTAAGGGAATGACTTCCTTTACTTCAGATCTAGCTGAAGTTGTTTCTTTAGTTGAGGATGGGCCTAGGAGACTTGACTTCATTTACCTCAGATCTAGCTGCAGGTAGCTCTTTAGTCAAGGATGGGCCTAGGGGACGGACTACCTTTACCTCAGATCTAGCTGCAGATGGCTCTTTAGTCGAGGACGAGCCTAGGGGACGGACTACCTTTACCTCAGATATAGCCGCAGGTGGCTTATTTAGTCGAGGACAGGTCTAACGGAGTGACTAAGATTACCTCAGATATAGCTGCAGGTGACTCTTTTGTCAAAGAGGAGCCTATGGGATGGATTACCATTACCTTAGAGCCATCTGAGGCCACCATGGAACCTCCTTTGAAGTGAGGAAGTTAATGTAGAATCACTAAACATGCCATGCCGAGCGTTCCCGGTTGCAGCCAAGTTGTTTAAAGGCAAAAGCAATGATGTTCATGTTGCTGCAGCAAACGCTAAAGTGATGAAAGGAATGTTAGACATAATCTCAGCCACTGGCAAGTGCTTGGACTGCATTCCAGTCCATCGTTTCTTGTCCTCTTAGCCACTCTGGACAGAGGCCAGCCATATGCAAATCAGTTTTGGACTTACTCCAATAGGAACAGTCCAGCTCGACTGCCAGGCCAGGAGCCTACAGAGAGGAAGAATATGGGAAGACAAAGAATGCTAGACTGGCTCAGGCCTATTTAGTTCTGGTCATTGAGCTATAGCTTCAGTCCTGTGGCACAGTGAGCACGGATCCCAAGTCTGAACAATGGTTCATAAAGGACTAGCTTGTATAAGAATGAATGGTTTAGGGGTAGTGATTGCCCAAGTAAAAATGAATGCGTATGGATGAGTATAAACCCAATAATGCTTGTTAAAATATCAATATATATATATATACACACATATATATATACACACATATATATATATACACATATATATATATATATATATATACACACACACACTCACACACACACAAAAGACTCCTTCTGGGAACCGTCGCCCATGGAAGGTGGCGCGCGTACCGGCAGAGACAACCGGTGTTAATTTCCTCAAGTTCAATGTAATGCAGCGCGCACTCAGGCAAAGAAGGTGAAATGTTCAACAAAAAGGGATTTATTCACTGCATAAATCCTCCGTGATGCGTTTCGACCGATATACGGTCTTGATCACACAATAGAGTGCATTCTACAACGTCATTACATACATTTTGCCCAAAACAGACAAAGGACTTCAGGATAAACATTCAATATAGAAGTAATCATGGCAGCCATGTTGGAACACGTTTGTATCAAACACTGTCTGCTAATTCATGAATATTTACACAAAATGTTCTGGTTTGCAGGAAATTGTGTGTTGCTGTAAGATACAAGATGAACAAGTTACTTACCTTCGGTAACGATATATCTGTAAGAGACAGATTAGTTATGGATTCCTCACCTTAGAATTACCCCCAGGCGTCAGACTGGATCCGGAGAATTTTTCGTAAGCAGTACCTCTGCGCATCGAAAGGTGGCGTCGGTCGGCTCCGCGTTCGTCGTTGGCGTCGTGGTCGCCGGGTTGATGTCGCGGTAGCTACTTAGACACCGCCCTCGTGCGCTGACGTCAGTTCTTTTACACAACATTCCACGCCAGAAGCACAGAGCCATGCAAGACACTGACCACTGGTGCACAAAACTAGGGCCCTGAAAGGGATTCCCTGACCCTAGAAAACAGTTCGCAGAACGGGGAGGATGGGTGGGGCGGTGAGGAATCCATAACTAATCTGTCTCTTACAGATATATCGTTACCGAAGGTAAGTAACTTGTTCATCTGAAAGAGACAATTAGTTATGGATTCCTCACCTTAGAATAGATACCCCAGCACTACCAACCCCGGTGGTGGGTATGCGAACCAAGTTCACACCAGAAAGTCCTGGAGAACAGAACGGCCAAAGAAGCAGTCTCTCCGGACATGGCTGTCCAGGCAGTAGTGTTTTGTGAACGTGTGCAGAGATGCCCACGTAGCTGCCTGACAGATGTCATTGAGGGGGACTCCCCGTCCCAAAGCAGTGGTAGCTGCCGTCGTCCTGGTGGAATGGGCGCGCAATCCCACTGGAGGCTCCTTCTTTGCCAAAGAGTAGCAAGCTTTGATGCACAAAACGACCCACCAAGAGATGGTCCGTTTGTGCACGGCCCGACCTTTTTTGGCGCCCACGTAGCCAACAAAGAGCTGGTCATCCACCCGGAATTGCTTGGTGCGATCCAAATAAAATGAAAGCGCACGTTTTGGATCCAGACGGTGGAGCCTCTCTTCCTCCTTAGAAAGATGCGGAGGCCGAAAGAAGGTGGGCAAAGTGATGGTTTGACCAATGTGGAAAGAAGTAACCACCTTGGGAAGAAAGGAAGGTCTGGTTCTGAACACGACGTTGTCCGGATGAACAGCCAGAAAAGAAGGCTTTGAAGAAAGAGCTTGGAGCTCACTCACCCTGCGAGCAGAGGTGATGGCAACCAGAAAGGCAGTCTTTAAAGTAAGAAGTCTAAGAGGACAGTTATGAAGCGGCTCAAAGGGAGCGCACATAAGGTAAGTAAGAACCAAGTTCAAGTCCCACTGAGGCATTACGAAGGGAACAGGAGGAAAAAGATGAGTAATGCCCTTAAGGAAGCGATTTACAACAGGGGACTTGAAAAGAGAAGGCTGATCAGGAAGCCTTAGAAAGGCTGAAATGGTTGAGAGGTAGCCTTTCAAAGTGCCCAGAGCAGAGCCCTGCCGGGCCAAAGACAGGAGGAACAAGAGAACCTCAGAAAGGGGGCAGAAAGGGGATCCACAGCCTTTGCTGCGCACAATGCCACAAATTTGTTCCATCTGCAGGCGTATACCATCTTAGTGGAGGGACGCCTGGCTGCCAAGATAACATCACAGACTTCGGGAGGAAGGTCGAAGGCCATCAACTGTCGCCGCTCAATTTCCACGCAAGGAGGTGGAGACTGGACAGGTTTGGGTGAAGGACCGTCCCCCGCTGCTGCGACAGAAGGTCCTCCCGAAGAGGCAGTCGGATCGGAGGATCGATGGCCATGTGTAACAGCTCGGGATACCAGAGTCTTCGTGCCCAATCCGGAGCCACAAGGATGACTTGGGCCCGGTCGCGCTTGATCTTCTTCAGCACTCTGGACAGAAGTGATATAGGCGGAAAGGCGTATAGAAGACCGCAACTCCAGTCGCGACGAAAAGCGTTGCCTAGCAAGTGCCGCCTTGGAAATTCCTATGCGCAGGATTGCTGACATTGCACGTTCTCTTTGGTGGCGAATAGATCTAACCAAGGCTCTCCCCACTGCTGAAAGAGACCTTGCACCACCTCCGAGTGAAGACGCCATTCGTGATCCATCATGCACCTGCGGCTGAGTTCGTCCGCCCTGACGTTCAGTGAACCTGCCAGGTGTTGAACCACCAGGGACATGCCCTGATGTTCCAGCCATGTCCAGAGACGGAGAGCCTCTTGACATAGGGTCAACTCTTCCCCGGACAGAGGGAAGGAATGCTTTCAGTGCAAGATGGATCGCCCGAAGCTCCAGCAGGTTGATGTGGAGCCCAGACTCCGCCGGAGACCATAGGCCTCTGATCTCCGCCTCTCCCATGTGGCCACTCGACCCTAGAAGTGATGCATCCGTCACCACTGCGTACTCCGGTTGGGGAAGGGAGAGGGATCTGCCGTTGACCCAATGCTGGTTCGTTAGCCACCACTGCAATTGACGTGCAGTGCCCTCCGAGATCTGACAGCAATCGTACAGATTCCCATGATGCTGTGCCCACTGGAACTTCAGGTCCCACTGCAGAGCCCGCATATGCTACCTGGCATGATCCACCAGCAGGATGCAGGAGGCCATGAGGCCCAGCAGCCTCAGGGTCATTCTGACCGAAACCCGGGATAGAGGCTGAAAGATTGGATTCATAGCCCGAATATCCCGGACTCGCTGCTCGGGAGGATAAGCTCGAAACTGCGTTGTGTCCAGAACCGCTCCGATGAAAAGGAGCTTCTAGAGGGAATAAGGTGCGACTTCGGCACGTTTATGGTGAACCCCAGCGAGTGCAGGAGGTCCGCTGTAGTCTGGAGGTGGGAGACGACTGCCTGGGGCGAGCCCGCCTTCAACAGCCAGTCGTCGAGATAGGGGAAGACTGGTACCACCGAACTGCGCAGATGAGCTGCGACCACTGCCATCCCTTTCGTGAACACCCGAGGGGCGCTGGTAAGGCCAAAGGGGAGCACGATAAACTGAAAGTGCTTGTGGCCTACTGTGAACCGCAGGTAACGCCGGTGGGCCGGCAGAACGGGGATGTGAAAGTAAGCGTCCTGCAAGTCCAACGCTACCATCCAGTCTCCAGGGTCGAGGGCAGGCAGGACCTGAGCTAGTGTCAACATTTTGAACTTCTCCTTCCGGAGGAAGCGGTTGACGTTCCTGAGATCCAAGATAGGACGCAGGCCTTTGTCCTTCTTGGGCACCAGAAAGTAGTGGGAATAGCTACTTCTGGGGCAGGAACTCGCTCGATGGCTCCCTTGGCCAAGGGAGCCGAAACTTCCTGTTGGAGAAGGGCCAGATGATCCTCCGACATGCGATGGTGCTGAGGTGGCATGGATGGAGGGGTAGTCTCGAAGGGGAGGGAGTAGCCCCAATGGACTATTTGCAAAACCCACCTGTCCGACGTGATGGTGCCCCAGTGGGGGAGGTGAAGGCGAATCCTGCCGCCCACTGGCGATTGGTGGCCCTGAAAGGTCGGACTAGGAGGGTTTGGAGGCTGCTGCAGAGGGGGCGGTGGTGGACTGGCCCGCTCGCTGGCCCCCAGACCTACGGCGGTGGGTCCCACGTCCCCGGCCGCGCAGGGGCTGAACAGCTTGCGCCGGCCTGTGGCTCTGGGCAGAACGTGGTGGGGCACCCCTTCCGTAGCCACGAAAGGGGCGGAAAGCAGACTGCGCAGGGCGGGTGGTGGAGAGGCCCAAGGACTTGGCCGTAGCCCGAGAGTCCTTGAAGCGCTCTAGCGCGTTCTCTGCTTTGTCGCCGAAAAACGACGGCCATCAAAAGGCATGTCCATAAGGGTAGCTTGGACATCCCCGGAAAAATCAGTCGACCTCAGCCAGGCATAGCGTCGAAGGGCTACCGACGTTGAAATCGTCCTGCCTAGCGAGTCGGCGGTATCCAGTCCACATCTGATGGTGAACTTGGCTGTGTCTCTCCCCTCGGCGACTGCAAGGGAGAGCACGGCCCGGGCCTCTTCCGGGCACTGTGGCAGCACCTGTGCTACCGTATCCCACACAGAATAGGTGTAACGGGCCAACAGACATGCGGTGTTCACCGACCGCAGTCCCAAGCTGGAGGAAGAAAACATCTTCTTCCCAAGATGGTCCAGCTTCTTGGATTCCCTATCAGGTGGTGCGTTAGGGAATGCGCCTTTGGATGTAGAGGCTTGGACCACCAAGCTCTCAGGGGTGGGGTGTTGGGAGAGGAAAGTGGGGTCATCCGGGGACGGGTGGTGGCGTCGGGCAATCATCCTATCCACAGGAGCCCCTGTGTTGGGCCTGGACCAGGTGCCCAAAAGGATGTCAGTGAGGGCCTCATTAAACGGCAACAGGGGCTCCGAAGAGCTCGCTGCTGGTTGAAGCACCTCTGTCAGGAGGTTAGTCCTGACCGCCACCGTAGGTAGCTCGAGGTTGAGAGCCTCGGCCGCCCTATGCAACACCACTGTGTAAGAAGCTCCCTCCTCCATAGCCACGGTAGGAGGAGACAACATGCCAAGGTCTGGGGAGGTGTTCAGACCACTGGCATCCCCCAACTCCTCTTTCAAGTCCGGATCATAGTCTAACTGGTCAGTTAAAGGGTCTCCAGACCCCTCACAGTCCTCCTCATCCTCCTGTGGTTGCCAATCTGGCCTAAAAGAACCAGGGTGGAACAGGGGTACAAAAGTACTCATCGGCACCGGATCCGGCATCGGTCGACGTCGGTCCAACTCCGTGTCAACGTCGGGATGGAGGCCGGGGTCGACGCCGGCTGGTGACACAACCGGCGTCTGCTGCGGGTGTGGTGCCGGTTGAATCGATGCCGGTGGAGGTGTTATGAGGTCGACCGGCGCCGATCCGGATCCAGGCCTGGATCCAAGGGGACCCTGCGGTGCCGGGCCGAAGGGTCCGAGGGTGCGCCAGTGGAGTCAAGCTGCCCAAAGATGGCATGCATCGCTTCGTAGAAAGTTCGAAGCTGGGCGGGGGTCGCTCCGGGTCCCGGAAAGGGAGGGAAACTTGAAGCTGACCCTTCGGGCTCCGTACGAGGAGCCGCGGGAGGGGCACCACCCGCATCCCTCGTCGCGTCGGCCGACTGACGGGGAGAAGTCGAAGAGCGACGATGCTTCTTCGACTTCTTCTTGTGCTTCGACTTACCTGAGCAGTGCGAAGACTTCGAAGACGAGTAGTGGTGGTGGCTCCGCGACCAGTCCCTCGACCTCCCGCGCGACCGGGATCTCGAACGGCACGGAGCCGACTGCCGGGCCCCGTGAAGCTTTCGGGACCGCTCCCACAAAGACTTCGGATTCATGGTCGGGCAGTCGGAACACGACTTGGGATCGTGGTCGCGTACCAGGCACACGCGGTGCGGATCCGTCACCGACATCAGTTTTCGGCAGGAACCGCAAGCCTTGAAACCGGGCATCCCTGACGTGCACCAGGAGTCGAAGACTCAAAAACGGCATCAACAAAAGTCGGCAAAAAGTCAGTCAAAAAGTGACTGGAGGTACCGCTCTCTCCAGATCAGCATGCGAGGGCGCACTCTAAGTAGCTACCGCGACGCCATCCCGGCGACCACGACGCCAACGACGAACGCGGAGCCTACCGACGCCACCTTTCGACGCGCAGAGGTACTGCTGACGAAAAATTCTCCGGATCCAGTCTGACGCCTGGGGGTAATTCTAAGGTGAGGAATCCATAACTAATTGTCTCTTTCAGATATGAACCTTTGCATTGTCTAGTCAATCTATGCACTGTAATATCAGAAACTATATGCTACTTGAATCATTTTGAATATTTGTGATATCTGTGTTGTTTTTAAACTTGTTTATTGTGTATGAGATTTCTTAACAGTGTTTTAAACAAATGTGTTTAACTTAGGGCATTTGATGCATGAAATGTATTTGCACAGAGAGGAAAGCGAGGTGGCCTAAAGAGAAAAGAGAAAGCCACTTTGTCTTTCTGAAAAAAACAGTGTTTTTAACATTCCAGAACTGGTTTTATGTATATTGGTATAGTATACTAAACAATAACATTGTCACATACATTTGGGTTCAGTATTTTAAGTTTGGAGAATGACTTAAGTATGAGGAGTGAAAGGAGTTAGCACCTTAAAAAGGTTTGTTACATTGTTACGTGGGGGATACTTTTTAAATTTTATTGCTGATTCTGCATTGGGTCAGTCGGGAAAATCATTAGCCCACTGAAGTACCAAGATGAAATGCCATTAACCTACAACTTGCTTGCATAATGGTTAATCTAATGACTATTCTAGATTACACACTAGGTCATCCACATTCTCTGTCTCCACTGTTCCAGTGATCACGGACTTTTTAGAATGTCGAAGAGAAGATTTCCTTACCATCAGGAAGCCTGAGCTTTCCTGTGAGCTTAATTTAGTTTTTATCAAAACTGATGGGTCAGTCATTTGAACACACAAACAAAGCTTTCTTGTGAGATCTGTTGTGGATGGCAGTTTTTTTAAGTAGCTCTATCAGCTAGCAGGGTTAGTCAAATTCAGCCTCTGCGCTCTAACTAGCCATGAACAGGTGCCACAGGAGCAATGTTTTATTAAAAGATCATCCAAATGTTCCTCCAGAAGTCATTACAAACTTTCACATCAATTGGACTACATACAGCTTTGCCAACTATGATCTCAAATTCTTTAAATAGATGTCAAAAGGGCATTAAGATAGCATCTCAACAAAACAAAGGACATTGTCAATTCTGGCCGCTTATTTCTGAATTAAGGCGCCCATCCTCAGACAAATGACACTATTCAAGAAGTCCACAGCATGCTGGATCGTCTTCTCTAGTCTCCTTTATTATCAGCAATGGTCCTGTCAGGCAGACAATGGGCTCCTTCACCAGAGGGAAGGTTGCTACTGAGCTCTTTGCAGAAATAGTCCCCATTGCTGAGATTTGCAGGGTAGCCAATGCGAAAGTAGACAATAATTTTACAAAGCATTAGTATTTCGACTGAACAACTGACAATATTGCTGTCCAGCATCTGTCTTCCACTCAGTGACTTCTCCTTTATGGATTAGGGTGAGCTTGCCATTCTAACCAATGACCATGAAAATCAATAAGGGTTTGTGAAGGTAAAGCAAAGTGGCTAATCCTAGTAGTTCACCATGCGAGTCTTTACTGTATTTATGAGCAAGCTACCCTAATCCCTGAGAAGGTAGGAGAAAGAACAACTTAGCCGACAATATTACATCAAGTTTCTTGGCATCTATGAAAACTACCAAATGAACCTCCTGAGAACTGCGCCTAAATTTTGGGATAGCAAAGCTGGCCTCAAATCCTATACTGTTATTTTGTGTACATGTGTAGTCTGATGCCCATCTCACCATTCTTTTTCCACTCTATTACAAAAAAAAGATGCAACCCTATAGATTATGAAAACTAATTTCAGCCAAATTAAAAAAAATAATTGATGCCATCTTTAAAAATAATGGCAAAGTGTGTTTTTGGATATACTTATTGTTATTAAGTAAAAAGGGGTTTCATTGTTGTAAAGAGTTTAATGATCCCCTTCTAAGCAGAGATCGTTAATGTTCATGAATTCAATAAACTCTGACCATGACAACTAGTAAGATATTTTTATTTAGAAATTAGTTACTAACCTGTAACTCCAGTTCTCCAACATTGATATCCTTTATATATTCAAATGCTTCAATCATTCCCCGTTGTCAGGCTGGGAATCTCCATTACATTAATATAGCAGTAAACAGTGTAAAAGTATACAGCATACATTATACAATGCAAGAGGGCCATGGGCCTGAAATAACTAAGTGGGCCACATGTATCAATATTAGGAATAGCGATCACCTAATTGAAATTTTCTGCGAATCGCAATTAGGTAATCGCTATTCCTAATGTATGAAATTCCATGAGTTTCATTTAGCAATTCCTAGTGGGTAGCAAATTGACCTACCTCATTAATATTAATGAGGTAGGTCACAATTTGCGACCCATTAGGAATCGCTAAAATCACAGGGATGGTGGCCTGCTGGAGTCAGCAGACCACCATGTCCATGATTGCTTTTAAATAAAACAATCATTTTCTTTAAATGCAGCCCGTTTTCCTTAAAGGAAAATGGTTGTGTTTAAAAGAAAAAAATGAAGTTTTCTTTTGATTTTTTAAGAGCAGGCAGTGGTTTGTGGGACCACTGCCTGCTCTTAAAAAGCGTTTTCACCACCATTCACAAAGGGGAAGGGGTCCCTTGGGTACCCCTCCCCATTTGCGAATGGGTTACCATCAGATTGAATGTGATGGTAAACTGCAAATGTTATGCGACCAGTATTTGGTCGCAAACCATTCATACATACAGCTGTGATTCGGTATTAGGAAAGTACGCCCTAAACACGCCCCTTCCTAATATTAACTCGCATACCCATTTTGCAATTCAGTGACAGGTTACCAAATCGCAAAATAGAGGTTGGTACACTGGAAAAGCCTTTTTTGCATTCCCAAACGGGCTGATTCTGTGAATCGGCCTGTTTGCGAATGACAAAATAGCTTCATACAAGTGGCCCAGTATCTTAAGTAACACATCCACCTCATTTGAAAGACCCAAACTTCAGCCAATGAGGTGGAAGCTTAGGGCCCCTTCCACAGGTGCAACTTGACCGGAAGGTTGACTCAGACTCATCTAGCAGCACAGACGCACAGCCTCGAGGACACTTGAGCAGACCATTTGTAATAGACAGCGACTGAAGACTGCTTGTGCGTATTCAGCACGTTTGACGACGCACAGCTTTTTGAACTAGTTTTCCATGAGGGTACACAAAGCCGCCTCAACGCCCCGCACCACCCAGGTTCTACGGTTGGACCTGGGCTCTTCTCTCCTGGGAGACGAGAGTCCCTTTGACTGTCCCAACTCCTGGGCCATCAAGAATTTGAGGCACTTTTTTTCCAGTAATCCTGGTCTTCCATTGTCCTGAAGAGGTCCGGATTCTAATGGGCCTAAATGTGCCGACACTTCTTGTTGGAGGAGTCTTCTAAAAATATTTAAAACATTTTTGGAAAGGTACTGTTGGGACACACATGAAAGGAATATAGGACAAGTTTGCCCTCCCTGTGTGGACTACTTTAAAAACCTGTCTCCTGGTGTGGATTGTCAATTTAACTAAGGAGACAGCCATACTTCCTCTAACTAGCTGGAAGAATGAAGCCTAGCATCTAATTGTAATGATTTTCGAAATAACGTTGTAAATTCACATATCTGTGTATGACTGCTGTTTTATTGATTGAATTTTTCTTGTTTTGGTTTTCTTTGTTGATATAATTTTGTCACAATTTTCTTTTTATGAACATGTACTGGTGTATGGCCTGCGATTTCTTCACGTATTTTTTAGGCATAAGCACAAAGAGCGAGGACTATTGAGCTCGTATATAAACTAATGAGTAAATTGGCTTTTGTTCTGAATAAATTAGCATACTGGTGATAAATTTAAGTATTGACTGTATCAAGACTGTTCTGATTAATCTATCCCCACTATATACCAGTGATTTCTGTTCTGTATAAATTAGAATAGCAAGAAGTACATAGCATGAAGTACAACAAAACGGGAAGCATGCTCACCTTTAATTGAACAGGTTTCTCATGACTGCCTGTCCCACTGATGTGCCAGATTCTGCATCCACGTCTTGGCAGAAGTGCTCCTTGAAGGTATGTCTGCTCTTTCGGGTGGCTGCACAGCAGATGCCCCTCAAAGGTATCCCAGCATGAAGTGTTGCAGTAAAGCCATGCCCCTGGTGGAATGCGCTCTCACTCTTTCCTGAAGGGGATGCTTGGCTTTGGTGTGACAGAAAACAGTACAGGCTGACAGCCAATGAGCGATCTCCTATTTGACCCTTTTGTAATTGGCCGAATGACACAAGTAACTGTTCAGATGTGCATGTCTTTCATCTTGTCTATATAGAATTTGAGACCTCTATGCAAATACAGAGAATGTAATGATCTTTCTGCCGATGAAGATGGGTTAGGAAAGGATCTAAGAATAATAGGTTTAGGTGAAAATCTGTAGGCACCTTTGGAATGAATTTAGGGTTGGTTCTGAGAATTACCTTGTCCTTAGTGAACCAGACAAAAGTTTCTCTGACGGTGAATGCTTGAATCTCTCCCACTCTCCTAGCGGATGTCAGAGCCAGGAGTAATGCTGTTTTCAAGGAGACAAATTTCAAGTCTGCTCTATGTATAGGCTCAAAAGGACGTAACATCAGCTGACTGAAGACTGTATTAACTTCCCATGGAACTGGAGGATGTCGTAGAGGTGGAAATGCTCTGAAGAGCCATTTCATTATCTGTTTAATGATTCTTTGAGAAAACAGAGTAGACTTTGATGTTTCAGTTCTCCTAAACCCTGGGACTGCAGCAAGACGGACCACGACTGAAGAATGTTTGAATCCACTCTTGGCTAAATTTAACACATATGAAGGATTTCACTAGGATTTACTTGAAATGGATGACTATTATTCCTGCTCCCGACACAGAATGCTTCCATTTAGCGCTGTAAGTCTTATTGGCCACTGAGGTTCGAGCCTTTGTCAGAACATCTTTGCATTCTTGTGGAAGATCTAAATGGCCAAATTTTAAGTGGTCAGAAACCATGCTGTCAAATTTAGAGACTTGGGATCGTAGTGGAGAATCTCTCAGTGTTTTCTGGAAAGTATCTTGAGATGTACCTTCAGAGGAATGGCTGCACATGCCCATAACTGTAGTAGCTCGCTGCACCAATATTGGCAAGGCCATGCCGGAGCAATAAGGATCAGAGTGCAATGATCTATCTTTGTCTTCTTCAACATCCTGGGGATCAGGGGAAAAGGAGGAAAGGCATAAGCAAATATCTTGGACCAACTGATCGAAAGAGCATTGCCCATCCTCCATGGATGCCAAAACCTGCTTGAGAAGCACGGGCAATTCTTGTTGGTCGGAGTGGCAAACAGATCGACACTGGGTTGACCCCACTGACTGAACTGTAGTCCCCTGTTTTTATTCTTGTTCACACTCGTGGCAATCCAACATTTTCCGACTGAGTACACCCGATTGGTCATTCTGGCAGCCTGGCAGATGTTCCACAGCAATGTCTATCCTGTGAGAAATGGTCGAGTCCCACAGAAGTTAAGCTTCTTTTGAAAGGGGTTTGGAATGTGATCATTCTTGCTTGGTTATGTAGAATATATACGTTCTGTTGTCCGTCCGGATCGGAACTGGTTGACCCGCTATTCCGGGGAGGAATGCTTGTAAACCTAGTCATATGGCACAGAGTCCTAGTATACTGATGTGGAATTTCTTCTTTACATCTGAATAGAGGTCTCTGGTTGAAAGCTCTCATAGGTGAGCTCCCCAGTCCTCCATGGATGCTTCTGTAGTGAGTATCATCCTTTGTGTGATTGGCAGAAAAGAAAGACATGCATTTAGATTTGCTGGGGTTCTCCACCACTTTAATGCTGGCTTCAGGCACCTTGTGACATGGACCGCATCTTCCCATGGACCTTCTATCGGTTTCCATCGCAAATCCAGTTCTTGCTGGACAGGTCTCATACGAAGCCTGCAAAACGGAATGAGGCCTGTACATGATGCCTTTAGGCCCAACGGGGACTTGCAGTGCCTCACTGACTTATTGTCTTGCATCAATTGTCTTTACAACAGTCTGCAGCTTTCTCACCATTTCCGCAGATGGAAAAGCTTTTCCCAACTGTGTGCCGAGTATTGTTTGCAGATTTTTATCTGAGGCCCCAATGATGATTTCTCTCTGGTTAAAGTGAGACCCAATTTTCTGAAAAGACTGGTGCAGGCCTTTGTAGAAGTCTTTACTCCTTCCCTGAATGGTGATTTGATGAGCTAGTCATCCAGGTATGGAAACACCTGGTGAACTTCCTGTCTGGGAAAAGCAACAACTGAGGTGAGACATTTGGTGAATATTCAAGGCGCTGATTTTAGCCTGAAAGGCAGCGCTTTAAATTTGTAGTGTTGTCCCGCTACTGAGAATCGAAGGTTCTTCCTGTGCTTTCGATGAATATATATGTGGAAGTATGAGCCTTGAAGGTCCTGGGATGTCATAAACTCTCCATCATGCAACATCTAGAGGACGTTTTGTAAAGTAATCATTCGAAATGACTGTTTCTTTAGAAGCTTGTTCAGCTGCCACAGATCTAGTATTGGTCTGAATTGATTCTTCTTCCTTTTGATTAGGAATAATCTGGAATAAAATCCTTGGATTCTTTGTGATTTGGGGACAATTTCTATAGCTCCTTTGAGGAGAAGCGTTAGAATTTCCATTTGAAGCTCCTTTAAATAAAGACGATGTTCTTTTTTAGGTGGACAAACTAGAGTTCTCTGGATGAATTTCTACGTATGGCCTGATTGGACAACTTGTATCACCCATTTGTCCGATGTTACGTTCTTCCATGCAGAACCAAAAGGGGAAATCACCCCCCCCCACACCTTCTGAGGACCAGACGGAAAAGGGGGTACAGGCCTGGAGTCAAGCTCTTTTCTGGCTGTCATTGCTTTGTGCTTGTGAAGAACTTCTGTTCCTTTCTGAAGTCCTCCCGTAAGACTGTCTTTAGTTCGGACAGGCGGAGAATCCTTGATCG
Organism: Calotriton arnoldi; assembly: GCA_963921515.1. NCBI lineage: Eukaryota > Metazoa > Chordata > Amphibia > Caudata > Salamandridae > Calotriton > Calotriton arnoldi. The sequence continues at coordinate 2,199,517 of CAWUFW010000240.1, forward strand.
TATCCAGAAAAACTTTGTTTAAGGATAATATGAACGCACCTGACCTTCGTACAGATTGAATCTTGCTATGAAAGTTTGACATCTTCTTGAGAACTAGATGTCCCAAATCTACAATACTTCAAATGTCCTAGCACCTTTGAGGTTGTTTGTCAGATCAAATTATCTCCCTGGTCCAGAAAATACATCTCCCTGGTCCAGAAAATACAATAATGTACCCTACAACCAACTCACAGTACCGCAATGCTGAAGATAAGGCTGGTTCAAGCCAGGGCAGACCAAAATATTAACAATTTCAGGTTCACTGAAAGGTTAGAGCAGAACTCTGACAGGGGAATTTCTCACACACAACATGGGGTAAAAAATCTGAGCTATGGTGGCCTCTAGGGGGAGTAGAAGAGCTTAAGCTTCCACCTCATTGGCTTAAGTTTGGGTCTTTCAAAGGAGGTGGATGTGTTACTAAAGATACTATGTTGTTTCAGGCCTATGGCCTTTTGCATTGCATACTACATGCTGTACATTTTTACATGGTTCACTGCAATATATTAAGGTACCGGTGATTTCCAGCCCGACAACGGGGAATGATTCAAGCATGTGAATATATAAAAGATCCAATGTTGGAGAACTTGTTTTTATTCTAGAAAGAGGCTCATGTTAAACTGCTACTGTCACTTTTGTTTATTTTACTGTTTTAGAGTCCAGCAATTTTCCTAGTACCTACACCCTTTGGGCTTTGGGCACACTATTAGAAAATAAACCTTCATAAAAAGTAACAAAGGCACCTCTTCTTTAATCGTAAAGGTCCATCTTAAAGTATTCTTTTTTTTGCCAAGGGACCCTGTACAACAAAAAAACAATATGGCTGACAAATTAAATATTTTGGGCTACTAAATTCCTCCACAGCTGCTGTCACCCTCAACAGTCTATATCAAAACAAAATCTAAAGCACTCTAAGGGCAATGCTAATCTGTTGTTGCTCCTCGAAAATGGAACATTCTCTATTCTACAGTCAGCAGAGGGACTGCTATAGTCATGAACTCCACACTTTAGGAGCCTGAGCCATGGTGTTGGTGTCACCGGGGAGCTCTGTGTAATGGGAAACATTTAAATTGATGTTTACTACGCTTTAATCGAGACTTGGGTTTCCGAATAGATACTTATAAATCATACTGCAAGAAAATAGTATCATGCAGCTGTGGGATTGAGTGGAGGAACAGCTTAAACAAGAGAATTTAAAACAAGGCATGTAAGGCGAGGGGGTGGATAGATGGATGGAGAGACAAAAGCAACAAAAGAAGGATGGGTTAATGGGTGGATCGATAGATATATCAATAGAGAGGTGGTTGGAGTGATGGATGGGGTGAAAATTGGATGTATGGAAAGATGGATGGATGATGAATAGATGGATGGATGATGAATAGATGGATGGATGGAGAGCAGGATTACTGGGTGGAACAAGATGGATAAATGGACAAAAGAATAGAGAATGAAGGATAAATTGAAGGATGGATATAGGGAAGGATGGATATAGGGAAGGATGGATATAGGGAAGGATGGATATAGTGAAGGATGGATATAGTGAAGGATGGATATAGGGAAGGATGGATATAGGGAAGGATGGATATAGGGAAGGATGGATATAGGGAAGGATGGATATTGGGAAGGATGGATATAGGGAAGATGGCTACATGGAAGGATGGATATTGGGAAGGATGGATATAGGGAAGGATGGATATAGGGAAGGATGGATATAGGATAGGAAGTAGGTTGGATGAGGGACGGAAGGAGATATTGGTTTATAGATGAATGAAGAAAATGAAGCAAGTATGAATGATTGTTTTTAAGGATATGGTAACCAGGTCTGCAATAATAAGCCCACGGCAATGAGTATGGGGAAAGTAACACTGAATACGTATTTATACATGGGGCTCAAGGACAAAGGTCGGTTACCATACAACCCAACTTAGCTCCTCTACAGAGGGGCAATTAATGTTCACAGAATAATCCGAGCACTGAATTGGTACAAAGAATTCGCCAATGTCCAAACAGTGTAGATGAATATAAGTCCACTTTAATCCATGTACGGGTCAATGGGTAGATAATCAAAACAGATCTTCACATCAGAAATGTCGATTTCCATACAACCAATTAAAAGTTTCCAACATTAATGGAGTTGTGCATCCGTCATAGAAAAAATCAGCCAACACGTATTTCATCAATAGGTAATTAATGCCTTGACTTCATCAGGGCTGAAAATTCAATAGATAAAAATAATCAAACCCTAGTAAGCAAGAGTTAGAGAAAAACATTAGCCTTCACCCACCAACGGTGTCCAACACCCGAAAGTGAACGATGAATCTTAAGGAGTATCTATATGTGTGCATCAAAATTAGATAGAAGACATCATTCTACACCAAGTGCACTATATAACAGTGGAAAACAACTATAAAAGAGGAAAAAGAGAAGAACACGAGAGACTAAAACGAACCATATCCCAACATGTGATAACATTCACACCCCTGGTGCCAGATTCCTCAATTGGTAAAGTAAATATAAATCGCAAATACCTGAACTGAATAACAAATTGGTAAAAGTCAGAGTATCAATTAAACGGCTAAGCAGCGTCGGCAAACCAGAATTAAAACGTTAAGCGTATAGCCTGAGTAAGAAAGAGGTGGAAATAATATGTCAACCTCCAAACCGAATCAAAAGTAGACCATACGTATATCAAGTTGCGAATATAAACCACAATTGTTTGAATAAAATTGATGGTGTCTATCAAAATTAACTCCCCCTATGTCTTGTCACTCATAAATGTCAGTGCCACAATGAAAAAAATAATAGGACCCTGTAAAATTCCTAATCCAATTTGAGCCAAGACCTTCCATAAAGGATTCAAATTAAAAACTAACCCAAATGTAGAACAGGTGTCAGTATATGGATCAATACCTATAGTGCGGTAATCATTTGTCCTATAACATGTGAGCCGTAACGATAACCATAATAGACCTACCCAGAGTCCCAGCTCAGCCCGACATCTTAACCTTCCAGCGTCTTATATACTCTATGCAGTGTAACATTGACAAAACCCCCACGTACCAATTAAATGTAGGTAGATTCCAGAATCCTAACGCAGCAGCAAAGTAGAATTGCTATGGGAGAGTACTCCCAGTATTACACGTGAAACCGGCATGGACCACGATAGTCATATTAAAATCGGTATTTATACGTAGTTGGTCCCGATCACGTTGGCTAAAAGGCCCTAAAGTAGCGGCCATCTTAAAAAAGTAAAGCGTACTCTTGTTCAAGTGTATTGATCTCTTGGAGTAATTTGGCAATTCTCCTTTCAGCATTCTCAATCAATATATTCATCCTTTGCTCGCAAATAATACTCACTTGTGATGATTTAGAACCTGACCTACTACTTCAATGGGAAAAAGAACTAACCAATAGTTCTAATAAACTCATTAATATATTGATTGAGAATGTTATCACATGTTGGGATATGGTTTGTTTTAGTCTCTTGTGTTCTTCTTTTGTCCCTCTCTCTTTTTTCATTGTTTTCCACTGTTATATAGTGCACTTGGTGTAGAATGATATCTTCTATCTAATTTTGATGAACACATATAGATACTCCTTAAGATTCATCGTTCACTTTCGGGTGTTGGACACCGTTGGTGGGTGAAGGCTAATGTTTTTCTCTAACTCTTGCTTACTAGGGTTTGATTATTTTTATCTATTGAATTTTCAGCCCTGATGAAGTCAAGGCATTAATTACCTATGGATGAAATACGTGTTGGCTGATTTTTTCTATGACGGATGCACAACTCCATTAATGTTGGAAACTTTTAATTGGTTGTATGGAAATCGACATTTCTGATGTGAAGATCTGTTGGGATTATCTACTCATTGAACCGTACATGGATTAAAGTGGACTTATATTCATCTACACTGCTTGGACATTGGTGAATTCTTTGTACCAATTGAGTGCTCAGATTCGATTATTCTGTGAACAAGTATGGATGATGATCGAATGGACAGATGGAGGGACAAATGGAAAGAAAAAGACAAAACGGATTGCTTGAGATAAGGATGGGAAAGATAGAATGATGGACAGATCGAAGAAAGGGTGGCTGGATAGATAGAAGGAAAAAAGACAAAAATGAGTTATGTAAGAAAGAAAGAAAAGAACAATGGGAACCCCCTAAAGGAGTGCTGGACTCGCATCACTTGTTCTCTCATTAGTATTTCAGATATAGATATATTATTTTTCTGGCTACCACCTTGCTGTTTTAGGTCAAGGAAAATAGAATAAAGAACCATCCATGGTAGTGGTCGCATTTACCCACCATTCACTGATCATTCTGCTAAAACTAATAGTTTCCCAAATCCTAAACTTCACAGCAAATAATGTAAAATGATTAGCATTTCATTTTTTGTTTACATACCGTCTGTTTGTAATAGATTTGGAAATGGGGATTCAGCTGAGTTACCCATACAAGTATACTGGATTGCACTAAACAAACATAACTCGTGGTGGGCACAATTCACCTAATTTGCTTTTACTTGAATATCCAAAACTCCTGTGAACAATAAATACATTTGAGTTCTCATTTTTAGACAGTACCTCACTATATTCTTGAACATCATCCTTGAGTTCTTCCAATTCTTCTTTCTCCTTTGTAAGCAATTTCTTTTGCTCAATTAGTTTTGAACAGGCATCACTAAGAATGTCAATTTCCTCCTTGGTAATTTCTTCTCCCTAAAAAAAATATAAAAGAAAAAAGTGAGATTTACTTTACTTCTTTTTTGATGAACAATTGCACATTTTTAAAAACATTGCTTTCATAACCATAAGACAAGATTTTCTGATGCAAAATTTGCACGGCATTGGACTCATTTAATGATTTTTTTGTATTTGTTTTGATATGTTTGCAAGCAATTCCACAAGACGCATGGTGTGTAAGATGGCAGCACAATCATTATTTCATAGAATGGTAACGAATCGGTAACAAATCATAGGGAGGTGATTGGGATGATTAGATGGACTAAATTTGTGAGTAGACTAATATTTCCTGGTGGGGGTTCAGAGTTTGAAGCATAAGTTACATACCTTCAGTAACAAACTTTCTAGTTGATACTCTACCTACCATCAGATTCCACATCTTTTCTTTTGAATCTCCCCAGGTACCAAACTGGGTCTAGAAACTCGTACAATACCTCCTGTGTGCTGGTAGGTGGTGCCACCGTCCTCCAGGGTGACTCCATTCCACCTCAGACATCATAACAGGGGGACGTATATAGGCACAAACCCAGCAAACTGACATCAGTTTACTCCTTTTTTCCATGCCCTCAAACACAACACGTCACTGATCAGACTGAAATGAAGATGATCAGTGAACAAATCTCACATAGGACCTTATTAAACCTGAAGTCCGCAACACCGAATGGAGAAGCGATGGTCAGTCAAATCTGGGGTTAGATAGATTATCCACTACAATAAGTGTTACCGAAAGGAAGTAACTAATTTTTCTGATGGACACATGTACCAGCATATTCCTCAGCCTTTGAATGCATACCAAAACAATGCTCCCTTCAAAGAAGGATTTTTTTTTACCAAGCGTGCAAAATGGACCTCCCTGTGGACCTGAAAATCAAGCCAGTGTCTAGTGAAAGTATGGATGAAAGCTTAAGCAACGGCTTGGCAGATGTCCAAACACCAGAAACCCGACCTAGAACTACAGTCTCAGCCTTCGCTCTAGTGGAATGGGTCGTAAGCTGTTTAGAAAGGTCCTTTGTGGCCAAAAATTAACACAGTTTGATGCAAAGCTCAATACACCAGGATAAGGTTTGCTTCTGGACCACTTCCCCAGCGAAGGCAATGAACAGTTGCTCACTAATGTTGTAGTCCTCAGCCCCGACATTACTGAAACGAAAGGCACAGTGTGGGTCTAAACACTACAATGTTTTCCCCTTAGTACCAATTTTACTACTAAATAAACAATCCCAAACACTTCTCACATATTCACCAATGCAAACACAAGCCATATTCATATAAGCAAAGACACGTTTTGGTGGGATGAAAGTATAATTGTCACCCTCTTTAGGACAAAAACTATTCCACTTCGGGTCAACTTACAATATATATTTTTAACATCTCTACTTGGGAGGGGGGGGGGGCCAGGATGGCTGAGAACATGCTCTGAGCAGAGGCTCCACTCGCCCCTTTGTCATCTGTCAGCATCCTGTTCTCCTGAAGCCCTGAACGAGTGCTTCCTTAAGGCATTGCCGCTGCCGGGATCCTCTGAGTGTTCTGGGGGCAGTAAGGTGAACTGCTGGATCAACCGCGGCTGTGACTCCGGGCAACATGTCGGTGGTCCAGGGCCTTTGGCTGCAAGGCTCCTTGGGCTGCGCGTAGCTGCCCCACGATGAAGGAGGCGAGATGGCGTTGCAACTTCGCCCGACTACTGGCCCCCTGTGCAGCGTGAGTGGAAGGATCAGCCGGGGGTGCCACTAAGGAGTTTTGGCCTCCAAAAGATGCCGGGGCCCCGCAAAGGACCACCGGGGATGCAGTTGAGATGATTTGGCCTGCGAGGGGCACCAGCACCCCGTGACGAGGTGGGGCACCATTTACCCCAGTGATCACGTGGAGACTGTGGCTGAAGCGGCCCGCTGGTAAAGAGCTGCCTCAGGGATACTCGGAGGATGCTGCGGGCCCAGAGGGCTAAGGATCCTGGCCGTGACCCCTGGATGGAACAGGGGAGGTGCTACTGCAGCGCTGGCTCTGTCAGTGAGAAAGGTGACTGGCCCATGCCGCCAAGTCTTGGAGGACTGGAGACCTCCTGTGTAGAGATGCCCAGGGGGCAATGCTGGTGAGGGCCCCCCAATGACTCAGCGCCACTGGAGGAGGGCTGGAGTGGTGCTGCCAGCATTCTCGTTGCCCCTATCGCTGTCCCGCCATCTACACACGCGGCCCTGTGGCCCCGGTGGAGGGTATTGTGGCGCTCCCTACAGAGAGTGGCCTATTGAGAGCTTGGCTTACATTTGGACTCCTGCCCTAAGCCCTGTTACAGACTGCCTCCTCCCTCCCCCCCCCCCCCTTTTGACATTTGGTGCGCAGGTGGCTGGTCTGCAACCATATGCTGGGACAGGTGCCCCAGGTATCAACAAACGAGTATGGATCAATTTACAGGAACACCCAGGACAGTGACGCATCTAACAGACCAGAAGAGGGGGGTGGAGGGGTGGGGGGGCAAGTGGCTGCGGAGCTCACAGGTGCACAGATTTTTGCAGTTATTCGTTTGCATAGAGGTCAATCTTCTGAGGGCGGATGTGTGCAAGGTGACGAAGAGTTCTCTGGATACAGAGGCAAGGGTCGAGAGCCTATCTAAGGAGTTGAAGCAGTTGCAGTCCACGGTATGTGTACATATAGAGAAAACGAAAAAGCTTTACGACCGTCTAGAGGACTCTGAGGGCAGGTCACAGCGGTGAAGAAAATAAGTTACTTACCTGTAACTACGGTTATCCAGTATTGGTATCTTTCATAGATTCACATGCCTGAATCATTCCCCATCGTCAAGATGGGAGTCCCACAGTATCATTCCCCGTCGTCAAGATGGGAGTCCCCCGGTAAAATATTCAAGCAGTGCCTTAAATCCTTAATAGGCTATAAGGGCCCTAGGATCAATAGCCTACCCATGTCCTTTTTAAAAAAGGACCAAATGTTGGCATCCAGCCAATCAGCTGTTAGCACCCTCTAGAACACTCCCAGCAGAGGCCAGTTCTCCTCAGATTTTCAAAGCACAAGTGGGAAGTAAGGATCCCAAATTTCAATGAGAACTGACTCTCCGGGGAGGAGGGTGGGTTGCATGTGAATCCATGAAAGATACCAATACTGGATAACCGTAGTTACAGGTAAGTAACTTATTTTCTTATCCAGTATTGGGGTATCTTTCATAGATTCACATGCCTGAATCAGAATAGCAAGCAGTACCATGAAACTGTACTGTCGTTAGCGGGCGGTGGGAGACGTAAAACTTTAAACTCCCAATATTATAGACATATACCAGAAACAATTCTAATAATTGTTTAAAATCTAGCATGAAATAAATCTTTCAGATACACTAGCGTTCACACCTATTATGAACCGTCAAAAACAGTTATAAATATATATATATATATATATATATTTTTTTTTTGCCAAAACCCCTCCGGTCAAAAGAAGTCAGAGGCCACTCGGGGAAAGCTTGGAAGACCTTATAATGGACAAATTGGGCATAATGCATTTCGGCTCATTAGCCTTCTTCAGATGCCGCTGCTCTCAGGGTGATGTTGCACTCGCGCATTTAAATCTCATGTCCCTCTCCCATTGGTGGGAGTCGGCTTGCACGTGATCACATTACTGTAGTCAGGTTGAAACTACAGTTCCCAGAAAATATAATTTCCAGGTGAGTACTGTGTGGGGAAAGCATGGTAGTTCTGAGCCCGATTTAGGCAGTTGTTGTTAGGTAAAGGCGCAGAGTGTCCAAATGAATTGTCCCTGTTAAAATGTATGTCCACTGGCTTCCTCGGGTCCCCTTTAACACTCCAGCCCCTTGTAAAAGTGCCCGCCGGATCATGAAACAAAATTACAATGCACTTGTCTCCTCGTTAAGTCACGAGCTGTACCTGACAGCAATCCATGGCTTGGCACGCACTCGAGGCGGGCCGGAGTCCTTCCAATACCTTGGACTCGAAAAGAACAGTTGATGCCAGCATCACTCCGTCGCTATACACACACATATATATATATCATCACAAACCGGCACCACCTTACGTCGCACCGAACAGAGACACGGTGACACCAGAAAAGTTGAGTCCAATTTTTATTCCATTACTTTATTGGGCTATGACGCGTTTCGGCAGGATCCCCTGCCTTGTTCACATAACGGAGCCACACTCCCATTTTTTGTTTTATAGTGATTGAAAATGACACCCACGTGATGCATACAACCCCATAGACATGGACAACAGACTTAGCAGAAAGAAATACATCAAGGTAGCCTACAATCGTGAAGCTTAATCACATTATCTGCAGATATATTTCAAATTTCTTCATATTAAAATAGCTAAACCAAAACACAATTTTATACATTATACCCTGGATTGAGATTATAATATAAAAACAACTTCCTGCTTGAAATCTTTCATAGTTATGCAAATTGGTTTTATTCTCCCAAAAACTTTATCGCTCTGGAATTATGCAAAGCATTTTTAGAACCATGGCAAATTCATCCTTCACTCTAAAGATCAATTAATCATAATGATGAATACTGGTATAGCTCGGTTAATCCTTTGTCGGACAATTAAGGGCCAGTGCCCATTTAACCTATGTGACTAATGGATGTACTTATTGCAATAACCTATCCTCTCCTGATCTTGTATAGTTCTATAGATTCTAGTAATCATTCATCATTTCTACCTATACTTCATGTTGGATTCCCCATCAATCCAAATATTACCACTTGCTTCCTACAATCCCATTCATGTGCAAATGCCGCAGAATTTAAAAAAAACAATGAAATGTGCAAAAATATCACTATGTACAATATAATATCCGCTCTTTACACGAATAAATAAATAACATATACAAATTACACTTCAATTGTAAACATATCACTCTGTGCAACATGCGCTTGACGGACAATTGTGCAAATAAGCAATTTGAATAAATATTTAAGAACATCCACATGAAAGATTATTAAAAAAATCATGATTATACCAGATAAAATCTGAATGACTAAAACCTCAACACTATACTCATTCTTATTGCTATTGGAGGATACCATTATAAAAAAACCACCTTAGTACTATTAAGAAAACCCCACATAAGATTAATAAAACCGAGTCCATCCTGTATCAATCTAAATAACACTTGCCATAAAAATTACGTAAATACCTCAATGCTTTTAAGATCCAAGTACAATTTGTTTGAAATTCACAGTCTATGTCATGTCCATCACTACATGAATTCATTAAAGTATCTACCACCTGTGTAAAAATCTAAAAAAACTGAAAAAAGGAAAAAATAGAAAAAACAAACGGAATTCACAGTTCATATCTTGTTTCTTAACTTATTTTTCGGTTAACAGAAAGAGATTCATTGGTCATAGGGTAGAGTTAGATAGTAAATTTTATACTGTTGTATGAAAACACCTAAAAAATTGCTTAGTAATCTATATTTTTGCCACTTGAAACACAGAGTCTACCCTAAATCAAATATGTAGGCCCTTGATGTTTAAATATCCTCCTACAACAGATGTACATGGAGTCCTTCATCCGCATTGAGACCTTTAGGGTTCTTGCTATCCAACATTAGAATATACCCGGACTCCAATTTTCTCAAGTCCAATTCTCTATTGCCCCCTCTTCTTTTCTTAGGTACAGCATCCAAAACAAAGTAAGATAGATCTTCTATCTTCCCTCCATGTACCTCATTAATGTGGCGTGCCACTGGATAACTGGGGTCCTGATTTTTAACTGCTCTCAAATGCTGTAATATCCTAACATGGGCCATGTGGATAGTGCTTCCTACATATAACATAGGGCAAGTGCAGGTTAAAACATATACTACGTGATCACTTCTACAGTTCAGGCTTTTCAATATTTTCCAGGGTCTCCTCCACAGGGGCATTTGGATTTCTTTTTTATTTATTCCATATTTACAGGCTTTACATTTTGAACACCTACTGAAGCCAGGGCTTGGTTTCAACCAGCTTACCTTTTCCCCCAATTCTGGACTATTGATCACCAATTGTTCCCTCATGGATTTAGCCCTCCTGAATGATAAAAGAGGTTGCTTGGAAACTATTTCTTTCAGGACCGGATCTCCCCTGATAAGATGCCAATGCTTACCCAGGCTGGCTCTCACCCTCGCCTGGTAAGCATTAAACCCCATGATTAATCTTACCTCTGATTTAGAGTTCGACACCTTGTCCTTCTTGGTCCTACCAGTTTCCCCAAAGAGAATATCTTGTCTGGTCATTGAATTAACTTTACATAATGCCTGGTCCAAAACCATCTGGTTATAACCCCTCTGTCTGAACCTAACATTAAGATCCTCCTGTGCTACTTCTAGAGTACTACTCTCACTGCAGTTCCTCTTCATTCTATATATATACACACATTTGTATATACATTTTCAGACATACGCAATACTGTTATTAAAATTAAGAAAGAACTCCTCTTATGTCAAACAAAAGGGGCTGACCTTAATTGAAGAAATGCCGCAGTACCGCTTGTTCAACCGCTGCATCTTCTCGTTGCGTAGATTGCAGACAGTAATGCTTTGTAAACGTGTGGACATTCTTCCATGTCGCAGCACGGCATATTTTGTCCAATGTCACTCCAGCAAACAAAGCTGTAGATGCAGAAATTGTTCTTGTGGAGTGTGCTTTAGCCCTTGTTGTCAGGGGCTTGTTAGCCTTTTCGTGACAGAACTGAATCGCAGATGAGACCCATCTGGCGATCGTAGCCTTTGTTACAGCTGTTCCTTGTTTTCCTTGTCCGTAAGCAACCAGGAGCTGATCTGATTTTCTTATCTCTTTCATTTTGTGTAGGTAGAATTTCAAACACCTCTTGACAGCCAAAGTATGCAATGCCCCTTCTGCTGGGCTGGATGGATTTGGAAAGAAAGATTGCAATATCACCGGCTCGTTGAGGTGAAATTGTGTTGGTACCTTTGGTATAAATGTCGGGTTTGTCCTTAAAGCTACATAGTTTTCCGTGAAATGTAGAAAAGGTTCTTTGATTGTAAAGGCTTGTATTTCACTCACCCTCCTTGCAGAAGTAAGAGCTAGTAAGAGGGATACCTTCCATGTGAGAAACTTAAGCTCCGCTTTGTGAATTGGTTCAAACTGTTGTCTCATCAACTGCGCCGGGACTAAATTGAGCTTCCATTCCGGAGGAGGCGCACGCACAGGGGGAAATTTTGCAGAAAAGTCCTCTCATAAACTGCTTTACAAGACTAGATGCACAGAGAGAAGGAACTTGAGGAGATCTCCTATAGCGGGAAATTGCAGGCAGGTGAACCTTTACTGACGAGAAAGTGAGACCTGATTTAGCTAGTGAGAGAAGGTATGGCAAGATCTGTTCAGCAGGGGCTTGCAGCGGGTGAACGTTATTTCTTTCGCACCAGAAACAGAATCTTCTCCATTTCAGGTGATATGTTTTAATAGTGCTTTTGGCACGGGATTTAGCAATGATTTCTCTACACTCTTGCGTTATATTTACGTTCCTAAACTCCAGGAATTCAGGAGCCATGCGTGCAAATGAGGAGAGTGTGGATCCGGATGATTGTCTTGGCCCTTGTTCCTCGATAACATCGTTGAGGACGGCTGTAGGCAAATGTGTTTCGACTCAGACAGCAGGAGGAGTTCCGGGAACAAGTATTGCCTGGGACAACGTGGAGCTATCAGGATCAGACGTCAGCCTTCCGATTTCATCTTGCTCAGTACTCTGGGAATTAACGGGATGGGGGGAAAAGCGTAGGCATATATCCCTGACCATCGCATTAAAAGGGCATTCCCCCTTGACCCCGGTAGAGGGAACCTGCTGGCATAGTACTGGCATTTGGAGTTCTCCTTCGTTGCAAAGAGGTCCAAAGTTGGTTTTCCCCATTTTCGAAATACCTTGTCCAGCTGGGATTGTTCTAGCTCCCACTCGTGGCGACTGGACTGAGACCTGCTCAACTTGTCTGCAAGGGTATTGTGCAGACCCCTGACAGGCTCCGCTTTTAACGTGATCCCATGATGTGTTGTCCATTCCCATAATTCTTGCGCCTCCTGAGAAAGCGTAATGGATCTTGTTCCTCCTTGCTCGTTGATATAGTACATGCTGGTGGTATTGTCCGGACGCACCAACACTGAAGAGCCTACTATTCTCGGCAGGAAAGCTTGGAGAGATAGGAATATGGCTTTTAGCTCTAAGCTGTTGATGTGCTGTGTTCTCTGCGCTAAAGACCATTTGCCTTGAATTTGCAAGCCCTGTAGATGACCTCCCCAGCCCTCCATGGAGGCGTCCGTTAAAACGAAATCTGGGGTGCTCCGTAGGAAAGTCAGTCCTTGAACGAGATTTGGCGCCTGGAACCACCACTGCAGAGTTTTCACCATCCGTGGTGTGATTCGAACTACATCTTCGAAGGATCCCGAAACCTATTGCCACTGTTTCTGTAGCTCCTCCTGAAGAGGCCTCATTTTCAGTCTGGCTAGAGGTACCAGATTTATCGCTGAAGAGCACATCCCCAGGAGCGATTTGTACATTTGCACCGAAACTGACCCTTTTATTGATATTGTCTTTGCAAGCTTTTGCAGACGTATCCGCCTCTCCTGAGAAGAACGCTTTGCCCTGAATGGTGTCTAATGATACTCCCAGAAAAGATATTACTTGAGTTGGAAGCAGAACCGATTTTTTCCTGTTTAGGGTAAGTCCCAATGTTTTGAACAGACTAAGGCAAGTTTCCGTTGCTCGATCGGCTTCCTGCACAGTTGCTGCTTTGAGCAGCCAATCGTCGAGGTACGGAAATACTTGAAACCCCTGAGACCGCAGAGTCGCCGCTACTGGCGCAAGGCACTTGGTGAAGATTTGTGGTGCTGATTTGAGTCCAAACGGGAGCACTTTGAAATGATAGTGGGTACCAGCCACTGTGAATTTTAAAAACTTTCGGTGTTTTGGGTGGATTAGGATATGGAACAATGCGTCTTCCATGTCGAGGGAAGTCATGAAATCTCCTTTGTTTAAGCAACCCAGGATATCTGAAAGCGTTACCATCCTGAACGTCTGCTTCTTGAGAAACTTGTTGAGATTCCTTAGGTTCAGAATCGGCCTCCATTCTCCTGATTTCTTTTTTATTAGGAAAAAACGAGAATAAAAACCCTTCCCTTTCTGGGCAAGTGGTAGCTTCTCTATTGCATCCTTGAGAAGCATAGACAAACTTCCTTTCGTAGTAAGTGAAGACGAGGGGGAGGGGGACCCTTGGGTGGGGTGGTTGGTGGTCGCTGAAGAAACTCTAGAGTGTGACCCTTGGTGACTAGGTCCAAAACCCAGCGATCTGATGTAATCTTGTGCCACTGCTGCACATAACTGGGTAGGGAGGGAAGATGGACTGGTACCCTGACGTGCTCATTGCTTTCTGCCTGAGTCACGGCTTTGTTGGGGTGCTCGCTTGCGGCCTCCCTGGCGAGAGAAACCAGCCGTTGAAAATTGCCGATACGATGGAGGGTTATAAGATTGTCGATACTGGGATTGGTATGGTTGGTATTGTTGAACTCTCTGGTATCCTCCTTTATAAGTGGTGAATCCTCACCCTCTAGCACCTCTGAAAGGTACTCTTCTGTACTGTAGAGCTCCCAAAGACTTTGCGGTGTCCGTATCATTTTTGATTGCCAATAGAGCCTCATCAATGTGTTTACCGAAGAGTGACTCACCGTCAAAAGCCATGTCAAGAATGTTTGCTTGTACCTCCAGCCTACAAGTTGTTGCTTTTAGCCATCCCTGACGTCGAAGTACAGCCGCTCCTGCTAACTGCCTAAAACCAGTATTTGCCACGTCAAGGGCACAGTCGATTGTTTCTGAGCTGCACGCTCACCCTCCAGCAGAATTTTTCGTGCATCTTGCCTGCTTTCCTCCGGGATGAGGTCTATTAGCCCTGCCATGTCAGACCACATTTGGCGGTCATAGTGGCCGATAATGGCTAGGGCATTTACTGCTCTGATTATCACAGCTGCCATTGAAGAGAACCTTTTCCCAAGGATGTCCATTCTACGCCCTTCCTTGTCTGGGGGGGTGGGGAGGGGTAGTAATCGGGGTAGCCGGATTCTTAGACCGCCTTTGTGCAGCCTGGGAGGTGACAATCTGGCTTCGGATGTCCAATAAGGCACGATGGAGAGTCATACTGAGCCCTATATTTCTTTTCCACACGAGGCAGCACCGGTGGTATGGATGCTGGCGTTTTCATGATTCTGATGCCCTCCTGCCAAATATGGTTGATGATAGGTATGGAGAGCACCACTTTTCTTGTGTCCTCTTTGAAATCGTAAAGGAAACATTCTGTCTGCTTTACTGTCATAGGTAGATGGAATCTGCTGGCTGCTCTCTGCATCAAGTTGTGAAACCCCCCCGATATCCTCTGGAATAGAGTCTGAAGGAAGGTGCGGAGGAGGAGATGGTGTCGGAATAACGTAATCATCCCAAGGGTCGGGAGCAGATGCTGGATCTGGCAGTTCACCTTCCTCTACCTCTTCTTCTGAGGAGGAAGTGTTTTGTGCTCCTGGGTCGATTGTCCCCGAGCCTGGTATAACCCCAGGTGTGCTCGGTAACTGAGGGCCTGGTGTATCTGTAGATTCTTCCACCTGAGGAACTTGGTTTACAGATTGATTTTGTTGAGGAGGGAACCTTTGCCTATAAGGCGCCAACATGGCTTGAAGGTCCTCGATTAATGAAGGCGGTAGGTGGGCCATATCCCTGTGGCGCGGTTCTTGACGAAAATCAAACTGATAGCTATGTCGTGGAGCCATAAACCACTGCTGATAATAATGCACCTCGCCTTGATAGTCGTCATCCTCCTGGCACTTCACATGGAGCTCAGATGGACTGTGAGCTATCCCATAGAGGCCGTTATCATCATCATCATCAACCTCTTCCTCAACATGCCCTTCCAACAGATGTGATGGAAGCAAAGGTGACACCTTACTATATTCCTGCATAGACAGGTGTAAAAATGTCTTTGTTACTCTGGTAACCTGAGTAATCCTCGTCGACGGGGGCGTCGACAGTGCAGAAATCATAGGCAAGGGAACTTCCTTTGTCGACGGTGTCGTCGTCGATGTCTTCGTCGACGGTGCCGTCGTCATCGACGATGCCTTCGTCATCAACGGTGTCTACGTCGACGGAATGGTAGTCGACGGAGGAGTGTCGACAGTCTTCGATGACGATGGAGCTTTCGTCGAGATGGAGACTCTTGTAGAGAGAATAGGCGACTGGATCGCCGTCGTCGTAACTGTAGCCGTCGACAACGGCGTCGACGTCACACAAATTGTCGTCGACGAGAGAGAGATAGTCGTCGACGGCTTCTTCAGGGATTTTTTACTTACAGGATCAGAAGATGAAGCTCTAGGGCGATCTCTATCCTTCCTGACAGGTGTAGAGGGTACAGATGACTCCGGTTCAGAAGGTTTGGCAGCCTTCTCCTTACTTGAAGCCCTTTCCTGGGAAGGTTTAAAATGTTTCTTCCCCTCACCTGAGGATCTGTCCTGAGATCTAGCCCTCTTGTGGGATGTTGAAGCTCTGTCTTCTTCTTCATCAGAAGAACGAGTCTGCTGTTTTGTGGTCTGGAGCCACAATAACAATCTTCCCTCTCTGTCCTTGAGGGTCTT
This sequence comes from Calotriton arnoldi, assembly GCA_963921515.1. Lineage (NCBI taxonomy): Eukaryota > Metazoa > Chordata > Amphibia > Caudata > Salamandridae > Calotriton > Calotriton arnoldi. Next base: position 2,215,923 of record CAWUFW010000240.1, read on the forward strand.
GTTAGAGAAGGAGTAACAGATTTTACAGCCTTTCACCTCATGCCTGGGATGTAGGCAATAAATACATTCTTTGTGTGGATCATCCACATGTACTCTTTTCCTCCCACAGGTCTTACAAGGGCGGAAAAGGCCTTTCTTGTCTGACATGATGTCTAGAATTTGCTGAGTAGAAGAAAAAACAGAGTAGCACTCAGGGAGACTGCCTTCCACACGACGTGCGGTGAAAATCTGATGAGAACTGGCCTCTGCTGGGAGTGTTCTAGAGGGTGCTAACAGCTGATTGGCTTGATGCCAACATTTGGTCCTTTTTTAAAAAGGACATGGGTAGGCTACTGATTAGATGGCCTAGGACCATTATAGCCCATTAAGGATTTAAGGCACTGCTTGAATATTTTACCGTGGGACTCACATCTTGACAACGGGGAATGATACCGTGGGACTCCCATCTTGACGACGGGGAATGATTCAGGCATATGAATCTATGAAAGATACCCCAATACTGGATAAACCTGTACTTTGTCGGATTCCCCAAAGGACAGGAAGGGGACAATTCGGAATCCTTCTTGGAACAACAGCTCCAAAGTGTCATGGACCCCACCGAGTTATCCGCTTTTTTCGTGATCAAGCGGGCTCATCGGGCAGCGCACCTGGGGGTTCTGGCGGCAGAGGGCGGAGTGGATGAACAAGGCCAAGCGGCTCTACGAAGAGGGAGCATGGACGTTGTTTCTGGTGGCTCCAGGGTTGAAGTGCATCAGGATGGGACGTCGGCTGTTACTACCGGGGGAGGCCCAGAGTCAGGATGAGGACGATGCAATATCAATATCAGATGCAAGCTGAGTCTCTTACTGACTATACTGTATGATGTGGGCTCTTGGTGCCACCATGGTGACAGAGTATTATGTTGAGCGATATGTTCCCTGCCCCCTGTTTTCTCTCTCCGCCCTTTTGTCTTTTGTTTCTTGAGCCTTGGGAGAGGGTGGCGGAATGTCTTTCCTCCTCTCCCATTGCACGGTGCCTGAGGGGTGTGGTGCGGTTGGGGGGGGAGGGGTGGGGCACTAGCTTCTTCTCACTTATCCTTCTGAATAGGAGTACAATTTCTACTTGGTGTCCTTGATGCAAGGGTGAGGCAGATGTTGCACTGTGCTCCGCTACTCCTCCTTCTTGAGTTATTGATTCTTCTTTGATTTTTCTTATGTTCCTACCTCCTCTGCATTCTATAGCGGTGAAAGGTGGGGAGTTCGGTGGGACCGGACCTGTGAGTTTCCCGCTGGTTTTGTGGGGGTCACCGCATATTAATGTCTATGTTCTTTGTTGAGAGGCTTTACGTAGCATAGGGGCATAGATGCCACAGCGAGTGGGGGGTGGGCGAGGGGGAAGGTGTAGATACTCAGTAGCATCATGAGGAAAAATCTTCAGGATGGTTGGTTTGATGTTTACCGGGGGGGGATTAGAGGTTTCATTGTTTTAACTTTCACAAGTTCTTGGCATAGCAGTGTTCTATTTCAGGCATAATATAAACACACTGATTCCCAAGGGACAGAGGGGGAGACTTGGAGGCCAGCAGGCTCCCCTTTTGCGACATCGGATGCAGATGGGCGGTGGTAAGGTCCAGTACTATAGAGGTGGGGTCTCGCGGTTTGTACATACCTACCTATGGCAGGAGAAGTTAAAATACCTACGTAGAATGCAAGCGGTCTGCGCGACTATACAAAGAGATATAGGGTATAGATACATACATATATAGGTATAAAGAGATCTATACTTTAGACACTATAGGGCAGGGATTGTCTTCCTTCAGGAGACTGATCTCACAGACCCTGAGGTGGAGAAACTGAAAAAGAAATGTAGGGGACAGCTGTATATGTCCAGGTTCTCCCCGTATGCAAGGGGGATGCCACGTGGATTGCCCGTGAAGTTCCTTTTCGGCTCAGGCAGATGTTGAGGGTAGGCACCTGCTCCTCACGGGCAGCTGGACGGTAGGGACATAGCTTTACTGAATGTATATGCCCCAACTATGATGATAAATTTTTGTTTTGGAAAGTGTTGAAAGTGTTTGCGCCACACATGGACACACCTCATTTGGGCAGGAGACTTCAATTGGTGGTATGGATAGGTCACCCCCTAAACATAACACGAAATTGTACATTACCGGGGTATTGGAGGAGGTAATGGTACGAGTAGACTGCTTTAATACGTGGAGGACCCTGCACCCGATAGGGATGGAATTCCCATACCATTTGAGTACACACCACATGCACAGTCGATTGGACAGAATACTTGTGGCACCGGCGCTGGGGGCTCAGGTAGCTATTGTGGAACACTTGGGTAGTTCCTGTCTGATCATGCCTCAATTCACCTTACAAATGAATGGTGCTGTGAGGTTCCTCCCATTCCAACACGGCGCTTGTACCCGAGATGTTGCGAAACAGGGCTTTCCGTGCAGACATATGGGAGGTCCTGGAACGCTGCCTCACCCGTAACGTATGTTCCACCGAGACCAAAGCTAACATAGGGTCGCACTTAAGGTTGTACTGCGCGGGGAGCTCCTCACTAAGGTCTACGGAATCTAACAACAGTTGAGCCCGGACTTAAAGGCCCAGGAAGATGAGTTAGCATGGCCTCAGAGTAGAGATAAGGGCCATTCCACTATGCAGGGTGAGATAGTGACTGCCAGGCATGCGGTGCGGGAGACATGGTACCGACTGGATTGATTTACCCTGAAGGAGTATCGGCAGTTACTGCACAAAGAGGGGGGTAGGCCTGGCAGGCTTTTGGCACCGCTACTTCGTAGGGAACGACGGACGCACTTAATCATATCCCTCATGACGGGCGATGACAGATTAGTTACGACGCAGCCTTGGCCAACCGAGAACTCTGGAAATACCTGAAGACGCTATATTTGAGGTGGAAGGGCTGTGACCCGACTGCCATAGAGGAGTTTCTGGAGGGTCTAGAACAACCACGACTTAAGCCCACACAGTGGGACAAACTAGAGGTAGCATTCACTAAAGATGGTGGTAATTAAAGACATGCCCAGGAAGACACCAGGCACAGATGGGTTCCCAACAGAATTTTATGCTTCATACACCAATGTAATCTCGTAGAAATTGCTAGAGGCCTTTAATGAAGCTAGGGACGTTGGGATCCTTCCTCAGCCTATGAGGGAAGCGCTTATAGTCATGCTCCCCAAGCCAGATAGAGACCCTGAGAAGCTTGGTTTCTACAGCCCGCTCTCCATGATTAACGTGGATGTGAAGATCCTATCCAAAAAACTAGCTAATAAAATACAGGGCGTATTAGAACAATTGGAATATGAGGACCAATGTGGATTTATTGCCAATATAAGTACACTCAAATCTCCGTAGGCTTCCTCATGTCAGGTCTACAATGCAGGACTCCCAGGCACAGATGGCTGTGGTCGTCTCGATATAGAGAAATTATTCGACTCGTTTGGGTGGGACTTTATGTGAGCAGTATTGATCCACATGGGGTTTGTAGCGAACATACTGCGCTGGATAGCCTTGCTGTATTCGGGACTGACCGCTAGGGTTTGATCTGATATATAGATATATATATATATAGATATATATATATTCACTGAAAAAACCATAGGTTTCAGGGACGTTATAGTTAGAAATTAGCATTTAAAAAACCTTAGAAATTCACTGAAAAAAACACAGGTTTCAGGGACGCTATAGTTAGTTGGACATTTCACTCGTACATAACCAGAGAAATCCAGCCATTATAGTTAGCTGAGCTAACTATAACTCGCGCCCACCCACGCGTTTTGACCACACTGGTCTTGATCACGGTTAACAATTAGTCCAACATTGCTTTCACCTTTTATACCTCCCTCCCTCTTAGTCCATTAAGAGGCTTTGTGGGAATGGTAGTTTTCACAAATTCTGCTCAAAATGAATTACAAAAAAACAATTCATAACATTTAGAAAAGCACCTTCATTGGCAGACAACCTGGTCAATAGTCATTTAACAATGAAAAAATCTGGAAATTGGCTAGAGAATCAACAGAAAGGATTTGCTAAATGCAGCAAATGCAAAGCATGCAAAGTAGGGAGAAACATCAAAAAGCTTGAAGACCCCAGAGGAAAAATCTTTATGATAAATGATAAGATCCCTTGCGATTCAGTATATGCAGGTTATCTGATTCAGTGTTTCGGTGGTAAGAGATACATTGGCAGTACAATATGTTCATTTAAAACATATATCGTGGAACACATAAGAGCGATACAGAACAACAAAGACACTAATTACGCAATTGCAAAACATATGCTCATGCATGAAGGAAAGAATTGGCTGAATATAAAAGATTCTGGAATAGCCATAGTCCCACACAATGAGAGGGGTGGAGACAGAACTCTCAAGTTAAGACGGTTAGAGTCGCGACTCATCATCAGGTTCAAGACTAAAACCCCTTCAGGCCTGAATGGGGATGAAGAAATGTACATTCACTTATAAAGGAACTTTTTAAATCACTTCTGAATTCTTCAACACATCATATGGAGTAAAGGACTGAGTAATCCTGAAGTAATAACATTGGGGGATACATGTGTAACAGCATGGAATCAAGACCAAATTCATACTTGTTGCATAATATGACAATTAGTCAATATATACAAATATGACAGTCTATACCAATTATATGCACCCCATACTTCAAATCTTTTTTTGTTGGGGATGGTAAGGACGACAATGGTCTTCACTACAACACAGGGTGCATTATACAGACATAATGCAGTGTAAATGAGCAACGACATGAGGTATGAATATAAATACTACATTACAATTCATGCATTCCCGCTCGAAAATACAATTGAAAAAAACAATTGAACTAATACTGACGAAAACATTTGATAAAAATACCTAGGTCCTTATTACTTCGTGATATACTTAGAGTACAACACTTGATTATTTTTGTTGAATAATATGTTAAATCACTTGAATTATGAATTGTTTTTATGTAATTCATTTTGAGCATAATTTATAAAAACTACCATTCCCACAATGCCTCTTAATGGACTAAGTGGGAGAGAGGTATAAAAGGTGAAAGCAATGATGGACTAATTGTTTACCTTGATCAAGACCAGTGTGGTCGAAATGCGTAGGTGGGAGTGCTGGGCTGAGTTGCTTTATGACTCAATAAAGTACTTGGTTATATCGCAGGCGAGTGCAGCGTTATTTTCTGAACGGTGGTCAATAATTTGCGGGGGGAGTCCACCCCTGACGAGTGCACCTACTGTGCAAAGCGTGCCCTTCATTTATTGACTAATTTGATGAGTAAATATATATATATATATATATATATATATATATATATATACACACACACACACACACAAAAGAATCCCTACTTCAAAAAGGAGAGAGCACGCACACGAAGAGTGCTGGGATAAGGCTACTTCTATTTCATCAGGCCTCCTCCGACCCAGCAAACAGGAAAGACGCGTTTTGGCTGGCACAGCAGCCTTTCTCAATCTAATGCGCGCCATTTTTCTTTAACAATTTATACTATGTCTCTATCATAGACATAGAAAAAATCCATGGTTTCAAGTTAAAAAGATACAGACTACAAAACAGTGCTCAAAATTACATTTTCGTGTGATCCATCAGCTCTAGTTAGTGGACTTAGTTGAAATTGAAAAAGTATAACCACGCAAAGTGCGCTGATATATATATATATATATATATTCACTGAAAAAACCATAGGTTTCAGGGGCGTTATAGTTAGTTGAACATTTCACTCGTACAAAACCATAGAAATTCCCCGTTATAGTTAGTTCAGCTAACTATAACTCGCTGCGTCCCATAATCCACTGCTGATGACGTCACATATTACATCACTCATGACATGGTCAGTGACATCACTCATGACATCACTGATGACATCATCCTTGTGATAGAGTGGCAGACCTCCTCTCCCCTAATATAACCTTTGATACACACACTCAAAAATACAAACTAACATTTTCAAAACAATGGACATACCAATACCAGTTACAACACACCTATTCAGTAATTCCAAGATCTACACACACATCCACTCATTCACCAACAGTCCCTATACAGTCACTCATACATGTACTCACTCATCATATGTACTCATACACCTATACATCCTGTTACACACCGCCACTCATCCATAGAGTTACTCACACACATAGTCACACATGCAAACAAAGTATCAAACATCCATTTACTTGCATACACAGTTATACACACACTACCACACTTACTTCTACAGAAACTTACACATACTTACTCTCTTAAACAATCACTTATAGAAACACCTACTTATTTGTACAGGAACTCTTTCAATCTCTCACTCTCACATATACTCACTTATATACACCAATACTCACATATACTAGTTTAAAACATATGTAGTTACTCATAAAGACACTATTGAGACAGTCATTCACTCACTAACACACCCATACACATATTCATCCACCTATACAGTCCTGCACACATGCTGTCTTCAACACATACAAACAGTGAGTCACTCATTCATGCATCTATGCACTAAGTAATACCCCCACTGAACCATACAGACACTCAGACACTCATACTGATACTCAAAAACCAACTAATAACCCATATAGACACTCATGTAGCTACTCACCAACCCATGCAGCCACTTATACACAAAGTGAGACTGATACAGATATTTTCATATTTAAACATTACTCACTAACCCATGTATTCACTAAGATACACTTAGTCAGTTATACAATCAATTTTACAAAAAAAATCACCAATTTAGACACTTATATACCCATTTATTCTTCCATCGACCTTGAGATATACATATATAAAACATATTTAATTTTCAGAAAAACACACATTCACTGGATGATGTCATCAGTGATGTCATTTGAGATGTCATCAGTGATGTCATGAGTGATGTCACTGACCATGTCATGATTGAAGTAATATGTGACGTCATCAGCAGTGCATTGCGGGCGCGCGAGTTATAGTTAGCTGAACTAACTATAACGGGGTGATTTCTATGGTTTTGTACGAGTGAAATGTCCAACTAACTATAACGCCCCTGAAACCTATGGTTTTTTCAGTGAATTTCTAAGGTTTTTTAAATGCTAATTTCGAACTATAACGTGCCTGAAACCTATGGTTTTTTCAGTGAATATATATATATTTATTATACTATGTATACATGTGAAAATGTCTTGGTCCCCTGTTTGCCTCGGTGGCACGGAAAAAATGGGTGGAACGGACGTCAGCACGCCGACGAGGTCCTCTTATGGCTCCGATGACGTCACACGGTGTCGTGAGCGGAGCCGTGCTCGTTGACGTGGGAGAGCTAGGAAAGAATTTCCGTGGAATGCTGGTGCAGGGGATATTCACCTAAGTGTTCAGGCTAGTCCTTTGGGAGCAACTGTTTATGTTGCCACTCCAGAAACCGAAACCAGTGATCCGAGGGCAGAGGCCCTGCAGATGGCACACGAGGTGGGGTGCCGAATCGTGTGCACCGGCGGGGCAGCGAAGTGACAAGCACTACAACCCACAAAAAAGGTAACGAGGGCACTGAATAACACAGGATCTTCTCTTTGTATCCGGCAGGAACAACGAAGTTAAAATGCCCTAGTACCAAAATGTAGAATTAGTGCTACAACGGTCTTCAAGAGGACCTGCGATGCCGCTTCTGCCTCCCGTACCCTGGAGGCGGCACATGGGTCACGCGGTACGGTCATACTGCGGTGGGACGCACACTCGTTGACCTCTCATGGCACTGCTCCACACTTCAGGGAGGACGCTTTCCATTAGCTATGTTTTCTGATGACATGTCGCGCCGGCCCCGTCCAACAACAGAACTCCTTTAGATCCAAACAGACTCTTCCACTCTCTCACCGGAAGTGAAACCAGGCCACGCGGACACTTTCACAATACAACAGCCGGGAATGCACTTTTTGGGAAAAAAAACACATTCCTTCCTCCTAATTAATCAAATAAACGTCTCACTGAAGAACAGGGGCCAGCTTCGATCGGTAAACAGCCGTTACAACGACTTTTTACTTTGCGATACCATTACAACGCATGCATTACCACGCATGCGTTGTACATCACGAAGTCATTACTACGCATTTTTAGAACGCATGGTCATTTACCACGCATGCCTTTACAACGAATTTTGTTGTAAAGGTATGTATGGTAAATGACCATGCGTTCTAAAAACATGTAGACGATCCATGTCGTTGTAAGGAAACAGAGGCTGCTCCGTTTCCTCACAACGACGTGCACCACCCCTCAGAGATGACGTGAAGCAGGAACCACGAGGAGAGAGAAACCATGAGGAGTGAGAGGTAAGGGGGATTTGGCATGGGGTGGGGGTTTCTTTTCTAGGGTTTAGGGTAGTGCAGTGGTGTTTGGGTGGTGTAGGGGGTCGTGCTGGGGGTAGTGTTTTAGGGTTTAGGGTAGTGCAGTAGTGTAGGGGGTCGTGCTGGGGTAGTGTTTTAGGGTTTAGGATAGTGCAGTGGTGTATGGGTAGTGTAGGGGGTCATGCTGGGGGTAGTGTTTTATGGTTTAGGGTAGTGCAGTGGTGTTTGGGTAGTGTAGGGGGTCGTACTGGGGGTGGGTTTAGGGTAGTGCAGTGGTGTTTGTGTAGTGTGGGAGGTCATGCTAGGGGTATATTTAGGGTTTAGTGTAGTGCAGTGGTGTTTGGGTAGTGTAGGGGGTCATGCTGGGGTTAGTGTTTTAGGGTTTAGGGTAGTGCAGTGGTGTTTGGGTAGTGTAGGGGTCGTGCTGGGGTAGTGTTTTAGGGTTTAGGGTAGTGCAGTGGTGTTTGTGTAGTGTGGGAGGTCATGCTAGGGGTATATTTAGGGTTTAGTGTAGTGCAGTGGTGTTTGGGTAGTGTAGGGGGTCATGCTGGGGTTAGTGTTTTAGGGTTTAGGGTAGTGCAGTGGTGTTTGGGTAGTGTAGGGAGTCGTGCTGGTGGTAGTGTTTTAGGGTTTAGGGTAGTGCAGTGGTGTTTGGGTAGTGTAGGGTGTCGGCTGGGGGTAGTGTTTTAGGGTTTAGGGTAGTGCAGTGGTGTTTGGGTAGTGGAGGGGGTAGTGTTTTAGGGTTTAGGGTAGTGCGCCCAACCAGCCACAATATCCGTGGACAAAGGGGATCCTGACTCTTTGGAACGCTACGTCAATTGAATAATTTGGGTCAAGGGCCCTACCACGTCCAAGACCTATCAATTCCTTTCTTGGGATCCCTCATATACTTGGGAGAAAAAGGTACATAGTTTCTCATCAATTTCAGGCGTGTGTGCCACCTTCCCCTTCAGTGAGGGCCTGGGGCATTCTCCCCTCATCTTATTCCTGACCTCCCTTTCAAGGGGTTGATGGATTTTCCCCACCACATACTCTGCCACTTAGGCGTCAGGTGTCCACTCTGCTGACCTAGGATGGTAAATTTGGGTAGGCTCGAACATGTCAGAGAGGACCCCGTCCCCAACCGGGGACTGAGAGGAGTGGGACTCTGGACGCCAGGGACGCCCCGAGTCCTTATCCTCATCGGAGGAGAAATCGTCCTCCGATACACCCTCTCCCTCTAAGGGAAACCCGCAGTCGGGGTCTACAATAGTGGTGACCGTGTCGCAATTTTCTCTGGGCCCCTCCTCCTCCCGGCAGGGTGCATGTTTTAGCGTTCGCGCACTCTTGAGGAAGGTCTCCGTAAGCTTATCAAATCCTTCCAAGTGCCCCGCGTTATGCTTAACGGCCCTTTTATTCCCCATCTGGGAGCTACTTGGACCCGCCACCACCAGATCTGGGTCACTGAACACCCCAGGGATGCTTTTCGCCAGCTTATCAACCTGATCCCTAAGAGGAGCCAGCGCCCTAGAAATAGCCAGAGAGAGGGCTTGGTCCACTGCTGGAGGGAGAAGTTGGGGGCCATTCCTCCTCCACTTCCTGGTAGGAGGAGTAAAAATGGTCTTCTGGAGAAGACATGATAGCAGAGGGTGTGAGCACAGAACAAATGCCCTTAAAATCCTTAAGACAGCCCCCTCGCCGGTGCTCCAACAGCTGGGCTTTCCCCGAAGCTGTTATAAGAATATACTGAGGCGCAATATCAATTACGACCACCAGGTGGCGCTGGTCACTAACGTGGCCGTGTGGGGAAATCACCGCGTAGCGGTGTCAAAATTAGGCGAGGGTTGGTCGGGAATCAAGCGGACACTAAAGGAGTGACCGGATTCCCAAACGCGCGTAAAGACCAGCGGGAGCGCTCGACGGAGCTGCCTCGCTCAGACCAGATGCGCCTGACAGGATCTCACCGCGCGCAGAGCACACAGCGGGAGAAACTGCGAGGGGAGAACGCGCTCGGGCAAGAGCCTGCTGCGCAGGGAATATGAAACAATACCAAAGCAATAATGCTAATAACGTGCACAAGAAACCGCTATACAAACAGCAACAACGTCAGATTAAGCCAAGAATGTAAGGAATGCACTTAACTGACGAGCAGTGAAAGAATGAGGAAGCGGAAGGGACGTCACGATATTATATACGATGGACTGTGATATGATTGGACTATAGTTGCCTTGGAGACTACCCCCTAATGGTTCATGGGTTGTGTAGTCTTTTGTTTAATGATTGTTGTGTTACGTTTTCTTTGAACTGCTATGCAAATAAAGTGAGGAAAGATATGCATAATCTTCGCCTCCGTCCTGCCATAGAATTCATTAAACTTTATTTGATCTGATTTAGAAACATAGATCATAAAAGTGTACATAAAAACAGTAAATCTTCTTTCCTAATACAATACAGTGAGAATTAATTAAAACCAGTAGGTAAAAACGGGTGTTACAAAGCCCGGTTCAGAGCAACTTCAGGTTAACAGAATCGTAAAGTTCAATGTTTCGCAAGATCAATCTCATGTACTTCGTGCAAAAAACGCAATAAGGGGTCCAAGTAAGATGTAACGCTCCAATACCTGACCAGTTTGCACTATATAAAACTGCAGAAAAACTAAAAATAAAAAGTGTTTTGCACACTTCTGTCATTGGGCTATATGTGGGCTACATCTGGGTGATATTTGTGCTACATTTGGGCTCTTTTTTCTCTGGTGGCCATCTTGGGAGACTTATTTGTTATGAAGTTTCCTAATTTCGTCATTTACTGCAGTCTCCTCAGTAGGAAATGCTTTCAGTTTTTACTTTGATTCCATCAAGAAGGCATTCAGATGTGTCACACATTTGCCATAAATTCAGAATGTTAGCACTCTAGTTGTTCATTAGATCACTGTAGTAAAGCTACTGCTCACCAGGGAGTTAACTGGAAGTCTACTGCTGGTATTGAAAGTGATTGTTTCAGTCTGCATGTCAGAATTTTCTAATGAAATAGAAGAGGATTTGAGATCTCACTTAAAACATGTCCTAATTTTTCTTTCTACAGCACTAACCATAATTTCTATGGCAAAATGAACCCCCTCATTTTGTTCCTTTTTAAATTAAATGTTTTAAGTGTTACCAGTTTATTCCAATCAAGATGGCTTCAGGTGTGCCATACTTTTGTCATAAGTAAGACTGTTAGCTCTCTAGTTGTTCTTTAGAACACTCTGGGAAGCTGCAGTAGAACACAAAGGCATCAACTGACAGTCTCTGCCCTTGTTGGATGTACATGTTTTACTGAGAATGTCAGACTTCATTCTCACATGACTGAGAAAGATAATGTGAATTTACAGAAAATATGCTCTCATTTTAGCTTCTGGAGCACCTTCCAAAACTGTATGGGACAAGCATGTGAAAATAGTTCTCTCAAACATGATTCATGATATCCCAGCAGAAGGTTTTTCACAGGGTAAAATCACCTTAGAACACACCACAATTCCTGAAATTAGTATGGTACCATCAACAAATGAATTCTAATGTAACTAAAGTCTGTTATCACCCTTTATAGTTCTCCTTTTGGTAACCCTCAAAATCTTCGATTCACTACAATGCATTTCAATGGGGTACTATCATTTATATTGGTCCCAAGATGGCTGCCAGCAATTCCAGGATGAAGTGCTGACAGCCAATCAGATCTCACGATGACATGTGTGGTTAGGCTCCGCCCAGGTATATATGTGTTTTCTTTTTCAAATTTCTCAGGAACTACTGAACAGATTTACACCAGTTAACCAAAAGGCACGACTCTGATCCAAGGGCTACCTTTTTGCCAAATTTGGTGTAATTCCGTTCAGCAGTTCGGGCTGTAGCTGCGACTAAAGGTTCCTATGGGGAAAACACGTTTTGGGACCCCCCTTTTTTCTCGGCCCCCACTTGACGAATCACCCCGAGACTTTCAGGATAGGAGCGGACCGGAGCGCCCCACGAGTTTTGAAAATTTCGCGAAGATTCATCAACCGACGCCAAAGTTATTGGAAATAGAATGTTGTGAATTTCCTATGGAAAATAGGTCCTAACTATAACTACCTACTGGCGACCGCCAGTAGGTAATATAGATATAGATATATATATCTATCTCTCTGCCAGCTGGGAGATGCAGAGATGCCCCTTGTCTCTGCTCCTGTTCGCTCTTGCCATGGAGCCACTGGCGATCCACCTGCGTGTGCTGCTACAGGGGTTGGGGATACGGGTGGGGGATTCAGAGCATATAATATCCCTTTACGCGAACGATGCACTGGTGTATGTGAGTGATCCGCAGTGTTCGGTGCCCATTTTGATGTCTGCATTTCAACAATTTGAGCAGCTGTTGGGTCTCAGGGTGCATGTTGACAAGTCCTTAATATTCCCACTCACACGGCTGTCTGGCAAAGGTTCAGTCTCCCTCCAGGACCTGGGTTTACGATGGGAATTTGCTATCTGGGGATACAAGTGGCACAAACCCCTGAAAAGCAGTACGAGTATAATATGGGTAAGGTGCTGTGGGGCCTGCATGCGTCGGTGTTCTTTTGGAACACGCTGCCGTTGTCCATCGCAGCAGGATTGCAGTTGCTAAGATGGTGTTTTTGCCCAGGTGTCTCTATGTAGTTCTAAACACGCAATGCCCCATAGGCCGTTCGTACATTTCAGGGATTGGATAGTCTTTTAATTAATATAGGAAAGTGAGGTACTATGTTTTGAGGCTAGTTAGGCTTCATTATGCAATACCTTCACGTTTCCCCAAATAGGCCCTTTGGATTCACACTAATAAATCCCTAGCTCAGTCCTGTTAGTGTGGCACAGAGCAGTCAGGCTTTACTACAGGAACATGTGTTGAGCATTTCAGAGTACCAATATGGACGATACGTAATTGAAATGACTCAAAAGAAATCCGACACCAATTGATAAAAATAAGGCAGATTTTTATATAAGTAGACACCAAAACAAAGACAACCAGATGAGTATAACCGGAGCTATGGATTTTCAAAGGAAAAATAAATTAGTTCCTTTCACTCCTGCAAAATGTAACGCTACGGTCAATGGGGAAAAACTCTAGTGAATCATTCATTTGCAGGTCAGTTCAGTGGATACCACTGGGTGGTAAGTTGATGCGGGTTCCAGGACCAGGGTCTGTCAGTTGAATTTTGCCTAGCTCATAGGGCCTGGATGCAGAATTGTCCTGGCTGTCCCTCGTGCTGAAGCGGGGCCCGCGGGTTTGCTCGTTTTACCGTTTAGACAGTGCTCTCCGAAGACCTTTTAGCAATCCCGCTGTGTGGGACTTACTGGAGGTAACCAAAGGGGTAGTTGGCCCCCAAGGACGTCCTTGGGGGCCAACTACACCTCCTGTTATCTCCAATAAGTCCCACACAGCAGGATTGCTGAAAGGTTGTCTGAGGCCACGCCCCCTTCCTGCACTACTCTGGCAACACACCTCCTGGCGCACTACTAGTTGAGGGATATAGTCCCTTTGGCTCTTGAGGGTCCGTGGGGGCCAACTTCCCCTCCTGTTACCTCCAGTAAGTCCAACACAGCTGGATTGCTAAGAGGTTGTCGGAGGCCACGCCCCCTTTCTTACCACTCGGTAAATGCATCTTTAGTCCTGAGGCCCTCAGGAGTAAAGTGGAATTCATTCCCCAACCAGCAGCACGACAGAAGGCGCGTTTGCAGATTGGTGGAGAAAGGGGGTGTGGCTTCCAAGTCCTCTCAGCAATCCAGCTGTCTGGGACTTACTGGAGGTAAGAGAAGGGGTTCCTGGACCTCAAGGAACCTCAGCATCCAAGGGGACTTTATCCCCCAAGCACCACTGCGCCAGGAGGCGCGTTTGCAGAGTGGTGGTGAAGGGGGCGTGGCCTCTGGCCACTTGCCGGAGATTCTTTTTCTGATTTTTTAAACAAAATATGTAAGGGAGGGGGCTGCGTGTCCCCCTTCCTTAGGCCATATTCCGCCCTGGGGACCCCATCCCCCAGGCCCTTTTTCAATGGGTGAGGGGGGCCGCGTGGCCCCCCTCTCTGGCCGATTTCGCCCCAGGCACCCCATCTCCTGGTCTTTATATTAATTGTATGTTTTTAAAAGAATGGGAAGGGGGCCAGGCGGCCCCCCTCCAGGGCTATATTTGGCCCCGTGGACCCTATCCCTTGGGGACTGCCCCTTTAAAAAAAAATTGTATTAAAAAAAAAAAAAAAAGGAAGGGGGGGGCTGTGCGGCCCCCTTCCCGGGCCGATTTCAGCCCCGCGGACCCTATGCCCCGGGGCCTGGCGTGTAGTGTGGGTGCCCCGGGGCCTGGCCTGTAGTGTGGGTGCCCTGGTCCCACCCAGGGCACCCACTTTTTAAATGTTGGAGACCGCAGGGGGGAGCCTCAAGGTCCCCAAGGTCCCTGCTGGCTCCCCTTCTCCTGTGGGAGCCCGCACTGCTTTTAGACATAGGGAGCAGCTAGCAAGCAGAGAGCTTACTAGAAGCGGAGCAGTGTTCGCTATGGCTTGTTGAGAGCGGTGTTTCCGCCAAGCTATAGCAAACATCGTCCCGGGGGTGGGCACCCCAGGATATTGCAGGAGCCAGTCCTGGAGGGTGGGGGTCCCCAGGGCCATCTAGGGCGCCAGGAGGTGTGCCCTGCGGCCCCCCACTCCTTTGTTAGAAGTTGCCCCGGAGAGGTGGTGGTGGTCCACCCGCGAATCACAGCAACATTTTTTTTTTTTTTTTTTTTAATCGTTGCTTTAACACCTACACTGCGCCCTTTTCTTTTTCTTTTTTGTGGGACTCTGCTTCCCAAGATGGCTGCCAACACTTCCTGGTTGAACTGTCAGCAGCCAATCAAATTTTAGTAGAATCCGCAAGTCCACTGCAAGGACTCGCGTCCCCAGATATCTTTATTTTTAAAACTTAAATATCTCAAAAACGACTGAACGGATTTACACCAAATCACAAAAAGCAAGCTTGCTGGACCAACATTTGCCAAATTTGGTGTAATTCCGTTCAGTGGTTCGGGTTGTAGTCGTGTTCAAAAAATGAAAAATCCCCATATACACAACATGGGGAAAACGAGTTTTGGGAACCCCCCCCCCTTTTTCTTGGCCCACGCTTGAAGGATCACCCCGAAACTTTCAACACAGTAGCTGAACCAAAAAGGGGAAGTTTTGTGAAAATTGCGTGAAGATTAGTCTAGCGGGGCCAAAGATATTGGCAAAACAAAAAATGCTTTTCCTATGGAAACTTTGGTCCTAACTGTAACTACCTACTGGCGACCGGCAGTAGGATGTAGGATATATATACATATATATTAATATGGCTATGTTGTTATGTGTGCATATATATATATATCTATGCAAAGAACTCCGTCTCAGAACATCCAAATTTCAAGGCAAAGACGAACACGGACCCAGATAGTTGCGTGCATAAAGGTATTTTAATCCATGTTAACACCACGCACCGCCATGACGCGTTTCGGCCCCAGAAGGGCCTTGATCACATGACGCTGTCAGGGAGAGCCACCATATTTAAAGTGCAAATAATGAGCATCACGTGACCATAGGGCCAATAGATATAGAAAACATACTTTGATATATCGTTGCATGTATGTATTACAATCAGACTTCTGTTTTTTAGCATTGAATTGTCAAATAATTTAAATAGATGTGCAAAAACTGCAATAGTGTAAAAAAACAGCATGTGCAAAGTAGGCAACTTAAAATACATCCCCATAATGGGGCCAGAGGCATGAAGGGTATGGGTTATCAAAGTAAAGTGCATAGTGCATTATTAAAACCTCATATCCAGATGGCAAAACCAATACCCAAAATATAGCCTCTGAAGCAATGTACGAAGTACACTCAATTGTGCAAAATAATGCAGCTCAGTGCAAATGTGCAATTGTCATATCGCAGAGAATTCCATGGAAAGTTCCATTATCAGCAAGTCTAAAACTAGATGACGGGATGAATTACATCAAACCTACCAATAACAGAAGTACAAAAGATAAATAAATAAATACAAAGGTGCAATACTCATCCATGTATGTGCAATGATTACAATAAAATCATACTACATTATACCCATAATTGGTCATGGAACTCGAGCTTTCTCTTGTACTCTGGACGGTCCCTCATCCCGTTCATAACCCCTAGGAATCATGTAGTTGAAAAACGAATTTAAAATCAAGCAATCTGATTAAAATATTCATTCACTTTTCAAATGTCAAACAACCTTTTAAAACTAGCCTCTAAAATTCTTTATAAATACTTATTGCAACATAAATATCTAAAAAATATATAGCCCTAATACCAGATCCCTGGTGTCTTGGTGCTAGAAAAAATTGTTGACATTATTGGACAGGTTGGGGGACCCTTTCCAGATTTATAATAGCATTTCGAGTAAGAGTAACACACCTTTTTAATCTTTAAGGCCACATCAGCAGCCCATAATGGGCCACTGTATCTAATCTGCCCTGTACGGTCACGTTAAAAATAGAGATAAAAATCTAAAAAGAGGAGTGGAGTGAAATAAAGGAAAAAGATCATAAAATGTAAAACAACTAATCCTATTGTCTCCCGTATATTAGAACTCATTGTGTTCGGGGATCAGATGAATATCTAAAACACAGTCTTGATTGATAGTTGTCACTAAATTGATGCAAGTCAGGGGGATATATCAGAGGCAAGTAAAAAAATCCTCACTCGAGTTGAGCCCATTTGGGGTCTTAGTATCTAACTCGAGGATGTACCTCGTCTCTAGCTTTCTCAGCAAGGCTTCACGGTCACCACCACGGCGAAGTGGAGGTACCATGTCCACCACAAAATAACTCAAGTGGTCTAGGCAACTATCATGGATTTCTTTAAAATGCCTAGCAACTGGATATGCTACATCATTATTACTGATAGCTCTCATGTGCTGGAGTATACGCTTGTGGACCTGCAACTTGGTGCTCCCAACATATTGCAGGCCACACGTACACCCCAGCACATAGACAGCATACTCAGTCTTACATGTCAATTTTTTGGAAATAACCACCGGGACATCACTAAACGGGATTTTGTAAGATGTTTTATTTCTCCCCAGTTTACAGGCTTTGCATGAAGCACATTTAATAAAGCCTTTAGTGGTTTGCAGCCAAGAGCTGCTGGTTGTTATTTCTGGACTGCTCCTGACAAGCATATCACTCATACTACGTGCTCTGCGAAAAGTCAATACTGGACCTTTAGGTAAAGTCCCACCAATTATTGAATCACTTTGAACAACCGACCAATTTCTATTAAAAATCATACGCAATTTGTTATGTTGTTGACTATACGTAGTGATTAATATAGGTGGTTCCATGAAAATTGCGTGAAGATTAGTCTAGCGGGGCCAAAGATATTGGCAAAACAAAAAATGCTTTTCCTATGGAAACTTTGGTCCTAACTGTAACTACCTACTGGCGACCGGCAGTAGGATGTAGGATATATATACATATATATTAATATGGCTATGTTGTTATGTGTGCATATATATATATCTATATCAATATCACACTAACATAGCATGTTTACAAGAAATGCACTTAGTAAGAATTGAAGTAACGGAGTTAACTAACAAATGGCAGGGGCACGTGTATGGAACGTCTTACTCAGCATCTGGTAGAGGGGTTTTGGTGTGGATGGCACCGTGGTGTCCTGTTTGTGATCCATAACACCAAAATTGATCTGGAGGGTAGATATGTAGTGGTAGAAGGAACACTAGATGGAGACCCTCATAATCTTATAGGGATTATGCCCCAAACGCAAAACAATTCGCTTTTATGGATACACTTACCCCCCAGCTCATGCGTGATTCGCAGGTACCATGTATGTGGGGGGAAGTGATTTTAAATGTGTTTCTAACATAAACAAGGAAAGGGCAGATACACCTCTCCTCTGCCTGAAGCCATGAGTCGTACAGTTATGCAACACTTCCAGCACTGGATGGCGCTTATGCAGGTACATGATGCCTGAAGGATGAAGCACCCACTCACAAATGAATATTCATTTTTTTTCTCCGTCTGTCAAATACCCACAAGATTAGAGTTTTTACTGTGTAGTGATGCCCGATGTCCGAGAATATCTGACACGGAATATCTGGCCCAGTGTCAGAAATTGGGTTGTTGGTTGACAAGGGTGCGAGCCTTGGTCAAGCAGCAACCACAATCCTTGTCACGGTGAGGCACAAGCAAACCCTAAATTAACGTGCTCAACTCTCTGGTAGCTTGGCACAGAACAGTCAGCCTTAACTTAGAGGCAATGTGCAAAGTATTTGTGCCACACTTCAAACACTAATAAAGTGAAAAACACCACTCAAAAAGAATCTCACCCAGTAAGAAAAATTGAGCCTTCATACCATAATAACAAGATCAAAATGACAAAAATCCAATCAGTAGAATCGGAGGTATGCTACTTTAAAGATTTTAGTGAAAATAGCAATAAAGAGCACAAAGCTGTGGATATCTGGTTGCACCAAACTGGGAAAAAGTCACAAGTCCAGGCCGACTGCGAAGGAGTGAGGGACAGCTACAAGGACACAGTAGGCCCGCTGAAGGACTGTGCCTTAAATCCTGGTTTGCTGAGAGTTGCAAGGATTTGCGTTGAAGATGCATTGTGAAGCCGAAGTGATGCGTCGGTTCCAAAATGCAGTGAGGCTGGGATGCAAGGGCCTGCGTCATCGAGGATCCCATTGACGGGGCTTGCGATGCAAAGTCCAGCACCGAGGACGCAGTGAGCAGTCGACGAGATGTGTTGGTTCCAAGGAGCTGCGAGGCGGAGTCCGTCGGCGAGGCTGCTTTTGACGAGGGATGTGAGGGCCTGCTACGAGGATGCGTTGTGCAGCGACGGTTCTGATTGGACTGTAAAGGCGATGTGGGTCTTTGAGAAAGGTCCAATCCACAGGTCCAGAAGTGTACTGAGATGGTGGTGTCTGAGGTCCAGTATATATACACCAAGTTGTGCCTTTAAGTGGGGAGAAGCTTCTTAAGGTAGGCTTTAGAAGGCTTTGAGAAAGTGCACAGATGCCCAGCCGCATTTTGTGCGGTCAAGGTAGAACGACGACACTCTTTTTGGGTCCAGTCGATGGAGACGCTCCTCTTCCTTAGAGGGATGTGGGGAGCAAAGAAGGTGGGCAAAGTAATGGACTGACCCAGATGGAATGGGGTCACAACCTTTGGTAAGAATGATGCCCTGGTGCGAAGCACCACTTGTCCGGAAAGGACATAAGTAGGCTTTCCTGTTTTCAGTTCTATTTTTAGTAAATTCTGGTGGGGTTTTTTCACTGTTTTCAAATGATTTCAATACCTTAAAAAACAGTGGTTATCAGTGGTTACACATTTTCGCACCATTTAAAACAACAGAAACAGTGTTTTTTCAGTGTTTAACGAACGTTTTTCTTTTATTATTGCTTGCTTTCTACACTGATAGTGCATGGTATATAGACAGTGTACGTACAGTGTATATGAGGTCCAAATACATTTTTGCATAGAAAACGTATTGTAGTACGCCATACAATACTTCTTCAGTGAGTCTTTGGTCATGTGCACTCGCCCTTTCCTTCCCATGCAAACCTTTTTCTGTGAAAAGGCCCTCTCAACATTGGCACTTGAGATAGATCAAGCAGAATAATATTAGCCCAGTCTTTCTTGCTGCTAGCTTGTATAACAAAGTTACATTGCATTGGACCCTTCAGGAAGAAAATAAATGACTTTTTCACTCTCCTTTTGCTTTCTTTGAATGGCATTTAGTTTGTGGTTGTGCAGGTGTTTTTTCAGTGTTTATATGTTTACACTGGTGAGGGCTATTTCCCTTTCGGTGGGGTTTTATCAGTTATTATAGGTTTAAACCTAAAACCGGACAGCCTAGACATAAGATAAGGAGGCGAGCTGGATAACGCCTGCAATTCACTCACCTTCCGGGCCGATGTAATCGCCACTAAGAAGGCTGTTTTGATTGTCAACAGCCAGAGGGGGCAATTGTGCAAAGGCTTGAAAGGAGCACACATCAGATAAGTGAGGACCAAATTAAGGTACCATTGTGGCATAACAAAGGGTGTAGGTGGAAATAAATTACACAACCCTTTCAGAAATCTATTTACAATAGGAGATTTAAAGAGAGAAGGCTGGTCTGGCAGCCGCAAAAAAGCAGAAAGAGCAGAAAGGTAACCCTTGAGAGTTCCCAAAGCAGAGCCCTGCTGGGCAAGGGTAAGAATGAACAAAAGGACAGTAGAAAGACCTTTCTGTACAGTGTAATACAAATTTCTGCCGATGGCAGACGTATACCGACTTAGTGGAGGGCCGCCAGAATAACATTACAGACTTCGGGAGGAAGGTCAAAAGCCATCAACTGCTGCCGCTCAATCTCCACGCATGGAGGCGCAGAGTTGACAGGTTCGGGTGGAGAACCCTTCCCTGCTGCTGCGACAGAAGATCCTCCCGAAGGGGCAGCCTGATCGGAGGATCGACACTCATGCTCAGAAGCTCTGGATACCAGACTCTCCTTGCCCAGTTCGGCGCCACAAGGATGACTTGAGTCCGGCCGTTCCTGATCTTCTTCAGAACCGAGGGCAGAAGTGTTATGGGCGGAAAGGCGTACAACAGGCCTGAGCTCCACTCGCGACGAAACGCGTCGCCGAGCGATAGCTGCCTTGGATACTCCAGCGCGCAGTACTGCTGACATTGCGCGTTCTCTTCGGAGGCGAACAAATCTAACCAAGGTTCTCCCCACTGTTGAAAGAGACCTTGCGCTACCTCCGACTGGAGACGCCATTCGTGATCCTGAAGGCATCGACGGCTAAGATAGTTGCCCTGGCGTTCAGAGAACCTGCCAGGTGTTGAACCACCAGGGTTATGCCCTGCTTTTCCAGCCATGCCCAGAGACGCAGGGCCTTTCGACAAAGGGTCCACGACCCCAGCCCGCCTTGCTTGTTGCAGTACCACATGGCGGTGGTATTGTCCGTGAACACCTGCACCAACTTCCCCTTGACAGAGGGAAGAAATGCTTTCAATGCCAACCAAATCGCTCGGAGCTCCAACAAGTTTATATGGAGCCCCGTCTCCGCCGGAGACCAGTGACCCCTGATCTCCACCTCTCCCATGTGGCCGCCCCATCCCAGAAGAGACGCATCCGTCACAACTGTGAAATCTGGTTGGGGAAGGGAGAGAGGTCTGCCGTTGACCCAATCGCAGTTCGTTAACCACCACTGCAGATCCTTCGCAGTTCCATTCGAGATCTGAACCGCGTCTGTGAGATTTCCACGATGCTGTGCTCATTGGAACTTCAAGTCCCACTGCAGAGCCCGCATACGCCACCTGGCGTGTTTTCCCAACAGGATGCAGGAGGCCATGAGACCCAACAGTCTCAGAGTCAGTCTCACCGAAATCCAGGATAGAGGCTGAAACATCGGAATCATAACCTGAATATCCTGGACTCGCTGCTCGGGAGGATAAGCCCGAAACTGCACTGTGTCCAGAACAGCTCCGATGAAAGAGAGTGTCTGAGAAGGAGTCAGGTGTGACTTCGGCACGTTTATGGAGAACTCCAGCGAATGCAGGAGGTCCGCCGTAGTCTGAAGGTGGGAGATGACTGCCTGGGGCGAGGACGCCATCAACAGCCAGTCGTCTAGGTAGGGGAAGACTGAAACCCCTAACCTGCGCAGATGAGCTGCAACCACTGCCATCACCTTGGTGAACACCCGAGGGGCACTGGTAAGACTGAAGGGGAGCACGTTAAACTGAAAGTGCTCGTGGCCTACCTTGAACCGCGGGTAATGCCTGTGGCCCGGCAGGATGGGAATGTGAAAATATGCATCCTGCAGGTCCAACGCCACCATCCAGTCTCCTTGGTCTAGGGCAGACAAGACCTTAGCCAATGTGAGCATTTTAAATTTCTCCTTTTTGAGGAAGAGATTGACAGTCCGAAGATCTAAAATGGGCCGAAGCCCCTTGTTCTTCTTCGGAATTAGAAAGTAGCGGGAATAACAGCCACTGCCTACTTCTGAAGCTGGGACCCTTTCTATAGCTCCTTTGGCCAAAAGAGCTGTAACTTCCTCTAGGAGCAGTTTCAAATGATCCTCCGCCAGCCGTTCCTGAGTTGGCGGAATAGGAGGAGGAAAAGAAAGGAAAGGAAGAGAATATCCCTCCTGGACGATCTGCAAGACCCACTTGTCCGATGTTATAGATCTCCAGCGGGGGAGATGACGAATTCTCCCACCCACTGGAGTAGTGTGATCCTGCAGAATCAGTCTAGGAGTGCTTGGAGGCTGCGGCTGCTGGGGGCAGTGTGGTAGACGACTTCTGGCCTCCATTCCTAGGACGGAATGTACCGCGTCCACGTACGGCTTGGGCAGTCTGTGCGGGACAGTGACTGGGATAGGGCTGACGCGGTTGGAAACCCCTTCCGTTGCCACGATAGGGGCGAAAGGAAGATTGGCCACGAGGAGTGGAGGAGAGGCCCAAGGATCTGGCCGTAGCTCGAGAGTCCTTGAACCTGACCAGGGCCAAAACTGCCTTTTCCCCAAAAATGCGGGTTCCATCAAAGGGCATGTCCATCAAATTGGCCTGGACATCCCCCGAGAAGCCAGTTGTACGAAGCCAGGCGTGGCACCTCAAGGCCACCGTTGTTGAAATTGATCTGCCCAGCGAATCGGTCGTATTCAAACCACACTGTATGGCGAATTTTGCTGCATCTCTCCCGTCCTTGACAGCTTGGGAGAGCACAACTGGGGCCTCCTCTGGGACTTGTGGCAGCAGCTGCGCAACCGTCTCCCAAAGAGAGTGGGAGAAACGGCCCAATAAGCATGCAGTATTCACCGACCGCAATGCCAGACTGGAGGAAGAAAACATCTTTCCAAAATAGTTCAGTCTCTTGGATTCTCTATCCGGAGGGGCGGAAGGGAATGCGCCCTGGGAAGTATAGGCCTGCACCACCAAACTTTCTGGGGTGGGGTGTTGGCTGAGGAACTTTGGGTCGCCCGGAGCTGGGCGATGGCGGCGTGCAATCGTCCTATTCACAGGAGCCCCTGTGCTAGGCTTGGACCATGTCCCTAGAAGGACGTCCATAAGTGCCTCATTAAAGGGCAAAAGGGGTTCAGAGGTGGAAGCCCCAGGTTGAAGCACTTCGGTCAGGAGATTAGTCCTGACCTGCACTGAGGGCAACTCCAGTACAAGGACCTCAGCTGCCCTCTTAACCACCATGGCTTAGGACGTCCCTTCTCCGTAGCCACTGTAGGAGGAGAGAGCATGCCAGTGTCTGGGGAAGTATCCAGACCACTGGCTTCCCCAAGTTCCCCATACCAGTCCATAGTCTCCTCAGAGACATCCTGGTTCTCTAGTGGGTCTCCAGACTCCTCCCGTTCCTCTCCTGAGCCCAGCACGTCCACAAAGTGCTCAGGCGACAACATAGAACCCCCGGGTTCTGTCGACGTCGGAATCGGCGTCGCTCGACGCCGTTCCGGCTCCGTGTCGTCTGGGATGAGGATGGGGCTTGTGCCACCGACGGGCATCGGCGATGTCGCAGGCACAGACTTCGGGTTCGACGCCGGGGGAGGCCGCGTTGGCACGACCGGCGTCGACCCGGATCCGGGATCGGATCCCTGAGGCCCCACCGGCGCCATGGCCGAAGCCGATGGCGTCGAACACGATGGGGCCCCATCCGACCCCGCGGGCTCACCAACAGGATCGTTCCGCTCAAATACGCGGCGCATGGCCTTGTAAAAATCTTTAATCTGAGTGGGAGTCGCTCCGGCTCCTGGAAAGGGAGGGAGGCGCGAAGTCGACTCAGGCGCCAGCTCTGCAGAACCGTGCCTAGAGCATCGGTGCTCCTTACCTCTCTCGACGACGGAGGCCAGTTGAGGTGAAATCGAGTGTCCAGACGACTTCGAATGGGAGGAAGAGGACTTAGGGCTCCGTGAGCGGTCCCGCGACCTCCTCTTCTTCGAACGGGACTGTGACCTTCTCGGAATCTCGATTAACGGTGTCGACTGCCGGGCCGCGAGCAACTTCATCGCCCGCTCCTTCAAGGTCTTCGGAGCCATTGCCCGACAGTCTGAACAGGGCTTCGAATCGTGGTCGCGTTCAAGACACCACAGACATACGCAATGGGGATCGGTAACCGACATCATGAGGGAACAGGTCCTGCATGGTTTAAAACCTGTCTTCCTACCAGACGTACCTCGCACACGAAGTCGCTACTCAAAAAATGTCGACAAAAGTCGAGAAAAAAGCCTGCCAAAAAGTGGCAGAGGGGTAGCTCTTCCCGGATCGGCGCTTAATTGGCGCGAAATGAAAAGAACTGACGTCCGCGCGCCTGGATGGCGCCTATGTAGGCACCGCGACGTCATAACCAACGCTACCGACGCCAACGACGTCACGCGGAGCCGAATGGAGCCACCTGACGACGAGCGCAAGGGGTATTGCTCAGCATAAGTTTCCAGATCCAGCCTGACGCCTGGGAAATTCAAAGGTAAGGAATCTGCAGCTAGAAGTCTCTATCAGATACCTATGGTTTTTTCAATGAATTTCCAATGTTTTTTAAATGCTAATTTATAATTATAATGTAGTAGTCGCGTTTGCAGAGTGGTGCAGAAAGGAGGCTCGGCCTCCGACCAGTGCTCAGGAATTCCTCTGCGTAGGACAGGAGGTACCAGGAGGGCTTATTGGCCCCCAAAGTCCCTAAGGAATAAAGTGGACTTCATCCCCCAACCCGTGGTGTGCCAGGAGGCGTGTTTGCAGAGTGGTGGAGAAAGGGGGGCGTGACCTCCGAAGACCTCTTGTCTGTGGGACTTACTGGAGGTAACAGGAGGGGTAGTTGGCCCCCCAAGGACGTCCTTGGGGGGCAACTACCCTCCTATTACCTCCAGTAAGTCCCACACAACAGCATTCGTAAGTTCTCCTAGCAGGCCACGCCCCCTTTGCCCACCACTCTGCAAACGCGATCCCTGGCGCGCTCTTGGATAGGGATTAAAGACCCCTTCGATGCTGGGGGTCCTTAGGGGCCAACTAGCCTACCTGACACCTCCAGTAAGCCCCACATAGTGGGATTGCTGAGAGGTGGACACAGGCCACGCCCCCTTTCTGCTCCACTCAGCAAATCGCCTCCTGGCATGCTCTTGGTTGGGGGATGAAGTCTCCTTGCCTCCTGAGGGTCCCCGGGGGCCAACTAGCCCTCCTGTTTTCTCTAGTCAGCCCCACACAGCTGGATTGCTGAGAGTAGTCCGAGGCCACGCCCCCTTTTTACACCACTCTGCAAACGCGCCTCCTGGCGCACTGCTGCTCGGGGGATTAAGTCCACTTTAGTCCTGAGGTCCTCAGGACACAAGAGGACCTCATCGCCAAGAGGCGTGTTTGCAGAGTGGTGTAAAAAGGTGCGTGGCCTCGGACCACCTCTCAGCAATCCCACTGTGTGGGGATTACTGGAGATACCTGGAGGGCTAGTTGGCCCCTAAGGACCCAGGGGACTTAATCCCCCAACCCAGAACGCACCAGGAGGCGCGTTTGCAGTGTGGTGCAGGGAGGGGGCGAGATGCAGCGGGTTTTTTTTTGTTAGAAGGGGGGCTGTGCGGCCCCCCTTCTCTCAATATTTTATGGGCCCTGGGACCCCATCCCCCAGGGCCTGTGACATTTTTTTATTTATTTATTTAAATGGAAGGGGGCTGCGCGGCCCTCCTCCTGAGGCCATTTTTGGTCCCGGGGACCCCATCTCCCGGGGCATTGCCTCGTTTATTTATTTTATTATTTTCACGGGAGGGGGCCGCGAGGCCCCCCTGCCCTGGGCCACTTTTGGCCCCGGGGACCCCATCCCGTGGGGCCTGGCCTCAAAGTTGGGGACCGCGGGGGGAACCCCAATGCCCCCGTGGTCCCTGCCAGCTCCCCGCCTCCTGCAGGAGCCGGCATTGCTTTTGGTCAAAGGGAGCTGCTGACATGCAGCTCCCTTTGCTCAAAAGCAATTCTGCTTTGCTTCGTGGAAGCGAGTGCAGGTATCCTGCTCTCATTTCCACAAAGCAAAGCAGTGTTTGCTATGACAGGGCGGGAGCCGTGCTCCCGCCCTGCCATAGCAAACTGCAATGTCCCAAAGGTGGGCACTCCGGGACATTGCTGGAGCCGGCCCTGGGGGCTGGCGGTCCCCAGCACCAAGGAGGGCTCCAGGAGGGGGGCCGCGCGGCCCCCCTCCCATCATGAGGTAAGCCCTGGGGAGGAGGTGGGCCCCGTGGCTTGGGGGGGCCATGAGGCCCCCGCCCATAAAAAAGGAATGCCCTGGGGAGGTGGCGGTACCCGGGGCTGCAGGGGTGCCGTGTGCCCCCGCACATTAATAACAAAGCCCCGGGGAGGTGGCCATTTACGGGGCTGCAGGGGGCCCCCGCATAACAATCATACATTGCCCCCGGGACCTGGCTCACCCGGGGGCTTAAAAGCAATGTAGCGTGGGAGACCGCGCTTCGTTTTTTTAAAAAAAATTCTGCGGAATTCGTGGATCCTACGCGAATTCCGCCTCAAATATTTTTTTTTAAATGCTTTTTTGGGACCCCCTGAGCAGGCCTAGGTGGTCAGGGTGTTTCTACCCTGCCCCCTTATCTTGTTTTTTTCACCTTTTTTCTTGTGACTCGGTTCTACTGAGTCACAAGATGGCTGCCAACACTTTCTGGTTTGAACTGTTGGCAGCCAATAGAGTCAAACTCGTGATCGGGAGGGTTAGCGGATCCACCGCGGTCACCAGATATAGAATTACTTTTATTTTTGAATTTCTCAGGAACTACTGAACGGATTTACACCATTTAAAGCAAAGAGTGCACTCTGGACTAAGAGCTACCTCTATGCCAAATTTGGTGTAATTCCGTTCAGCAGTTTGGGCTATAGCCGCGACAAAAGTTTCCTATGGAAATTAACATGAAGAAAAAACGTTTTGGGACCCCCCTTTTTTCTCGGCCCCCGCTTGACGAATCACCCCAAAACTTTCAAGACAGGAGCTGACCGGAGCGCCCCATTAATTTTGAAAATTTCGCGAAGATTCGTCAAACGGCGCCAAAGATATTGGCAAATCAAAAAAGGCTTTTCCTATGGAAACTAGGTCCTAACTATAACTACCTACTGGCGACCGCCAGTAGAAAGAATGAACGAACACACACACACACACACACACGCAGACGCACACACACATGCACACACACACGCACACACACACACACACGCACACACGCACACTGTGTGATGCACATAAACTGGTTGCAAGAATTGGTATGTATAGCATTATTCAATAATCATTCGATGACTGGCATAATGTTGTAAAGCTCAAAATGATAAAGAAATATTGGGAAAAAACTTGTAATAAACAAGTAAATGCACAGGTTGTGGTGCAACAGCAGCATAGACTAAAGTGCAATTATGGTGCACAGGTTGCTATGCCGTAGGAGGTACAGATGCTATGCAAGATCATAAGAGAAATCTGAAGCCCATATCTTGTGCTTCGGCCATTGATCGCAGTTTTAGTTTATTAACTTTATGTACTGTATGCATAACTAGGTGTCATTTTCTAAGCAAAACATACGTTTAGTGTTCATGATGTTGAAATTTTTTCTTATCTTTCTTGCTCTCATATGAAATATGCTTGATACCGGCATTTGCAATGGTACATATGGAAACAAACTTTCTACAAATACCCAATACTGTGGTTGGCTCTGAAACCTTTCTTCTATCCTGAATTTACCTTTGCCTACAGACATCAAGGGCCCCATGCAATAAGGCAGTCGCAATGGCCAACCAGGAAGATAGGAAACACCTGATGAACAACCTGAAGACTTCTTCCGGGCACTCAGTGCAGTAGTAGTACGAACATGAAACAGATCACAACAAATTCCTGCCTCGAAAATAGTTACTGTGAAGATTTTATTTTTCTTGCTGTCCCACTAATGAAAAACGCAAATCCCAAATAAGGAAAGTGCAGCAGCTAAACTCCATTCTTTAAGCAAGTATTAATTCTCCAAAATATTGCACATGATTGAATGCAACAAAGAGCAATTTAGCCAAACCCGAAAAATGTTAAAATATTATGGGAATTCTGGGTATTTTTGTGTAGGCTGTTAATATAACAAAGAGCCATGCTTCATACTTAAATCAAATTTGGAGCCAAGAATGTATTCCTCGTCACTGATTACAGGTTCATTTTTGCGAATTCATCTTTTTTTTTATTTTTAAAAACAGTTGTACACATTACCTTGATCCCTTCCAAAACTGGAGCTTTATCTACCAAGACTTCAGACTGTGCGGTCACATCGA
Source organism: Calotriton arnoldi (assembly GCA_963921515.1). NCBI lineage: Eukaryota > Metazoa > Chordata > Amphibia > Caudata > Salamandridae > Calotriton > Calotriton arnoldi. The sequence continues at coordinate 2,244,560 of CAWUFW010000240.1, forward strand.
CTTTTTCCAGTTCACTTTCCATTAATGGCTGACTTTTTGCTCCACTTGCTGAAGTGACTTCAACATTCACTGCAGGTTCTATTTCTTTCTGAATAAAAACAATTTAACAGATTTGTTTCCCGTCGTGTACACATTTTTACAACACTTATCAAGGCAATTAATGCTGCTAAATCTGGACCGTGCTAGAAATGTTAGACGCATCCTTCAAAACACAAATACTGACAAATCCGGAGTTTAGTATATTTTTTAGAAAAAAGATGAATATCAAATTGAGAAAGGGTGCTGATAAAAGATGATAAAGTTGAAATTACAAATCCTTAAAGAATTAACAAGACTAGATCGCAGTATAACCTACTGATTGTTATTTGGATTCATTTAAGCACTAGGGTGAACAAGCAAAAATCTGTCAAGATACTGAAACTGTATCTCAAAAGACTAGGAAAAAAGGAGAGAAAATAATCATACCTTTGAAAAATAGTTTCTTTGAATATAAAATTAAACAATAAGAGTACCATTTTGCATCCGATATTACACATCTTTTGGAAGGGAATGTATGATTCATACCAAGAAAATGCTACGATTCACTTGGGAATGACTCTCTACATGCTTCAATAAACAAGCGCCCCACAAAAGCAGCAGGGACTGCCATTGTCTGGCACGTGCATTCAGAATGTAAGTATTTTTGGTGACGAAAAGGAAAAATAATATTCCACGTAGCTTGGCTCGCATACAAAAGTTACATATCTGTACCTTACAGTTGTCGAGTGTTGGTTGGTATCTTTCATAGATTCAAATGCTTGATTTATTCCCCATTGTCATGCGGGAAATCCTCAGTAATATATGTTAAACAAGCATTGGCATAGCCAATAGGTCTCGCTTTTGGGACCTTATAAGTATTTAGCCATGCAGCATACAATCCTGCGTGCTACAACATCTACTGTTACTTCACATGGCACTGGTGAACAGCCACACACACCCAAGGATGAGCTTTCGTGCTATTTAATTCCTCTGTGAGTATTAGTGCATGTTAAGATTTGCACCTTCACCCATTAATCCTCACTATATGCAATGAAGTTCCGCTGCCTGCAGAACTGTAACGGGCAGGGATACTGGAGAGCTTAGAGGCTGTGCAGTGGCACTCACTCTGTGCAGGAAGCTGGGCAGTGAAACAGGAGTTGAAGCTACACTACTGCAGCTCCATGGATCTATTACTTTGTTTATATTTACACCTTCGGTGGCCTCAAATCAGTGATCCACATTCTAATATAAAGATCTTATTGAGTATTTGTTGCTGTCTGAGCAGAGTGTGGGAGGTGAAGGAATGCTAGCAGAGATGGTGGGAGGAATGTCAAGGGCGTGTGCTCCCTTTGCCCTGCTGAATAGCTTCCCCCAATGCTTTCAGCATTAAAGTTCTGCACAGGGCAGTAGTTGCAGGGAGAACTGGGTAGCAGACGGCAGCTGCAGTGGATGCTGGACACTCTGCATGTTGAATAAGTGACATCAGGGCCGGCTTTAGCTCTGGTGGCGCCCTATGCGACAATGTCAGTTGGCGCCCCCCAATGGCCACCTCTGCACAGATACCCTCACCACCCCTTTGACAGTGCCCTCGAGTCTCCAGAACCACTGTCTCTCGGATTCATTTAGTTTTATAGCACCACTCATACCAGTTTAAGGTGTCAGAACACTTTACATCACACACACAGTGCACAGAGACAACCATAGGTGTGTAAATCAGTGTATAGGAAATGTTACATCAGACAGTACTACAAGGTGTAGTGTAGGAGTGGCATGTCATCGATACTGGTAGGCAAGATAGTTCAAGAGTCCTTATTCTGGAAAAGCACAAATTCAGAATTTAAAATGTAACACCATTGTTAGGGGTTCTCTTTAATAACAAGAATTGTTTTCCACCCAAATGAACCCTTTTCGCAAGATTTGGATAATGAAAGACTGGGCAAAAAACATATAGCTCTAACACATACCTTGCAGTTTGCAGGCAGCTCTTTGATGACAGTTAATAGCTCAATGTTCTATATTACGATTTTGACTTACAAACGATAAGTAACAAAAGGAGCTCTCTTATAGAAGCAGTAACCCACAGACCTATTTACATTACATGCACTTTATCTGCATGGTACATGTTCTTAGCAGCAGGCATTTTAACCCTCTGCGCTATCTTTGGATGAGTCAAAACTTCCACTAGACAAACCTCCGGTCTCTTTCCAGGAAGAAGATAAATCACTGGAGTTATCTTGACGTTTTAATTGATGCCTACAAAACTTGCTGGAGGCCAGGAACGCACCAGCAGGTTGATGCTTTTAAAATGATATTACTTGTGAAAATGATGCCCCCAGCCCAAGTCAGCGACCGGTGCAGTGGCACCGCTCGCACTGCCCTAGAGCCGGCCCTGAGTGACATGTTTAACATCAGAGAAGCAGATGGGCACTCTGAATAGATGTTGAGGCCTGCGAAGAATGAGGCTAGCTGTGGTACGAGGCATAAACTGAGCATCTCAGCGGCCACTGCTAGGGATGCTGGGGGCTCTGTATGTTAAATGAGCAGCAGAGAGGCCGGCGAACACTCTGAATGAAGGGAGAGTAAGCCCTCTCCCGTGGCATATGGGGTGGTTTATGTATTTGTGTAACTCAATAACCTCGCAATATAGATGCTGAAATCACACTCTGCACTTCCACAGTTACTCACAGGTAATGAATTCCATGCACTTGTTGCCACTGAATTGCACTATTGTTGTTTCCTGCTGCAGGTGTGTGGTATGCAAAAGTGGTGTAGATGCATCGCCATCCTTCCCTGAATTGACAAGGCACCAATGTGGGCATCAGAGCGCAGTACACAGAGGAACAATTTTCACAGGGCAAACAAAATCAAATATTGTAAAAAAAAAAAAAAAAAAGAAGTGCATTCTTGTACCGCACTTGTTTCCACAGAGTTGCAGCTTCGCTGCGCTGTACATGCCAAGTGTTGGGATTCTCCCCACCAAATTAAGCATGCTTTGGACAGTGGAAAGATTGAAAGATATGAATGGGCGGGCACGCACAGATCTTTGCAGCAGCCCACCTACTGAGCAAATAGGCTGTGATCCATCTACAAATTAACTGTCTGCAGTCTGAAATGGCAGCAGCCTGCCCTCGGTGCCACACAGATTGTCACCGGGAAGCACAACAGTTTGGGGGCTTATTGGAGGACTTCTTTTCACCATCAGACTTTGACCTACTTAAAGAGATAGGAAGGAAGGGGGATGGAGAGGAAACAGTGGAAAGCAGGGGTGAACAAAAAACACAAACAAATGAGACAAAGAGACAGGAAGTGTAGGTTGGTAGAAGAAAGAGGGATAAGATGGAATCAAGACTAGGTATCTTTGCATTTTATTCACATGTTTCAAGGGACGGTATCAGCTGACCGAGGTCACAGGTGCGTCATGCCGCCAAATAGTAGGCACAATTACAACAGGCCCTCCTTGTTTACCAGTGCATCCCTGTTGCTCGCCAGACACAGATGGAAACAAGTGGGAAAGGACCTTCCGCCCTGTTACAGCGCCCCCACCCCCGCCGCACACCTCTATAGCGCTTCTTCCCCCACCCAATTTATTGCCCGTCACTTATTTCTGCCACCTCCGGCATGTTCCTGCAGCCACATCTACAAGACCTCCCCCGATTCCTAGATACTGCCCAAGTGAATAAGGAAATCTGCCCCTCCCTTACCCCAAACCACTTCGAGCCCCCACTCCCAGACAGACCTTCAGGGCGAAGGTGATAGGTGGCTGACCCCCGCCCTTGCGAAAGACCCGGTGCTTGGAGGAGAGGGGCTACTCCCGCGGGGTAGGGTCCTTGCATTCAGCTTCAGTAGTGCATCTCTTCTCCAAACCACTCCCACCCCACTCTGCACCCCACCCCGGCCTCAGGGATGACAGGTACCCTCCTACTGGCTACCTTGGACGCTGCATCCCGCTCTCCTATTTATCTGCCCTTCTCTCCTCCTTCCCGCCTTCAGTGCCCTGTTGCTCCCTGCAGCCTTTGGCTCCACAGAGAGCTACTGGTACCCGCACACAGCCTGCACGCGAGGAGAAGATGCGGAGCAGGACATCATCTTTTCTGAACTTAACGCCGTTTTAAGAGGAGGGCCAGCATGGAGGTGGACGCAAGATTCGTGTCCAAGCTGCACCCCGCAGTGGATTACGCAGCAGGAACGTTCCTGCTTGTGATAGGTGAGTTTGGATCGGCGGAGCAGAAACTTCAGTGTTTCGAGGTGTTGCGCGCCTTCTCTACCAAGCAGAAGACGCGCAGCGCTGCACGTTACCGAGACTCCTATTGGTGCGCCTACATTTTGGCAGGTAAGTGAACTGCGAAGCCAGCAGAGTAAGTGACCTGCACAAAATCACACAATTCGTGCTCATAGAGAAGCCACGATTCTTACGTGGGTCTCCGGGTTCACTTAAGTCCCGAGGGCTCAAACCCCGGGTATTTTTTCTTCTCACTAGATAGACCTCTCATTTTAAAAGTGTGAAGGGGAAACACAAATTAGGTGATTAATGCCCTAAACAGTGCTAATACAAAGTCAATTGGGGGTGAAAATACGTATGCTAAGGCATGATGCATCGTTACGAATTATCATCGTCGATTTTATAAAGCCCATTTCTACCCGAGCGTCATCTGGCATTTTTAAACAGATGAGCGTTACCTATCGGAATTTGTTTTATCGATCTTAGAAGGATGAAAGGCAAAGTGCACCGCCGGGGGTCAAATCTGTGAACGGGTGAATTGGTTCGTGAGTCCTACTCCGCATAGTTGGGGTGAAACGATGCACGGGTACCCAGCACCTTACAATGAACATCAAAATAAGGGCGACATAAAATGGTGCAAAAATGTGCCGATAACTGAAGGAGTATATACTTTGTTCTTTATACGAGGTGAAAATGCAGCAGGTGTAAGAGCTATTCGATTTCGCATTCATTTCCATGTAGAATAGATGCTTGTCGCGACATAACGAATGTAAAAGTAGTTCTAAATGTAGGGCTCTGATAGCCAAGGTTGAGCTGTCACGGTTTCCGACAGCAGCTGCTGTACAAATGCATGCGTCGGCTTCTCTCCTCTTTGGCACTGCTCTCTGATGCCCCCTCCGTCCGCCGATTAACTCGCTGATCTGTCTAATGCTCCGTCAGTTAAACGCTCTCCGCTGACACGCGCTGTTACCTCCTGGTTGTTCACTTGTTCGAACCCTGACGAGGTCAACGCAGCTTTTCTAAGATGACTGTGTTGTCTTAAATTGGACGATAAAAGCACCCGCTCTTTATGGCGGTTAATGAATAGACTGAGGTATAAAGCTCTCTACATAAAACTAGAACTCATAATTCCTGTTCTAGGTGTGAAATAGTTAAGGTAAACGTTTATGCTATTTAGCGACAATGTCTCCTCTCCACATGCAAAGGTGTGATGCCTCCTGCGCTGCAGTAGGGGTAATATGTCACACCCCAACCTCACGAAGGACAAGCATTTGAAGGCACGAGCGGGGAGGAGGTGGGGGCGACGCGAGTGGTGCGCGCGCCACAGCGAGCGATCTGCGCGCGCCACAGCGAGACATCTGTTTTGCATTATCGGGCACGATAATGCAAAACAGATGTCGGCCCTGCGCGCGTAACCGCAGGAAAAAGGCCATGACGCACGAGCGTCTGGTCAGCTTTTCAAACCCCCTTACTAAAAGTCTCACAAGCAGCTCTAGGCTCGACCTAAAAAAGAAAGTAGTGGAACTTGCGACTGCAGTGGTGAGGAGTGATTCATGGGTTCTATCTGAATTTATCTTGTTAAACTGAAGACCGTTTTAAAGACTTCCACCGTTTCATTCATTATTGTAAGTCATTTAGAAACCCTTGATCATTTGAGACTAATGGTATGCAAATCATACGGAGTTACTAGGAAGAATTACAAAATAACATAGGGAAATGAATCAATCAGTTAACCTGGAAATCTGAGGCAGCCTAAGATATGAAATACTGAATCACTTAGTAGTAATCATTGCTTTCTTTCTACGAAATTAAGTGAAAGGCTCTACACTAAAATACATGGATTTAAGCAAATCTGATCTTGTTTGGCATTCAGAACTGTCACCTACAGCTATCCTAGTTCACACTAGCCCCAGGACTCAGACCCAAACCCAAATGTCATCCGTATTTAACATTAAACTCCTGAAACTGTGCTGGTTGGCTACCTATTAGGAGACCCCATCTTTCTATAGAACCTTCTAAAAATCCTTTGTTGTAAATCTAAAGATATCTAGACTAACACTGTCCACAGGAACATAAAATAAAATCAAAATTTCTTCTAAAATACTAAAATGAAAAATATCACCGCTTAGAACAGTAAGAAACCAGTAACTGACCTGTAATTACAGTTTTGCACCTTGAAACTCTTCTAGATGGACGTGTTGCACAATTCCGCCACCTAGTGGTTAGGTCCGGAAATGTTCTTGTATTCCTAAAATGTATCATTGTTAGCAGGGCACAAGTCCTAACAAGCATTTGCAATGCAATAGGTCTCGCATTTACGCAAGTTTGAGCTATTGGCATTGTAAATGACAATGCCTTTTTTTTATGATTTGGTTTTTAAAACATAAATAAAAGGCATTGCCATTCACAATGCCAGTAGCTTAAACTCGCGTAAATGCGAGACCTATTGCATTGCAAATGCTTGTTTTAACAGTGCCGCCAGGGGTTTGGTCTCCGTTGCTTCTAGGTGTACTCATATGACCTATTGCATGGAAACTCCACAAATCCACTTGCTATGAACCACAATGCAGTGTCAGATTTAGATACTGCCCCCTTCTAAAATGGGAGCTATGTACACCTAGGTCTATTATACACTATGTCTGAAGTGCTTCTTTGAACTTCATGCACTTCAACCAACACCTCCAATATGGGCCAAACTGCGCCCAACACCCTATCAAACATATACTCCAAACAGGTGTTCTGGGCCCCATCCAGTAAGAGAGACAGACGAGAGTAAGTGTAGAATGTGGTAAGCATATTTGTGTGCATGTTTGTGTGTGAGAAGTGGAGTGTGGCTGTCATATTTTACAAAATAATGGCAAGTGCTCTCTTTGCAAAAGATTTTCACACACTTCTACGCGCTGTCCCTCTATTAACTAAAAGACGACTTCTGATCCTGGGCTCTAGCCTAAAATTGAAGAAACGTTCCACCGTGGTAACATAACATAGGTTGCTGACATTATGAGCTAATTTCTTCCGTGTGAAGCAGACTCCAGACTCTAGACTTAAGGGTTGTCTTTATCATGGTGAAATGGCTGCCTTCCAACAGGCCCAGAAGTTTCCAGGGCAAAGAAGCGGGATTAGGTCAATATCTGACGTGTGAGCATTAACAGCTCTGGAACACACAACGAACATAACACTTAGAAAAACATGAACTGCGGAACGATCCAGATGTCTACCTGTTAGCGAAGGCGCACACAAAAACAAAGAAATTAAAGAAAATGTATTCAGAAAGAACGCCGCAGATTTACAGTGGTTTCAATCGATGGCATTAAAAACAAGCATTGGCCGCGCGGCCGTGAAAGTGACGCGGCCGCGAAAGTGATCTCATGCTTAATGAGGAAGAGAGGGGGGGCGGGTTGTGTGTGTGCATGACGAGAGAGTTAATGAGGCATGACTAGCAGATGGCGGCTGTACGCGCGCGTAACCGCAAGCTTGAGGCCAGCAAAAGCGTGTGGTCGGACTTTTAAAAGCCCACTTACTAAATGTCTCGCCAGAGCAGCGCATGCGCTGGCTCAGGCGAGACCTAAAAAAAGAAGTGCGGGGACTAACCTAGTTAATCAGAATGCTAAGTAGCATCACGACGCGCGACATCACGGCGTGTGACATCGCGGCGCGGGACATCACGGCATATGACATCACAGCGCATGACTGCACGTGGCATCACAGGAATTGACACCACAGGAAGTGGCATCACAAGAAGTGACATCAGATCTTGAGCCCTCACATATATGTTTAGCAGGTCTATCATGAGTACATTTGAGCGCATTTCGAGTATACATGCGAGCCCTCCTGATTTAGGCAGAAGATTCAAACTTTCGTAAGTTACACATAAAACAATGTTGCCTTTTGTCAGTGCAAACTTCCTCTACCCATAGTGCTTTAAAAGAAAAATAGTGGTACTTAAAATTATTTCTACGCCTCCTCAGTGGTAGTAAGCACTATATAAATTACATTTATTTTGTGTAAATACTGGGAAAGACCAACACATCTGACATTCTTACAGTGAATGCATATCTTGTAAACAGGGACTGAACAAAGTGAAACACTGCCTCTCTTAAGTATGTGTGAAGTGCTAACAAGGTGTGAGTCTTTGTTTTCCCTCTGCTGCATTTGCTTCTAGGTGTGAGGCTCCTGACTGCTCCCAGCCAGGAGACTCCAACAAAAGGAGGCCTGATGACTCCTCAGATTCGGTCTTTATTATGGCCCCAGCAGGAGTCTGAAATGAGAAAGCCCCCTCCCGCCTGCACTTTGTTGCGGATCGAAAGCAGACAACAACATGCAGGCACTGCTGAATGTGTCCCGGTGTTTGCAAATTACACCGGGACGAATTCAGCATATTTTTCAGTGGGGCCCATCTTCTTGGCAGGGTGGACGGTGTCCACCCTGTGAAAATAGTGGGTGGACGCCGTCCACCCGCGTGTACCCCCGACTCGTGCCCTGATTGTTAGCTTGTGGGTAGGAGTCGACATAAGCAGAGCCCCTGTGTATGATGTCGACTGTAATCCCACAATGCCCATGTACGTGCCCAACATGTTCGATTTTTTTTTTCCCTTCAACTAACCTCCTGCAATGGGGATGTGGGAGAGTCATATGCGAAGAGTTTATAGCTGCAACACCATTATTTCAGGTAACTGGTTTCTTTTGCAGCATGAAATCTTCTCTAGATGTACATGCTTGTACAGGTTAGCCTTATTACCTGCCTTGTGGCGGTGGGAAGAAGGAGTACAAGCAAAGAGGGTCTTTAGTACAGATTGTACAACTTTAACCTTCCTACATGATTGTAAATGAATGCAGTAATGCTTTGTGAAAGCATGCTATGAAGCCCATTTGGCTGCTTTGCATATTTCTTTCATAGAGATATTGGCCATAGTAGCACCTTTCTTCCTGGTAGAGTATGATCTTGGTTTAGCTAGCAAAGGTTTGTTTGCTGGTGCCTACCACAGCTGAATAGTCTGTACTATTCATCTAGCAGCAGTATTTTTAGATACTGCTGTCCCTAGAGCTTGAGCTGAATGCCCCACAAAGAACTGTTGTGTTTTTCAGATACTGTTTGGTATTTGAATTTAGTACTTGCCGACATCCAATGTGTGAGTAGGACCCTTACTGCCACATTTGAAGGTTTTTGGAAGAAGACTTTAACAGTGATACGCTGGTATACATGAAAAGGCGAGATTCCCTTTGATAAGAATTGTGGGTGTTTTCTCATTAACACCTATCCTTGTGAGTGGATATGTATGGTTCTGGCACCATTAGTGCTTGTATCTCACTTAGTCTTTTTAGTGATGTGATGGCTACCAAGAAAACCGTTTATTAAGATATGAGAGTGTGGCCTTGCACATGGGTTCAAATGGTGCTTTCCTTAATCCGTCTAACACTAGGTTAGGATTCCTCTGTGGGGGCGGTGCCTTCCTTGTAGGAAAAATCCTCTTTGACCCCTACATGAACCTTTTTAGGTCGAGCCTATAGCGGCAGCGCGCATGCGCTGCTCGCTTTGCGAGCTATTCAGTATGGAGTGGAAGCTCCGTGGAAGCTCCGCCCACTCTCCGCCCATCTTTTTCATTGGCTTAGTTCCTAAATGCTGCCTTCCGATTGGTTTTAGGCTTGTTAGTCCCTCCTTATGACGGGCATGTCCTCATTTGTATCCTTCCATGGCTACTAGCCCCTCTACTTCGAGTGTTGCACAGTATGTTTTATTTATATTGTGAGCACTATTTTCTTCCCGTGCCTCACCCTCCCGCAGTCCGTGCTTTCTCGGACCCCCACTCTCGTTTTAGTGCCTTCTCGCCCGCCGGCACTCCCGTTAGCAATGCAATAGGTCTCGCGTAAATGCGAGTCCTATTGCATTGCTAATGCACAAGTTACTAACTTGTGTAACGATATATCTGTAAGAGACAGTAGTTAGTGACAGATTCCTTACCTTAGAATATCCCCAGGCGTCAGGCTGGATCCGGAAAGTTTTGCGTAGCAGTACCCCTGCGCGTTGGTAGGCGTCGTCGTGCGGCTCCGCGTCCGTCGTCGGCGTCGTGATCGCCGGGATGACGTCGCGGCCAGTACTTAGACGCCGCCCATGCGCGCTGGCGTCAGTTCTGTACACGACTTTCCGCGCCAGAAACGCAGAGCCATGCAAGAAACTGACACTGGTGTCTGAAAACTAGGGCCCTGAAAGGGATGACCTTAACCCTAGAAATCAGTTGGCAGAACGGGGAGGATGGGTGGGGCGTTAAGGAATCTGTCACTAACTACTGTCTCTTACAGATATATCGTTACACAAGTTAGTAACTTGTGCATCTGAAAGAGACACGTTAGTGACAGATTCCTTACCTTAGAATAGATAACCCAGCAATACCAACCCCGGTGGTGGGTCTGCGAACAAAGATCAGACGAGGAAGTCTCGGAGAACAGAACGGCCAAAGAAGCCGTCTCTCCGGACTTGGCTGTCAAGGCAGTAATGCTTGGTAAACGTGTGCAGCGAGGCCCACGTAGCTGCCTGACAAATGTCCTGCAATGGGACACCACGCCCCAAAGCCGTGGTGGCGGCTGTCGCCCTGGTGGAATGGGCACGTAGCCCAACTGGGGGCTCCTTCTTAGCCAAAGAATAGCAGGCTTTGATACACAAGACAACCCAGCAGGAGATGGCCCAACCTTTTTTGGCGCCAACGTGGCCAACAAAGAGCTGGTCGTCCACCCGGAACTGTTGTGTGCGGTTCAGATAGAAAGAAATCGCACGTTTTGGGTCCAGACGGTGGAGCCTCTCTTCCTCTCTGGAAGGATGCGGAGGCGGAAAGAAGGTGGGCAAAGTGATGGTCTGCCCAATGTGGAAGGCAGTGACCACCTTTGGCAAGAAGGACAGACGCGTCCTAAGAACAACCTTGTCTGGATGGACAGACAGAAAGGGGGGCTTGCAAGAAAGAGCCTGGAGCTCACTCACCCGCCGAGCGGAGGTGATAGCCACCAGAAAGGCTGTCTTCAGAGTGAGAAGACGAAGAGGACAGTTATGGAGAGGCTCGAAGGGAGCGCACATTAAAAAGGTAAGAACCAAGTTCAAGTCCCACTGAGGCATTACAAACGGAACAGGAGGGAAGAGGTGTTTAAGAAACCGGTTAACAGGGGACTTGAAAAGGGAGGGCTGATCAGGAAGCCTGAGAAAGGCCGAGATAGCACAAAGGTAGCCCTTGATGGTACCCAGGGCAGAACCTTGTTGGGCCAGAGAAAGAAGGAACAGTAGAACCTCAGAAGGAGGGGCAGAAAGGGGATTCACAGCCTTTGCTGTGCACCATGCCACAAACTTGTTCCACCTGCAGGCGTATACCACCTTAGTGGAGGGACGCCTGGCTGCCAGAATCACATCACAAACTTCGGGAGGCAAGTCGAAAGGAATCAACTGCCGCCGCTCAATCTCCACGCAAGGAGTTGGAGACTGGACAGGTTCGGGTGGAGGACCGTCCCCTGCTGCTGCGACAGAAGATCCTCCCGAAGTGGCAGTCGGATCGGGGGATCGATGCTCATACTGAGTAGCTCGGGGTACCAAACTCTTCGAGCCCAGTCCGGAGCCACAAGAATGACTTGGGCCCGGTCGCGCCGAATCTTCAACACTCTGGGCAGAAGTGGTATAGGCGGAAAGGCGTACAACAGACCGCAACTCCACTCGCGACGAAAAGCGTCGCCGAGCGAGTGCCGCCTTGGAAATTCCAACGCGCAGAACTGATGACATTGCGCATTCTCTTCGGTGGCGAATAGATCTAACCAAGGCTCTCCCCACTGTAGAAAGAGTCCTTGCGCCACCTCCGAGTGAAGACGCCATTCGTGATCCATCATGCACCTGCGGCTGAGTTCGTCCGCCCTGGCGTTCAGGGATCCTGCCAGGTGTTGAACCATCAGGGATATGCCCTGATGTTCCAGCCATGTCCAGAGACAGAGAGCCTCCTGACATAGGGTCCACGACCCCACCCCGCCTTGTTTGTTTAGCACATGGCGGTGGTGTTGTCTGTGAACACCTGCACTACCTTCCCCTTGACAGAGGGAAGGAATGCCTTGAGTGCAAGTCGGATCGCCCGGAGCTCCAGAAGGTTGATATGGAGCCGGGACTCCGCCGGAGACCAGAGGCCTCTGATCTCCGCCTCTCCCATGTGACCGCCCCATCCCAGAAGGGACGCGTCCGTCACAACTGTGTGCTCTGGCTGGGGAAGGGAGAGGGATCTGCCCGTGACTCATTGCCGGTTCGAGAGCCACCACTGCAACTGCCTTGCAGTTCCCTCCGAGATCTGGACGTAATCGGACAGGTTCCCCTGATGCTGCGCCCACTGGAACTTCAGGTCCCACTGCAGAGCCCGCACATGCCATCTGGCATGATCGACCAGCAGGATGCAGGAGGCCATGAGGCCCAGCAGCCTCAGGGTCATCCGTACCGAAACCCAGGAGAGAGGCTGAAAGATCAGAATCATAGCCTGAATATCCTGGACTCGCCGTTTGGGAGGATAGGCCCGAAACTGCGTCGTGTCCAGAACTGCTCCGATGAAAAGGAGCAGTGGAGAAGGAATCAGGTGCGACTTCGGCACGTTGACGAGAACCCCAACGAGTGCAGGAGTTCGGCCGTAGTCTGGAGGTGGGAGACGACTGCCTGGGACGAGCCCGCCTTCAACAACCAGTCGTCGAGGTAGGGGAAGACTGGAACCCCTGCCCGGCGCAGATGAGCTGTGACCACCGCCATCACTTTCGTGAACACCCGAGGGGCGCTGGTAAGGCAAAAGGGGAGCACGGTGAACTGAAAGTGCTCGAGGCCTACAGGTAACGCTGGTGGGCCGGCAGCACGGGGATGTGAAAATATGCGTCCTGCAAGTCCAACGCTACCAACCAGTCTCCAGGGTCGAGGGCAGTCAAGACCTGAGCTAGGGTGAGCATCTTAAACTTCTTCTTCCGGAGGAAGCGATTGACGTTCTGGAGGTCCAAGATAGGACGCATGTCCTCCTTGTCCTTTTTGGGTACCGGAAAGTAGTGGGAATAACAACCACGCCCTACTTCTGGGGTCGGAACGCGCTCGATGGCCCCCTTGGCCAAGAGGGCCGCAACTTCATTTTGAAGAAGCACCAAATGATCCCCCGACATGCGGTGGCATTGAGGTGGCATGGCTGGGGGGTAGTCTCGAAGGGGAGGGAGTAGCCCCTTCGGACAATGTCCAAGACCCACCTGTCCGATGTGATGGCACGCCAGTGGTGAAGGTGATGGCGGACCCTGCCCCCCACTGGCGTGCTGTGGACCTGAAAGGATGGACTAGGAGGGCTTGGAGGCCGCGGATGGGGCGGAGGTGGTGGCCTGACCCGCACGCTGGTTACCCGACCCGCCGGAAGACACGTCCTCGGCCACACGAAGGCGCTTGCTGCGCGGGCCGGTGGATGGGCAATGGACGTGACTGGGCGCCCCTTCCGTGGCCACGAAAGGGGCGAAAAGCAGACTGCTGCGGAGGGCGCGAGGCGGAGAGGCCCAAGGACTTGGCCGTAGCCCGCGAGTCCTTAAAGCGCTCCAGCGCGCTGTCTGCCTTATTGCCAAAAAGGCAGATACCATCGAAGGGCATGTCCATAAGGGTGTTTTGGACATCGCCCGAGAAACCAGTGGTCCTCAGCCAGGCGTGACGGCGCAGCGCCACTGTCGTAGCAAGCGATCTGCCCAGCAAGTCAGCGGTGTCTAGGCCACATCGGATTGTGAACTTCGCCGCGTCTCTCCCGTCTGCAATAACACGGGTGAGTAGTGTCTGGACCTCCTCAGGAAACTTAGGCAGCACTTGCGCCACCGAATCCCACAGAGAGTGGGAATAACGGCCCAAAAGGCAAGGGGTGTTCACGGACCGCAAGCCAGCACTGGAGGAAGAAAAAATCTTCTTCCCAAATTGTTCCAGCTTTTTGGATTCCCTGTCCGGCGGAGCCGTAGGGACGGCGCTCTGAGAGGTAGAGGCTTGGACAACCAAGCTCTCGGGGGTGGGGTGTTGGGAGAGGAACAAGGGGTCGCCCGGGGCTGGGCGATGGCGTCGGGCTACGTTCCTGTCCACAGGAGACCCTGTGGTGGGCCTGGACCAGGTGCCCAAAAGAACGTCAGAAAGTGCGTCGTTGAACGGCAGCAGTGGCTCCGAAGAGGTAGCCGCCGGCTGAAGCACTTCCGTCAGGAGGTTAGTCCTGACAGCCACTGTAGGGAGCTCGAGGCGCAAGGCCGCGGCCGCCCTACGCAACACCGTTGCATAACTTGCTCCCTCCTCCGTAGCCACGGAAGGAGGAGACAGCATGCCAAGGTCTGGAGAGGTGTCCAGGCCACTGGCATCACCCAGTTCCTCTGCCCAGTCCTGATAAGGCTCACATTGGGCTGTGAGAGGGTCTTCCGACCCCTCCCAGTCCTCCCCGTCCTCCAAAACAGGTGAAAAGTATGGAGGGCGGACATGAGGGAAGAAAAGTCCCATCGGCGTCGGAATCGGCGTCGGCCGACGTCGATCCAGCTCCGTGTCCGGTTCCGGGGAGAACCTGGGGACGGCGTCGCCCGGGACCTCGGACGGCGCCGTGAACAGTACCGGGGAGGTCGGCGCCGGTGGAGGTGTCGTCAGGTCAACCGGCGTCGACCGGGATCCAGGCCTGGATCCGAGGGGGTCCTGCGGCGCCGGGGCCGGAGCCGCCGGAGCCACCGGGGCCGGAGCCACCGGTGGTGCCGAAGGAGGACCCCCACTGGGGCCCGCGGGGCCCGAAGGCGCACCGGGGTAACCCTTAGGCCTGAAGATGCGAGCCATGGCCGACAAGAAGCTCTGGATGTCGGCCGGAGTCGACGTCGAACCCGGAACAGGCGGGTAGGCCGCCGTCGGCTCATCGGGTACTCCTGGAGCCGCGGGGGCGGTACCAACAGGACCCTCAGCCGAGTCGTGAGACCGGCGAGGGGAGGTCTTAGAGCGACGCTTCTTAGACCTCTTGTGCTTCGCCTTACCTGAAGACGAAGACTTCGACCCCGACGAATGACGACGGCTCCGCGACCGGCCCCTCGACCTCTCCCGGGACCTCGAGCGGTGCGGAGCCGAGTGCCGGGCCTCGAGAAGCTTTCGAGACCGCTCTTGCAAAGCCTTCGGGGCGAGGGACCGACACTCGGGGCACGACGTGGGGTCGTGGCCGCGCCCCAGGCAGAAGAGACACTCTCGGTGCGGATCCGTAATCGACATCATGCGATTACAGACCTCGCATTGCTTGAAGCCGGGCATCCCTACTGTTACCTTGGAGTCGAAACGACTCGAAAACTTGGACAAAAAGTCTCAAAAAATACTCAGTCAAAAAATGACTGGGGCACTGCTCAATCCGGATCTGCGCTTACTGGCGCGGAAAAAGAAAGAACTGACACCAGCGCGCATGGGCTGCGTCTAAGTATTGGCCGCGACGTCATCCCGGCAATCACGACGCCGACGGCGGACGCGGAGCCGCATGACGCTGCCTACCGATGCGCAGGGGTACTGCTACGCAAAACTTTCCGGATCCAGCCTGACGCCTGGGGATATTCTAAGGTAAGGAATCTGTCACTAACGTGTCTCTTTCAGATGCTTGTTTTACTCGTTAACACTATTTGGGCACAGGTTTCCCTTCAATGGGATCAGCTTAACACCCACATACAGCAATCCTGACCTGAAAAGGAGCCGTTAATATTTGCAAAGGGTCATCAGTGCGTGACAACACCAGTGGCAGCATTTTAAGTAACTTCTGATCCATCTGAGATACAAACAAATTTTTTTTTTGCTAAAATCTGCAAATTGGAGAGCAAGTGATGAATTATGTGGCAAGTGGGGGGGAAGCCATAATCATGCAGAAAACGCCGCAGCTGCAGGATTGCATAATTTCTGTAGCTGTGCCTATAATTAACATCAGTTCAATCACCTATACAGTCAGACATTTCTGTAGGCGTCTTCAGATAAACAGACGCTCAACTCCCTTACAAGCAGGCGTACATATACCTAACTTCAGATAGACAGGTAGTCATCTCCCGTACAGACAGGTGTACATAACTTCGGACAGACATCCATCTCCCATACCGGCAGGCGTACATAACTTTAGGCATGCCTTAACACTCCCCACCCCCAGATAGGCATACTTATACCTCAGGCAGACAGACAGACATCCAACCCTTGCAGGCAGGCATACATAACTTCAGACAGACAGACATTCAGTTTACTACAGGCAAGCATGCACATACTTCACTTCAGACAGACAGACATTCAACCCCCAGACTGACATAAATCGATCCCCGGGCCCCCCATATTAATACATTAATAATAACACGTCTCGAGTACAGCTCGGTTTTGAATCTCTCTGTGTTGTAAGTGAGAGCATTAACCCATAGATAAACATTAGACTAACAGGGGAAGGGGCTTAAAGCTCCAGACAGACATCGAAGCACTAGACAGAGAGACTGACCCCAACTCCGACAGAGACATTCACCTCCTTAAAGGCACAGATGCACGAGTTCCACAGAGACGGATACTCATCCCTGTAAGGACCCAGTTGTCTCCTTACAGACAGACCCTGACAGACTCCGGGCATTCACCCGCTGAGAGGCAGGCCCTCCCGTACAGACGGACATGTGCACACAGACACCCCAGACATGCACCCATGCCAGACGTGACTCCGAGGTCTTGTGAGTAACAATAACACGTGCTGTCACCTAGCACACGTCTACAGCCTGCGACAAGCACGTGGCTCAAATGTCATGCAATGATCACGAACACTGGCAGGATGGAGGGCACAGAAGGCCCCATGGAGGTGACCTGCAGCAAGTGCATTGACTTACTGAGCTACCTATGCAACCGGTGTCTCCTCTGATAAAGTTACTCAGTAACCCATGAGCAGAGGGTCTGATAAGGAATTATTAAATGTTTGTACGTGGCATTTGTATAGCGCCAACCTAGCCAAAAGGCAGTGGGGTGCTGTACAGGGTCACAAGCAAATATACAGTCAGCGAGTGGTAAGGGCGCCATCTGTGTGCCGTGCAGAAGTGGCCTGTTCCACTGTCTTTAAAGGGGTGAATCTTCGACTCTCCCCTACACTGGAGCAGGGTTGGAGCGGCCCAGATGGACCCTGGGATGTCTTTCCACATTTACTGAGAGGTCAGCCCTCATAGGCCAGTCCACCTCTGCAGTAGGGTTAGGTGGGTGCGCTGGCTGGAGGCCTCTACGAGCTGTCTCTTTCTCACAGGGGCTGCCTTCTCTCCTACCCCTGCCCACCCAGTCCCCCACACCCACAGGTGTGCCTTGCCCTTCTGAAGAGGCCGAATGGTATTACCCTGTCCCCAGCAATAACGCTAATTCCCTTGCACCGCTCAGTTTCTTATATTGCTTCGCCTTTTTTTAAAACCTTTAGAGCTGATAAAAAAAAAAAAAAAACATTTTTCAGTGCGCTATATGATCTTCCAGTGTGAGTAACTTTACGTGGGGCCGAAAGCGCATAGGAGTGACTTAAAGCAGAACCCAACCTGGTGTGAGTAAAGTGGGCTTTGCCTTTACACCCCGCGTGGGCCTCGTGTGCGCGTGCATGGCGGATGCGCGGCCTGTCTGTCCGAAGGCGGATTGATGTGATGTGAAGAGTTCCTGACATAGTGTGCGAGAAGTTGAGCGCCGCGTCTTCCTGTGATCAAGCCTAGTGAAATGTTGTGGTAATGGGGCACTAGGTTATGTCCTAGCCATAGCTAAATTATGCGGCACAACAGAAGGAAGTTATGTGGCATGTTACGCGATTAAAAGTAAATTATATGACAAGTTACACTGTGACTTGTGAAGTTTAAAGCTCCAGATTGCTCCATATTTAGCTGCTTCACGGCCACGTCTCCTCTGATGAAATACAATTTTTAGGTCTGGCTTAGAGACAGCTTTAAATGCTTCACTAGCCTCATGTAATCAAAAAACAAATGGCAAACACACACATAGGCAGACATGGGCGACTTTGTGGGTCACCTTTGATCTGTTCTACTGCTGTAATTAACCTTTTGCAGCCTGGGTGCGGCGGGTTAGCACACTTCCGCCATGGCTCTCTTGCACTGACTGCAGTTTGTCCAACCACATGTGCACATCGGCCTAATCAGAAGTTACTTCAGTCCCAGGGCTGGGGGCCAACACTTTATTTGCCAATGCTTTTTACTTTCTGTTCTTTATTCTTTTTACTTTTAGCCATCCTTGTGTGTTTAAACCATTTCTTAAGATCAAAGCCAAAAGTACCTTTTCTTTGCGTCAGTAAAGAATTTTCTGTGCTACGCATTAAAGCAAACTATTTCCATAAGTGCTTGCTTGGAAGCCCACGTGCCCTGATGTTATATTTATATGCAATGGTAATTCTTTTAAATGTTAAGGTTTTATTCCTAGCACTCGACTGGCACATTTAGGCGTTTAGGCAGATACATGATTTCTTCTCCCCCTTTTTTGTGTCATATGTTTTCAATATAAACATGTAACTTCCCAGCTTGTCAGGGCAAGGCCTTTTGGCTCTGCTAGTGTTTGTTGACTCCTGGCTCATGGCTCGCATTGCTCTCGTGTGTATGTGCCCTTGCATTCGTGGTTGCACGTGTGTACCCCACACAAAGGAAGCAATTGGCATGCTGTGGGTTTCATCCTTCTCATGACCTCAGTAAACTGTCACCAAGCCTCGGTCGTGGTTCTACCCTCAAGTGGAAGGGCAGCTGGGGGAGGGTGGAAGCAACAGGGGTAAAGCTGTAGGCTGTGTGGGGTCTGTGGATTGAGGGCATGCCACTGATAGGCAGAGTACCTGGGGTCAGGGGCGCATGCCCGCAGTCCATGTAGGCATGTACTAAACATGGGCCTGCTGCTGAACTCCGATTTTCCATGTGCAGGTGCAGCGTGCATATATGTCTGCTGTCAGGTCATGCCACAGAGGTCAAAAGTGGCATGCCTTCTCTTCCCTTAGTCTTTATTTTTAATTTCTTCCCTTATCCCTTCTTTTTTCTCTTCCCTTAGTTTTTAGGTCGAGCCTAGAGTCAGCGCCTAAGCGCTGCTCTAGAGAAGATCTGGGGTAGTTCAGTACAGGAGAGAAGCCCCGCCCACTACCCCACCCATATTTTTCATTGGCTTGTGTCTTTGTCCTTCGTAAATGCTGGCTTTTGATTCATTATGAGGCTTGTTAGTCACTCCTTAGTAGGGCCATGTCATCATTTGTGACCTCTCATGGCTACTGGCCCCTTTACTTTGGTTCTTATACCGTAAGCACTCTATTCTTTATGGACTTTGTCCTACTTGAGGCAGGACAACGTGCTTTGTTTACTTTCAGCGCGCTGTACGCGCTTTCACTTTCGAAGGTGCCTCTCTATCCCAGTCAGCCTGCAGCGAGGGGAGGAGGCACTGTATAAAGTAGCCACATACCGCGACAAGCAGATTCAGCCTGTTGAAGTAGAGGAAAGAAGTAGTGTGGAAACCCAGCGACCACACACCAAAGCACCGTGAATCCACTCTCGCGTTCTCTCTCACGGAAACAAATTCCCAAAGACCGCAAACCTACTGAACGTCGCTGATTCCGCAGCAGACCACCACTGTCCGGAGACAGTTGGCGCCTCAGGATATATGTATTTTTGTGCCTATGTTGGATTGTGCCTGTTGAGTCGGATGTGGCGACTTCTGGCACTCTGCTCCATCCTGGCGGCTGCGGGCACCGAATCGGTAAGTGGAAGTGAAATGGGGATTTGTTATACCGTGTTTACGTCCTATGGAAATGTGCTTGGCAGGCTATGTGGTCTGTATTCGGTCACCAGAGATATTATGGGCCCCCTAAACGTTCCGTAGTGTGTGAAATTGTGTATCGGAGCTTCAGCCCGGGTGGCATTTATGAGAGTATAATTTTACTTTTGGCTGTTTTGTTTGGTTTTAATGTGTTGAACGTCTGTTTTTCAGTTCACTGTGGTTGAGCTTTTCTGTACTCTGCTGCAGTTAAAAGCGTGTTTTTAAACTCGCTTCCTATGGGTGTTTGATTTTGATTTTAACAGGTTCGGGGTTACTTGTAAGATATCTGCGTCCATGCGGTTGTAGTTTGTCATGTTTAATGTTGTGGGAACGGAGAATCGCCACCTTCCCTGTGTTCGAGTGTCCTGTGCGTAAGAGGATTCAGAAGTCCCGTAGAGCTACGTGCTGTTCCTCGGAGAAGTGACCTTTTTCAATGGCAGGGTTTGATTCCTTAAGGTCGATGCTTTCTTATGCTCGTTAGATATGTCTTAATTTAAGCTGTAAAGAGCAATAAATATAAGTGGGTGCGTTCTCATCGAATGGTGGTTGGTTTAGTAGTTTGTGGAATCCTCAAAGCTAGAATTAGTCTGCCGTTGTAGTTGTTGACTTTAGTTCTCGTGGTTATGATCCTCTAATGTTTCAAGTCCTGTGGTTTTTTCCAGGTACGTGTTCGGGGCCTATTTGTGTTTCTGGTGTGTGCGTGTGTGTAGTCTCAAGTGCCTTTCTCTGCGAGTTCTGTCTGCATGTGTCTGAAGATTCTGTTTGCACAAGGCCTTCAGCAGGCAGCCCTGTGATTTCTTGAGCCCTACCCCACCCTTCTTCAGGAATATAACCCAGTTGCGTCCACTGTATGCATATAGTAACCCAAACCTACCTTGTATTCGACAATACAATTTTTTCTTTTTAATAATGCGGCTTATGTAGCAACACTTCATTGTGCTGCCTTTTAAAGCTTATTCTTTGCACGTAGTTACACATTAATGTTTAACGCTAACTTCATAAGAAACGTATAACAATGAGGTAGAATTCATATTTCTTTGGAAGGGAGGTTCGAGGGACCTCCTATTCAAATGGCTCCAGGTAAAACACAAAACCGACCTTGGAAAATCTACAAGCTCAGGAGGCAGGGAGAGCCTGTGCTCAAGCGAGTACCCTTTCCATTGTAACAAATTACCTGCAGTATACTTTTAACTAGTGAATGTTGTTGTCTCTTATCCTACTACGGTAAGATGATGCTTATACGCAAGTCTTACTATGATGCGTAGAGTGTGAAGCTGTACTCGAAAATTCAGTTCGTTGTTGGAAATCGTCTAACCTGCTTGACCTGTATGGTCGGCGCTTTTGGCTTTGAATGAAGGCCAGCATTTATAGCTCTGTAAAGTTACTTTTTACTGTAAAGCTAGCTAGGTTCAACGTTTACATTCCGGTGCCAGTGCATGCAAGACATTTCGGCTTCCAGGGCCACTGGTAGGCTTGAGAGAAAGAAATGCATTTATTGCATAATAATGTAGGGTTGAAGCAGACCCGTTCATACGAAACAGGAGCCTTGGGGATTCTGATTTAAATCAGTAGGGAATATGGTCTCAAACTGCGTTTCAGCAGCGAAACGCGGTCAATGGAACCGTGCAGCAAAAGTGGGCGTCACGATTCATGCAGTGGAAAGGCACAAATACAAGAAATTACATTACTTCAGTAAATACAGCCTGGAAAACTGTGGCTTGCCACTAATTTGCAGGCACTTTTTTCACGCCAACCTAGTAAAAGCCAAACGTTGTGTTCCAAAGGCCATTTCCGAAGCATCCAATAAAATCAATTTCATTATGTGTGCTGTGTAGGAACAATCTACGCTTATTGGGCTCTTAAGAGTGTGTCACCTCGTTCTAATTTAGAATATTAGACTAAAAAAGGTGATGCCGGAGTCCAGGCCTCAATGTGTGAAATTACCCTTCTAATTACTCATGCTTAAATTCCCCATCCAGCATTATGCCCAGTGATAAACCCTGAAAAGACACGCATAATGTTAAATAACCACTTGCCTGCCATTCAGCCTCGTCAGAGCACAAATGTTTGTCCAAGTTCCTTCCTGCTTCCCAGACACCTAGAAAAACGAAATGTCAATACTAACCTTTCAAGCCATTTGGTTTCAGCAAACGGATGCACCGTGCCGAGCTGTGACCCAACCAAGTAAATCAATGAGAAACTTTGAAGCACAGCACCCTGTTGCCTCACTCCCGTGCTCGTCCAGTGTAAATGGAACTTGAATCCAAAAATGTGTTCATTGGTAATAGTTAATGCTGTTTACTGTAAAGGAAAACTCTTGATGAAGACCACTCAGTAGCCTGGACATCCTTTGGCATTGTGTCGGAGTGTATATCTGTATATTGTTTCTAGTTAAATGCATTATCTGTCCATAACTTGTTAATGTTGGCTCTGTACTGCCCGGGTATGTTATATTAAGAATATGAAGACAGCATCCGTAACACACAGGTGTTTGTGTGCTCCAATGAAAATATTTTTTTTTATAATTCTGTACAACATCATTTTTAATACACATGGGATTTCTATGCTGGTTGACCGGAGTACAATTATGGACTGTTCTGATTGAGGGATAGACTAACCACTCTTCCTCAAAATTGAGATTAACTCTTGGCTGCTGGTGAGCTCTTCCCAGTCATTCATTAGGGATTCTGTCCCTGCCATCCCCGACCGTTGCTAGTTGTAGCTTTAGTCAGTCACCTGTTTGTTATTCGGGCTCCTTGCCCATGAAGGAAGATTATCGAGTAGAAATGTGATTAGGTTACTCATCTTGTCCTCTGGTTATCTGAGCATTTGTTATAGCCCTAACCTTGGCTCAGTACTGGGGCAATCAGATAATAGTGCACATTCTGATTGGTACTGCACCCTTTCCCTGCTTTGTGCACATTAGAACAGTAAGTGTTGCTGTACCCACAATAATGTGCTGCATAGGTAAATACATATAAGGTCCCAAAGGCGAGACCGATTGCATTGCAAATGCTTATCAGTGGAAATAAAAAATCGCAATAGCAGACAAATGCAGCGTAGTTTACATTTTGCATTAGGTATTGGACTATGACCATGTCTTGATGGAATATGTGCTGCATTTTCTTGGTTTGGTACCATGTTATATGCCTCTTCCACTTGAAAGCGTAGCATTTTCTAGTGGCTGGTCTTCATGCTTCTCTGATGATACATAATGTAGCCTTTGGTAGATTTAGGTGTTCAAATTCTGCTATTTCAGGAACCATGCTCTCAACTGCATTTCAGAAAGATTTGCTAGCTGAATGGTAAGAGTATCCCTGTGTAGGGGCATTTTGTTGTTGTTTTTTTAAATACATTTTTTATTGAAAAAGTAAAGGATAGAGTACGATACATACATTTCAATACTAATAAAACATGGACATAACATAAAATCAACACAATCATATAAAATCAACACAATCGTCTGTCATTCCTGAAGAAGAAGTCAATCAAAGATATACATCAGACAAATAATGTGAGACAAAAGAGGGGGGGGGATCCATATCTCAGATTCATTAAATGGCTAGGTCGGTTATCCCGGTGATAATTTCACTATGAGGGTATAGTTGGGGTATGGACCGTGGGGTTAGGTCAGATTACGGAGGTGGTGTTACTATGGCAAGTGTTCGAACATCCTCAGGGGTTGGTCTGCTCTCTTCGTTCTCGGGGGCTGTCCGCGTGCCTGGTGAAGGAGCTCGAGAGGCATTGAGGGTCTGTTGCAGGTATGTACGGTAGACGCACCATATACCTTTTGGTCTTGAGGTTGGAGGTCTGTGTAGGGGTATTTTGACATACTGGTGTTTTGAAAACTGTAGTAACCATAGTAGTTGATGCCACCTTGGAGCAATGAGAATCATTGTCATGTTGGAACTTTTGAACTTATCTAGAAAAGTTGGGATCAGTGGTACAGAGGGGTGGGGTGAAGCGTATGCAGATATATGCCGCACTAGCTTATCAACAGGGCATCCCTAGCGACTGAGGATGGTAGTGCCTGGATGTGAAGTGGTGCTATTTTGCATTTTCTGATGTTGCGAAGAGGTCTACTTCTGGTTTCCCTAGGAATAGTGTGTCTATTATAGATTGCTTTACTTCCCTGACATCTGTGTCATTTGTCTGATCAGCCAGTCGGCTTGTACATTTTCCATTCCTGGTACAGGATTTGCTACTAACCAAATGTTCTCTGACATTTCCTAATGTTTTGGGCCATTTGTGACAGTGGGTATGATACCACCCCTGCTTGCTTGTTGATGTAGAACATTGCTGTTGTCTGTTTGTAATTGTACAGTTTTCCCCTGCACCCGATTCTGGAAGGACTTCAGTGATGGGAAGATTTGTCTTCAATTCTAGAAAGTTGATGTGTCTGGTTGCATCTTGTGCTGACCGCAACCCCTTTACCTTTAGTGTGTTCATGTGTGTCCCCCTCCCCCTCCCCCTCCCAACCTACTAGTGAGGCATTTATGGTGATTATGGCTTGTGGTAATGGTGCTCTGAAGGGTCTCCCTTTGAGCATATTTGCTATGTTCCACCATCTCAGTCCCTTGCTGACGTTGGCTGTTACAACCACTAGATGCTCCTGTTGTCTAGTTCCTGTTGCCTGAACCCATTAATTGTTCATCCAATCCTGCACTGGTCTCATACACCATTGCTAATTGCATGTTAAATTCTGCCCCTAGAAGTGTTTTCCTTGTTTCTCGGGTGGGAGATGATTTTCCCCAGTTTACTGCAAACCCTGGTGTGTGTAGTAGTGATATTACCTTTGTCACGTTCTCCTGGCACAGTTGGAAGGTGTCTGCTTTCATTAGCCAATTGTCCAATTATGGGTAAACATGTACGGGCTGTCTTCTAAGGTGTGCTGCTACTGCCAGCATCTTGGTATAGAACCTTGGTGCGGACTTTATTTTGAATGACAGGACTTAGAACTGGCATCGTATCCTTTCCATTATCAACCTTAGATACTGCTTCTGTGCGGTGTGAATGGGAATGTGGAAGTAGGCATCCTTGAGATCTACTGTTGCTAAAATAGTCCCACTGGTCTAGTAAAGGGATAACATCTTGCAAGGTTTTCATTTGTAATTTTTGTGTCTTAATGTACCTGTTTACAAAGTGCAAACATAGAATAGTACAGTTAGGTTTTGCTTTGGCACTAGGAAGGAAACAGATAACACTTGTGTTCCTTTCCTGTTACGCATCTTCTCAATTGCATTCTTTGACAACAGGTCTTGCACATCTTTTTCAAGGACTTGCAATTGCTCCTTTTTATAATGCTGATGCTTTGGTGGTTTTGTTGTTGGCTTCTGCATAGTTTACGCGGTAACCATGACAGACAATATTTTAAACCTGCTTGCCTGTGAAAATAGTTTCTCAGTTCTTTAGGAAGTCCTTTATTCTCCCTACTGGTGTGTTGTGGGAGGAGAGGTGTCCGAGTCACTTTGAATAGAGGCAGATCCTCTAGAGTTTCCACTTCTTATTTTTCCTTTGCCTCGAAAAAAGACTTAGGTTGTTGCTGCTGCCACTGCGCAGGACCTGGTATTCGGTTGGTCCCGGTCTGTCTTTGAGTATGCCTTCCCTGGCCCCGCCAGGTTCCTCTTTTTAACCTGGGCCTGTAGATTTGGAGGGCTTCCATTGCCTTTGCAGTTTCATTTTCCTTTTTAATTTCTTCTAAAGTTTAGTCCACACCATGGCCAGAAAGCTGGTTTCTTCTGATAGGCTTGTCAATAATATTTGACTGCACCTCAGGTTTAAAAGCGGAGATGCGTAACCATGCAGGCCTCCTAATGACTAGCCCTGAAGATAGCTGCCTGCTTGCAGTCTGCAGCGTCGAAGGCAGAATTCAAGCAGGAGTTAGCAATGTTTTTTCCCCATCTCAATTACACTTTTTGCCCTCTTGTGGTATTCTTCTAGGAGATGCAACATACGTTATTCCATGTCCTCCCAGTATTGATGGGCATGCCGATTCAATAAGATGTTCGAGTTAGCAATCTGTCACTGAGTGGCAGTGTCTCTCCATTTTCCTTCTGACTGCATCCAGCCTTTTGCTTTATTTATCTGGCAGGGGCCCCACTGATGCAGGGGACATGGCCTTCTTCCTCGCAGCAGACACAATAAGTGAGTCTGGCTCAATATGTCACTGTATGTATTTTGGTCTTGAGAAGGAGCTCTGTAATTTTTCTCTATACACGGGTGACTGCTTTTGCCATCATTGGCTTTTAGAAAATCTCCTTACCCTGCTGTACAATACTAGGGAGCATTGGTAGGTACTGCCTCTTTTTGCAAGCCGGAGTTTCTAGGAGAAAACGTGTATTTTCTTTCTTCATCTGCACTCCGAAGGCATCTGCTGCCTTTTCCTTGACTGGATGGTATGTGGAGTAATCATCCGGAGGGGCATGGCCTCGAGGGATATTTCTTCCTGTGGGTTGTCAAACCCTACATCTTCGGGTCGGTGCTGAAAATACAGTTGAGGGCTTAATTTTATGTGACTTGATGCTCTTGCTTGAAGGACCATGCTTTGGCGTCTTGGGCGTATGCAGAGATGCCTTTTCCTTCAGGAAATTTGGTGTTGTACGGGCAAGTAGTACTGTTTGTTAAGTATCTCTACAGTGTTGCTTTTCAACCTTGTATGCTTCAAGTTCAACCTCTTGGTGTTCCCTTAATCCTCCTACGTCGTCTGTGAAACTCATCTCTCCATCGACGGAGCACTCCGTCCATGCTTTAACATCTCTGGTAGGCTTGCCATGTCTTTATTTGCCCAATAAGCTTGAAGAATTTTATCCCTGTAAACCAGAGTTTTGGTTTAAAGTACGAGCTTGGGATGCAGTACTCTGACTTATGGTCTTGTGGGAGACAGACCATACAGACTGAATGTTCGTCATTGAGAGCGGACTTTCGATAGCAGTTCGGGCAAAACTTGCTCACCTTCTAAAATGGCGCTGATGAACCCCAGATACCCCACCTTGACTAGATGATTCTCCGCTCCGGTCAACTCCGCGTGACATCGTAGGCGTCATGTTCGTCATGACATCTGCGTGGTCAATATAACTGCCACTCTGGTGCGCGGACGTCAGTACTTTTCACGACTTTCCACGCCAGAAGCGTGGAGCAATGAAGTGACTGACCGTGGTGTGTTAAAAAAGGCAACTAGGGCCCTGAAAGGAAATAGCCCTCGACACTAGAACCAATCTGCAGTGCGGGGAGGATGGGTGGGTCGGTAGGGAATCTGCGGCTAGATCATGTCTCTACCAGATAAGGCGTTACCGAAGGTAAGTAACTTGTCCATCTGATAGCGACATCTAGCCGCAGATTCCTTACCTTTGAACAGATACCCAAGTAATACAATCCCCGGAGGAGGGACAGCGGAAAGGTTTAGACAAGGTAGTCCTGCAAGACCGAGCGACCAAACCGTCCTTCTCTGAGAACCTGGGAATCCAGGCAGTAGTGTCTGGCAAACGTGTGCAGCGACGCCCACATGGCTGCTTGGCAGATATCAGAAATGGGAACATCACGCTGGAGAGCCGTGGTGGCCGTTTCTGCCCTGGTGGAATGGGCTCTAAACCCTTCAGGAGGATCTTTCTTCGCTAAGGCGTAACAGATTTTGATACCGAGGATAACGCAGTGGGATATAGTCCTCTTTTGGACAGCACGCTCTTTCTTTGCACACACGTACCCTATAAAGAGTTGGTCATCCACCCAGAACTCTTTGGTTCAATTGAGGTAGAACTATAACACTCCTTTTGGGCCCAGACGATGGAGACGCTCCTCTTCCTTGGAAGGGTGCAGAGGTGCATAGAAAGTGGGTAGAGTAACAGACTGCCCCATATGAAAAGGTGTTACCAGCCGAGGTAGAAAAGATAGCCTTGTGCAGAACACCACTTTATTCGGAAAGACAGTCAAGTAAGGAGGCTGTGATGACAGTGGCTGCAGTTCGCTCACCCTCCTGGCAGAGGTTATTGCCACTAAGAAGGCTGTTTTGATGGTGAGTAGCCGTAGAGGGCAGTTGTGCAGCGGCTCAAACTGTGCACACATCATAAAGGTGAGAACCAAATTGAGGTCTCACTGTGGCATAATAAAGGGTGAAGGGGGAAACAAGTGGGTTAAGCCCTTCAAGAATCTCTGCACCAGAGGGGATTTGAAAAGAGAAGGCTGATCAGGCAGCCGGAGGAAAGGGCTGAAAAATAGCCCTTCTAGGTGCCCAGGGCAGAACCCGGCTGGGCCAAGGAAAGTATGAACAGGATGATATCAGATAAAGATGCAGATAGAGGATCAATAGACCGGTATGTACAATATTTACAAAATTTGGACCATCGGGAGGTTTATACCAACTTCGTGGAGGACGCCTGGCTGCCAGAAAAACCTCACGGACTTCGGGAGGAAGGACGAAAGTTGTCAGCTGTTGCTGCTCAAGGAGGTGGAGAGTGGACAGGTTCGGGTGGAAAACCCTCCCCTGCTGCTGCGACAGGAGATCTTCCCAAAGGGGCAGCTTGATCGGAGGATCGATGCTCACTGCCAGAAGCTAGGGATACCAGACTCGCTGTGCCCATCCGGAGCCACAATAACGATTTGTGCCCGGTCGTTCCTGATCTTCTTGAGCACTCTGGGTAGGAGTGATATTGGAGGAAAGGCGTACAGTAGGCCGGAGCTCCACTCGTGACGAAAAGCGTTGCAGAGCGAGAGCCGCCTTGGAAACTCCAGCACGCAGAACTGCTGACATTGTGCATTCTCTACGGAGGCAAACAGATCTAACCAAGGCTCTCACTACCGCTGAAAGAGTCCTTGTGCCACCTCCGGATGGAGATGCCACTCGTGATCCGCTAGGCACCTTCGGCTGAGTTAGTCTGCTCTGGGGTTCAAAGAACCGGCCAAATGCTAAACCACCAGGGTAATGCCCTGCTGTTACAACCAAGTCCAGAAACGCAAAGCTTCTTGACACAGGGTCCACGACCCCACCCGCCTTGCTTGTTGCAGTACCACATGGCGGTCGTGTTATCCGTGAACACCTGAACTAGCCTCACCTTGATAGACGGCAAGAAGGCTTTTAGTGCCAGCCAGATCGCCTGAAGCTCCAAACAGGTTTATATGGAGCATGGCCTCCGCCGGAGACCAGAGTCCTCTGATCTCCACCTCTCCCAGATGGCCGTCCCATCCCAGAAGGGACGCATCCGTCACTACTGTGAGTTTTGGGTGGGGAAGGAAGAGGAATCTGCTTCTGACCCAATCGCGGTTTGATAGCCACCACTGCAGGTCTTTCGCAGTGCCCTATGAGATCAGGACCAGGTCGGTGACATTTCCCCGATGCTGCGCCCATTGGAACTTCAGGTCCCTTGCAGAGCCCGCATGTGCCATCTGGCATGGTCCACAAGAAGGATGCAAGAGGCCATGAAGCCCAACAGCCTCAGAGTAATTCTCACAGAAATCCAGGATAGAGGCTGAAATATCGGTATCATAGCCAGAATAGCCCGAAACTGCACCTTGTCCAGAATTGTTCCGATGAAGGGGAGCGTCTGAGAGGGAGTCAGGTGTGACTTTGGCACGTTGATGGTGAACCCCAGCGAATGCAAGAGGTTCGCCGTAGTCTGGAGATGGGAGACGACTGCCTGGGACGAGCCCGCCTTAAACAACCAGTCGTCGAGATAGGGGAAGACTGGAACCCCTGATCTCCGCAGATGACCTGCGACCATCGCCATCACCTTAGTGAACACCCACGGACACTGGTGAGGCCAAAGGAGAGCACAGCAAACTGAAAGCACTGTAAACCACAGATAGCGATGACGGGCCGGCAGGACAGGAATGTGGAAATAGGCATCCTGCAAGTCCAACGCTACCATCCAGTCTCCCAGGTCTAGGGCAGACAGAACCTGAGCCAGAGTGAGCATCCTGAATTTCTCCTTCTTGATGAAGTAGTTGAGGGCTCTGAGGTTGAGGATAGGACGGAGGGCTCCGTCCTTCTTTGGAACCAGGAAATAGTGGGTGTAGCACCACAGCCTATTCCTGGCCCGGGAACCCTCTCTATAACTCCCTTGGCCAAGAGAGCCTTGACTTCCTCGCGGCGTAGCGCGAGAGGATCCTCCATCAGCCGATCGTAAGTTGGAGGGGTAGCCTCGAAGGGGAGGGAGTATCCCATTTGGATGATCTGCAACACCCACCTGTCCGAGGTGATGTCGCGCCAGTGGTGGAGGTGATGGCGTATCATGCCAACCACTGGGCGCTCGTGACCTTGAAGGGCAGGACTGGGAAGGTTTTGCGATGGGGATGTTGGCTTGGCTCGACTTCTGGCCTCCCAACCCTGAAGGACGGGAAGAACCACAGCCACAGCCTCGCGGAGGCTGCTGAACTTGCATAACCGCTGGCTGGAATAGGGTTGGCGCGGTTGGAAGCCCCTTCCGTAGCCAGAAAAGGAGTGAAAAGCAGACGCCGGCCGGGTGGTAGTACTGAGGCCCAAGGATTTGGCCATAGCCCGCGAATCCTTGAAGCGCTCAAGCACTGCTTCAGCCAGGTCTCCGAAGAGACGCGAGCCATCAAAGGGCATGTCCATGAGGTTTGCCTGGACATCCCCCGAAAAGCCAGACGTTCTCAGCCCGGCGTGGCGCCTGATGGCCACCGTCTAAGAAATTACTCTGCCCAGCGAGTCCCATCGTGTCCAAGCCAAAGCGAATGGCGAACTTTGCTGCATCTCTCCTGTCTGATATTGCTTGGGAGATCAGGATCCGGTCCTCCTCCGAGACTCTAGGCAGCACCTGCAGTGTTCACCGACCGCAATGCGAGGCTGGCGGAAGAGAAAGTTTTCTTCCCAAAGGTCTCCAGCTGTTTGGATTCCCTGTCCGGAGGGGCATAAAGCAACTCGCGACGGGAAGCAGAAGCCTGGACCACCAAGCTTTGGGGGTGGGGTGGGCAGTGAGAAAAACTGGGTCAACCGGTGCAGGGCAATGGCGGCGGGCAATCGTTCTATTTACAGGAGCCCCTGTGCTGGGCTAGGACCAGGTGCCCGAGAGAAAGTCCGTTAAGGCCTAGTTAAAAGACAGCAAGGGTTCTGATGAGGAGACACCAGGCTGGAGGACCTCCATCAAGACATTCATCTTGACCGCCACTGCAGGAAGCTGCAGGTCGAGGACCTCCGCAACCCTATGCACCACCATAGAAACCAACGCCTCCTCCTCCGTAACCAGGTTAGGGGGAGACACAATGCCAGAATCTGTGGAGGTGTCCAGGCCACTGGCATCACCCAGTTCTTCATACCAGTCCATGTCTTGGGGCTACAGGATTTCGAAGGAATCCTGCG
Organism: Calotriton arnoldi; assembly: GCA_963921515.1. Classification (NCBI taxonomy): domain Eukaryota; kingdom Metazoa; phylum Chordata; class Amphibia; order Caudata; family Salamandridae; genus Calotriton; species Calotriton arnoldi. Next base: position 2,275,871 of record CAWUFW010000240.1, read on the forward strand.
CCCCCTCCCAATCCTCTTCCTCCAACCCTAAACCTTCAGAAAGGGGCTGGTTAGACGGGATGAAGCCGTACGGCTCCGTCAGCGCCGGTCTTGGCGTCGGTGGACGCCAGACCGGCTCCATATCGTCCGGAATGAGTATGGGGAGGCGCCGCCGGCAAGCGCAGGAGATTTCCGCGTCGGATGCGACGCCGGGGAACGTCGATGTGGAGGTGCGATCGGCGCGGGTCCGGACCCGGGAACGGGTCTGACAGGAGGCCGTGGCCAGAGTCGAAGGCGCGGGTCCATGGGACCTCCTTCACCTGGACCTGCGGGGCCCGAAGGTGCGCCGGAAGGGTCAGGCAGCCCAAACACGGCGCACATGGCGTTGTAAAATTCCTTGAGTTGGGCGGGGGTCGCTTCTGCCCCAGGAAAGGGATGGAGACGCGGAGTCGACCTAGGTGCCCGCTCCGCAGAGGGGGGCCTAGAACGCCGAAGCTGCTCCGTCTGGCCGTGTGGCGGACGGGGTGAAGTCTTCGACTTCTTGTGCTTCTTGTAGTGCCTTTTACCTGACTACTTCGACGAAGAGGACTGAGTCCCCGGAACGATGCTCAGACTTTCCTCTCGACCGAGAGCAAGATCGACGAGGCGACCTCCACAGTGCGTGCCGGGCCGCGAGCAGCTTCAGGAACCGCTCCCTCAAAGCTTTCAGCACCATGTCCCGACAATTGGAGCATGACTTCGTGTCGTGGTCGCGCTCCAGGCACCAGACACACACAAGATGTGGGTAGGTTACTGACATGGTGCGGTGACAGCCGCCGCACCGCTTGAACCACGAAGTCTTGCCCCGAAGTACACCAAAAGGAGTCAACAAAAGGTCGGAAAACTCTGTCAAAAAGTGACAGGGGGTAGCTCTCCAACGGATCAGCGCTGGCTGGTGCGGAAAGAAAAGAACTGACGTCAGGGCACCGGAGTGACGGTTATATTGACGATGCAGATGTCACGACAATGATGAACATGACGCCTACGATGTCACACGAAGTCGACCGACACCACCTACCGGTGCACAGGGGTACAGCTATCAAAAATCTTCTGGATTCAGCTTGACGCCTGGAAGTTCAAAGGTAAGGAACCTGCGGCTAGAGGTCTCTATCATACGGAAATCCAACAAGTGTTAATATAAAATGCGGAGTCTACGTAGGTGCTAGCAGGATCATCTATGGTCTTGTCTTGCAGAATTTGCAGGAGTGTGGCAAAGACGTCCATACTTGGAAAAGTAAACTATTTTTGTTTATTCTTTTTATTTAGAGCACAGACATAACATGGTGGATTCCGAAGCATTTTACAGAGAGCTGGTCATTATGTGTTACAATGTGCGGGGTAGGGGAACTTGGGCAGACGTTTACAAAAGCAGAAATGGACATTGTTGGTTTATTGTAATGTTTAGGCATAGTTTACGGGGCATCGTAATTATAATGATTTCAGAATTTACTTAACATACATTGCATATTCCATCAGTAAGAGAGATAATTTTGGGCTGTGCAGGTTCACTGAAAGAGAATTTATGGACTAGGCTGGATTGGAATGAGTCACAATTTGTACTCTTCTCATCCTTTCTAATGTCTTTCTCTCCTAGAAGAAGCATTATTTGCAGAGACGCTTTGATTTTGCGGCCTGCTTGAAAACCATGGACAATTGCAAATGATGGTGGCTGATGAAATTCAAAATATTAAAAAACAAAGGTAGGTAAGTCAACCCTGGTTCTGGCGAAAATAGGCCTACTGTCTCCTGAAACATGCTTTGCTTCGGGAAGGGATTCAAAAAGGATCTTCAAGAGATAAGATAAAAGGAAGCAAGAAAAGTCTAGTGCACCAACCTCCAAAAAATTAAATGCCACACCATTCCTGCCCTTAGTATTTGTGCTGACTCCCACAGACATTCAAGAAGGTTCATCAGAGTGGTTTCCTGTGTACCCTATTCAGGCTCAACTGCCTCTGGTTTAGAGTTATGATCATTTTCAACATGCACATTACTGGACAGGATAAAGAATGCACAATCAGTAAACAAGGTCAAAAGAGCTATTTTCCGTTCACACTTGAGATCAAGACATCCGACGATGAGGAATTGCTCAATGACATGTCATAGGACTCCCCAAAACATTAGAATGCGGTCTATTGGCGATAGGCTAGATGGCAAGAGAAATGGTTGAGGAAGCGAAGACAGCTAGTGAAGCGGACTTCCATAAGGCATAGGTGTAGCATTACATCAAACAGATAGTCGATGACCTAAAGGTTAAACTGCTAAAGAAAATGTTTTCTTCCCAATGCATTCAATTATCTGGACTCTCTGACTTTGGGATTTTCAGCAGGATTCACGTTTTGCCTCAATTTACTTGCAGCAGCTTGCACAATCAAACTTTTAGAAGTCGAGTGGTTAGAAAGGTAAGATGGATCCGATGGCCCATTTTATATTTTTAAGATGCTGCCAGGTAACATGTGGAATAGAATATAGTTCGGTTGAAGGCACCTCCAACAGATCAATTAGCGCCGAAAACAAAGGAAGGATCTCCTCAGCTAATTGTTTCCCTGTCAACATCTCTGAACAACAAAGGCTTGTATTGTTGTCTGTAAAGATGACTATTCAAAACCTCTACAGCTTTCTTAAACAATGCAGCAAAATGAGCTCTCTCAACCAAACCTGATCCTTCAGGCTCGGACAAGTCAGTCTCTGGGGATGCGTCTAAACCAAGTGCATTGTGAAGATTTGCAAATAAACTAGCATACAAATCTAGGGGAGGCCAAAAACCTTCCAAAGCATTAGAATTATTGCTGTCCTGTCCAGTAGGTCTCTGGAATTCAAAAGTATTGAGCTGTGAACCAAAGAAATCTTGCATTCTTTGAAACACAGCCTCTCTAGATACCTTAGGGAGTTATTTAAACTCTTTCTCCCATAATCAATCTTGTTTCTTTTGTGTAACAAATTGGTTAAACTACTCTACCAATGGAGGTTTCACCGTTTTAGCTATAGGTGTAGCTCAGGCAGACAAAGGATCAAAATTTTCAAATCTTGCGTCCACTAGTGGTGTGAAAAAAAGGTGAGTGATATCACTGCTGTACATGGCGGTCGACACGTCACTTCAGGTGGAGCCAAAAGACATTGTTTTTAATGGCGTTATACACCAAGTGACACCAGTTAAGGCAAGTAGCTACCTAAATGTTCAATGAAAAAAAATATTACTTCTTGTTAAGTATTTTGTAAATCTAGATACACGATTATATAATGGATTTTTATGAACTTGGTTACAATTTCCATGTTAGAGAACCACAATTACAGTTTCAAAACTTTACCTTTCGATGACAGTCATTGATCTGTTTTAGTACCAGTCACTCTTTAGATATTGACTGGTGCTAATTCTTTAGACACTCACATGAATTTCAGCACAGAAGACATGAAAACCCACTAGAAGAAAGACAAGAAGCATAGGCTCTAGACGGGAAAGTTGTTGAGAATTTTGCTAGGTACGAAATGCCTAGAATGTGATAATGCTTTGTGCGCTATTTAATTTTTTAGAAAGGGCAGTTAAAAGTTTGCATAATTACAAGAAATTTCAACAAAATTGTGCATAATCACACAAAATGGAGATCTGCCATTTTGCAATTTATTTTAGCATGAAATTGATCATTGCGTCAATTATTGACAAAAGGATGCAATAGTGCAAAAAACAAATCACCACAAACAGCTGCTGCTCTCGTTCTGTTGTTCCCTCGCGCATTTGTGTGTAACAAATGTAACAGAAAATTCCCAAATTACATCAGCGTAATTTAAATTTCACCCAGGCCTTGTTAAAATGAATAAAAAAACTGGAAAAAGGTCTTCCAGTAATAGGACTAGTCTTGTTTCATTTAATAGGAAATATCATTTGAACATGTGGAGGTGAGAGAGAGAGGTGAGAGAGAGAGAGGTGAGAGAGAGAGAGGTGAGAGAGAGAGAGGTGAGAGAGAGAGAGATGAGAGAGAGAGAGAGATGAGAGAGAGAGATGAGAGAGAGAGATGAGAGAGAGAGAGAGAGAGAGAGAGAGAGAGAGAGAGAGAGAGAGAGAGAGAGAGAGAGAGAGAGAGTGAGAGTGAGAGTGAGATTGAGATTGAGATTGAGATTTACTAACCTGAAGTGCTTCCTTGGCTTTTTCCATAGCTTCAGCTGCCTTCTCTTTCGCTTTTTCTTCGTTTTCTTTTCTAATGGCTTCTTCTTCTTGTAAAGTTGCTTCCAGTTTGGTTTTATTGTCTATCTTTTCACATTCAACTGCTGCCATTTTGACTTCAGCCTCTTTGGCCTAAAAAGGGAGGAGGCTTTATACATCATTTTACATATTACATTTCTGTAGCCACCGAAGAAATGGGGCATTAAAAAGCAGACAATTGCAAAACTGTGACAAATATACATATTAAGTTTAAGACAGTGCCTAGTACAGCCATTAACATTGAACTGATTGCTGATCAGCAAACTAGTCACAGATATCACAAATGCACCCAGCGAAAATACTGGTAATGTGCTGCCCCACGAACCACTAATAAACTAGCCAACAGTCTTTGCATGGGCTACTACTGTTTATCCTGAAGATTGGCCCTCTTTATCGGTCATTGTTTCTTTGTTTACTCCTTGCTTATCTTCATTGTCACTATAGCTCATTTAACTGCCACAATGTTATTCACCCATTCTGCATCACTCAATTACCCTTAATCATCAATTGCTCCTGATTGCTCTACATATCCCCTTTCTCCTTTACTACTCATCTCTTTAAACACATTTTCCATGTGTTCACATGTCTACCATTTGCCCCACCTTTTTTCCCTCTGACATCTCCCAACATTTCTTCAACACTTTTATTTCTCCCTCATCCAGAGCGCAGCCATATTCTTTGCTGTTATACTGCTACAGACAATTGTCTTACCCTTCCCTTCACCATCACTTCCAAAACAATCACTCCCGATGCCCTGACTTTAGGATCAATTCACAAAACCATTAAAATTCAGAAACTAGGACACATTTGGAGTAGATTTGAGCATTTATTGGACTCGCCCACAAATGCCACATCTGGAATACTGTGTCCAGTTTGAAAATGTTCTGTACAGTCCTGTTTCTGAGGTGTCATCTCCAATACGGTCAAGTGTCAAAAGCCACATCTGCAATATTTTGCCCAGTTCCTGATGTCACACTTGGAGTACTACTATACCGGGCATACTGTGCCTTGTTATGGAAATGTAATTTAGAATGTTGTGAGGAATATGGTGTATTACAGGCTTGCCCAAAAAAGTTTTCACAAGGGATACAGCCAAGTCATATTTTTGGATATACATAAGAGAGAAACTCACACAGCATAAATCTAATTGGAAATAGTATACTTGTGGCTATCCTGGAAATCTAACTGGGCTCCAGCATTCATGAACCTGCACTGGACATTCCTGGGCCCGTAAAAAACACCCAATTTTAGAACATATTATGGAGCTAGATGTTCACTCTACCAGATTAAAAATATCATAACTTAAAAGATGGAACATGCACACAAACAAGACTACTGTAGACATAACACCAACTTAGATATTATCCAACCTAGATGAGCCTGATGACACACACAAGTAAGTTAAGAAGACCACAAAACTAGCACTTGATTACAATAAAGTACTGGACTGCTGAAGTATATTTTTACAGGGTCCGTGTTTGCAGGGAAGACTTATAGTGGTGGAAGAGATGAGACTCCATCAGAGACAAGAACCAGCCCTTCTAAAAATGTAACATACATTGAGGTAGCGGAGCAAACAGCAAGCAGTTCTAGAAATTCTGAGAATGAACAAAAAATGATAATACATACCACAATTTCTGGTAAGATCTGCAGTGTTGTTTTAAGCTGATCAGCAGGTGAAAGGGTATCTGGAAGGTACAAAGCCCTGGATAAGAGAAGCAGGGAGGTAGGGATTTCTTGGTTCAAGTGCAGCTCCAACCACTGTAAAGCAAAACAAATTGTACTGTGTTAATAACAAAGGGATCTAGCTCTACAAATCACAAACAATATGTTTCGGCAGTTGTAATAAAAACTACTGATGTGCTGTCTGAATGATAAGGATCACCACATTACAATATTTTGGCAGTTTGAGTTGATAGCAGTGAAATTAGCAAGTTCAATAGAAGTTGCCAAAAGGCAACTGACTAATTTCGGTGCCTAAAAAGCCAATCCAGTGTCAAATGAAGACAAAAAAGAGAGGATATGAGAATGCAATCTAAAAGCAAAATGACTTAAATGCAAAGAAATAAAGTTCCAAAGAAAGCTTATTCCACTGCTTATACTTGGTTTCACCATCTAAATTGCATGCTAAAGCAGCAATGATATAAAAAGCTCAAGTGTAAAAATAGCAAAAGTACCACAGAAAACATAAGTTGTCTCTTCTCAGTACCCACTTAGTATTTTTCGCTTTGGGAGGTTGTGGGGGCAGGGAATAAAAGCAGACAATCATTAGTTTGGGAACTGACAACTGAATCCTGACTGGTAGGCTGGGATTCCCTGTCAAGGTTATGACGTGACAGGAAAAATAACATCAAGTACAGGAACGTGCTTGGATCATCCTAAACCTTTGAAAAGGCTTTACTACTCATTCTAAGACCGGGTGTCTATGCCTCAGAGCAAACCATATTTTAATATCTATATGCTTCCCTTTGCACTTCTGATAAAATTACTTTGTGTTCAAGTTTTATAAGTATGCGGAGTACAGCAAGATACTGCTTGGATGAAAGATTCAAGTCTGGTATACACTCACCTGCTGGATGTGCTACACTTGACTGACTTAATGGAGAAAAGATTATTTATTTATTTAAAAATGTTTTATATAGCGCTGGCTGGACTCGAGGGTATCAGAGCGCTTTACATGGGTATTCATTGCAATATAGCCAAATTTACAATGAGGTAGAATTCGGAAACCAATACAAACGGTATAAAGCAGCTAAAATATTACACAATCTAGATACACAAGTTGCAATGGGCTACAGCAAATCCTGAGAGATTGGGCTAGTGAGAAAGGGAAAGGATGGAAAAGGGGGAGGTAGGGTATAGGAATGGGGAGAGGCTAGGGAGGGGGGTAGGTTTAAGGCAATATCATACCGCTATACATGGATAATTAATTGTAGTGTAACAGACTTACAATGAGGTAGTACTCAAAACCCATCCAGACAGTAAAAACAACTCACCGTTTTACACAATCAAATTACATGTATTGCAATGGGCTACAGTAAGTCCAGAGAGATTAGCCTAATGTGGGAGGGAAAGGATGGAGAAGAGGGGGGAAGGGTATGGGAATGGGGAGAGGCTGAGGAGGGGGGGGGGAGGATAAGGCCATACCAAGTGGGACGAAACAGGTCCTATGGGAAAGGCTAGTGGGAGGAGTTAGTGGGCGAAGGAAGATGAGAGGTGGAGGATAGCAGTAGGAGGTTGGGTGGGATGAGTGCCCAGGGTAGGGGTTAAGGACCCCAGTATTTGTTGAGCAGGAGAAGCTTGAGGTCTTTTTTGAAGCTGACGTAAGAGGGGTTGCAACGAAGATCTTTAGGGAGGGAGTTCCAGATGTTAGGCGCGTTCCCGGAAAAGGAGCGAGATTGTGTGGTTTTCTTGTTTAACAGAGGAGGGACAAGAGCGAGGGTGTTGGAGCTCCTCAATGATCTAGAGCAGCCAGCTTTGTGAAGTTTGTCTGAGAGGTACTGCGGGGAGCGTTGATGCAGGGCTTTGTGCGTAATGCAAGCTGTCTTGAAGGAAGTTCTTCCTTCAACGGGAAGCCACTTGAGGGCTTTAAGGGCAGGCCAGGTTCAGAACAGATTTGATTGGGGCTAGGTGGGCTTTAGGGGTTCCAGCGAGGATGGCGTTACCATAGTCGATTTTCGACAGGACCAGCGATTGGACGACTAACTTAAAGTCGTCAGCCGGAATGAAAGGTTTTATTTTCTTGAGGTGATAGAGTGTGAAGAGAGCGCTTTTGGCCCATTTTTTATGTGGGGGATAAGAGTAAGGTTTTGGTCAATGCTAAAACCAAGGGATTTAACTGAGTTTGATATAGTGAGGGAGCAGTTGATAATGATCCTACTTCCCTGGTGGTTCACATGAACAGAACCTTCTGAGTATTGGTCCAGTAAGCGCTATGCTCAGTTCTATGGTTCAGAATCTTGGTAGAAAAATGTACTAAACCCTTTCTTTAAGAACATAGATCAAAACAGTCAGGGAATCTTGTTTTCTTTTAGCTCCACATTCTGGAAAACGTCCTGAGACTTTTTTCATTTCCAACAAAAGTGTCAGTAGTCAATGCCTAGTTTAATTTATTCCTTGACTACTGTATTGATATCAACCTAAGACTCCAGAAGAATATAAGACATTGTCAACTCCTTTAGAATGTACCAGCTAGATTTCTTAAACATCTGCTAGACATGCCATGTTCCTCTGGAACTGGTGTCCCTTAATTGGCTACTCGTGGAGTAATGGCTAACGTTTAAAAATGTCTGCCTGGTTAATGAGAAAGTTGATCAAGTGTACCCAAACTTTTTTGTGGTCAGATTTAGACATTTTAAACCAACCTTCTCTCTATGCTCTCTTATCTGGAACAAACTGCTTTCTCTGAAAGGAACTTAGAAAAAGATTCTTCTCACTTCAGGAGTGAACTTTGGGGGATACGCTCCCACAGGATGTTCCATGACCTCTTCAATCTCCTATTCTAACAAACTACCAAAACCTGGCTTTCTGGGAGCGGAGCATGACTCCAGCTGAGCTGAGTATGTGAGGAGAAATCAACAGGCTGTTTCAATTTCTGAGGCCACTAGTCATGAATGAAGGGCGGCCTGTAGAAGATGACGCAAGGGAAGACCCAAATGCGGCGATGAATGACAGCTGAGTAGTAACATAACTCGTTCAAATTTTGCCTGACTGGGGGGAAGGGCGCCACAGATTTTGTAATTCTCAGAAGCTTTGTCATAGTTAAAGGAGTCATACTTGACTATTTGACCGACTTGATGTGCATATCCCTCTGCCCCTCACTATCAGGCCAAAGTGAGGATTCATTATGGGCCCAGAAAAATATTTAGTGGTGCCCCAGATGGAGTGCACTGTAGGCAGCCTCACACAGTGGCGTCGCCTGTGATGGTTCTTCCTGGAACCTTGAATAACAACAAATGCCACCAAAGTAGCACATTCAGAGAGCAGGAAAATCTCTCTTCCAAGGCTTGTTCCAAAGCTGTGTTCCTCTAGGTTGTCTGATTGTGGGCTCATCAGACATATATGGGTTTTCCGTGGGTCTGAGCAGCGATCCACATAATAGACACCAGAAAATGTTTTTGATGAGGGAGACTGCAAGGGGATGTCCACGCTATTTGGGTGCAGGGTCAGCCAGCACCCAGGAGAACCTACCAACACCATACATTTCTGAAAACTAGAGAGACGGGGGAATCCATGCTGATGTGGCGTTTATTAGTCCCAACACATTTTATTACCCAGAATTCCCTATCAATGGCAAAATATATATTTAAAAAACTTAAAATTCTTGGTTGTCTGTGACCGAAAACTACAGATCTTCAGAAAAATGGCAAAGGTTCTACCATCCAATGTTCTGAAACTTCCCCTGATAAAACAAAACCCCACATGTGTGGGTGGGACTATTGCATGGGACAGGAATAGGTCTAAATTGTGACCATGTAAAGACAACTTTGACACTCAATAGACTTCAAAAGGTCACATATTTGGTGTAAAAGAGAAGAAAATGAGTTACTTACCTGTATCTGTAGTTCTCCAGTATTGGTATCTTTCATAGATTCACATGCTTAATCATTTCCCGTCATCGAAGTGGGAGTCCCACAGTATCATAACAAATCAGTATGTCTCATTATCATAGGCTATAATGGCAATAAACAATCACTTTAATAGCATATCTGTGTCCTTTTAAAAAAAAGGACCAAACTTCAGCCAATAGCACCCTCTAGAATACTCCCAAGAGAGTCTGAATCCCTCAGATTTTCAAAGCACAAGAGGGAATTAAATCCAAAGCTATTAGGGGAGCCTCCAAGGGAGGAGGGTGGATCGCATGTGAATTTATGAAAGATATCAATACTGTAGAACTACAGTTACAGGTAAGTAACTCATTTTTTTCTCCAGTATTGGATCTTTCATATATTCACATGCTTGAATAAAAATAGCAAGCAGTTACTGTATTTGTATACTTTATACCATTAACACAAAAAGCGGCTGGTGAGTAGAAATATATACATGATATATTCTTATGCAATTTAAAATATATATATATATATATGAAACAGGAAACGTCTTTTCCACGCTCGATAGATCAGCAAAGACGAAGCGAACCCAGTTGCAGTGCACAGTAGTTTATTCAAACCCCTGCACCACCGCCATTGGCAATATCCTCGTGCAGTCGCGCACAAACTGGACCACGGACTCACGATATAGCTGCTGCCAAGATGCAGAAGTTACTAACTTGTGTAACGATATATCTGTAAGAGACAGTAGTTAGTGACAGATTCCTTACCTTAGAATATCCCCAGGCGTCAGGCTGGATCCGGAAAGTTTTTGCGTAGCAATACCCTTGCGCGTCGGTAGGCGGCGTCGTGCGGCTCCGCGTCCGTCGTCGGCATCGCCGGGATGACGTCGCGGGCAGTACTTAGACGCCGCCCCTGCGCGCTGACGTCAGTTCTGTACACAACTTTCCGCGCCAGGAACGCAGAGCCATGCAAGAAGCTGACATAGGTGTCTGAAAAATACTAGGGCCCTGAAAGGGATGTCCTTAACCCTAGAAATCAGTTCGCAGAACGGGGAGGATGGGTGGGGCGGTAGGAATCTGTCACTAACTACTGTCTCTTACAGAAATATCGTTACACAAGTTAGTAACTTGTGCATCTGAAAGAGACACGTTAGTGACAGATTCCTTACCTTAGAATAGATACCCCAGCAATACCAACCCCGGTGGTGGGTCTGCGAACAGATTCAGACAAGGAAGTCCAGGAGGACAGAACGGCCAAAGAAGCCATCCCTCCGGACCTGGCTGTCAAGGCAGTAATGTTTGGTAAATGTGTGCAGCGAGGCCCACGTAGCTGCCTGACATATATCCTGTAACGGAACACCGCGGCCTAAAGCCGTGGTAGCAGCCGTTGCCCTGGTGGAATGGGCACGCAGCCCAACAGGAGGCTCCTTCTTAGCCAAAGAATAGCAGGCCTTGATACACAAGATGACCCAGCGGGAGATGGTCCTCTTGTGTACCGCCCGAGATTTTTTGGGGCCCACGTAGCCAACAAAGAGCTGGTCATCCACCCGGAACTGTTGTGTGCGGTTGATGTAAAAGGAAAGCGCACGTTTTGGGTCCAGACGGTGGAGCCTCTTTTTCTCTCTGGCAGGATGCGGAGGCGGAAAGAAGGTGGGCAAAGTGATGGTCTGCCCAATGTGGAAGGCAGTAACCACCTTTGGCAAGAACGACGGACGCGTCCTAAGAACAACCTTGTCTGGATGAACAGACAGAAAGGGGGGTTTGCATGAAAGAGCCTGGAGCTCACTCACCCGCCGAGCGGAGGTGATGGCTACCAGAAAGGCTGTCTTCAGAGTAAGAAGACGAAGAGGACAGTTATGCAGAGGCTCAAAGGGAGCGCACATTAAGAAAGTAAGAACCAAATTTAAGTCCCACTGAGGCATTATAAACGGAACAGGAGGAAAGAGGTGTGTAATGCCTTTAAGAAACCTGTTAACAACAGGGGACTTAAAAGAGAGGGCTGATCAGGAAGCCTGAGGAAGGCCGAGATTGCACAAAGATAGCCCTTGATGGTACCCAGGGCAGAACCCTGTTGGGCCAGAGAAAGAAGGAACAGAGAACCTCAGAAAGAGGGGCAGAAAAGGGGTTCACAGCCTTTGCTGTGCACCATGCCACAAACTTGTTCCACCTGCAGGCGTATACCACCTTAGTGGAGGGACGCCTGGCTGCCAGAATCACATCACAAACTTCGGGAGGCAAGTCGAAAGGAATCAACTGCCGCCGCTCAATCTCCACGCAAGCAGGTGTAGACTGGACAGGTTCGGGTGGAGGACCGTCCCCTGCTGCTGCGACAGAAGATCCTCCCGAAGAGGCAGACGGATAGGGGGATCGACGCTCATACTGAGTAGCTCGGGATACCAAACTCTTCGAGCCCAGTCCGGAGCCACAAGGATGACTTGGGCCCGGTCGCGCCGAATCTTCTTCAACACTCTGGGTAGAACTGGTATAGGCGGAAAGGCGTACAACAGACCGCAACTCCACTCGCGACGAAGAGCGTCGCCGAGCGAGTGCCGCCTTGGAAATTCCAACGCGCAGAACTGCTGACATTGCGCGTTCTCTTCGGTGGCGAACAGATCTAACCAAGGCTCTCCCCACTGCTGAAAGAGACCTTGCGCCACCTCAGAGTGAAGACGCCATTCGTGATCCATCATGCACCTGCGGCTGAGTTCGTCCGCCCTGGCGTTCAGGGAACCTGCCAGGTGTTGAACCATCAGGAATATGCCCTGATGTTCCAGCCATGTCCAGAGGCACAGAGCCTCCTGACATAGGGTCCACGACCCCACCCCGCCCTGTTTGTTGCAGTACCACATGGCGGTGGTGTTGTCTGTGAACACCTGCACTACCTTCCCTTTGACAGAGGGAAGGAATGCCTTGAGTGCAAGTCGGATCGCCCAGAGCTCCAGAATGTTGATATGGAGCCGGGACTCCGCCGGAGACCAGAGGCCTCTGATCTCCGCCTCTCCCATGTGACCGCCCCATCCCAGAAGGGACGCGTCCGAAACAACTGTGTGCTCTGGCTGGGGAAGGGAGAGGGATCTGCCCATGACCCATTGCCGGTTCGAGAGCCACCACTGCAACTGTTTTGCAGTTCCCTCCGAGATCTGGACGTGATCGGACAGGTTGCCCTGGTGCTGCGCCCACTGGAACTTCAGGTCCCACTGCAGAGCCCGCATATGCCATCTGGCATGATCGACCAGCAGGATGCAGGAGGCCATGAGGCCCAGCAGCCTCAGGGTCATCCGTACCGAAACCCAGGATAGAGGCCGAAAGATAGGAATCATAGCCTGAATATCCCAGACTCGCCGTTCGGGAGGATAGACCCGAAACTGCGTCGTGTCCAGAACTGCTCCGATGAAAAGGAGCTGTGGAGAAGGAATCAGGTGCGACTTCGGCACGTTGATGGAGAACCCCAGCGAGTGCAGGAGTTCGGCCGTAGTCTGGAGGTGGGAGACGACTGCCTGGGACGAGCCCGCCTTCAGCAGCCAGTCGTCGAGGTAGGGGAAGACTGGAACCCCTGCCCGGCGCAGATGAGCTGCGACCACCGCCATCACTTTCGTGAACACCCGAGGGGCGCTGGTAAGGCCAAAAGGGAGCACAGTGAACTGAAAATGCTCGAGGCCTACCGTGAACCGCAGGTAACGCCAGTGGGCCGGCAGGACGGGGATGTGGAAATATGCGTCCTGCAAGTCCAACGCTACCATCCAGTCTCCAGGGTCGAGAGCAGTCAAGACCTGAGCTAGGGTGAGCATCTTGAACTTCTCCTTCCGGAGGAAGAGATTGACGTTCCGGAGGTCCAAGATAGGACGCATGTCCTCCTTGTCCTTTTTGGGGACCAGAAAGTAGTGGGAGTAGCAACCACGTCCTACTTCTGGGGTCGGAACGCGCTCGATGGCCCTCTTGGCCAAGAGGGCCGTAACTTCCTTCTGAAGAAGCACCAAGTGATCCCCTGACATGCGGTGGAATTGAGGTGGCATGGCTGGGGGGATGGTCTTGAAGGGGAGGGAGTAGCCCCTTCGGACAATGTCCAAGACCCACCTGTCCGAGGTGATGGCACGCCAGTGGTGAAGGTGATGGCGGACCCTGCCCCCTACTGGCGTGCTGTGCACCTGAAAGGAAGGACTAGGAGGGCTTGGAGGCCGCGGACGGGGCGGGGTTGGTGGCCTGACCCGCACGCTGGTTGCCTGACACGCCACAGCGGGAGCCACGTCCTCGGCCACGCGAAGACGCTTGCTGCGCGGGCCGGTGGCTGGGCAGCGGACGTGACTGGGCGCCCCTTCCGTGGCCACGAAAGGGGCGAAAAGCAGATGGCTGCGGAGGGCGTACAGCAGAAAGGCCCAGGGACTTGGCCGTAGCCCGCGAGTCCTTAAAACGCTCCAGCGCAAGGTCTGCCTTGTTCCCAAAAAGACCGACCCCATCAAAGGGCATGTCCATAAGAGTGTTTTGGACATCACCCGAGACCCAGTGGTTCTCAGCCAGGCGTGACGGCGCAGCGCCACTGTCGTTGCAAGCGATCTGCCTAGCGAGTCAGCGGTATCAAGGCCACATCTGATGGTGTACTTTGCCGCATCTCTTCCCTCCGCAATGGTGCGGGTAAGCAGTGTCTGGACCTCCTCAGGACACTGGGGCAGAACTTGCGCCACCGAGTCCCACAAGGAGTGGGAATATCGGCCCAAGAGGCAAGTGGTATTGACGGACCGCAAGCCAGCACTGGAGGAAGAAAAGACTTTCTTCCCAAATTGATCCAGGCGTTTGGATTCCCTATCCGGGGGAGCGGTAGGGAAGGCGCTTTGGGAAGCAGAGGCTTGGACCACCAAGCTCTCAGGGGTGGGGTGTTGAGAGAGGAACAGGGGGTCGCCCGGAGCAGGGCGATGGCGTCGGGCCACGTTCCTATCCACAGGAGCCCCTGTGGTGGGCTGGGACCAGGTGCCCAAAAGAACGTCTGAAAGCGCCTCGTTAAACGGCAGCAGTGGCTCAGAGGAGGTAGCCGCCGGCTGAAGCACTTCCGTCAGGATGTTAGTCCTGACAGCCATGGTAGGCAACTGGAGGTGTAAGGCCCCAGCTGCTCTACGCAACACCGTTGCAAAGTTTGCTCCCTCCTCCGTTGCCACGGAAGGAGGAGACAGCATGCCAGAGTCAGGGGAGGTGTCCAGACCACTGGCATCCCCAAGCTCCTCAGCCCAGTCCTGATCAAACTCACACTGCTGTGTGAGAGGGTCATCAGACCCCTCCCAGTTCTCTTCGTCCTCCAATTCTGGTTCAAAATAAGGAGGAGGGACATGCGGGACCCAAGGTCTCATCGGCGTCGGAGCCGGCGTCGAGCGACGCCGGTCCGGCGCCGTGTCCGGATCCGGAGAGAACCGGGGAACGACGCCGCCCGGAGCCCCGGGCGGCGTCGGGAACGGCACCGGAGAGATCGGCGCCGGTGGAGGTGTCGTCAGGTCAACCGGCGTCGATCGGGGTTGTGGCAGCACCGGGGTCGAGGCCGGAGCCGGGGCCAGGACCGAGGCTGGTGTGACAGGCGGCGCCGGGACCGGAGTCGCCGGCAGCGCCGGAGAAACCCCATCAGGGCCCGCGGGGCCCGAAGGCGCACCGGGGGGACCTTGAGGCCCGAAGAGGCGGGCCATGGCCGACAGGAACTCCTGTATCTCTGCCGGAGTCACCCCCGAACCCGGGAAGGACGGGTAATGCAGGGGCGGCTCCACAGGCACTCCCGGAGCCGCAGGGACGGTGCCGACAGGACCCTCAGCCGAGTCGCGAGACCGGCGAGGGGAAGTCGTCGAGCGATGACGCTGCTTCGACTTCTTATGCTTCGACTTACCGGAGGAGTGCGAAGACTTGGACCCCGACGACCGATGAGGACCCCGACGACCGGCCCCTCGACCTCTCGCGTGACCTGGGCGTGGCGCGGAGCCGGCTGCCGGACCTCGAGGAGCTTTCGAGACCACTCTCGCAAAGCCTTCGGATGCAAGGCCCGGCAGTCGGGGCACGACTTCGTGTCGTGGTCGCGGCAGTAGAGACATTCCTGATGCGGGTCTGTGATCGACATCATTCGACCACAGGCGTCGCATGGCTTGAAGCCGGGCATCCCTACCGACACCTTCGAAGTCGAGAGACTCGAGAAAACAGTGAAAAAATCACCAAAAAACTTAGTCAAAAAATGACTAGGGCACTGCTCTTTCCGGATCTGCGCTTACTGGCGCGGAAAAAGAAAGAACCGACGTCAGCGCACAGCGGCGGCATCTAAGTACTGCCCGCGACGTCATCCCGGCGATCCCGACGCGGAGCCGCACGACGCCGCCTACCGCGCAAGGGTACTGCTACGCAAAAGCTTTCCGGATCCAGCCCGACGCCTGGGGATATTCTAAGGTAAGGAATCTGTCACTAACGTGTCTCTTTCAGATAAGTCCTTTATTTTCAAAGAAGGGTGCTGCCTCTGACGCGTTTCGGACACAGGCTGTGTCCTTGATCACATGACAAAACTTCATCAAAAGCGGGAATTTAAAGGCATAGTGTTACTTCTGGTAATGTCATCGGCATAACAATGGCAATGAAGGACATACTATACATTAGTATCACTTGTGCATGTCTATAAATCTCATTTGGCTCAGCGTATGTACATCTCTTATATGTTCAGCTAATGTTGGTATTTACAACGGATATTTGAGGTAATAAATATACTTAAAAGTGCACAGTGCATAACGTAGACAAAGTAGCAGTTTCATATCGTAACCATCTCAGATGTTATAGCATTCTGGATATTCTGTATGTACAAATACAAGGTTGTTGCACAGGAATAAAATATTACAAGTTGCTAAGTGCTTAAAATAATAAATACCTATATCCAAATATAAAACCCTCATTTTGAACGGTATTGCGCCTATTTTTACGCTATATTCCTTTTGAATGATTTTATGCAGATGGAGATCCATATCGGGTCCGATTGTGTTTAACACTGCTCCTCATGTTCTCCTTGTTATAAAGTGCAAATGTGCATATATATTATATTATCCTGACTCCAATATTATATTATAGAGACCTCAATTACATGTGCAAATTAGCATTGTAAGGCTGAGCCTACTATAGAATTATCAAAAAAAGTGCCAATGCCTATACAGTACCGAAGTGTGCAAAGTGCAAGAATAAGAAATACTGTGCAAAAAGTGCAATAAATTCATAAAACTTAATAGGATAATGCGGCGGCAAAATGTATATAGTGCAGAGTCGTTACAAATTACTGAGTACCAATACTCTATATAACTAATCTGCAATGTATCATAAAAATTACACTGTATCTCATTGAACTCATATGTAGATACTGATGTCCAGGGAGCCCCCTGGTTACATAATGTACCTATACTTCCCTAATCATAAAAAAGTGGAAACAATTTATAAAGCTTGTCATAATCTAAATCTTAAACTTGATCATAAGAACTGTAGGACAGTGTCAGGTTTCATAGTAGACAGTATCACTAACTCACAAAAATTGTGTAAATCCTCTCCAATATTGAGACCTAATGGAGACTTGCTGTCCAGCTCTATTATATACCTGGATTCCAGCTGGCGCAACTGTCTCTCCCGATTGCCCCCCCGTTTGTTTGGCAGGATTGCGTCAATAACAAAGTATTGCAGGTGTTTTAGATTGTTCTCGTGGACCGCCTTAAAATGTCTGGCAACGGGATAAGCTGGGTCTGAATTCACTATTGCACGGAGATGCTGCAGGATACGAACGTATACCTGCAGTTTAGTGCTTCCCAAGTAACACAGATTACAACTACACATTAAAACAAACTGCATGGTCAGTCCTGCATGTATAATGACCCTTTAATGCGAAAGATTTGTCTGAAAAGGGTGTCTTATACGAGGTGGTGTTGAGACCAACTTGCAAGCTCGGCATGAGCTGCACTTAAAGAACCCTTTTCTCGGGGAAAGCCAATTCTCTCTTTTGATTGTTTCTGGGCTATTCCTTACCAAATCATTACTCAGAGTACGCCTTTCTAAAAGTGATGGTGGGATTCTTTGGGAGAACTTATATATATATATATATCTATCTATCTATATCTATATATATATATATATATATATATATATATATCCAAAAACGAAGAGTTGCCCCTGCATGAGGACGCCCACACGGAAAGTTAACCCTCTTTAGTGAGGACTGCAGCAGAGTCAGCTTCCCACCTCAGATCCATTTAAGGGGGGCCTGATGCGTTTCGGACACTTTTGTCCTTGTTCACAGGCCAGTGAGAAGAGGAACAGCAACAACATTGCAGAACACCTGCTTAAATTCATCAAGTCCCGCCCCAGTCGGCGTATGCTAAAGTGCATGCTGGTAATAGCAAGTCTACAATTCATTAAATTCCAAGTGGGTGTTACCGTATCTCTTAATTTCATAAAAATGTTTTGTCCCAACAGTAGGTTGATTTGATGCAGGAGATGCTGAGTACGCTGCCCATAATTTGTCACTCAGAAATGGGACTTCCGTTCCGTCAGCGTCTAATCATCCAAGTCGCCACAGATACGCTACTTAGGCGGCGGTGCATCCTCGCGGCTGGAACAGCCGCTAAACATCCAAAAACTAAGAGTTACCCCTGCATGAGGACGCCCACACGGAAAGTTAACCCTCTTTAGTGAGGACTGCAGCAGAGTCCGCTTCCCACCTCAGATCCATTTAAGGGGGGCCTGACGAGTTTCGGATACCTTTGTCCTTGTTCACAGGCCAGTGAGAAGAGGAACAGCAACAACACTGCAGAACACCTGCTTAAATTCATCAAGTCCCGCCCCAGTGGGCGTATGCTAAAGTGCATGCTGGTAATAGCAGTTCTACAATTCATTAAATCCCAAGTGGGTGTTGCCGTATCTCTTAATTTCATAAAAATGTTTTGTCCCAACAGTGGGTTGATTTGATGCAGGAGATGCTGAGTACGCTGCCCATAATTTGTCACTCAGAAATGGGCCTTCGGTTCCGTCAGCGTCTAATCGTCCAAGTCGCCACAGCCTGTCCAACCGCTGCATCACTGCGCTGTGCCGATTTCAGGCAATAATGTTGCGTGAATCTATGCACACTCTTCCAGGTCGCAGCATGACATTTTTTGCACTCCCCCAAACAAAGCAGTTGAGTTGGACACTGCCCTAGATGAATGTGCCCTGGTTCTTGATGTGAGCGGTTTGTCTGCCTTCGAGTGGCAAAACTGAATCGTAGCTGATGGATGCTTTTGAGACTACAGCACCCTTACGAGTGTGTCCATATGAGACCAACAGCTGGTCAGTTTTTCTCAGTTGTTTAGTTCGATGCAGGAAGATATCTCTAGATTTTGATATCTAGAGTATGGACAGACTTTTCCACTAGTGAGGTCAGATTTGGGAAGTCCATATTATTATAGGCTCGTTGAGGTGAAAGTCAGAAGGGACCTTAGGAATGAATTTTGGATTGGTTCTGACAATGACCGAATCATCCGGGAAGCGCAAGAAAGGTTGAGTAATGAAAGCCTGTATCTCACTGACCCTTCTGGCCGAAGTGAGCGCTAGCAACAATGTGACCTTCCAAGTGAGAAATCTGAGGTCCACTCTATATATGGGTTTGAATGGACTCTTCGTGAGTTGAGATAGAACTATGTTCAGGTGCCAATCTGGGGGAGGAGACCTCACTGGAGGAAAATTCTGAACAATTCTTTAATGAACTATTTGATTCTGCTTGAGCACAAAGAAAGTGAATGCGAGGAACACCTATATCTAGATATTGCAGCGATATGTACCTGGATAGAGTAATGCACCAGTCCAGACCGAGCTAGCAAGAGTAGATAGGGTAGTAGCTGCTCAGGTGATACCTTTAGAGGATGGAGATTTGATTTCTGGCACCATAAGCAGAAACGTTTTCATTTCAGTTAATATGTGTTAATGGCAACTTCTGCTCCTGCTTTTGAGAGAATATCCCTGCAGTCCTGAGGAATATTCAGTTCTCTGAATTCCTGGAATTCAGGAGCCATGTGCATAAGTGAAGCGAAGTCGGATCTGGATAAAGGACCTGGCCTTGGCTCATTGTCAACAGTGTTGGGGATACTTGCAGGCAAATGTGGTTGGCTTCCGATAGTATGAGAAGCTCCATGTATAATGTTGTCTGGGACTCCTCTGGGCTATCAGGAAGAGGAAACAGCGCTCCGCTTTCATTTCGCGAGAACATTCAGTATGAGAGGGATGGGAGAAACGCGTAAGCATAGATCCCAGACCATCTGATCAAAAAAGGCATTCCCCCATGATCCTGGGTGAGGGTAACGACTTGCACAGAACTTCCATTTGCTGTTCTCACTTGTTGCGAAGAGATCCAACGCTGGCTTGCCCCAGAGACAGAAGATCCTGTCCAACACTGACTGTTCCAACTCCCACTCGGGGCAGCTGTCTTTGGTTCTGCTGAGCTTGTATGCGAAGACATTGCTTGTTCCGGCAACGTTTTTTGCCCGCAGAGTTATCTTGTAAGCTGTGAGCCAGTTCCAGATTTCTTGAGCTTCTTTGGAAAGCGTCCGGGATCTTGTGCCTCCTTGCTTGTTCAGGTAGTTCATGCCGGTATTGTCTGTGTGCACTAGCACTGACTACCCTGCTATCCTTGGCAGGAACGATTTGAGACTAAGATAAATGGCCCTGAGCTCCAGGAGATTGATATGCATGATTTTCTGGAGTGGAGACCACTTTCCTTGAATTTGCAGGTCCTGCAGATGACTGCCCCACCCCTCCAGGGAGGTATCTATAGTTATTACGAAGTTGGGTATTTGAGGTAAGAACGTAAGGCCCTTTGAGAAAAAGGGAGGCCTTTGACCACCAGGATAGTGCTTCCTGCATTACTGGTGTGATCTTTACAAGGTCCTCTAAAGATCCTTCTGTTTGAGTCCATTGCTTTTGTAGCTCTTCCTGTAATGGTCTCCTTCTCAGGTGTGTGAGAGGGATCAGATTGATCGCTGAGGACCTCATGCCCAGGAGTGACTTGAACAGACGCACTGAAACACACCCATTTCTAGATAGTTTGACAGCCAGTTCCTTAAGCATTTGTTGCCTGTCTTGGGAGAGAAGGATAAGTTACTTACCTGTAATCCTAGTTCTCTTCCAGGGGTATCCTCATCAAAGTCATAAGCACATGAATATTCCCGCCCATGCGCGGGACCCCGGAAACATATAAAACATATATGTGGAAACCATATATGTAGCTCTATATATATATCCATATATATATCACTGAAAAAACCATAGGTTTTAGGGACAGTTATAGTTAGTTGGACATTGCACTCGTACAAAACCCGTGAAATTCCCCCGTTATAGTTAGTCCAGCTAACTATAACTCGCGCCCCCGCAATGCACTGCTGATGACGTCACATATTACATCACTCATGACATGGTCAGTGACATCACTGATGACATCACTGATGACATCTCAAATGACATCACTGATGACATCATCCAGTGACTGTGTGTTTCTGTAAAGTGTAAATATTTTTAATATATATAGGAAAAGACGTATTGAAGAATGAGTGGGTGTGTAAGTGTCTGTATGGATGATTTAGTAGGTGCGTGACTGACTATAAGTGAGTGATTTAACGTATCTTACTGAATGCATGGGTTAGTGACTAAACTGGGTGAATGTCTGTATCAGTCTGTCTGTTGCTGTGTAAGTGGCTGCATGTGTTTGTGAATAGCTACATGAGTGTCTATATGAGTTATTGAATGCTTGTCTGAGTATCTGTATGGGTGCCTGAGTGTTTGTGTGGGAGGGGTGTGTGCAACTCTGTGCATAGATGTGTGAGTGGGTGATTCACTGGGTGGATGGTTTCAAGAGTGCATCTGTGATAGACTGTATGGGTGGGTAAGTGTGTGTAAGAGTGTGTTAGTGAGTGAATGTATGTCCCAGTGGTACATGTGTGAGTAACTACATATGTGAAAGGCAGTATATATGTGTGTTGGAGTATATAAATAGCTATAAGCGAGAGAGTGATTGTGATAGTGGCTGTATGGATGAGTGTGTGCTTGTATCAGTGATTGTATAAGAGCGTAAGAATGTGCTAGTATTTGTATGAGTAAGTGAGCTGGTGTGTGTATAACTGTATAGGTGAGTAAATGGTAGTGTGTTTAATTATTTGCATGACTGACTAGGTGTGTGAGTACCTCTATGGATGAGTGGCGGTGTTTGAGTGTCTATATAGGAGTATGAGTGCATATGATAGTCCTGTACTGAGTGACCGTAAGTATGAGTGACTGTACGGGTGAGTGAGTGGATGTGTGCGTAGACCTAAGAATCAGTGAGTGGGTATGTAGTTATTGGTGTTGGAGTGTCTATGGTTTTGCGAATGGCAGTCTGTAATTTAGAGTGGGTGTATCAAAGGTTATATTAGGGTGTGAGGAGGTGCATCAGATTATCACGTGGATGATATCATCAGTGATGTCATCAGTGATGTCACTGACCATGTCATGAGTGATGTAATATGTGACGTCATCAGCAGTGCATTGCGGGGGCGCGAGTTATAGTTAGCTGGACTAACTATAACGGGGAATTTCACGGGTTTTGTACGAGTGCAATGTCCAACTAACTATAACTGTCCCTAAAACCTATGGTTTTTTCAGTGAATTTCAAAGGTTTTTAAATGCTAATTTGTAACTATAACGTCCATGAAACCTATGGTTTTTTCAGTGAATTTCAAAGGTTTTTAAATTCTAATTTGTAACTATAACATGTCTGAAACCTACGGTTTTTCAGTGAATTTCAAAGGTTTTGTAAATGTCAATTTTTAAATGTATTAATTGTTATATACATTTTTTTCATACTGATTTACTACATTTTTAGAAACAATTTTTTTTACATATTTTATTTTTTAAATTACATTGTAATTACATTATACATTACATTACAAAAATACTTTCTCAGAATGAATTACTTTAGTTTAAATACTTTGCACATAGGCAATAGACTTTTAAGTACAGTAGTTACAGTTGTTGCAATGGGCAACACATTTTCAAACACAATGCAACATTCAGCTCAATGTGAATTTCTAGTTAAATGCAATTAGTTACTTTATGGATTACTTTTCTAACCACAGGACTGGATCCTAGATTCAGTCCTGGGACATCTCCTGTAAACAGTTGAGTAAAAGCGTTTTGGTTACAGTCGTGATTTTTAAGGAATATTATTGTACTTTAAAAGTTCACACTTAGAAACTTTTCTCATAGAATCACCAATGTTATCCTATGGAAGGAAATTCACTTAGAAGTTAAAAACTGTTATCGTTACTTTTTCTTACTCAGTGTTGGATCCTGGATCCAGCACTGGTGCATCTCCTGTAAACAGTTGAAAGAATGCGTTTAAGTCATACAGGCGATTTTTTGGAATATTTGTAGTTTGTGAAAATCGACACTTTGAAACTTTTCTGCTGAAAACCAGACAATGGATTCCTATGGAAGAAAATATAAGTTACTGGTAAGTACGGTTAAAATTACTTTTCAGGGTCAGTGCTGGGCTAAAGATGCAGCACTGGGTTCTCTCCTGATAACAGGTGAGTAAATTGGAATTCGTACTTTGGTTGATTTTAGAGGAATATTATAAAGTTCCAAAACTCCACACTTAGAAGAATTTCCAAGTGAAACCAGTCAATGTTAGCCTATGGAAGGAAATTCAAGTTACTGGTAAGTACGGTTAAAATTACTTTTCAGGACCAGTACTGGGCTAAAAGATGCAGCACTGAGGTCTCTCCGTATAACAGGTGAGTAAATCGGAATTCGGATTACGGCTGATTTTAGAGGAATATTTGTATGTTTCAAAAATCAAGACTTAGAAGAATTTCCAAGTGAAACCAGTCAATGATATCCTATGGAAGGAAATTCAAGTTACTGGTAAGTACGGTTAAAATTACTTTTCAGGATTAGTACTGGGCTGAAAGATACAGCACTGAGGTCTCTCCTTATAACAGGTGAGTAAATCGGAATTCGTATTTCGGCTGATTTTAGAGGAATATTTTAAAGTTCCAAAACTCCACACTTAGAAGAATTTCCAAGTGAAACCAGTCAATGATATCCTATGGAAGGAAATTCAAGTTACTGGTAAGTACGGTTAAAATTACTTTTCAGGATTAGTACTGGGCTGAAAGATACAGCACTGAGGTCTCTCCTTATAACAGGTGAGTAAATCGGAATTCGTATTTCGGATGATTTTAGAAGAATATTTGCACAATGGTGAAGGGAGGGGGCGGGGCCTGAGGTGACATCTGTGCAAACGCGCCCCGTGGCGCGTTTTAAGTTGGGGGATTAAGTCCCCTTGAATCATGTGGGTCCCTACGGGCCAACTAGCCCACCAGGAACCTCCAGTATGCGCCAGGGGGCTGAGTTGCGGAGACGTGTAGAGAGCCACACCCCTTTTTACACCTCTCTGCAACGCAGCTCTGTGGCGCTTTCTGGATGTACCTGTTGGGCTAGTTGGCCCCCAGAGACCCTCAGGATTGAAGGGGATTTAATTCCCCATCTTAAAACGCGCCACGGGGCCTGTTTGCACACATGTCACCTGAAGCCCCGCCCCCTCCCTTCACCACTGTGCAAACGCGCCCCGTGGCGCGTTTTAAGTCGGGGATTAAGTCCCCCTTAAATCCTGAGGGTCCCTGGGGTGCAACTAGCCCACCAGCTACCTCCATTAAGCGCCACAGAGCTGCGTTGCAGAGAGGTGTAAAAAGGGGCGTGGCCTCTGTACACCTCTATGCAAGGCAGCCCCCTGGCGCATACTGGAGGTTCCTGGTGGGCTAGTTGGCCCCCAGGGACCCCAGTATTGAACGGGAATTACTTCCCCATCTGCAAACGCGCCAGGGGCGCGTTTGCAGAGTGGTGAAGGAAGGGGCGGGGCCTGCGGGCCCGATCGTTTTTTTTTGTTTTGTTTTTTTGTCCCTGAAGGGGAGCTTTGTAGCCCCCTTCCTTTTTCCAGTTTTTATGCCCTGGGGACCCCATCCCCCAGGGCCTTACCCTTTTTTTTATTAAATATTTTTTTAAAAACGGGAAGGGGGCCGCGTGGCCCCCTTCCCTGGGCCTGTATTGGCCCCGGGGACCCCATCCCCGGGGCATGGCCTCGTTTTTGTTTTTTTCTTTGGAGGGGGCTGCGTGGCCCCCTCCTCAGGCCATTTATGGCCCCGGGGACCCCATCCTCCGGGGCCGGCCTTTCCGTTTTTTTCTTTTTCTTTTTTTTGGGGAGGGGGCTGCGTGGCCCCCTCCGTGGCCACTTATGGCCCCGGGGACCCCATCCCCGGGGCCTGGCCTCTCGTTGGGGACTGTGGGGGGTCTCCAAACCCCCACAGTCCCGCCGGCTCCCCGTGTCCTACGGGAGCCGGCATTGCTTACACATGGGGAGCAGCTAACATGCTGCTCCCCATGTGGAAAGCAATGTGCTTTGGATATTGGAAGAGAGAGCAGGTTTCCTGCTCTCTCTTCCAATATCCAAAGCAAGTTTACAATGACAGGACGGGAGCCGCGAGGCTCCCGTCCTGTCATTGCAAACAGCAGTGTCCCGGGGGTAGGCACCCCGGGACACTGCAGGAGCCGGCCCTGGGGGTGGCGGTCCCCAGGGCCATCAAGGGCTCCAGGAGGGGGCCGCGCGGCCCCTCCCTACATCAGCACAGCCCCGGGAGGTGGTGGTCCCCGGGGCTTCGGGGTCCAAAACGGACCCCCATTTTAATTTGTTAGTGCCCGGGAGGTGGCGGTCCCGGGGCGTGTGGGGGCTGGAGCCCCCACACAGGTTTTTAAATGGCAAAAAGAAGCCCCAGGGAGGTGGTGGTCCCGGGGCTGCGGGAGGCTCAGAGCCCTCCCGCACCATTTTCAAAAGAAAGCCCCGGGGGTGGCGGTCCCCGGGGCTTGGGGGGCCCTTTGAGGCCCCCCATACATAAATTTAACCCCCCTCACCATGCCCCCGGGACTTGGGCCACCCGGGGGCAAAATGCAATCGAAGCGCACCCTGAGCGCATCCTGCCGATTTTTTTAAAAAAAATTTTTTTTTTTTGCCCAGGGGTCCTTGTGGGACCCCTGAGCAAACCTAGGGGTCAGGGTGTTTCTACCCTGCCCCCTTTGTGCGCTTTGCGCACTTGTTTCTGTCCCTCGGTTCTACCGAGGGACAAAATGGCTGCCAACATTTCCTGAATCGGAATGTTGACAGCCAGCTGACAGCCAATTAACATGCAGCTCGTGATCGGGAGGGTACGCGGACCCTACTCGGCCATAGATATCACTATCTTTTTACTTTTGATTTTCTCAGCAACTACTGAACGGATTTACACCATTTAACAAAAGGGTTCTTTCTGAAACAAGAACTACCTCTTTGCCAAATTTGGTGTAATTCCGTTCAGCAGTCCGAGCTGTAGCCGTGTCTAAAGTTTCCTATGGAAAATTGCATGGGGAAAACGCGTTTTGGGACCCCCTTTTTCTCGGCCCCCGCTTGACGAATCCCCCGAGACTTTCAGGGTAGGAGCGGACCGGAGCGGGCCATAAAGTTTGAAAATTTTGCGAAGATACGTCAACCGGCAAGAGAGTTATTTCAAATAGAATGTCGCGGATTTCCTATGGATAATAGGTTGTAACTATAACTATCTACTGGCGACCGCCAGTAGATAATATAACAATAAAAACACAATGCAGCCTTCCAATACTAGAAAACGCTGAGCAATGTTGTAAGAATTTCCCTTGCACATAAATACAATTCCAATACAGCAGGGAGGAATAAAACACATTTGAAAACTGCTTTAATGCACAGCAGAAAACATAATCCTGCAAAGAGGAATGAAAGAACATTGCCAGCACATAGGCTGCATTGTAGAAAACATCAGTGTAGAAAGCTGAAAAGCTAACCCACAGAACACACAGAATAAACTGGCACCGTGCCTTTAAGGCAGCCATGACCCCTAGCTTCCCATCATGCCTCAGGGGTGACAGTTAGGTCAGTTGTTTGTTGCGGAGACCCGAAGGCCAGGGCACAAAGAGATGACATGTATCTTGATCACTTGCCCGGGGAGGCGGGTGGGTTGCTTATGACTTTGATGAGGATACCCCTGGAAGAGAACTAGGATTACAGGTAAGTAACTTATCCTTCTCTTCCAGGGGATCCTCATCAATAGTCATAAGCACATGAATAGAATAGCAAGCCCATCCCCTCATCCTGCGGGCAAGTGACCAGAAAGAATACATTGTTAAAAATATTTCAAAGACTCCAATTAAACTAGCATTGGAACAGATTCCTCAAGGAGGCTTGGCCAACTTGGGTATCCGCTCTGGAGTCAGAATTCAGACAGTAATGCCTGGTAAACGTATGGACTGACTTCCAAGTTGCAGCCTTGCAAATCTCGGCCATCGGTACATTGTGTAAGAAAGCTATTGTTGCAGCCTTTCCCCTAGTAGAGTGAGCTTTAGGGGAGGCTAACAGTGGCCTGTTCGCTAATTGGTAAGCCAATTTAATACAGGACACTATCCACCTCGAAATGGATGGTTTGGAGGCTGGAAAGCCTGTCCTAACAGAGCCGTAGTTTACAAACAATTGATCAGCCTTTCTAATGGATTTTGTTCCCTCCAAATAGAATTTAAGAACCCTCTTGAGGTCTAATGAGTGAAGAGACCTTTCTGCTGGTGTAGCAGGATTGGGAAAAAAAAGAGGGAGAGAAATTGTCTGGTTGACATGGAAGTCAGACACCACTTTGGGTAGGAAAGAAGGGTGAGTTCTCAAAACCACCCTATTGTAATGGAAAACCGTATACGGTTCATTAGAACAGAGTGCTTGGATTTCACTCACTCTGCGCGCTGATGTAATAGCCACCAGAAAAGCTACTTTCCATGTAAGGTGTTGTAACGTGGCCTTATGAATGGGTTCAAAAGGAGGACCCATCAGTTTTGACAAAACTAAATTCAACTCCCAAGGAGGAGAAGGAGGTCAGACAGGGGGATACACCTTCTTCAACCCCTGAAGGAAGTCCTTGACCACCTGAAGTTGAAAGAAAGAGGGTTGGTTGGGTGATTTTCTATAGGCTGTAATGGCCGCCAGATGAACTTTTATGGAAGTGTATTTCAAACCAGATTTGGCCAAGTATAGTAGATACGGCAAGATTACCACTTCTTGCCCGCTAGTCGGACTCCAACCATTACGCATACACCACAAGTAAAATCTTTTCCATTGAAAAGAATAAGAGGTTCTTGTGGATGGCCTTTTGACTCCCTCAAAATGTCCATGCAATCCTGAGGAAGGTTCAAATGTCCGTACTGCAGGACCTCAGGAGCCATGCTGCCAAGCTCAGCGATGAAAGGCTGGGGTGCAGAATCTTCCCTCCCATTTTGGTCAGAAGGTCCGGCCTGCACGGGAGTCTCCTGTGCGGACAGATCGAGAGCTGTAGTAGGTCCGGATACCACCATTGGCGAGGCCAGTCCGGTGCTATCAGGATCATCTTCATCCTGGATCGGATGAGCTTGGTCACCACCTTCCGGATGAGAGGAAGGGGCGGAAAAGCGTATGCAAACGTCCCGGACCAGTCTATCAAAAGAACACTCCCTCTCGTTCCTGGTCGGTAAAACCTGGATGCGAAGGCGTGGCATTTTCTGTTTAGATCGTCTGCAAAGAGGTCGATGGATGGACGACCCCATTGATGAAAAATGTCCGCCACCACCTCATCGTTGAGCACCCAGTCTTCTTGTTCTTCGAAGTGTCGACTGAGAACGTCTGCTCGCACGTTCTGTTTTCCTGGCAAATGCATCGCCGTGATCGAGAGGTTCCTGGCGAGCAGCCAGTGCCAGATCGCTTGAGATTCCAGAGACAGAGGGCGAGAGTGTGTTCCACCTTGTTTATTTAAGTAATACATGGTGGTTGTATTGTCCGTTTGTATCAGAATCGACTCGGACTGAATCGATGGATGGAATGCCTTTAGGGCCAAATGAACCGCCCGCAGTTCTAACATGTTGATATGATAGGTCTGCTCCTTGCTGGTCCATCTGCCCCGAGTCTGCAGTTGACCCAGATGCGCTCCCCATCCCTGAAGAGACGCATCTGTTATCAGGGATTGTTTTGGAAGAGGCTGATGGAATGGGACTCCCACTAGAAGATTCTTTGGCTGAGTCCACCAGAGAATGGATTTCTTCGCAGCCTGAGAGATGAGAACTCGGTCTTCCCAATGACCCGAGGATTGGTCCCATTTGTCCTCCAGATCCTGCTGCAACGGTCTCATTCTCAATCTGGCGTTGGGTATGAGAAAAATGCACGAGGCCATCGACCCCAGCAGAGAAGCCACTTGCCTTACTGATGGTTGATGTGCTTGGAGGATGATGTTGCTTTTGTCTCTCATTGATGACAATCTCTCCTCCGAAGGAAACACTTTTCCGAGGTCGGAGTTTAGGGTGGCGCCCAGATAGTGGAGCGATTGAGTTGGTTGCAAAACTGATTTGTCCACGTTGACATGCAGGCCTAAGCGTTGAAGGAGATCCAGGCAGATGTGAAGGTGCTCCTGCACTATGTGGGGAGATGATCCCTTCAACAGCCAGTCGTCCAGGTATGGATACACGAACAGACCTTGGTGATGTAATGCTGCTGCTACTACTCCCATGCATTTCGTGAATACCCTCGGGGCAGATTTTAGGCCAAAGGGTAAGACCTTGAACTGGTAATGCTTTGCGCCCACCATGAACCGCAGGAACTTGCGATGCCGTGGTGTGATTGGAATGTGAAAGTACGCATCTTGGAGATCCACCGAACACATCCAATCGCCTTTTCTCAGATGTGGAAATATTTGATGGAGCACCAACATTCGAAACTTTTCTTTTTTGATGAACTTGTTCAGAAAACGTAGATCTAGAATTGGTCTGAACTTGTTCGGCTGGTCTTTTTTCTGAACAAGGAAGTATCTTGAGTAAACTCCCTTTTCTCTCTGTGCCGGAGGGACCTCTTCTATGGCCAGTTTCCTGAGAAGGGTCGACACTTCCTGACGCAGGAGATCTCGGTGTAGATGACGGGATTTTACCGGAGGAATGTCCCTTGGGGACGCGCAAAGCGTAGTGCGTACCCATTGTTTAATATATTCAGCACCCACTGGTCTTTGGTGATGTTGCGCCACTCTTGAATGTAGTTTGAGATACTTCCTCCCACTGGAGTGTGCAACGGTGCTAGAGGAAGCAGAAAATCATTGCTTCCCTTGTGTTTTTGCTGTGGAAGAGGACTGCTGTTGGTGTCCTCCTCTTCCTCTCGAGGAACGACGGCCTTGGAACTGGGACTTGTTCTGTTTGTTTTGCAACCATTGAGGGGTTTGAACCCTCTGTTGGTAATTTTTACCATTGTAGGGCCTGTAACGTCGTTTAAACTCTTTTCTTCTCCAGGCCCACAGCCTTTAACGAGTCCAACTCGGCCTTCATTCTGGCCATTTCCTCATCTGTGTGTGATCCAAACAGTGAGTTGCCAGAAAACGGAAGATTCAAGATGCGCTGCTGCGCCTCCGGTTTCAACGCTGTCAGGCACAACCAGGAAGATCTTCGTGCACATATGCCATGTGCATAAGAGTGAGCCGCCAAAGACGCCCCATCCGCTGCAGTGCTAATTACCTGGTTGGCCACCAGCGCACCTTTCTGGAGAATCTCAGAGAAATCCTGTTGATCCTCCTTTGGGAGTTTGTCTTTGAAACGCTCCAGTGAATCCCATAAGGACCTGTCATAATGGCCCAGCAGAGCTGCAGCGTTAGACACTTGAAGAGAAGACGCTGCAGAGCCGCAAGCTTTCTTACCCCAAGAGTCCTGTGCTCTACTTTCTTTATCTGGAGGAGCTGAGGAGGAAGAAGCAACTGCGTGTGTCTTCCTTGCTGCTGCAATAATGACAGAGTCCGGTGGCGGATCCGATTTGAGAAAAAGGAGGATCTGATGCAGCAGGTTTATATTTTTTCAGGATCCGAGCCGGAGCTGCTTTAGCCGATGATGGAGTGAGGAAGATGTCCATTACCGGCTTGATGATACCAGGGACCAAAGGAAGCAATAGCTTAGTCTCAGAACTTTAATGGAGGGTCTCGAAAATAATGGACGTGGTGGTCTGAGGAGTTGACATGGGTATACCCAGCTTTTGTGCTCCTCTGGCGAGAACATCGTGAAAGGTGTTCACATCATCGATGGGTGACACCCTAGAAGGAGGACTATCCGTAAGGGTAGGTGAGTAGTCCCTTTTGGATGAGTGCGTCGAAGATGAGGACGAAGATGGTGTTCTTCGTCTCTTGCGATGACCCTGAGTCGACCTGCGCTCAGGAGATCTGCCTCTGTGTTCTCTGGTCCGAGTGGTGGGAGACCTGTCCACTTCCTGCACGAGACGTTGTAACGGTGACCTGTGCAGTGGGCTGGATTAGTCCGTAGGCCGCTGGGTGTGACCGGAGGGTTCTTTCTGCCAATGATGGAGAGGTTGTAGCCATCTGGGCGAAAGATGGATTGAAGGAGATCGTTGTCTCCTTGGAGAGCGTCTTGGAGGTGATCTTGGAAGCTCAGGCGAATGAGCAGAAGAACTGCGTGATGTCGCAATTGTCTGGGGTGAGCTCCGAATAGAATGAGAGGACTCTCTGCGACTTCTGGAGCTTGATCGGCGTCTTGATGATCGATGTGATGTCGATGGAGAGTGCCTCGACGTCGACCTGCTCTGCGTCACCATCACTGGTGAGTCCCTAGGGCCTGATTGTCTCCTCGACGTCGACCCCTCAGTGTGTTTCGACGTTGTATGGTGCGACGTCGAACCCTTGGAGCCCACAGACTTAGCCTTCGATTTTGAGCGTGCAGGAGACTCCAACGAAGAACGGATGGATGGAGAAATCCTTCTCGACGTCGCTTCTTGATGCCTGCTCGATCTCTCCCTCGACGCTGGTCTACTGGAAGCCAGTGGAGTCGAGATCGGGGCACTTCTCGCAGTCGACGGAGACGGCCGCCTCGACGTCGAACGACGCCTGGTGTATTTTACTCTGGTTTCGACGACTGATCTTTCCTCGGCGAAGATCGCGCCTTCGACGTCGAACGTCACTTGGACGACGACGGAGGCGATGAGTGCCTTGCCTCTGGTGATGAGGCGCGTCTCGACGTTGACCGTCGCCTGGTTGACGGCAACGGAGACGCCTGCTTCGACACCGATCGCCGGTGACCTTGCGACGGCGGAGCATGTCTCGACGTCGAACGCCGAGCAGACGGCGATCTATTTCTTGACGTTGTGCGAGCACGCACCAACGGAGAGCGACTCCTCGACGCCGATCGTCGCCGGGTTGACGACGGCGGAGGATCCGACGTACCTGTAGTCTTCGTCGACGACCGGTGTTCTCTCGACGGCGTGCCCGCCGTCGATGGTCTTCTCGTCGACGTTTTCGTTGCCGATGAAGGTATTTGAGGCGCCGAGCCCGACGCCGATGGAGAGCAGACTGGAACCTTACTTCTAGATGGAGTAGTGGCTCTCTCTTTCCTCTTCTTCATCGGAGACCTGCCTCTTGAAGGAGACTTCCTCTTCTCAGCCAGTCCATAGAGGTGAATCCTCTCCCTGTCCTTAAGAGTTCTTTTGGACAGCAGCTGGCAATGTTCACAGGTCTTGGGATTATGATCAGAAGGAAGGCAGAGAATACAGATAGAATGGGAGTCTGTTTTAGCCTTCTTCTTGCCACAGGCAGGGCAAGAGTCAAAAAGAGAGGGCATTTTTTTGCTGGAAAATAATGCTTAACTCTCTAAAAAACAGCAGAGATATACTTCAACAACAAAAAACCGTCAAAGTAAAACGCTTTTGACAAAAAGAGAAGTATTTTCTGACAGAAATCAGAAAAAGTAAGAGCTGAAGTAACCAGGGTCCTGACAGAAGGAGCCGGAAAAACAACTGACCTAACTGTCACCCCTGAGGCATGATGGGAAGCTAGGGGTCATGGCTGCCTTAAAGGCACGGTGCCAGTTTATTCTGTGTGTTCTGTGGGTTAGCTTTTCAGCTTTCTACACTGATGTTTTCTACAATGCAGCCTATGTGCTGGCAATGTTCTTTCATTCCTCTTTGCAGGATTATGTTTTCTGCTGTGCATTAAAGCAGTTTTCAAATGTGTTTTATTTCTCCCTGCTTTATTGGAATTGTATTTATGTGCAAGGGAAATTCTTACAACATTGCTCAGCGTTTTCTAGTATTGGAAGGCTGCATTGTGTTTTTATTGCTCTATATATATATATATATATATATATATATATATATATATATATATATATATCTACATATATGGTTTCCACATATAGGTTTTATATGTTTCCGGGGTCCCACGCATGGGCGGGAATATTCATGTGCTTATGACTATTGATGAGGATCCCCTGGAAGAGAAAGGCTTTGTTTTGGACAGTATCTAAGGCTGCGCCCAGGAACATCTTCTTGGATGGAGCAGTGGATGACACTTGATAATTTACTGTGAGACCCAGATTGTGGAACAACTGTAGGCAAGCCTCTGTGGCCTTGGATGCTTAAGATGCGGTTGGTGCTTTTATCAACCAGTCGTCTAGGTAGGGGAATACCTTATGACCGTCCTTTCTGAGAGAGGCTGCCACAGGGGCTAGGCACTTGGTACAAATGCGGAGAGCTGACTTGAGGCCAAATGGGAGGACTTTGAATTGGTAATGGGTGCCAGCTACAGTAAAGCGTAGGTATTATCAATGTTTGTGATGTATGGGGATGTGGAAATATGCATCCTGTAAGTCTAGAGATGGCATGTGGTCTCCCTGATTTTGGAGATGCAGGATGTTTGAGAGGGTGACCATGCGAAAGGATTGCTAGCGTAGATACTTGTTTAACTTTCGGAGGTCCAGGATGGGTTGCCATTCCCCTCTTTTCTTTTTGATTATGAAAAAACTGGAGTAGAGCCCCATTCCCTTCTGGGGATAGGGAACTTTTTCTATTGCTCCTTTGGCTAGCAGGGTGAGGGCTTCTTTTCTGAGAAAGTGAAGACGAAGTGGGTGCGCTCCCTTTGGGGAGCTGGTGGTGGTCATTTGACTAATTCCAGCATATGACCATAGATGATAAGGTCTAATACTCATCTGTCTGTTATTTGCCTCCAGTTCTGGAAGAAATTGGAAATGTTTTCACTCATGCGCAGAGTTGGGTGCAGCAGACACCTGAGAGAGGTCACTGTTATCTATTGTTCTCTGGCTGAGTGGTATGTTGCCGTCTAGGCCCTTGCTTGTTGTAGGCTGCAGCTGGAGGAGGATGATAGGACTGTTGTTGGTAGAGGGGCCTGTACTGTTGTTGATAGGGCTCTTGAAAGCGCTGATAATCCCCTCTATAAGAGGAGCAACCTCTTCCGTGCGCTCCTTAAAAGGGCACCATGCGAAACTGCAGCAACAACTTTGCCGTGTCCATATTCATCTTAATGGCTTGCAATGCCTCATTGACATTCTTACCAAAAAGGGCTTCCCCATCGTAAGACATGTCCAGGATTTCTGATTGGACCTCAGGCAGGAAAGAGGTTGCTTTGAGCCATCCTTGTCACCTTAGAACTGCGGATCCTGCCAGGTGAAGTAGAGGGTATGCCCATTGCACAATCGATTATTTCGGAGGACGTTCTCTCTCCCTCCTGAAGGATTCTTTTAGCCTCTGATTGTTTATCCTCTGGCACAAGATCTTTCAGTGCACCAGTATCGGACCCCATTAGTCTATCGTACCTGTCCAATATAGCCAGGGAATTAGCAGCATGGATTGTGATGGTAGACATTGTGGAAAACCTTTTACCTATATTGTCTAGACGTTTGCCCTCTCGATCTGGTGGAGCTGAAACCGGCGTAGAAGGATATTTGGATCGGTGCTGAGCCGTTTGAGAAATAACAGAGTCTGGCTTTGGGTGCCCCACCAAGCAGGCGGGTGAATCCTCTGGCGCCTTGTATTTTTTGTCTATTTGCGGTTAGATGCAGGAGTCATCCTGTGTGTTAAACGCAATGAGCTGAGCGATGAACCTTGAGTCACTCCAGATGAGTTTCCGGGCTTCTGAGGAGTAAGGTGCCATGCTGACAGCTTGTGTTGTATCCGTCAAGTGAAGAGCGGGTCTTTAGATACCAATCTCGTGCAGGCACCTGATGAGAATGAAGTGTGAGACAATGTCAAATGCTGCAGAGAGGTCCAGTAGAATAGAGTCAAGGATCATGCGGATGTCCTCTGTGGCGACGAGTGCTGTTTCTGTACTGTGGTTGGGCTTAAATTCAGGTGCGTGAAGTCGAGGAGCTGGTGGTTGGTGATGCATCGGTTGATTCATTTCTCGAAGACCTTGGTATGGTACGCGCTATACAAATCTCACTCATTCATTCAATACCACTGAACCCTTTGTTAAGGAACATTCCCATTGTGGAGATGTGCAGAGCAGCCAACTGGAGATCTGTCAAGACTTTCATGTGACCGTGCTATATTGACTCATGCTCCAGGGCAAGACATACAAGTAAGTCTAGCCTATTTACTTAGAGGTTAATTTTTTCTATGACTCCTTAAAGGGATGTACTGTTTATTCTATTCGTACTGAAGTTATCCAAAAAGAGAAGAAAAGTTAATAAAGTGCAAATCTAGTTCTCCTGTGTTGGATCATTCATAGATTCACATGCTTGAATCATTCAACGTCGTCGAAGTAGGAGTTCCACGGTAGCATAACAGAGCAGTATGTATCATTATTATAGGCTATAATGGCAATAAACAATCACTTTAATAGTCTATCTACGTCCTTTAAAAAAAAGAACCAAACTCCAGCCAATCAGGCAATAGCCTCTTCTAGTATATTCCCAAGAGAGGATGAATCCCTCAGATTTTCTGCTGCACGTCGTGTGAAGGGAGTTTCTCTGAGCTCCACTCAGTTATTTTCTAACTGGTATTGTGAAGCTTATACTACAACTACTCCTACTATGCCTGAAACATCTAAAAAAGGGCCCTTTAGACCCTGTGGCACTTGTGGGAGGAAACACCTTTATTTAGACGACCCCCACAAGGAGTGTATTTATTGCCTCTACCCTCAGCATAAGGTGAAAGACTGTAAAATCAGTCACACCTTTTCTACTAAGACCCTAAAATACAGAGAGGGGAGGCTTCATTTGTGGCTTCAGAAAGCCATGTAAAAAAAAGAAATCAACTAGCTCTGAAGAGTACATTGACACCTCATCGAACTCTCACAAAAGGTCACATAGGAGAGAAAGGTCTGGGGAACCAGGGCACTTCTGAAGAGTCAAGGAGCTAAAGAACGATGTTGGATTCAACCCAGATCTGTGACTGGGGGTGAGTGTATGAAAAGTTTCAGCGCTCCGTCCATCATTTCCTTGTGTTTGCTTTGTTCACCCTAAGTTGGCAGGGTATGCCCAGACGTGGGTCCCTTGCTCACTTTCCCACTGGATTCAAGCTAGCCTGGCTGAGGAGGGCTGTTAGCCCGAAACCGGTCCCAGGATGTTTGTTTTCGGTCCAGGGAAGACATGGCTTGGCAGTTCGGGCTGCACTGTTCCCATGAGGTACAGGGTCAGACTGATTTGCATATAGCTGTGTCTGATCTGGGGTGGCAAAGTGAGCTAAAGAACGATGTTGGATTCAACCCAGATCTGTGACTGGGGTTGAGTGTCTGAAAAGTTTCAGCGCTCCGTCCATCATCTCCTTGTGTTTGTCATCGCTCAGCCCCACTCTCTTCATTGCATACATGATCCCTCTGGACAACATCATTTGCACACATGCCATCAACAAGCAACTCATAGTCTCCCTCAAACAAGTTCACGGCCTGCATGACTAAAGTCGCTAACTGGGTGAAAGCAAAAAGTATCAAGCTCAACACCAAGACAAAAGTAATGATCTTCAGCAAGAACACCTCACCATGGAACTCCAACTGGTGGCCGGCCGAACTCAGTCACACACTCATGCCAGTAACCTTTGAATTCTCATCAACAGAAAGCTGCGATTGACCATTTAAGTCAACGTAGTCACTACATCCTGTTTCCACACCCAGAACAACCTGAGGAAGCTCTCCAAATGGCTCCAAAGTAACACCAGAAAAACTGTTGCACACGCCCTGGTTACCAGCAAGTTGGACCAGGGGAACACACACTATGCAGAACTCACCAGAAGACTACAAACCATCCTGAATTTGGCAGCTATACTAACCCTCAAGCTCCCACCCAAAACTCACATCACAGGGAGCTCCAGATATACAAAAGTGCTAATTTCAATCAACACCAACACACACACACACCAACACACACACACACCAACACACACACCAACACACACACACCAACACACACACACACCAACACACACACACACACCAACACACACACACACACCAACACACACACACACCAACACACACACACACCAACACACACACACACCAACACCCACACACACACACACCCACACACACCCACACCAACACACACACACACCCACACACCAACACACACACCAACACACACCAACACACACCAACACACACCAACACACACACACACACACACACACACACACACACACACAATCTTAGGTCCCAGCTAGCTGAACAGTTGCATCTCGTTCCACCAACTAACCAGACACCTCTGCTCCGTCGGACTCCAACTCGCATATATTCTGCACATACACAGGATGGGATGGGCATTCTTTTACATTGCTCCTAAAGTGTGAAATAAACTAACTACACATCAGAGCCGCCACCTCTCTTCTTGAATTCTACAAGATTCTGAAGTCCTGGCTTTTCAAGTAACCAACCTACCCAAGGCTAGGGACACACACACCTACTCAGTGTCAAGATACTCTCGCAGGTGATAGTGTACTTTAGATATACAAATAACAATGTTCATCTAACCATAGGGCAGACCAACACTGAAGACCTAGAAACTTAATTGAAAGAGGAATTTATTGGTTGCTTTGGAAATGCCATGTTATAAGCTGTTTAGGGAAGAGTTGAGGTTGTTGTTTTCTCTAAGTGCAAGAGGAAGTAAATTCCAGAGAGCAGGTGCCATAAATGAGTATGATCTGCCTCCTTGCCTTGATTACTTTACTTTGGGGATGGAGGCCAGAAGTTTGTAAGTGGATCGTAAAAATTGTGATGGGATATTTTGCTGGATTTAGGGATTAAGGTCAATTGGTCCTGAATTTTGATAATCCTTATCTGTAAAACAGAGTTTTGAACCATATTCTCTTCCTAACCGGAAACCAGTCTTGCTGCTGCATTGGAACGGTCTGAAGTTGCTGCAAAAGGTATTGTGAAAGGCCTAGGTATAGTCCAGGTTGGAGGTGATCAATGCTTTAACTACAGTTTTTCTTGAGGTTGTAGGGAGAAATGGGAACATTTTGTAGAGGCTGCGCAAAATTAAAAAGCAATTGGCTGCAACTTTCTTAATATATAGGGAGAATGGTAGATGGTTGTCTAAATGAATTCCAGGGATTCTGGCTGAAATTACTGGAACTGATGTTTTGGCCACCAAGAAAGCGTTTGCTTTCTAAACTTCAGAACCTGCCTTTCCATCAATTAGTTTATTTGGAGATATATATATATGACATATCAATGTGTAATGTGATACTATCAATGATGTCAAGAGTGATAGTAATATGTGGGGTAATTAGCAGTGCAGGGTGAGAGCGCAAGTTATAGTTACTTAACAGCACAAGTTATAGTTACTTAAGATGACTATAACTGGTGAATTTCAGTAGTTTTGTTTGTTAAAAATTGTAAGTTTTAAATGACATTTTCACCCAACAATAATGTCTCTTTGACCTTTGTTTTTTTTCAGTGAATTTCTAAGTTTGAACAAAGTACTATTTTACTGCCATTCGTAAAGTCAACCCCCGCGTCGCAGGGCGTCCACACCCGGCGGGCAGTCAACCCCACGACGCACATGGCCTTTGGCCATGAGCAGCGTGGGACTGGCCACAGAGCCAGGCCTTGCTTGCAAACTATTAGTGCAACCCGCCATCCAAAGCCACTTTGGGCCCTGGAGACCCCATCCCCAGGGGCTTTTTTTAAGAGGAGGGGCCGCACTGCCCTCCTCCCCGAGCCACTTTGCCCCCAGGGACCACTTCCCCCAGGGCCTTCGCTTTTTATTAAGGGCAGTGACGCAAGCTGCCCCACTCCCCAAGACACTAAAGGCCACAGGTACCACATCCCAAGGGGCTTTTTTTTTTATTATTAAGGGGAGGTTGGGCGCATGGCCCTCCTCCCAAAGACTGGGGAGGCCGCGGGCCGTAATGTAAAATAAGGGGAGGGGGCACACGGCCCCCCACCCCAAGCCTTAATAGTCCCCAGGGACCCCATCCTCGGTGTCGAATTGTATTAAAGGGGAATTTATTTAAGGTTTAATAAGTTCCTGACGTCATTAGTTCCTACAGAGCCGTTACATTTTAACATACCTTAATACCAGTTACAAAAATAATAGAGTATAAAATCTACTTAATGTGCGTGATTTCACAGATATGCTTTATTATCTGCTTACTGTAAAAGGATGCAACCATCAATTCTGCAAATGTTAAGGAATATTAGGTCTACATATACTTTTGCTGACTACCGTCCAGTATGAAAAGCTTACAGCTAACTGGCATATCCATCCGTTCGATGATGTCACAGTGATGTATCAGCGAAGTCACTAAGGAGGATATTTGAGCCGGTCATGGAAAAAAACATTTACAAGACAAGGGGCTGTCCACAAAAACATGACAAAATTTGGAAACTGCAGTGGGACTTTTTGCAACTCC
The DNA here is from genome assembly GCA_963921515.1 of Calotriton arnoldi. Lineage (NCBI taxonomy): Eukaryota > Metazoa > Chordata > Amphibia > Caudata > Salamandridae > Calotriton > Calotriton arnoldi. The sequence continues at coordinate 2,315,366 of CAWUFW010000240.1, forward strand.
CTCCATCCCCAACTAACACATTAGTCTAAGATGCATCCTATCACCTAATACTGCTGTCTAATCAGGTCCTAAAGTACAAAAACAAAAGATATGAACACTTTAGGAGAGTAAAGGCAGATCAATTTATCTGATCACAAGTATGTGTGTGCTGGTCCATAAGGATAAGTTACTTACCTGCAATCCTAGTTCTCTTCCAGGGGTATACTCATCAAAGACATAAGCACTGAATAATCCCCGCCTACGTGCGGGATCCCGGAGCATATATAAAAATACATATATATGTGTATGTTTAGACAAACAAGTACAGAGTACTTCCAAAACATACATATATACATGTATACATACATAAATATGCAGCCTAATGTACTTCAAATAGGCTAATATGCCAAAATTACATGTGTTTTTTAGAAAGAGAAAATAATCTCTAATATAAACACCGCAACAGAGAACATACACTGTAATAGTGTTCCAACACAGCCCTTTATTTTCAGAAAAAAGGCAAGTAATAGCAGGCAATTAGCTCATAGGCTGCATAGAAGAAAAAACGTCACAGTATCAAAAACGCTGACACCCTGCCTTTAAGGATTCCAAGAACCTGGACACCGTGCCTTTAAGATCTCCAGGAGCCCCCTGCTCCCATCATGCACCACAAGTGACAGTTAGGTCAGTTCTTTTTTACGGTGTACAAACAGAGGAATCATGGCAGAAAAGTCGAACACAATACTATACTGTCAATACTCGTCCAGGGAGGAGGGAGGGTTGCTTATGACTTTGATAAGTATACCCCTGGAAGAGTACTAGGATTACAGGTAACTTATCCTTCTCTTCCAGGGGATACTCATCAATAGTCATAAGCACTGAATAGAATAGCAAGTCCATACCCACTTCCCTGCGGACGAGTAGCAGTATAAGTACATCAAATACAACATTTTACGGATGAGATTACCCAAACAGATTTCTTAAAGCGGCTTGCCCAAACTGAGCATCCGCCTGTGTGTCAGAGTCTAAACAGTAATGGCGAGTGAAAGTGTGTACTGATCACCACGTGGCTGCCTGACAAATTTCTGCAATAGGTACATTCCTGAGGAGAGCCGTGGTAGAGGCTTTTCCTCTGGTAGAATGGGCCTTAGGTTTACCCGGGAGGGCTTTGTTGGCAAGTTGGTAGCAGAAAGATATACAAGACACAATCCACCTAGAGATAGATCTTTTGGAAGCCGCAGAACCAGTATTTATGGAACCATAGTTTATAAACAGTCGGTCTGATTTTCTCAAGCCCTTTGTTTTGTCCAGGTAGAACTTCAGAATTCTCTTACGGTCTAGAGAATGAAGGGACCTCTCAGGAGGAGTTGAGGTATTGGGAAAAAATGTGGGTAGAGTGATGACCTGATTGATATGGAAATCCGAAACCACCTTAGGCAGAAAACTCGGATGGGTTCTCAACACCACTCTGTTTGCATGAAAAACAGTATAAGGTTCTTTACAACACAAAGCCTGGATCTCGCTAACCCTGCGTGCAGAGGTGATGGCGACTAGGAAAGCAGCTTTCCATGACAAGTGCTGTAGAGAAACCTTGTGAATAGGCTCAAAAGGAAAACCCATCAATTTAGCCAGAACTATGTTAAGCTCCAAAGGTGGAGACCTAATGGGTGGGTAAACCATTTTTATCCCCTCAAGAAAATCTTTAACTACAGGGATTTGGAAAAAGGAAACCTGTGTCGGAGACTTTCTGTAAGCAGTGATAGCTGCTAAATTAACCTTTATGGAGGAGAATTGCAGGCCAGATCTGGCCAAATGTAGCAAATACCTCAGAATTGCAGGCCAGATCTGGCCAAATGTAGCAAATACCTCATGGCGGCCATTACGCAGTCCAGGGACGCTCTGGATGCGAAGATTGGGGCAGTGGGCTCTGATGTCATGCTCCTGCGGCAAGATTTGCAGAACGCAGTGGAGCGTATCACGGAGACTGAGACCAGAATTTCTGAGGTGGAAGGTTCCGTCACTACCCTACAGAAAAAAGTCGCCTCGCTGGAAACGGTCACCAGGGGCCTGGCGACATGAGTGAAAGACGCAGAGGGCAGGGCCAGGAGGAGTAATCTACGCTTTGTTGGCTTTCCTGAAGGTTGTGAAGGGGGGGGGGACGTGGAACGGTTCCTGACTCAGTGGCTCACGAGCTAGCTTCCACTGGAGTCATTGTCCAGCTGTTTTGTTGTTGAGCAGGCGCCAGGGCCTTGATGCAGAAGCCGCCTCCAGGAGCCAGACCAAGGCCCATTATAGGCAAGATCTTAAACTACCATGTCAGGGACGTGATCCTGAAGCAAGCCAGAGCCAAAGAGCCCCTGACCCACGACAATGCTGGCATTCTTGTGTTTCCAGACTATACGCGACTTGTGCAGCAGAAGCTGCAGTCCTTTCTGGCAGCCAAGGCCCGCCAGCGGGAACTGAAACTCCCATATGCCTTGCTGTACCCCGCCAGATTGCGGGTAGTTTATCAATCACGCACCCTCTTCTTTGAATCGCCCGAGGAGGTCTTCAACTGGACAGACGAGACGGTAAAGGTTCGACCCCGCACGCCGCCCAGGAGGGAATCAGATTCATCATCCAGTGATGTCGTCCGGAAACAGCCCAAGCCCAAAGCCAAAGGAAACAGAAGGTCAAGGTCCAGACGCCCATCTCAATCCTGCAGTGATCCTGGCCGATCCACATCGCTGCCTCAGCAAGGGACCTCTGCCTAATAGCTGGCTTGGGATTCCCCCGGATGGGGGGTTGTTGACGCCAGCTGTTCAGACCGGAGAAGCACACGGAGGGGCTAGTACCTTTGCCGGGACTCATTTGACAGAGGGAACGCCCGCTGATTATGGGCCAGTTATTGGGGATCCATTGGTGGGGGTGGGCCGGGTACTCCCGTTGGGGTCTGCAGGCCGCCTCCGCCGCGACAGATACTTCAGCGGTTTTGATGTAGGGGGAGGGGCGCGGGGGGGCGTTGGGGTTTTCATGTTCACGGTTGCACTGCGGCACTGCTATACAGAGCCACTACTCGCACACAGGTTGTTACTGGTCCCTCACGCACAACACCACAGGCCCTATTGATGGCGGTCCCAACGGACAGGACGCCGGCCCATAACGGAGATCTCCGGATAGTGAGCTGGAATGTTAGGGGTGTGCTAGATAAAGTGAAAAGAGGAGCTATACTTCAACAGGCTAAACGCTATAGTGCGGACATCCTGATGCTGCAGGAGACGCACTTAATGGGCGCAAAGGCCCTGTGCCTTCTTAGATATGGTTATATTCAAGCGCTTCATTCTGGGTTCACAAGGGGATCCCGTGGGGTTGCCATTCTAATTCACCGAAGGGTTCCCTATAAACACTCTAAGGCGTGGACAGATACCCAGGGGAGATACGCCTTTATCAAGGGCACCATATATGAGGAGCAGGTGGTGTTGGGTTGTGTTTATGCCCCACCGCCGCTATCCTGGGCGCTCGTTGAGCGCCTTACGTCTCTGTGGGCGGATATACCCGACGGGTTGGCAATAATAGGGGGAGACTGGAACAACGTTATGGACATGGCCAGGGATAGATGGAGGTCGGGGGGTCATTCCGATACTTGTCAAACTACCAAACTACATTCCCTGGTGACGGGGTAAGGCTGGGCAGATCCTTGGCGTCAATTACACAGGGAGGAGCAGGGTTACACATATCTGTCGGCGGTGCACGACTCATATTCCCGACTTGACTATATATTTGTGCCGTCAGCTGCAGCTAGTAGAGTAAGGGCCGTAGAGATCCTCCTGAGGGGCTTATCGGATCACTCCTCGGTCGTTATCACGCTACTGTTGGGTCCTGCGAGGCAACCCTTTCGATGGCGTCTTTCTCCTTGGAATTTGCAAGATGAGAACTATAGGGAACATATAGGGCAGGCGATCGAGCAATACTTGGACCTCAACGTAGGATCGGTAGCGGGGGCCGAACCTCTGTGGGAGGCAATGAAGCCAACCATACGGGGTATTGATATATCATTTTGTTCAGCAGCACGTCGAACCAGGAGGGAGGCGCTTCTGAGGTCGGAGGCTCACATTCTGGAACTCGAGCGGAATAGCAGGGAAGAGGGGGGAGGGTCTGGCTACGCCGCCAGTTGCTCTTGGCGCGACAGACCCATGCCGACCACCTACTAGACGAAGCCTGCTTGGCGTGGCTGGCGTCCCGAAGTAGGATTTACCGGTGGGGGGACAAGTCTACCACACTTCTCCATCGATTGTGCCGTGGAGCCTTGTGCTCCCAGGCTCTTCCCAGCATACTGGGCCCTGATGGAAGGATTCTTGGGGACCCTTCCCTGCTAGCGGAGAGCTTTGCAAATTATTATGCGGACCTATATACTCCCAAGGAACTTATACAGGAAGGCCCGATACACCGCTTTATAGAGGACCTACCGCCTCGGGCCCTCTCAGACGAGGCACGTGCGGAGCTGGATCTCCCGCTCACTGTAGAGGAGCTGAGCACAGCACTAGGAGATTTGAACTCGGGGAAGGCACCAGGACCTAATGGATTCCCATGTGAGTTTTTTAAGAAATACTTCTCGAAACTGGGGCCCCATTTTCTTCGGGTGATGGATGAGGCGAGAGAGCAGGGATGCCTCCCGCGAGACTGGAGACACGCGGAGGTGGTAGTGTTCCACAAACCGGGCCGACCCCCGGACCAGCGCGCTTCGTATCGTCCCATCTCATTATTGAATGTAGAGGCAAAAATCTTGGCGAAAGCATTGGCCAATCGCCTCCAATCCCATATAACAACCCTGATTCACCCTGATCAGGCCGGCTTCATGCCCCAGAGAGCTACGTGTCATAATATTCGCCTCGCACACATTGCCATAGCCACTATCCAGAGATTGGGAGAACAAGCCACATTCTTACTGGCAGATATAGATAGGGCATTTGATTCCCTTAGCTGGGTATACCTATTTGCACTTTTAGATCATCTAAATATGGGCCCACGCTTTCTGTCTTATTTGAAATTGTTATACACTGATCTTACGGCGTAGGTGCGCATTGGAGGATCCACTTCCTTCACGTTCCCTATTGGGAGGGGCACACGTCAGGGCTGTCCCCTGTCACCATATCTTTTTGCTCTTGCAATGGAGCCTTTAGCGGCATGGGTGCGGATGGATGCACAAGTGGCAGGCTTTGAGTGGGCGCACGGACTCGCGGACCGCATAGCACTATATACCGACTATGTTCTCTTCTTTTTAACAGACAGCAATAAGACGGGTCCGAGGCTACTACGCATCATGCAAATATTTGGGGAGTCTTTGGGCCTCTTCATGAATCCCCGTAAATCGACCCTGTGGGTACTGGGGGAGAGGACGGAACTGGGGTCTTGGGCCTCGGCGGTGCAGGTTACTACGGTAGGGGTGAAGTATTTGGGAGTCTTCCTGTCGGATTCGTCGAGCTTGTCCTGGGATAGGAATATTGTTCCGATATGGAAGCGGGTTTGCAAGGAGTTAAAAACATGGTCGCATATGCCTCTCTCCATCTATGGCAGGTCGGCCATCTTCAAGATGGTATCGCTGCCTTGTCTGCTCTACCAATTGCAGAATTATCCACACCCCGTCCCCCCTAATTGGTTTCAACAAGTCAATGCGGCCTTGGGTCAATTTTTGTGGGCGGGAGGAGCGTTCAGAGTTGCGTTGCGGACCTGCTTTCAGTCGACGTACTGTGGGGGGTTGGCTACCTCGAATGTTCATTCGTACTATATGGCCTCACACCTGCTGGTATTGAACGAATGGTGCTATGGGGACAGATCGGATCCCGCATATGCGGTGGAGCGACGATGTATGGGGGACTCTACACTACATACTATCCTATATTCGGCGCCCCTGTGTAATTCTCTACCACCGGCCACAAGGGTGGTTTTCCAGGTATGGAAGCAGGCTCTCCGGAAGATGGGGAGGTGGGGCAAATTGACAAGGGAGACCCCGCTGTGGTATAATGGGCGACTGCCACAATTAGCTGTGTTACCTGGATTTCGCGGCTGGGACAATATAGGCATCTCTACTCTTGGGGATGTGGTGCGGTCCTGAAGTCATTTCAGGACCTCCAGCAGGAATATCAGATGCCGAAGACTCAATTTTACAAGTACCTCCAATTTAGACATGCAGTCTCCCCCAGTCTCGCGGGGCTGGAGACCCTTCCTGAGTTTAGCCCCATTGAAGCCAAGGTGTTTATGGGAGACCTTCAAGACCATAAAATTTCCAGAATCTATCAGTCCCTAGTGACAAACAGTTCCACCACGTTAAATAAACTTAGAGAGGCATGGGAGGGGGACCTTGGCCCACTAGACGAAGACGATTGGACGGAGGCGCTGGCCTCTCCTCGGGAAGCTGCGATTGCAATGCGGCTACGCCTCATTCAGTTTAAATACCTACACCGGGTGTATTATACCAGGGTTAGGCTGTGGAGGGCGGGCCTAGTGTCATCCCCGACATGTCTATGATGTGGTCGGGAAGAGGGGACTCTCTTACATACGATTTGGCATTGCACAGCACTCGCAAGATTTTGGCAAAGGGTCCTGGCCTGCCGCGCAGAGGTATTGGGATGGGAGCTCCCCTCCTCACCCAAGTTGGTAATCTTACACATAATGGAGGGCATCAGGGGAAATATCTACAAGAGGCACTTAATGCTGCTGGGGTTTACTCTGACCAAGAGAGACATTGCCAGACAGTGGAAAGCAGCAGTTCCACCCTCTCTGTCGGCATGGAAGAATGGCCTCGACTTTTGCATGGGATTGGAGATCCCAATATTTAAAGCCAGGGGATGCCCGCAAAAACATCCAAAGATCTGGAAGCGGTGGGCGGACTATCGAGGTCTATACCTAGAACCCATACCCCCCAGTAGATGCCCTGATCCGGGAATAGTGGTCCAGGCCTATGGAGTGAGGGGCAACAGATATGATGATAACCTTTGTTTATTGGTGCGTGTGGTGGATTGGTGTTTACGACGTAGTGATGGAACAGTGCAACGGGAAGGGGTTATATTGTTTACGTTCTCTTGTTTTTTCTGAAAATTTGTAATCTAAGTGTCATTGTCATTATTCGGCATTATATACTGTGGCAGAAGTCTCCTGGGTCACAGGGCTCTGCATTGTATTTAATATTTGACACAATAAAATTTATTTAAAAAAAAAATGTAGCAAATACGGCAAGATCACCTGCTCTTGCCCCCGAACTGGATCATGACCATTGCTCATGCATCATAAGTAAAATCGCTTCCACTTGAAAGTGTAAGATTTCCTGGTGGAAGGTCTCTTGGCTTCCTTGAGAATGTTCATACATTCCAAAGGTAAGTCTAAGTGTCCGTACTGAAGGACTTCAGGAGCCATGCCGTCAAACTCAGGGATGAGAGATTGGGATGAAACACCTTCCCCTTGTTCTTGGACAGCAAGTCTGGGCGGCATGGTAACCTCCTGTGTGGAACCTCTGAAAGCTGAAGAAGGTCCGGGTACCACCACTGACGAGGCCACTCCGGAGCTATCAGGATCATTCTGGTGTTGGTCCTGTAGAATTTGTTGATCACTGCAGGAATCAACGGAATTAGTGGAAAGGCGTACAGCAATGTCTGAGACCATTTTATCAAAAGGGCATTGCCCCGTGTACCTGGTTGGTGAAACCTGGATGCGAAGACGGTGCTTTTGGAGTTTGCCGCGTCTGCAAACAGATCGATGTCTGGCACTCCCCATTGTTGGAAAATGTCCTGCGTGACCTCGTTGTTGAGCACCCAGTCGTGAGCTTCGACGAAGTCCTGGCTTAGGGCATCTGCTTGGACGTTTAGAGTTCCTGGAAGGTGAATGGCCACTATGCTTAGATTTCTTGCGAGAAGCCATTTCCAGATGGTCTGCGCTTCCAGAGAGAGAGAGGTCTCGACCTGGTGCCGCCCTGCTTGTTCAAATAATACATTGTTGTGGTGTTGTCTGTTTGAACCAACAGGGAGCTGGGACTGGAGAGAAGGGAACAGTGACTTGAGAGCTAGATGCACAGCTCTCAGCTCCAACAGGTTGATGTGATAACCTCGCTCTGCCTCTGACCAAAGGCCTTGCACTTGGAGAAGACCCATATGAGCCCCCCAGCCATGAAGAGAAGCATCCGTGACAATTGTCTGAGCAGAATGGTCCTGGTGAAAAGGAACTCCTTTCAGGAGGTGGGACCGCTTCATCCACCATCTGATGGACTCCTTGGCTGATTGGGGGAGAGACACACGGTCTTCCAAGAGACCCGATGTCTGCATCCACTGGTCCTCCAGAGATTGCTGCAGAGGACGCATGTTCAATCTGGCGTTCAGTACGTTGAAGATGCATGACGCCATTAACCCCATGAGCGATGAAACCTGTCTGGCTGTGGGATGTTGAGAGATGAGAAGATTGCAACATTTCTCTCAGATTGAGGATAACCTCTCCTCCTAAGAACATACGCTTGCTTTTACGGTATCCAATGAAGCACCCAGGTAGTGGATTTTCTGGGTCGGATTGAAGATCGACTTTTTGAAGTTGACCTGTAGGCCCAATTTGTCCAGTAGTTGGAGACAGTATGATAGATGACTCTGAAGCAGAGAGGGTGACGAGCTCTTCAGGAGCCAGTCGTCCAGATAAGGGTAAATGAAAATCCTTTGTTTGCAAAGAAAAGCTGCCACCACTGCCATGCATTTCGAAAAAGTCCGGGGGGCTGATTTGAGCCCAAACGGGAGAACCCTGAATTGGAAATGCTGGTGAGCCACTTGAAATCGCCGAAACTTTCGATGTTTCTTGGACACCGGAACATGGAAGTAGGCGTCCTGCAGGTCTATAGCACACATCCAGTCTCCTTGATGTAGATGAGGGAAGAGCTAACATCCGAAATTTCTCTTTGCGGATGAATCTGTTCAATAACCTCAGGTCGAGTATTGGTCTGTATTCTCTGGTGGGACCTCTTTTCTGTACCAGAAAATAACGGGAATATATCCCTTGTCCCCGATGTTGAACAGGAACAGTTTCTATGGCATTTTTTCGCAGAAGACTGTTCACCTCCTCCTGCAACAATAGGTGATTTTGAAGGAATTTGCCTCGTGGAGGAACTGGTGGAGTTGGGGATTTGAATCTGAGCAAATAGCCATTCTGCACAATATTCAGAACCCACTTGTCGTTTGTGATTGTCTTCCACTCTGCCAAGTGAAACGAGATACTTCCTCCCACCGGAGTGGCTAAGGGCATGGAGAAAGCCATCGCTCATTGTTTTGCTGGTGGCTTTGATGTGGACGCCGGCTGTCTTGTAGGTCCCCTTCCTCTACCCGGTCTTCTCTGGTGGTAGTGTGACCTGGGCTGATGTTGCTGTTGGGTGGACCACTGAGGGGTTTGAACACTCTGCTGAAAAAAACGCCGGTCGTAGGGACGGAACCTTCTTCGGAATTCCTTCCGCTTCTCCAACCCAACGGCCTTAACCTTGTCCAGTTCCGTCTTCATTCTGGACATCTCGTCGTCCGCATGAGATCCGAACAGCGAGGAGCCATTAAACGGAAGATTCACAATCCTCCATTGTGTGTCCGGCGTAAGGCCAGTGAGGCGCAACCAGGCTGAGCGTCTCGAACAGATGCCGGTGGAATAGCCGTGTGCAGCCAGATCAGATGAGTCTGCCGCTGCACTAATCACCTGGTTCGCTACCAAGCCACCTTCCTGCAGGATTTCCTGGAAGTCTTGTTAATCTTCGTTTGGTAGCTTCTCAGTGAATCATGACAGGGAGTCCCAGAGCGATCTGTCGTACCTTCCCAAGAGAGCGGAAGCGCTGGCCACCTTCCTCACTGCAGCAGAAGTGTTGCACATTCTCTTGCCCAGAGAATCCATGTTTTTACTGTCCTACTCTGGGGGAACTGAAGAAGAGGACGTAGCAGAATGTGCCTTCCTGGCCGCTGCCACGATGAGAGTCCGGAGGAGGGTCCGATCGTAGGAAAAGTGGATCTTGATCTGGTGCTTTGTATTTCTTGGAAATACGGGAGGGCACTGAACCCACTGTTGCAGGAGTAAGAAAAGTCTGCATTGCTGGTTCCAAAAGACCTGGGATTAAGGGTAACAAAGGTCTCGCAGAGGATCTATGATGCAATGTTTCAAAAATGACAGATGTAGAGACTGTCGGAGCGGACATACCAATGTTAAGCTTGGTGGCACCTCTGCATAGGACCTCATTGAAAGTCTCTATGTCGTCGATTGGGGAAACTCTGGATGGTGGCGTTGCTGACAGAGTCGGAGAATAGTCTCCTATAGAAGACCTTGTGGAAGTGGACCAAGATGGTGACCTTCGTCTCTTCCTTTTCAGGGTAGAATGACGAGATCGTGATTGCTCCCGAGAACGTGAGCGACGGAATGATGGCGACCTAGCCCTTCTCGGGGTCCTACTTCTCGTGGATGCAGTAGGAGGAGGTCCACCAGAGACTCTGGAGGGAGAGTATGTTCTGGAGAAATCCGAGCCCGGACTTCTGTGACCGGTTTCAGCACCGGGAACCTTCCAGTGTCGTATGCTTTCTAACCATCTTGGAGAAAGATTGACAGGAGGAGTCTTTTCACCTTGAACCGGAGATCCCTGCGGTGTAACCTGGATGATATGAATGCCAGGGGATGATGAGGCTTCCCTCGACGTCGAATGCATCCTCGACGTCGATCGTGGTCTTTCTGGCACTTCTTCTGAAGCTACCGCAGGATCTTTGTCTCTCGACGTCGAACGATGTCTCGCCGACGACACCGATTGTGCCGCCTTCGACATCAACTGCCCCTGCGGCGAGATGCTTGAGGACTCTCGCCTCCGCGAAGGAGTCCTCGACGTCTGCCTCTTCGACGTCGACCGTCCTCGGGACCGGGAGTGCGTCTTCGACGTCGACCGTCTATGGTCTTTCTTTGACACCGACTTCAACGGCGAGCGTCGTGATGGAGATTTTGACGCTGTCAATCTATAGGCCCGCGGCAGAGTCTTCGCCGCCGAACCGCTCGACGCCGACGTCTGCGAAGGAGGCGGAGATCTAGACGACGACAGGTTCGACGTCGGCGGGTGCTTTGCCGTCGACGGAGTCCTAGGTCTCTCGTGACCAGCATACTTCGAGCCCGAAGTAGCATGCCTCGACGCCGACTTACTTCTTGGCGACGGAGGCTCTTGCCGTCTCGACGGCGATCTGTCCCTCGACAGTGACAAGTGCCTTGCCTGCTTTCTCGACGTTGATCTCGACGCCGACGGCGAACATTCAGGGATCTGCGTCTTTTTTGACGCTGGAGAAGCAGATCGACGCAGTTTTCTGCGTTCTTCTTGAGAGGAGGGCTCTTTGAGAGCAGGAGTGCTCCCAAGACCAGTTTTGGAATGACTCTTTCCTCTCTCCAGCAAGGCATGAAGTTTAATCTTCTCCCTGTCATGGAGAGTTCTCTTGGAGAAATGCTGGCAGTAATAACATTTCTCAGGGTTGTGTGAAGCTGGTAAACACACGATGCACACGGAGTGTGGGTCCGATTTTGCCATCTTCTTCCCACAGGAAGGACATTTATTGAATAAAGCTGGCATTTTTGACAGAAAAAAGTTGTTAATTAGTCAGAAAATCACTGAGAACAGCTACCAGCAGTCAAAAATGTTGAATTTAGGGAGAAAAAACCATTTCTGACTAGAAATAGCCAAAAAATGACAAGCTCAAGCTCCAGGATCCTCACAGAAGGAGCCGGAAAAAAGAACTGACCTGTCACCTGTGGTGCATGATGGGACCAGGGGGCTCCTGGAGGTCTTAAAGGCACGGTGTCCAGGTTCTTGGAATCCTTAAAGGCAGGGTGCCAGTGTTTTTGATACTTTGACGTTTTTTCTTCTATGCAGCCTTTGAGCTAATTGCCTGCTATTACTTGCCTTTTTCTGAAAATAAAGGGCTGTGTTGGAACACTATTACAGTGTATGTTCTCTGTCGCAGTGTTTATATTAGAGATTATTTTCTCTTTCTAAAAAACCCATGTAATTTTGGCATATTAGCCTATTTGAAGTACATTAGGCTGCATATGAAAACAAGTTACTTACCTGTAACTTTGGTTCTCCAGTATTGGAAGCTTTCATAGATTCCCATGCTTGGAATCATTCCCCGTCGTCGAGATGGGAGCCTCGGTAAATATATATATATATATATATATATATATATATATAACAGTAGTAAATAACCATTACAAAGAGAAACCGGCCTAGGCCTAATACCATTTTGTAGTCAGACCATGTCTTTTGTAAAAGAGACCAAAAGACTCATTAGCCAATCAGAGCCGCCTCACCCCTTAGAACCCTGGTGAAAGAACCTCAGCTCCTCAGATTTTCGTATACGTTGTGACAACATACACAGAGATAGGCTGAGCTTTCCCAGGGAGGAGGGTGGGTCGCATGGGAATCTATGAAAGCTTCCAATACTGGAGAACCAAAGTTACAGGTAAGTAACTTGTTTTCTTACTCCAGTATTGGAGCTTTCATAGATTCCCATGCTTGGAAATCAGAGTAGCTAGCAGTAAGGATACACATTTTCCATAAGACATTACCTGTCTGAAAAACATTCTCTAAATACATCTTTTAAAACCAGCCAAAGGCATGGATAAGTTAGTGCATTTATAAACAAGAGAAAATGTGTATAAAGCAGACAAAAGAAGGAAGGAGGGAAGCAAGGGAAAGCTCACCACTCATTGGAAGAGGTTCCTCAGGACTGCCTGTCCAACCGCCGCGTCGTCTTGAAGTGATGACTCCAGGCAGTAATGCTTTGTAAAGGTGTGAGTGCTGCTCCAAGTTGCAGCCCTACAAATGTCCTTGATCTGGACCCCAGCAAACAAGGCCACTGAAGATGCCATAGATCTTGTCGAATGTGCTCGGACAACACCCTCCAGGGGTTTGCCCGCTGCTGTGTGACAGTATCGAGTGCGCTCACAACCCAGTGAGATATCCCCTGTTTGGAAATGGGAAATCCCTTGCGGGGAGCGCTATATGATACAAAAAGCTGTGAAGATTTGCGGAAGGACTTAGTTCGATTCAAGTAAAATTTTAAACATCTTTGTAGATCCAGAGAGTGAAGAGCTCTCTCGGCCGGTGAAGTAGGCTGAGGAAAAAAAGCTTTAAGGATCACTGGTTCGTTGAGATGAAAAGAAGAAGGCACTTTAGGAATAAATTTTGGATTAGTTCTCAAGATGACAGTATTTCCCTTGAACTGAAGGAAGGGTTCCTGAATTGTAAGAGCTTGTAATTCTCCTATCCTCCTGGCTGAAGTGAGGGCCAACAACAGAGCGACCTTCCAGGAGAGAAACTTGAGATCTGACCGATGAATCGGTTCGAATGGATGCCTCATAAGTTGAGAAAGAACCAAATTTAGTTGCCACGAAGGCGGTGGAGGCTTCACTGGCGGAAACACCCTGAAGAGGCCCTTAAGAAACTGTTTGACAATTCTGCTTGACCAAAGAGAAGGCCCAGAGGACGTGCGTCGAAAACGAGAAATTGCTGCTAAGTGCACCTTAATGGAGGAATGAGCCAAACCTGCCCTAGCCAAGGCCAGGAAATACGGAAGGACCTGGTGTGGTTGTGATAAGAAAGGATCCAAATTATTGCTTAGACACCATATGCTAAAACGCTTCCATTTTAAGCGGTAGGTCCTGTTCGTGGAAGGAGCTCTTGCCTGTGAAAGAACATCTTTAACCTCCTCTGGAAGATTTAAGTGAAGAAATTCCCGCTCTTCAGGAGCCATGCTGTGAGCTGTAACGAGCGAGGATCTGGGTGTAGTATCTGACCCTGAGACATTGTAAGAAGGTGAGGAATTGGTCGCAGTGGAAGAGGATGGTCCAAGGAGAGAAGGTGAAGTTCGGTGAACCAAAACTGCCGCGGCCAGGCAGGAGCTATTAGGATCATCTTGCATCCTTCCACTTTCATCTTCTTGAGTACTCTGGGAATTAGCGGAATGGGGGAAAGGCGTAGACAAATGCGCCTGACCAGGCTATCGAAGCGCATTCCCCAGTGACCCTCGATGGTGCAGCCTGCTGGCGTAGCACTGGCATTTCCTGTTTTCTGGTGTGGCAAACAGGTCTATGGAAGGTCTGCCCCACTGGCGAAAAACCCTCTCCAGCGTTGTCTGATCCAGTTCCCATTCGTGTGTGACAGACTTCAGCCTGCTGAGTCTGTCCGCCTTGTCGTTCAGTACTCCTGGCAAATGTTCTGCTTTCAGAGAAATTCCCTGACAGATCGCCCACTCCCAGATTATTTGGGCTTCTTGTGACAATGGCAGAGACCTGGTGCCGCCCTCCTTGTTGATGTAGTGCATGGCTGTGGTGTTGTCCGTCCGGACAAGTACCGACAGACCCTGCAACCTTGGAAGAAAAGCTTGAAGAGCTAGACGAATCGCTGTCAACTCTAAGAGGTTGATGTGAAGGAGGCGATGTTCTGGAAGCCAGTGACCACTGACCTGCAGATCCTGCAAAACTGCGCCCCAGCCCTCCAGTGACGCATCCGTAGTTACCACTTGAGGTGTTGGAGCGGTTACGAAGGATAGACCTTGGGACAAATGCTCTTGTTTTGTCCACCATCGAATGGCCTGGCGCATGTCCTGAGTGATCCGAATCTTGTCGTTGAAGGATCCGCTCACTTGCTTCCACTGTAAATCCAGAAGCTCCTGCAGGGGACGCATTCGCAATCTGAAGTGAGGTATCAATGGCATGCAGGAGGACATCATACCCAGCAGGGACTTGTAGAGGCGAACAGAAAGATACTTTTTTCTTCGCACTAGGTGGCCCATTGAGATTAGATTTCTTTGTCGCTCTAGAGAGGAAAAACCTTGCTGAGAGATGTGTTTAAAATCGCTCCCAGAAACGGAACCTTCCTGGAAGGGCGAAGATAAGATTTGGTGGTGTTTAGAGTCAAGCCCAGATTGGAGAAGAGGCAGGTGCAAGAGCGACCGCCTCTGCTGCTGCCGCCCTGGAAGGGGCCTTTAGCAACCAGTCGTCCAGGTAGGGAAAGACTTGGAAATGATGTTTCCTGAGAAATGCCGCTACCGGTGCAAGCACCTTGGAGAAGACTCTCGGAGCTGAGCGAAGGCCAAATGGAAGCACCTTGAATTGAAAATGGCTCTTGGCGACTGTAAACCGAAGAAACCTTCTGTGTGCCCGATGGATGGGTATATGGAAATACGCATCCTCGAGATCGAGAGTGGCCATAAAATCCCCAGTGTTGAGAAGACGCAGAATGTCCTGGAGAGATACCATCCGAAAGGATTGTTTTGTGAGATAAGTGTTGAGCTCCCTGAGGTCGAGAATCGGCCGCCATTTTTCCAATGTCTTCCTTACCAGGAAAAACCTGGAATAGAAACCCTTGCTCCTCTGAGAGAAAGGAACTGGCTCTACTGCCCCTTTGATCAGCAGTTGATGAACTTCGAGCCGGAGAAGACGCAGATGTTTCATGGAGGAGGCGGGAGGAGCTCTGGATGGTGGTAGATGAATGAACTCCAGGGTGTGGCCACTCTGAATGATGTTTAGGACCCAACGGTCTGATGTAATCCGTTGCCAGTTTTGAAGGTAAAGAGAAACCCTGCCTCCTACAGATGTCTTCGAGGAGGAGGAGGGCACAGCGCAAAGAGCCAGGTCGCCGCTACTGCCTCTTAGAGGCGCCTCGTCCCTGACGATTCTGTCTTCCCCTATAATTGGATCTGGAGAAAGATGACGTCTGGCCTTGTTGTTTCTGGTTGTAAGAAGGCCGGTAAGATTGGGATGCGGGAGCATACGAGGAATATCGCTGTTGCTGATAGGATCCTCTATATGAGGGAGAACCCCTGCCTCTTGCTCCCGAAAAGGGACATTCCGATACTGAAGGGTCCCCAATGACCTAGCCGTCTCAGTGTCTTTTTTAATGTCTTGGAGAGCATCATCTATGTGCTTCCCAAACAAAGCTTTCCCGTCAAATGGGAGGTCCAGGATCTTATTCTGAACCTCTGGCCGGAACCAAGTTGCTTTGAGCCAACCTTGTCGACGAAGCACAGCTGCCCCTGCCAAAGAGCGGAAAGATGTCGTAGCTATGTCCATCGCACAGTCTATAATCTCTGCTGATGTTAGCTCTCCTTCATGCAGGATCTTTTTCGCTTCAGACTTAGCTGTATCAGGCAATTGATCAAGGTAAGGCGAAAGGTCGCACCACAATTGGCGGTCGTATCGGCCAAGTATCGCTAATGCATTAGCAGCCCTAATAACCAGACTCGCCATAGAGGAAAATCGTTTCCCTGCATTGTCTAGGCGTCTGCCTTCCTTGTCCGGTGGTGTGGTCAGAGGTACTGAAGGATTCTTAGATTTCCTCTGCGCTGCCTGGGAAATCACTGAATCTGGCTTTGGTTGACCAGTCAACGAGGCTGGGCTGTCCTCAGAAGCTTTATATTTTTTGTCTAGCCGTGGTAGGACTGGGACCACTGTAGCTGGATTCTTCATGGTCCTTATCCCCTCTTCCCATACATGATTTACAATGGGAATGCAACGTATCATCCTCCTACCCGGCTCCTTAAAATCATATAGGAAACACTCCGTTTGAACAGATGGCATAGGAAGTTCAAAGCGTAACGAAGCCCTTTCCATTAGCTTGTGAAAACCCCTATATCAGCCGGAGGGGAATCCACAGGAGCAGGAATTGGAGAAGCGGGATCAGGGATCACGTAATCGTCCCACTCCTCTCCCTGATCCGTTTGCACAAGCTCACCTTCTTCCTCATCAGAAGAAACATCCTGAAGTTGAGGGACTGCCTCCGTTTGAATTTGTGGATGAGTCATTGGAGGTGGTGAAACTATCACCATGGGTTGAGGAGTATGCACAGTTTGTGGTAGGAGAATAGGTTGCGGAGGAAGCGAAGACAACCTCTGACGATAGTCAAGGAGCATCCCCTGTAAGTCCGATAACAGAGAGGTGGGAACAGAAACCATCTGTTGCTGAACATCCTCCTGTTGTGGATATTGATGATGTATAGAAACTTGTTCCTGGCAGTATTCACCCTCAGAATCAGTTTCTTGACATTTCACTAGAAGCTGAGATGGGCTGTTAGCATAGCCAAATTGACTGTCCTCACCATAAGAGTCCTCTTCCTCCTCCAATAATAATGCAGGTGGTAAGGGATCCACTGTCCTGGGTGAAAGCCTCTCCGGCGCAACCCCTTTTCTTTTAATGGAAATTGAAATTTTCCCCGTCGGACGACGATCGTCGACGGTCTCGTCGACGTGGAGGTGAAAACCGTCGTCGACGGTCTCGTCGACGTGGAGGTCAAAACCGTCGTCGGTGACATCATCGTCGACGGGGGCACCGTCGACGCAGAAAGATTACTGGAACCAGCGTCGACATCCTCGATGACGAGCTGATCGTCGACGAGACGATGGGCGTCGTCGAACCTGTCGTCGACGAGATAAGGCACACCCCTGCTGATGTCGTCATCACTGTTGCAGTCGTCATCGTCGACACTCTCGTCGTCGACGCCACAGTGGTAGACGGAACTGTAGACGCCGTCTTCGTCGACACCGCCGTCGACGGTGCTGTAGATGTGCTCGTCGACGAGCCCGTCGACACTGGGAAAAGAGACGGAGTTGACACAGGAACATTTTTAACCTGTGATTTTTGCGTTTTCGTCGACGAGGGTTTATGCATCGTCGACGAATGGGAACTCTTCTCCGAAGAATGTGAAGAAGACTTCTTCAAAGGTTTCTCCTTGCCAGGGAGAGTCGCAGATGAAAATAATGGTTCCTCCCTCTCCTTTACACCGCAGTGAGGAGATTTCATGGAACCTTGGCCCTCAGACTCCTTTGGGGTCTTCTTTGAGGCCTTAGAGGGGTGACCCAGAGATGATGAAGGGGAACCCCTACCCCTCTTGACTGACCTTCTGGAAGAAACTGCGGAAGAAGCGTCCTCACTGTCACTGGACACCGACTCTTTCCTTGACTTTAACTTGTGAAGCCAGGTAAGTAGACGACCCTCACGATCCCGGAGAGTCTTAGTCGAAAAAGTGCGGCAAATCTTGCACTCCGCAGCCTTGTGGTCCGGGTATAGGCAGTATATACAGTCCTTGTGCCTATCCTCCACATAGAGCCTCTTTTTCCACAAGTGGAACAAGCCTTAAATAACCCTTTCTTTCCTTTCTCAGACATTTCACCAAGAAAACCTGAAGAAAACAGCTGAAAAGTGTAAGAAATAGTCGAAATAGAGCAGAGCTCAAGGAGACTCCCTTCTGCACAACGTGCGGTAGAAAATCTGAGGAGCTGAGGTTCTTTCACCAGGGTTCTAAGGGGTGAGGCGGCTCTGATTGGCTAATGAGTCTTTTGGTCTCTTTTACAAAAAGACATGGTCTGACTACAAAATGGGATTAGGCCTAGGCCTGTTTCTCTTTTGTAATGGTTATTTACTACTGTTATATATATATATATATATTTACCGAGGCTCCCATCTCGACGACGGGGAATGATTACAAGCATGGGAATCTATGAAAGCTCCAATACTGGAGTAATTATGTATGTATACATGTATATATGTACGTTTTGGAAGTACTCTGTACTTGTTTGTCTAAACATACACATATATATGTATTTTTACATATGCTCCGGGATCCCGCACGTGGGCGGGGATTATTCAGTGCTTATGACTATTGATGAGTATCCCCTGATGTATAAGATGCTAGAAGGTGCTATTTCATGTGTATTAGAAATTCTGTGTTTATCAATACGGTGATGCCTGCACAATGTGACTTGATGTTGCTGTTTTATCTTTGAAATCAAAACTCAATAACATTTGGTTAAAAAAAGATGTAATTTGAGATGTCATGAGTGACGTCATCAATGATGTCATTTAACATGTCATGAGTGATATAATATGTGAGGTCATAAGCAGTGCATGGTTGGGCAGCAAGTTGTAGTTAGTTCAGTAAACTAGAACGGGTAAATTTCTGTTTTCTTTTGGTTTTTAAACCTTAGTTTTTATATTATTACAAGAACTAACTATGTCACTTTAGCTTTTGTTTTTTTCAGTGAATTTCATTTTTTTCTTTTTACCACCATATGCACCAAGCTCCCTCACTGATCATAACTTTTGCTCATGAGCAGTATGGGGTTGGACGCAGAACCTGGTTTGAAGACAGGTCCTGCATCCGACCCCCCGCAGGTGGCCAAAGCCCATGCCATGCACAGCCTATGGCCATGTGCAGAGGGGCCTCAGTAAGCAATGGCTGCAGGTTCTGTGCCCAACCCCATTCCCCGCTCCTCCCCCCGCCCCCACTGTGCATGCCATGCATTTTGTGGGGTTGACCGCAGGGCCACCCTAACCCCATGAGGAGCTAAACCCCCATTGTTGGCAAGCCCCTCACATCAGGCAATCCCCCACGAATCCCCATTCTACATTTCCCATTTTTCATTTTTTTGCAGTACTGCGGTACAGTCACACAAGCGGCATTCAAAGGTATCTCGGACAGCGCAAGTTTCACTTGCTAAAGCGTGAACGGTCCCACAGTACTCCCACGGGACCACAAGGGAGAGCCATACTAGATCCTGTGGAACCTCAGTTAAGAAGGCCTCGCTGAGGACTGGTGGTTCAGAGGACAACGAGGGGAACACACCTGAACGCCCCCCCTTCCTCCCAAAAAGCCTGGGAAGGAGTTTCTGAAATGGTGGCTGCAACATTTCTCTGCATGTTGCGGCCAGTTAATCTGCTCCCTCTGTAACCTAGAACCAAAAGGCCCGAAGGTAAAAATGTCCTTTTGGACAAAAGATTTGTTCCATTTATTATTTTTTATTTTTTTATTTGAGGTACCACAGGAGTACCGCAATACTCCCGCGAGACCAACCATACTGAGACCACTATATTTTGAGGATTCAGTTCTCTAAAAAGCCTGAACGGATTAACATCTAATCACAAAAAAGCACGATCTAGCTTTCTACCAAATTTGGTGTCATTCTGATCAGCCATTTTTCTCTGTATCACTTCCCAAAATTCCAATAGGAAATTCCACAAGAAAAATACATTTTGGGATGCTCCCACTTGGCGGATCACCCCAAAACTTTACAGGAAGGAGCGGAGGTGGATGAATTTTTTTTTTGGTAAGTTTAGTCAGAATTCTTTAAATAGCGCCAAAGTTATTAGCAAAACAAAAACTGCTCCTTCTATGGAAACTCTGACCCAACTATAATTACAAAGAGACGACCTCCGCTATGCAGACTTTTCAACTCACAAGGTGCCACCGCGTGTCACACGATATCTGCTCCCATCAAATGGTCACCCAGTGATGAGCCGATATCACAAGGTGTGCACACAGGTAGCTGGAATCTCCATGCAGAGGACTAACCTGTTTTGAGGTTCTGCTCTGCCTATGTCCAATAGGAGGTGTGAAACCTCCCCAGGACATTGGTGGCATCCTTCAAAAGCTTTGTTTTGGTGTTGGCGGGGCAGAGGATTGGGGGAGGGGGCGGGCCGTAAGGGGGGCACTGGAGGCAGTGAATTTGAAAATGCCTCAGGCTTAGTGTCGTAAGCATTCACCATCAAATAGGGCAGTGCTGAGGCCATGGAGCTCCACCGCGAGGAAGCTCCTGGGGTATGGAAGCGGCCCATTGCGGCTGCATGGGACGACCTGCTGCCCATCTTTCAAGGCACACCGGATAGCGATACTGCCTCAAATTAACAATGTACATTGCACTGATGGCGGCTCTACCTTCCCTCCCGGCCGGGCTGAGGCACTAAGACCTGCCACCCGCCCCTTCAAGGCCCTACCACCTCCTCACACAGTGAAAAAGTTTCACAAGTTGGCAGGTCTGACTATGTAATATATATAATAATGAGTGTAGGACTGACAGATGATTCTTGTGGTACACAGCAGCAGATGGAAAAGGGGACGATTTAAGGGGCGACTCAAAAGTAGCATAGACTCTGCATATAGCACTTTGGAATCTATTTTCTAAAAATAATTTGAGCCAGTCGAAGGCCTTCTCATCTAAGCCAGTCTCCTTAAGTTATTTAAAAAGTATGGGATGAGACTGTGTTAAAAGCCGCAGAAAGATATAAGTGCAAGCCACAGATCTCTCGGAGCTAGTTGATGACTGGGCTGCTGACTCACCAATTGTGTAGTGTCCAACAGAAGATTTTCTTTAAATATTTAGAGGTTTGCATTTCAAGTGATGAGTTACAAATACTGGTAAGGACAGAGGCAACACTCTTAGTCATCAATTTAAGGACTGGAGGTGGATATGGGGCAAGGGAGCCTGATGTTTCTACCAAAGATTCTCTAATTGTAGTTCAGTTAATGGGGTAAATTCTGTAAAAGTGATGCTATTATCAGAAATACATTTAATGTTCAACTCATGTCCTGATCATTCACTCTGCTTTAAGTGAGCATAGATGATAATTTTTATTTCAAGAAAAAAGCAAGATGGGGACTCAGTATGCGGGGCACACCGGGAGGGCTACAGGGAATACCAGTCTTTGAGGGGTGGGGCGGCCAGCTAATGATCTGTGCAGTAACTTCCCTTACTCGCGCAACACCATCGCTCACACAGCCCCAGTGGGGGATCCCAGACAGCGTTCCAGGCATGGCCGTTTGACACAAAAGCAAAACTAACATCCCAATCCAAACCACAACATGAGAAGCATGCCCAACCCACAACTCCCTCCTCCCCATGGGCAGTACCACCATCCCACCGGGTCCATACTCAGACAAGTTGAGTCAGCGAAAGCTGCCCCATACCTCAGTATTGGTAAGAAAACAGAAAAGTAAAAAGGAACACCAAACACCACCACCACCTCCTCCTCCTCCTCCCCCTTTGCAACCTCGTGCTTTGCAAGAGGTTAGATAGCCGGGAAAGGCACGAGGCGCGAGCACTCCAGCTCCCTCCTCTCGGCCATCCACCTCTAGGGGGTTCAGCCCTCCTGTCAACACAGATCACACATCCGTGTGGGGGCAAGGGGGACCCCCTCTTCCCTCCTAGACCTGCATACATAACAGCATTTTGTCAAATTCACAACCAGGAAAATCATATGTCATGCATACAGGTTTTCATTGCCTCACCTCAAACCATTATAGGGTCGGCAGCCATCCCATCCGTTGCCCCTCAGGTCTAGGTCTGGTGCAGCTGGCCTAGTCGTCACAAAGTTCATAGAAACCGTAGCACAGTGTCAGGATGATGCATTCTCAGTTGGCCTTGGTCACCCACATGTTCTTGAGAGGCCACATCTGAATCCGGGACCACATCAGTGGCCTGCAAGGTACCATCCGAACAAACCCGGATTCTCGCTGAAACCACATTAGTCTCTAGAGTCTTCCACCGGGTCTGACGTCTCCTGCTACGTCCAGAGCGATCGAATGCGGACTGCTGAGTGGACCCCATCTGGGATACCAGCTGATCACAAAAATTTTCTCTGGAGTCTAACCAGTCCCTGGCCCCTTCAGCCAAAAAGAAAAACAGTGCTTTTCCTTAGTGCTCAAACCGTAGTTTGGCCCGTAAGAGGAGGCTACATTTTAAATTGAGTATCCGTAGACGCTTTTTCACTGACATGAACGTTTTCCTTTGATCTTGCACCTTTTGGGTGTAGTCTGGATAAATGGACATAGGATGTCCCTCAAACAACAAAGGACCCCGTGTTCGAGTGGCTTGTAGGATTCCATCTCTATCCCGGAAGTTGAACAGCCATGCTATGATTGCTCGAGGTAGTGCACCAGATCTGGGTGGGGGCGCAAGGGCTCTGTGTGCTCTCTCGATAGTAAAGAATTTAGAGAGGCATTTGGGCGCCAGAGTGGTAGTGATCCAGTCCTCCAAGAAGAGTTGGACAGAGTGCCCCTCCGCCTTCTCCGGGAATCCCACAAAATGCACATTATCCCCTAGGAGTCCTCCATGCGGTAATCTAGGCGAACTGCCTGTTTCTGAAGACTAATAACAGTGTCGCAGAGTATTTTTCCCTCTTCCTTTAAGGTACGCACATTTTGTTCCGCAGTGGCCAAGCGGTCCGATACCTTACGTAGATCAGCTCGCAGAAGGGTAACATCTACTGCGACAAAGTCAATCTTTATGGACCATCTCATCCCGTGACATTTTGTATCGCAGCGAGCAAGTCTGCGAGAGAAGAGGCCACCTCCGCAGTCTGCAGTATTATCTCTTCACCACCATCTGGGGTCACCACCTGGGCCTCCCACCCCTGAGGGACCGATTGTGCATAATTAAGGATTTTGTGAGTCTGGGCCACACAATTTCCTTTCTCTTTTACCATCATCTGGTTCTGTATAGCAGTAATTACTGAGCACCAGGAGCAACAGGATTAGGGATGGCGACAGGCGTCATGTCAGGCACTTCACCACCAAAATGTCTCACTAGGCTCTGCCACTGTTGGTGTAGGCAGATCTTCAGAGCAGCCCCGCACTCTGCACACCTCTCCCATGCTCAAGAACATCTGTCCCACAGGGTGCCGGGCCCAGACCACAGCTCAGGAGGCTCGAAAGAAACACCATCCAGGTGTCACAGAATGGTGTAGTGGTCGGTGTCTCTATATGATGTTCCCAACACAGGCTTTTCCTCTTGTAAAAGAAAAAAAAAACCTCAGGTGCGACACAGTAGCTCCTCTTGACTGGCGTCGCTGTACTGGTCCACTCCGGAGGACCACTTCACTCGGAATGATCACCTGTCCCAGTCTCAGCCCCAGCTCCCATGGGGGTTTCCACATTGGCACAGGTGGTGGACGGGGGGTAGGGTGGGTGGGGAGGGGAGGGGGGGCGGAGCTCGCTCCTATTGCCCCCAGTCTCCTGCCACTCGCGGCATTCTCCTCACCTCAGGTAGGCCGGCGGCGAATGGTCCCTACAGCCCAATGATCCATCAGGACCCAGTAGGAAGAGGGCCCTCTCCCGCAGGATCCACGCAGGCCCTCATCGCAACCACCAGATCAGCATCCGACAGGACCCGGCACTACATGGCTCCTAGGCCCAGAATCGCCACCTGCCCACCCAGAGGCCAGCAGCCAAGGTCTTTCTGTCGCATATAGGGGAACGCTCCCTAGTTGCTACAGCGGCACTCCGTGGGCAGGCCCCCACATCTCTAACCCGCTGTACAGTTTGGGGAGGGGGGGATCCGTTCTTAAAAACTGCCAACCACAAGCACAAGTTACTAACTTGTGTAACGATATATCTGTAAGAGACAGTAGTTAGTGATAGATTCCTTACCTTAGAATATCCCCAGGCGTCAGGCTGGATCCGGAAAGTTTTGCGTAGCAGTACCCTTGCGCGTCGGTAGGCGGCGTCGTGCGGCTCCGCGTCCGTCGTCGGCGTCGTGATCGCCGGGATGACGTCGCGGGCAGTACTTGGCGCCGCCCCTGCGCGCTGACGTCAGTTCTGTACACGACTTTCCGCGCCAGGAACGCAGAGCCATGCAAGAAGCTGACACAGGTGTCTGAAAAATACTAGGGCCCTGAAAGGGATGTCCTTAACCCTAGAAATCAGTTCGCAGAACGGGGAGGATGGGTGGGGCGGTAAGGAATCTATCACTAACTACTGTCTCTTACAGATATATCGTTACACAAGTTAGTAACTTGTGCATCTGAAAGAGACACGTTAGTGATAGATTCCTTACCTTAGAATAGATACCCCAGCAATACCAACCCCGGTGGTGGGTCTGCGAACAAAGATCAGACAAGGAAGTCCTGGAGGACAGAACGGCCAAGAAGCCGTCCCTCCGGACCTGACTGTCAAGGCAGTAATGCTTAGTAAACGTGTGCAGCGAGGCCCACGTAGCTGCCTGACAGATAACCGGCAGCGGAACACCGCGGCCCAAGGCCGTGGTAGCAGCCGTCGCCCTGGTGGAATGGGCACGCAGCCCAACAGGAGGCTCCTTTTAGCCAAAGAATAGCAGGTCTTGATGCACAGGGTAACCCAGCGGGAGATGGTCCTCTTGTGCACCGCCCGACCTTTTTTGGCGCCCACGTAGCCAACAAAGAGCTGGTCATCCACCCGGAAGTGTTTCGTGCGGTCGATATAGAAGGAGAGCGCACGTTTTGGGTCCAGACGGTGGAGCCTCTCTTCCTCTCTGGAAGGATGCGGAGGCGGAAAGAAGGTGGGCAAAGTGATGGTCTGCCCAATGTGGAAAGCAGTAACCACCTTTGGCAAGAAGGACGGACGCGTCCGAAGAACAACCTTGTCTGGATGAACAGACAGAAAGGGAGGTTTGCAAGAAAGAGCCTGGAGCTCACTCACCCGCCGAGCGGAGGTGATGGCCACCAGAAAGGCTGCCTTTAGAGTCAGAAGACGAAGAGGACAGTTATGCAGAGGCTCAAAGGGAGCGCACATTAAAAGGTAAGAACCAAGTTCAAGTCCCACTGAGGCATTACAAACGGAACAGGAGGGAAGAGGTGAGTAATGCCTTTTAAGAACCTGTTAACAACAGGGGACTTGAAAAGGGAGGGCTGATCAGGGAGCCTGAGGAAGGCCGAGATAGCACAAAGATAACCCTTGATGGTACCCAGGGCAGAACCCTGTTGGGCCAGAGAGAGAGGAACAGAAGGACCTCAGAAAGAGGGGCAGAAAGGGGATCCACAGCCTTTGCTGTGCACCATGCCACAAATTTGTTCCACCTGCAGGCGTATACCACCTTAGTGGAGGGACGCCTGGCTGCCAGAATCACATCACAAACTTCGGGAGGCAAGTTGAAAGGAATCAACTGCCGCCGCTCAATCTCCACGCAAGCAGGTGTAGACTGGACAGGTTCGGGTGGAGGACCGTCCCCTGGTGCTGCGACAGAAGATCCTCCCGAAGAGGCAGACGGATCGGGGGATCTATGCTCATATTGAGTAGCTCGGGATACCAAACTCTTCGAGCCCAGTCCGGAGCCACAAGAATGACTTGGGCCCGGTCGTGCCGAATCTTCTTCAACACTCTGGGTAGAAGTGGTATAGGCGGAAAGGCGTACAACAGACCGCAACTCCACTCGCGACGAAAAGCGTCGCCGAGCGAGTGCCGCCTTGGAAATTCCAACGCGCAGAACTGATGACATTGCGCGTTCTCTTCGGTGGCGAATAGATCTAACCAAGGCTCTCCCCACTGTAGAAAGAGTCCTTGCGCCACTTCCGAGTGAAGACGCCATTCGTGATCCATCATGCACCTGCGGCTGAGTTCGTCCGCCCTGGCGTTCAGAGAACCTGCCAGGTGTTGAACCATCAGGAACATGCCCTGATGTTCCAGCCATGTCCAGAGGCGCAGAGCCTCCTGACAAAGGGTCCAAGACCCCACCCCGCCCTGTTTGTTGCAGTACCACATGGCGGTGGTGTTGTCTGTGAACACCTGCACTACCTTCCCTTTGACAGAGGGAAGGAATGCCTTGAGTGCAAGCCGGATCGCCCGGAGCTCCAGAAGGTTGATATGGAGCCGGGACTCCGCCGGAGACCAGAGGCCTCTGATCTCCGCCTCTCCCATGTGACCGCCCCATCCCAGAAGGGACGCGTCCGTCACAACTGTATGCTCTGGCTGGGGAAGGAGAGGGATCTGCCCATGACCCATTGCCGGTTCGAGAGCCACCACTGCAACTGTTTTGCAGTCCCCTCCGAGATCTGGACGTGATCGGACAGGTTGCCCTGGTGCTGCGCCCACTGGAACTTCAGGTCCCACTGCAGAGCCCGCATATGCCATCTGGCATGATTGACCAGCAGGATGCAGGAGGCCATGAGGCCCAGCAGCCTCAGGGTCATCCGTGCCGAAACCCAGGATAAAGGCCGAAAGATCGGAATCATAGCCTGAATATCCCGGACTCGCCGTGCGGGAGGATAGGCCCGAAACTGCG
This sequence comes from Calotriton arnoldi, assembly GCA_963921515.1. Taxonomy (NCBI): domain Eukaryota; kingdom Metazoa; phylum Chordata; class Amphibia; order Caudata; family Salamandridae; genus Calotriton; species Calotriton arnoldi. The sequence goes on from CAWUFW010000240.1 coordinate 2,342,149, forward strand.
TCGTGTCCAGAACTGCTCCGATGAAAAGGAGCTGTGGAGAAGGAATTAGATGCGACTTCGGCACATTGATGGAGAACCCCAGCGAGTGCAGGAGTTCGGCCGTAGTCTGGAGGTGGGAGACGACTGCCTGGGGCGAGCCCGCCTTCAGCAGCCAGTCGTCGAGGTAGGGGAAGACTGAAACCCCTGCCCGGCGCAGATGAGCTGCGACCACCGCCATCACTTTCGTGAACACCCGAGGGGCACTTGTAAGGCCAAAGGGGAGCACGGTGAACTGAAAATGCTCGGGGCCTACCGTGAACCGAAGGTAACGCCGGTGGGCCGGCAGGACGGGGATGTGGAAATACGCGTCCTGCAAGTCCAACGCTACCAACCAGTCTCCAGGGTCGAGGGCAGTCAAGACCTGAGCTAGGGTGAGCATCTTGAACTTCTCCTTCCGGAGGAAGCGATTGACGTTCCGGAGGTCCAAGATAGGACGCATGTCCTCCTTGTCCTTTTTGGGCACCAGAAAGTAGTGGGAGTAGCAACCACGCCCTACTTCTGGGGTCGGAACATGCTCGATGGCCCTCTTGGTCAAGAGGGCCGTGACTTCCTTCTGTAGAAGCACCAAGTGATCCCCTGACATGCGGTGGAATTGAGGTGGCATGGCTGGGGGTGGTCTCGAAGGGGAGGGAGTAGCCCCTTCGGACAATGTCCAAGACCCACCTGTCCGAGGTGATGGTGCGCCAGTGGGGAAGGTGATGGCGGACCCTGCCCCCTACTGGCGTGCCGTGCACCTGAAAGGAGGGACTAGGAGGGCTTGGAGGCCGCGGACGGGTTGGAGGTGGTGGCCTGACCCGCACGCTGGTTGCCCGATCCGCCACGGCGGAATCCACGTCCTCGGCCACGCGAAGACGCCTGCTGCGCGGGCCGGTGGCTGGGCTGCTGACGTGAAGGGCGCCCCTACCGTGGCCACGATAGGGGCGAAAAGCAGAAGGCAGCGGAGGGCGTGTAGCAGAAAGGCCCAGGGACTTTGCAGTAGCCCGTGAGTCCTTAAAGCGCTCCAACGCATGGTCTGCTTTGGACCCAAAAAGACCGACTCCATCAAAGGGCATGTCCATGAGAGTATTCTGGACATCCCCTGAAAAACCAGTGGTTCTCAGCCAGGCGTGGCGCCGGAGCGCCACCGTCGTTGCAATCGACCTGCCCAGCGAGTCGGCGGTGTCAAGGCCACAACGGATAGTGTATTTGGCCGCATCCCTTCCTTCCGCAATGGCGCGGGAAAGCAGTGCCTGGACCTCCTCAGGGCACTGGGGCAAAACATCCGCCACCGAATCCCACAGGGAGTGGGTATATCGGCCCAAAAGACAAGCGGTGTTAACGGACCGCAAGCCAGCACTGGAGGAAGAAAAACCTTTCTTCCCAAACTGATCCAGGCGTTTGGATTCCCTATCCGGAGGAGCGGTAGGGAAGGCGGTTTGGGAAGCGGAGGCTTGGACAACCAAGCTCTCAGGAGTGGGGTGGACAGAAAGAAACAGGGGGTCGCCCGGAGCGGGGCGATGGCGTCGTGACACGTTCCGATCCACAGGAGCCCCTGTGTTGGGCTTGGACCAGGCGCCCAAAAGAACGTCCGTGAGGGCGTCGTTAAACGGCAGCACAGTCTCCGCAGAGGAGGCTGCCGGCTGAAGCACCTCTGTCAAGATGTTAGTCTTGACCGTCAAAGTAGGGAGCTGGAGACGTAAGGCCCCAGCAGCCCTACGCAACACCGTACCAAAATTGGCCCCCTCCTCCGTAGCCACGGGAGGAGACAGCATGCCAGTGTCAGGAGAAGTATCCAGACCACTGGCCTCCCCTAGACTCTCTGTCCAGTCCTCATCATACTGACAGTTGCGTGTCAGAGGGTCATCAGACCCCTCCCAGTCCTCCTGGTCCTCCTCTGGTTCAAAATAAGGAGGAGGAGGGACATTTGGGACCCAAGGTCCCATCGGCGCCGGAGCCGGCGTCGAGCGACGTCGCTCCGGGTCCATGTCCGGAGCCGGAAGGAACTGGGGGACGACGCCGCCCGGAGCCCAGGGCGGCGTCGAGAGCGGCACCGGAGACATCGGCGCCGGCGGAGGTGTCGTAAGGTCGACCGGCGTCGATGGGAGTTGTGGAGCCGGGATCGAGGCCGGGGCCGGAGCCGGAGCCGGGATCGAGGCTGGAGGCTCGGGCGACGCCGGGGCCGGAGCCGCCGGCGACGCCGGATCAACCCCATCAGGGCCCGCGGGGCCCGAAGGCGCACCGGAGGGGCCTGAAGGCCCGAAGAGGCGGGCCATGGCCGACAGGAACTCCTGTACCTTGGCCGGATCCGCCCCCGAACCCGGGAAGGGCGGGTATGACGGGGGCGACTCCACAGGCAAGTCCGGGGCCGCGGGGGCGGGGACGGTGCCGGGAGGGGCCTCAGCCGAGTCGCGAGACCGGCGAGGCGAAGTCCGAGAGCGACGATGCTTCTTGGACTTCTTGTGTCGAGACTTACCGGACGAAGAAGACTTCGACGCCGACGACCGGTGTGCACTCCGCGAGCGACCCCTGGACCTCTCACGCGACCGGGGCTTCCGCGGAGCCGAATGCCGGGCCTCGAGGAGCTTTCGAGACCGCTCTCGCAAAGCCTTCGGGTTGAGGGCCTGGCATTCGGGACAAGACTCGGTGTCGTGGCCTCGGCCGAGGCAGAAGAGACACTCCCAATGCGGGTCGGTGACGGACATCATCCGCGCACAGGCGCCGCATCGCTGGAAGCCGGGCATCCCTACGACACCTGAAGGTGGAAAAAGACAGTGAAAAAATCACCAAAAGTATGGTCAAAAATTGACCAGGGCACTGCTCTTCCCGGATCTGCGCTTACTGGCGCGGAAAAAGAAGAACTGACGTCAGCGCGCAGGGGCGGCGCCTAAGTACTGCCCGCGACGTCATCCCGGCGATCACGACGCCGACGACGGACGCGGAGCCGCACGACGCCGCCTACCGACGCGCAAAGGGTACTGCTACGCAAAACTTTCCGGATCCAGCCTGACGCCTGGGGATATTCTAAGGTAAGGAATCTATCACTAACGTGTCTCTTTCAGATACTACCACTCAGGAGGAGAGCTTGGCCGCACCCCCAGATACGCACTGCCGGTCAGCGCAGCAGCTATCGCTCTTCAAACATGAGCGCTAACCTCCCCGATCTCCGCAGATAAAATGGCGACGGCCTGCTTCACTTGGTCCTTGCCAGCCTCATCACTACTAAACTACCCAGGAGGCAGGACAGGCTTCCCCGCACACCCCAGGGCACCGCTGTGATCGCGGGGAGCTATCCAGGAACAAATCCCTGGCAGGATCACTCAGAATGCGGGAGGATGACGACTGAGTCGGTGGGAGCGCTGGCAGAAACTTCTACTCCGCCATCTTGCATGGCCACGCCCTCCCCATTTGTGATTAATGATGTGTACTCAAATGGTTACTTGCGGTATGCACTTGATGCATTACATGCTATGTGATATTTTGCAACCCCTTATTATGTATTTACCAAGTCTTCTTAAGCGTTCTGTATGCTTTGGAACATTAAATTAAAAAATCCTGAAGGATATATATTTAAGTGTGAGTTTGAACCCAAGTGTCTCAAAAAATGACAGTGGGACTCACAAAGCTTTCCCAAATATGTGTAATAAATAAACTACATTCATGTACATCTTCATCCTTGACATTAGCGTCACAAGTATGTCAGAACAGGGTTCCCCATTTTTTTTTTTTTTAAACACAACATCATGGGTGGATGTCGAACTGAAACAGGAGACCTGAAAGTGCCATTAGGTCCACTATGAAATCTGAAAAACCTCTCTAGGACCCTATCCTCCAGTTGCACTTCAACTGTTGCCTATTACTTCACATTATGTTCTACATCTCCATAAAAATGGACAGCATTTGGGCTGAAGGTAGGTGGAAGGAATGGATGAAGTGAAGGCAACTGCTACAACAGGAACATTTGCATTTCTGTGTTCCACAAGGTACCCATTAGACTGAATCAGTGGAACAATGGTACTCCGGCACAATTATCCACCTTTTTCTTTCAGGATTATGGATGCTAATGTATCCTGGGACTTCAAGCATATTTTGTAAGATTGTCTCACCAAACCTAGCACCATCACTTGTGAGCAAAGCCACTAATGCTCCGATTACTTACTGGAAATCTTCATTACAATGAGTCCTACTTCCTTTAGTCCCAACTTTTTCTTTTTTAAACTTTTTTTATTGAGGGGAAACAAGGTTGATACAAGTTGAGAGCACATAGCATCTACAGGTAGTAGAACATAGAGCATGAGCAGAAGTACAAATCGGCGGAAAGTCATAACAGAACGTAATAACAGAACGTCAGGGGGCCCAGGGGATATCGGGGTGTGGGGAAAGTCCAGCAGTAAAGCATTCACAGTCGTCGGGGTGGTGTGCCAGGGTCCAGGTGACGAGGTTATATAGGTCTCGCCTTGTCCTTGGACAACTGTAGTGGGGAAGTGGATTGTGTGTGGAGAGGGGAAGGCCCTATCTCCCAAAGTATGGAAAGTATGGACTGGGGAGGGGGCCGGGGGGGGGGGCGTTGTCTTAGAAAATTAATACTAAGAGCCAGAAACTCTTTAGGCATCAACCCCATGAAGGTGAAAGTCGAAGCACCAATTAAATCTTAACAGCTGCTAATGTATTAAGAATACAAGATACGCAAGGGATGTCCAAGATGCTAAAGGTGCGAAAGCAACATTCAAGAGTGAGAATAAACTGAGCAATCTGATAAGGAAGTACTAGGTCATACAAGCACTCATTCCTGAAGGTAGAGAAACACTGGTAAGCAGGTGCAGCACGTCACAAGGTCTAATGGTTAACAGAACACCATAATGTGCTGATGCAGAAATGCACAAAGACCCAAACGGAGGTGCAACAAAGCCAATGAGTGTGCAAGATCAATTCCAATTATTCCATGGGGCATGGGAGTGATCAAGGAATGCACTACTTTAAAAAACTAACACCAATATGCCCAAAGAAGAGGACAATCGGGTATCCAAACGCCGGCCCTATAAATAAGGTGGATGAAGAGAAAGAGTTGGAGACAGCCATCTGAAGGCAGCAGTCTGTAATGGAAAGGATATATTCAGAGAACATCAGAATAACATTACAAATGGGGGAATAAAATTTCACTAATCACATTCAACAGAAGCAGTGCTAATGCCGGCTGCTCCAGAAAGCTGAAGTCTCCACCACTTGAGCAGACGCTCCAACCCAGCTTGCCAAACCATAGCATGTGGCAGTTTCTTTGTGCACTCCCAAAAAGGAACAGAACATGGCCCATAGAGCAGAGAATTCTTTCCAATTTAAAAATCGTAAAAGAAATGGAAATGCACTCATCTCATAACAAGAACAGCATTCCGAACCAGCCGAGTCCCATTGCCTAAAGCAGGAAGGGTTTAACCACTAAAATCTGAGATATTCCTGTGGTCACGCCCTCAAGCACTGAAAATGAAGCTGCCACAATATCAGCTGAGCATTAAAATCAAGGACATCCTGAAAGCAGGGGTTATATCAAGGGTGTCATTGGTACAGACCGCAAAAAAGAAAAATGGGCCATTTGTCAGTTTTAGAGGCCTCAGTTCCGAAGCGCCTGCAGCACTAACAGCTACGTCAATCATGAAAGAGAAAGGTACCAATGCAATGGCCTCAGACCACCATACCACAGTTGCCTGTTGTGTGCTACAATTCATTATTATCATTATCCATTATTCACGTTAAGTTCAACAAGCATAGAAGGAAACCACTGGACCAACAATATGAGCACTGCCACTTTGTAATCCTGATACATGGCACAGTGAAGCACCATGTTTTTCAGAGTAATTAAGTGGTAGCTACTAGAGTAATACAAACCACACTCTCTCGGGTAGAAACCTAATGGATGAAATGTAAATTTGTGTGAATTTTAGTAGCGTTTACGAAAAACCTACTATTTTTCACGTTCATACTTTACAAATTGGAATTACAGGTTGTAACCTGTGCTCACAAGCACAAGTGTAATTTGGACTGGTGCATTCAAGAAATACAGACCTGCCACTATTAACTGTCATGTGGTCAAGGGCTTCACACAATTAATAGAGAAGATAAAACAAAACACCAACTCCTTTAACAGAGACCCATACAGGAAAATAGCTTATGAAGACAGAAAATAACTCAAGGGACATTGAGCTGCCATCAAGCCTCTTCAAGTTGACTAGGTCGTTGACATCCAGAATGTTAACAGCCACATTTTAGAAGGTACAGCTGTAGCTCCAGCACAAACAGAAGTCTTCAAAATGAAATACATTGATCAATATTTTTTACTGCAGTCATAAGTGCCATGCAAGATTATTGTGTTAAAATAGTACAAGAAATTATATAGATCACAGACATTTCTTTGCCGCTCATGACAGAGACATCTTAACTTTGGTGAGGCCTGCTTAGCTGTATAGGATTCCCAGTGATGAGGTAAAACAAGATCATAGAAATTTAGAAGACACTAAGTCATAATCCCGCACATGGTGGCTATGCACCATTTGCTTTTCAACCAAGAACATATTCTAAAGAGCTGAACCAAAGGAGGGTCTTGTGCTGAGTGGAATACCACTTCAGTAACATGGTAAAATTTGACTTCATCACATAAAAATCATCTTAGCCAGATGAACAGGAGCATAACATTACATGTAACATGCTTTCTGAAAGTTCCTTGTGTACTGCAAGCATTGTGAATAGCAAGGGTATTCAACAACAGAAGTACACAAGTCTGAGTTGACTCATCTAGGACTAATAAGAGACCTTTAGATATATTGCAGATTTGGTTACATTTTCTCAACCAAATGAACTCACTTGTCAAGTTCTAGAAGGCAGAGTAACACACAGATAACAGAAACAAAACTCAAAGAAAAGTATCTATTTTAAGTGAACTGAGCAAAACCCATCCATGAGGCGAATGGAAATCAAATAATCTATGGTAGTGCGACAGGACTCAAAAAAAGACCGGTCTGAAACTTGCTCAGATGTCATCCTAAGATCTGCCTGAAGTAGATACACGGTACAGTAGAAGTCAACAGTTAAACAGGGTCTGTAAAGGTAAATTTAAGAGAAAATGTATATGTGGATCACATGTTCAGGCATAACCAACATTAGTTAAGGAATTAGCAGCTTGTACAGCTACATGTTGGGAATCCTAGGCAATGATGATTTCGACTAGGCGTGGCATTCATAGTTCCTAGTCAGAAAGGACACAGACTTGTCCATGCACACTAAATGTAAATGTGACACATGGGTGGTTGAGGTTAGTGAAGTATATCTAGTTAGTAGCAAGGCCTAACCTTACAACAGTAAACACAGAGAAGTGAAATGAACACACTACTAAACATGAAAAAAATATACCTCTCTGAAACGGAAAGGGTGGCGGGAGAAGGACAACTTCCAGCAGTATGTTACCTTAACATCAGTGTTTGTACTTCATATTAGTTACCTCAATGTTTTTACATCAAGGCAACTGTTACTTTGGGAGTTATTACATCGGATGTTTTAATAATGGGCACCGGGAATTCACAAATAGGTAAGTATACAGTGGCTTTGGAAGTGTGATGTGTGGTATTTAGGGATCAGGTATGGGCAGTGTTTAGGATGGGGAGAGGTTGTTAAGGAGCAGGGATGGGTGGTGCTTACAGGTGGAGAGGGCTTTTTGGGTTTAGGGATGGTGTAATTTAGTAGTGAAGAGGGTTTTAGGGTTCAGAAATGGGTGATGTTTGGGACAGAGAGGGTTTTTAGGGTTTAGCAAATGGTGGTGTTTAGGAGTAGAGAGGTTTTTTAGGGTTCAGAGATTTGTGATGTTTAGGGGCGAAAGGAGGGGTACAGGGGGGGTAGGGTTCCAGGGATGGACAGTGTTTAACAATAATGATGATAATAATAATAATAAAGCAGCTTATAGAGCGCATAGCTACTCCCAGAGGAGTGTCCCAGCGCTAAGGTCAGACACACCAATCGACAGCTCCAACCACGAGAAACAGCCGATATCTAGTTAGCAAACAACCAGGTTTTTAGATTTTTCCAAAACAGACGTTCCGTCTCAGAGTGCCTTAACTGCAGAGGGAGAGAGTTCCAAAGCCTGTGTGCCAAACAGCCAAAAGAGCTCCCACCCATGCGCGCCTTCTTTACCCTCGGGATCTGGGTTAATAAGGTCCCAGAGGACCTGAGATGTCTCAAAGGGGAGTATTGCGTGATGAGAGGGTGCAAATAGGTTGCGTCAGTCCTCCTGAAAATCCTATAGCAGTAGCAAAGGTCCTTGAAAGCAACAGGCTTCTTCACTGGGAACCTGTGAACTTTAAGAAGTGCGGGGCCCATAGGAGCCCGTTTAACAAGTTTTAATAGCAGTCAAGCTGCCGAATTCTGAACCCACTCAAGTCTCAGCAGCCGTGACTGAGAAACACCCAGAAACAAAACATTACAGTAATTCAGCCGTGAGATGACCAGGGCTTGGATCACTGTCTTCTGGGTATCTAGTGGAAGAAGACCAATAAAGATTTTTAAAGATTTGAGAAGTCCAAAGCACCTGCCTGCCAAAGCCGTAACTTGTTTATTGAATGTAAGATTTTGATCAAACCACATGCCCAAGTTCTTGACCTTAGGTTTTGGTGCTGGAAAAGCACAGAGTGCCGCCAGCCACCAAACCGGGGACCAAACGGCTGGCTGGTTGCCTAGGACGAGGACCTCAGTTTTGCCTGCGTTTAACTTCAGGCAGTTGAGGTCCATCCAATGGGCAACCTCTGACAGACAAGACTTCAGAAAGTTCGCCCCACAGGCAGAATTTGGAGATAGAGTAATAATCAGTTGAATGTCATCGGCATACGATAAAATATCAAAGCTGTGACGCTCAATTACATAAGCTGGGGGTGGGGTGGGGGGCTATGTAAAGGTTGAAAAGAGTATGGCTCAAAGAGGAACCCTGTGGCACCCCTTGAGCCAGTGGCACCACCTTTGGTCGAGAAGGCTTTTGAAAAACTTGATAAGACTGATCCTGCAAAAAAGATGCCAGCTATTTTAAGGCCCTATGGCCAATCCCGTAGCTCCACAACCGCTCCAATAGGCGGCTGTGAGATACGGTGTCAAACGCTGCACTCAAATCTAACAGCAGGAGTGCTGCAGTGTCTTCTCTGTCTACTACCTGGCGTAAAGACTCCGATGCGAGAAGCAAAGCGGACTCTGTGCTGTATTGTGGACGAAAACCCAACTGAGTTCTGTGCAAAAGGTTTCTTTCCTCAATGAACCCTACAAACTGCTGATTAATATGCTTCTCTGCCAATTTCGACAGAAACTAAAGCAGTGAGACGGGTGGAGAGGGTTTTTTGGGCTCAGGGAAGGATGGTACTTAGGGATGGAGAGTGTTTTTAGGGTTCAGGAATGGTTGGTACTTATAGTAGAGGGGGTATTTAGGGTACAGGAATGGGTGGTGTTTAGGAGCAGGGGTTTTTTTAGGGCTCAGGTATAGGTGGTGTTTGGGGGTACAAAATAAAGGAGATGGGGCATGGCCAACCATCATGGCCGTGTGGAAGTGCTCCACTTAGGTTCTGCGCCAAACCCCACAAACTTGGTACTCACCGCACACTCCCGACGCTCAAATGAAGTGAATTGCGGAGTTGGGATGTGCGGACTGTGACAGTGACCTTTCTGCTGCTCCTCGACCACCGAGTGCGGTGACAAAGAGGAGTGTGGCGGAGAGAGGAGCGGACCGGCTGAGGGGACAATGGAAGCAGCATTTTGAGCCCCAGGCCTATCCTGGATGCAGAGGGCGGTCCGGAGCCAATGTGGAGGCTGGGGCGCTCTTGTGGGGAGGGAAGGATCGGCCGAGCCCTGCTCTCCCCTGGGGGGTTGATGAGCTCAGCGACGGCTTCATGGACAGAGACGCGCGACAAGCCGCTGCTGAGGCCCCCCGGCGGGGGATGTGACTTGGAAGCTGCTGGGAACTAAACTGTGTGCAATGCCTGCCTGCTGACCATTGCTTGGAGGACCCTGGAACTGGGTGCTGGTTGTTTTTCTAAGTTCTGAGACCACACGTGGCCCCTTGTTGCAGCGGACCCCCGCACTGCCTGCTCAATATCTGGGCGGTGCACTGATCTAAGACAGAAAACGACCCCTTAAATACATAAGGTGGAGGCCCTGGACTTGCTGGCGATGGAGCTGGGATGAAGGGGGGGGGCTGCCCACGGAAGACCACTTGATAGTTTATGACTGAACCCTGCTTCGTGGCCGAGACCATCCGAGACAATCCAGTATACAGCTTACACCTGTAGCGAGAGTCCTGTGCCCTACCACCCATGTAATATACCCAGTGGTGACTCGCGGCCCTACACCCAAACATCTATGCCACTGAAAAATATACAGGCAAATAGAGTTTCGAGCAATTTCACCCCGAACGGAGTCCAAAGCGCAGGGGTGACTCCGCCTGCGGAAGACAATATGGCAGTGACTGGAGAAGATCTCCTAGCTCTACTATGTGACTTTAAAAAAGAGTTACGAGAAGAAATCAAATCAGATATCACTGCCTCCTTTGACAACTTTAAGACGGAGATCAATTACCGCCTGGTCCCCCTCCAGTCTGATGTAGATTCCGTGGGCTCCCGTACCCTGGATTTGGAAACGAAAGCTCAAGAACTTGAATAGCGACTGACTCTGGTGGAGGAAGGGCACTAGCATTGAGGGCTCAACTGCAATCCACCCTCCTTAGATGCAAAGCTTTGGAGAACCGTTCCCGCCGTGACAACATAAGGGTTCGGACCAGACCTGGAGTCCTTCATGGTGGGCCTTTTATCAAACCTGCTAGGAGAAGACCACCCAGAGGTGAGGCTGGAACGAGTCCACAGGGTGGGACCCCAGCTTCCTGAGAGTGGAAGACACCCCAGTGATGTTCTAGCTTCTAGCTATGTTCAGCTCCTTCAAGGTTAAGAACTAGTTCTTCAGAGAGCAAGGACAAGCAATACTGTGGAATTCCAGGGCGCCACCTGCTTACTCTTCCAGGATGTGGCCCAGGCCACCTTGGCCTGCCGTTTACAGTTCGACCCATCACTACAGCGTTGAAAGCTCGCCATATTAGATACAGATGGACCTATCCCCATGGTAAAGCCTTTGAATACAATAATAAGCAATGCCACTTTGCCAAACTAACTGAAGCTGCTTCTTTACTGGGCCTTGAGGATCAGGCTTCATCAGGCACAAGTAAACTGAAGAAGGTAGAGATAGAGAAGCCAAGGGGGGCAGCGTCCTCCAAGGACATGGCATACACAGAAGAATACGAGCAAAACCCCAAAGAAATTAGCAGGGGGACCCTCCCTCTAATGGGGTAGGAGACTTGTGTTGTTGAGGCCCTGGACGTTCACCGCCGATTCTCCTCACCGGCCCCAATGAAGCATTCCGCTCTCTGCTATGGCTTTCTAACGACTGATCCAGTTGACTCGAGATAATGCCGTGGCGGGACCTGGAGGAGAGGGCTGCTCCGCCCGCTTTCTACTAATAGACTATCTTCTCTCTACATGCAGAAGATGTCCACAAACTTATCTTAGCAGGGTGTAGGGTGGGATGGGGGGCTGGAGGCAGGGATAGCAGCGAGGGTGGCCCTGTGGTGAGGACTATGGGACAAAAGAGGGATCTTGAGGCTTGCGACCCCTGCTAGTTTGACTTCATGACATTCACCGCTTTGACTTGGAAAATCCTGGGCTTGAATTCCCCTAATAAGAGGCAGCGCCTATGGAAATATCTTGGGGATCACCATTTTGATCTGGTGGGTTTACTTGAGACACATTTAAGACGGAATGATGACCACCGCTCAAGACACAAATTGTATCACCTTATTTATGAATCGTCCGCCACAACCAAGCGTAATAGCGTAGCCTTGCTGTTCTGCTCCTCAGCCCATTTTCAGATACAAGACTCCAAAGCTGATAAAGAGGGGCGGTATCTAATGGTTAGCGGTTTCCTAAAAGGCCACGTTTGCACCATAGCCACATTATATGCTCCTAACTCTGGACAATCGGAGTTTCTCCTGTCAGTGCTCTCCACTCTGGGTGGCTTCGCTACAGGGGACATAATCCTCCTGGGGGACTTTAATCTGATATGGGACTCCTCACTGGACACAACTTACCCCCACAGGTCCTACACAGGGATCTTCACAAAAGCGGCCAAGTCAGCCCTCCATCGCCTAGGATTACTTGACATATGGAGGACCCTGAACCCCAGTGCACGAGATTATACCTTTTTCTCCCACTCCCACAGGACATACTCAAGAATATATCTCGCCTTCCTTAGCCAGCGACTGCGTCACACTATCCAAACAGTAAAGATACATTCAATTATCATATCAGATCACGCCCCATTAGAAACAATTTTTGACTGGCCCACCCCACACTCTAGATATCGAAGATGGTATTTCCCCAAGATATTCAGTCGAGACCATCTGTTCCGTGACAAACTCCGAAGGACGATACGGGAATTCTTTCAGATGAATGATCCCACTGAGACCTCCTACTTGACTACCTGGGATGCATTTAAAGCGGTTATGCGCAGCAGGTGTATCTTGTGGTCACCACGCTACACCAGCAAAGGGCAAGGAAAAGGCAAACACAGGAGGAGGAGCTCACAAAGCTTCACCCTCTCTTGCGCTACAGAGAAAGGTGGGGGCCTTGAAAGGGAAGCTACATGCAATCTACACCAATTGGGCTGAGAACAACCTCCTGCATCTCAAAGCCTTTGGCTACGAACACAGTAACAAAATTGGCTCCTTAGTGATGAAACAATTGCGAGCTGAATAGGAAAAAGAGCATATTGGGCAGATCAGAGACAATATGTCATGTCAACATGATGAGGAGGGAAAAGCCAGGGTATTCCGGGATTTCTATAGCCACCTTTCTTAGCCCCACATGCACAACTTCGATAAAGGAGAAGCTGACCGTACCTCGGGTCCCTCCTGAGGCTAATGAGACTCTTAACCGTCCCATTGATAGAGAAGAGGTACAAAAAGACAGACTCTCTGAAAATCCATAAAACTCCCCGTCCCAATGGATTTAATGCCCAGTTCCACACAACTTTTAGCGCGGAGCTGGTCCCCTACCTGACAAATCTTTTCAACGATATAGCTTCCTCCCAGGAGGTGTCCCCATCGATGAGCGAAGCTCTGATAACTGTTATCCCTAAACCGGGGAAGGACCCCTAATTGTGTGCCTCTTATAGGCCTACAGTATTGCTTAATTTGGACGCCAAAATCTACTCCAAAATTTTAGCCAGCAGGCTGGATGGGATACTACCCGAACTGATCCACCCTGATCAATCGGGGTTTATCAAAGGGCGTCAGACCCATGATAACTTACGTAGGGTTCTCCATCTCATAGAAAAGGTGCATAAGAAAATCCCATCGGTCCTGTTGGCACTCGATGCCGAGAAGACCTTTGACCGGGTTGATTGGTCATTTTTAATGAAAACACTACGTTCATTTGGGTTTGGAGACAAATTCCTGAAGATGGTGTAGGCCAATTATGAAGGGGGCGTGGCTTGAAGCTGATGTGAGTGGACGCGGACCGCGGAGCTCCGTCCGCCGCTTTCCCCAAATCGTAGATCCTGAACCCTGGTCGCAGACACGACAACAGATCTGCGGACCGGAGACCCTCGAGCGCTTGAAGTGCTAGGAGGCGAGCCGCGTACTGCCTCCAGGAGAGTCAAAACTCGCGGAGATCGGAGCGATCAGGGAGAGCGGAATCGACTGCAAGATGGCGCCTGAGTATAAGTGCGCCCTCTGCCTTTGACTTGACCGGCCGAGTAAGTATCAGCCGTGGTGGGAAGGAGCACCACACTCCACGGAGGAAGCCTCCACACCTTTGGCGAGCATAGGTGGCCCGGGAGTACAGAGGACGGTGAAGCGGACCGGAGTTCTTCAAGAAGAAATTTCCGAGTCCTGAATTTGGCCTATTCCGGCAATACGGAACCACCAGCAAGATGGCGCCCGCGACGTAGGCCGCCCAGAGAGTCCGGCACAGGCAGTCAGGAGAACGGCAGTCTCCTGGCGCGGAAGAGCAGCTTGCCCCGCGGCAGAGCCCTGATCGGTGAGGAAAAAGAGGAACCCCGAGTAAGCGGGAGATCCCGAGCTCAGTCGCCCTCAGCACTTTGTAATCGGATCCGTGAAGCATAACAGAGACGGTGGGGCGAGGGCGCCCGCGCCTTGAAAAATCACAGTCAGTCCCAGTGGTCCAGAAGCAGTGGAACGGGGCACAGAAGCGGCACACGCTTCGAGGTCCAGGTGAGCCCAGCACTTACCCGGGGCGGAGAGACTCACCACCCGACGACTATCCTGGGGGTCAGTGGCAGCGCTGTCCCCGGGAGGGGGGGGGGGCAGTGTGGAGGCCCTGCACGCGGGGCAGGCCCGTACAGAATTTGGTCGTCCTACCAACCATACCTGGGCAGTAGCGACCAGCAACAACGAGCCCGGCTAACTATCGCAGGGACCACCGGCTGTGCACGGACCTGAAGTTGCCGGAGCAGGCCCTAGGTGTCGCTCCAAAAAGAACTCGGTGCCTAGAATCGAGAGAGAAAGGCCTGGTGAGCGACGCATAGTGGCGCTGAATGGACGCAGGAAGTCACTGCAGCATAAGAGAGCCCGGGTGTACCTACTAGGCGGCCACCATACTGAGAAATAAGGACACAGACAGAGCAGGAAAGCTCGCGACGAAGGGTGTCCTTCTGATATCCCAAAGAAACTTACTGCCTTTGGCCCATCTGCACCGGAATCACCCAGCCAGCAGCAACCGTATGCACGCAAAACGGAGCGCGACCCAAGAGCTTCTAACGCAGTTCACAGTCAGCCGCAACGAGGAAGTGGCTTCCCGGAGTGATTACGGTGACTTCAGCGGGGACGGCAGCAACGGAGACGCTGGAGACGAGGTAGAGTCAGACTCCTGTGGCAATCTAACGGGACTATCCTCTATTCCGAAACGACTGCCTGGGAGCCAAAGAAAAGCAGGTGGAACCTACCCGAGACGATGGGGAGAACCCAAAAGAAGAGAGGATATACAGTCCTCAATGTGGAGGACACTGGTGCTCAGACGGACGAGGATGAAGAGGGGCCGAGACAGGAAGCAACTCGGCCTCCAGGAAACCTACACTAACAGATATCAAGCAGGCGATCACAGCCTCCAGAGGCCCTAGAGGAGAAAATAGATGCAATAGGCGCAGACTTAAGCCTGTTAAAGGATGACCATTGGAAGCTCAAGGACCGGGTAATGAACTCGGAGAAGGAGCTAGGCGGCTTACCAGAGAAGGTAACTGCGATGCAGAAGTCATTAACAGAACTCGAAACTAAAGTTAAAGTGCTGGAAGTACGGGCCGAAGATAGTGACGGGAGATCCCGCAGGAATAATATCAGAGTCATTGGAGTGCCGGAAAAGGCAGAGGGTGCGAACATAGAGCGATGTTTGGATGATTGGCGCAGAGAAGAAGTAGCCCCAGAGGGACTGTCATCCTTCTACGCACTAGAAAGAGCCCACATTGTCCCAGCAAGACCGCCCACACCTGGGGCCCCTCCTCGCCCGATAGTAGCACGCCTGCTGCATTTTAGAGACAGAGACCATATATTACAACAGGCGCACCAAAAACAAAGATTACAGATCGATAACAGCGCAGTCATGATTTTTCCAGACTTCACAAGGGAAGTTCAACGGAACAGAGCATCCTTTCCTAGCTGTCAAAAAGAAGCTTCGCCAACTACAATTGCCGTATGCAATGCTGTTTCCTGCGAGGCTCTGAGTGGCAGATGCTGCAGGCCCTCGTTTCTTCACCACGCCTCAAGAATGGCTGGACAGGCGGAGGCCTCCGGAGCATCCCAATTCTCCATCGGACACACCTCAGAGTTCTCGCAGCAACAAAGCAGGATCTAGGGCTCCATGTCCTAGGGAGCTCAGCCTAGAGTGTCGGAGAGTGTTGCAGGAAGTAGCGAAACACAGCCAACAGGGCTCCAGCCCCATCTCAAGTAGAGGTGGAGTGGAAAGATCGGAAGGTTCGCCAGCTCCCAGTGGGATCGATTCCACAGAGTCAGAACTACCGGAGGACACACCCCAGACGACATTGTCTGATGACTAGGATCGAGTATCCCACACTGTAGCCTGAGGAGAGGTGCTGTGGACTTGCACTAAGAGGGCGCATACTGGAGCCCGCTGCTAGATTTGTGATAACAGGAGGACTTTGATGGCTGGTCCGGGGCGACGAACCTCCTACAGGTATAGTGGGGGCGGTGGGCAGGGATCTGAGTCCAGAACTGATAGCTAATCACCCCTGTAACTACTAATAGACTTTGCGAATTTAGGTAACGTTTGGATGGGAACTAGTTCTTCGGTGACTGTCCTGGGGAGGGGGAGTTGGGGGTTTTGTTTGGTTATCGAAATGTTAGTTGGGGTCAGGCGTGTCACAATGGCAGAATATGGCGGAGGCGAGATCTACCCCATACAATGGGACCCTCACTAGATTTAAAATGTATTACGTGGAATGTGCAGGGGATGCACTCAATGGAATGACGTCATAAAATTCAGGCATATTTATCCGTAGGGGGGGTCCAGATTGCAATGCTCCAGGAGACCCACATTATGGCAAATGAAGGAGCAGCGTTGCAGCGTCGTTGGAGAGGGCAAGCATTCTATACCAATTACTCAGCATTTGCACTGGAGGTCCTGATCTGGGTGAGAGCGGGAGTACCCTTTCAATGCACTAAATAAATTATAGACCCTGATGGCAGATATGTGGTGGTTTCCGGGAAGTTGGATGGTAGGGATATAAGTCTGGGGAGTATATACGCACCTAACTCGGAGCAGCCAACTTTCTTTTCGCACCTCTCTGGGAAATTGGCCTCTATTCTTACAGGTTTGGTAATATTAGGAGGAGACTTTAATTGCATTTCTGATGTTGCCCTGGATCGTTCCCACCCGCCACTTCCTGATGCCCCCACACATAAAATAGCAGAAACACGGCAGAACTGGCAACAGAGGTGGGGATTGGTGGATTCCTGGAGAGCCCAACACTCGGGAGCCCGGGATTACTCCTTCTTTGCGGCACTGCATGAACTTCATGTCCGACTGGATGCCATATTGTGCTCCTCTGACGTACATGAAGGAGTGCATAGTAGTGAATACCTCACTCGGATGATTTCTGACCACAACCCAGAGCTGATAAGTTTGCAGTGGTCTCGAGCGAGAGCCAAAATACCCACATGGCGTCTGCGACCCGAGGCCCTAGAGGATCAGGTGTTCCAAGGGGAAATAGGCACAGCCATTGAACACTATTTCCAGGACAATGCTAACTCAGCATCGAGTTCCTTGATAGAGTGGGATGCATTTAAGACAGTCATTAGGGGACGCTGTATATCAGGGATGGTGGGAACGCGGAAGACCTTACTAGAGGACATACAGAGGGCGGACCAGTGCCTCCGGGAGCTCGAATAGGAAAGACCAGAGAACGCTAATAAGCAGGGGAAACTTTTAGAGGCTAGAGAAAATGTGGTGGTGCAGGTGGAACGCCTTCGCTGTTTCGACTACAAAAAATACATCACCGAGCCCATATGGAGAGAGATAAGTCGGGAGCGTTATTAGCTTGGTTGGCCAACCCAGCCAGGTGGGGTTTGTTCATATTGGAGATTAGAGAACCGAATGGAGAAGCGTGGTATGACCAGCAAGGCATCAATAACCTGTTTCTAGATTACTATACTGATTTATGCAAAAGTAGGTCATCCCAAGTGGGAGAGGGCATAGTCGAGTTCATAGGAGGCGTGGAACTACCAGTCTTAGACGAGGACCTTGAGGAGACCCTGGGACGGGACATAGAAATTGGGGAAGTAAGAGGAGCTATTAAAAATATGGCACGAAACGCCCGGGACAGATGGCCTACCCGTTGAATTTTACCTAACATTTATAGACTTACTAGCCCCCAGACTGGTAAAGCTGTACAATGATGCGAAACAGGAGGGGCACCTACCCGTCTCGACCATAGAGGCGATTATCGTACCGTTGCTCAAACCGGGGAAACCACCCTGGGATAGGGCAGTATACCGCCCGCTCTCTATGCTTAACCTAGACTACAAAATCCTGAGTTGTGTACTGGCCACTCGTCTGCTTCCCCACATGACAACCCTTATACATAGAGACCAATCTGGGTTTATACCCACCAGAAAAACAGCCCTTAATATCAGACGCCTCTTACAAGTACTAGAGGCAGACTTGTATAGGAAGGAGGTGGCGACGGTCTTTTCAGTGGATATAGAAAAGGCATTTGATAGCCTGGAATGGCCTTATTTATTCCATGTGATGAGGAAAGTTGGGTTGGGAGATAGCTTTGTGGGCTGGACAGCTCTCCTGTATTCCAACTCTACTGCTAGAGTTAAAACAGCTGGGCTCATATCAAACGCTTGCAATGTAGGACGGGGAACGCGACAGGGGTGCCCGCTCTCCCCTCTTTTGTTCGCCCTGGCCATGGAGCCGTTTGCAGCTAGGGCCAGAACAGGACAATACTATCAAGGCCTTAATGTTTCTGGACAAATCCACCACATTGCACTCTACGCGGATGACCTGCTGATGTTCTTAGCAGACTCGGGGGAGGCGCTACGGGGTGCGAAACAATTATTACAGGCACTAAGAGTAGCAGCGGGGCTGAAGGTGAACTGGGCAAATTCTTGTTTATTCCCCGCGATGGAGGGTAGGATAGGCCCACAAGAGAAGGAGGGAGTAAGATGGGAGGATAGGAGCTTGACGTACCTAGGTACTCAAAAATACCACACTCAGGAAGACATCTTGGAGGGTAACAAAGGGAGAGCCATTAGAGGTACGTAAGGAAATTTTGAATTCTGGGCCTCCTTACCATTATCGGTGGCCGGCCGGGTGGCTCTGCTTAAGATGGTGACTTTGCCGAGATTACTGTATTACTTTGGGACCCTGCCGGTCTGGATACCAAGAAAGTACTTTACTCAACTAAAGTCGATGGTGTTGGGGGAATGGCAGGCGGAGAGTGGCACTTGGCGTTCTCATGCGCCCGAGAGCAGAGGGAGGGTTGGCAGTGCCTGACTTCGAGGCCTACTACATTTCAGCACAGCTACAATGGCTCACAAAGTGGGTGGCGAGTCGCATTAGAGGGATGGAAGAGCTGAGGGAGGACCCAGTGACATTAAGAGTGATATCCCAAATTGTATTGATGCTTCCTGTTAGATCCTTGGCCCTCCCCTTGGAATTACGCACAGCCCGGCTATGTTAGAATAGGTGCTTGAGGCGAGCCAAAATTAGATGCCCTTATGCTCCGGAAATTCCGTTACTCATGTGTGAGGCCCTGCCGCATGGGGGCAGCTGGCAGAGACTGACGACTTGGGTTGAGCAAGGACTGGGTACTATAGGAGACCCATATGAGGAAGGCGCCATGATCCCTTTTAACGATCTGCAAGACCGATATGATTTACCCAGGGGGGACTTCCTGTTGTATTCCGCCCTCACCGCGGCCATACGAAAGCACTGGAGAGAGGGTCTCACTGAGCCACTGGGGTGCCAATATATGGTAATGGCAGCAGGTAATATTAAGGCGGTCATGTGTTTATATAGGCAAACAACGCGAGAAACATTGCAGCCCTTAACGGAGTTGAGATTGAAGTGGGAGGAGGACCTCGACGAGGTTATTCCAGAGAAAACCTGGGGGGAGCTAGTGGAGAGGGCTTGGAAGAGCACTAGGAATGCCAGATTCCAATTGGTGCATTTCTATATCCTGCACAGGGCATACCTTACCCCAGAGAAGATTAATAAATATTTTGAGTCCCAAACAGCGGCTTGCCCGCGATGCAATAGGGAAGGAGCAGATTTCAAACATATGTTCTTGGCCTGCCCCCACCTGGGTAGTTTTTGGGAAGAGGCAACAACGCTGTTGGCAGATATTACTGACAGGGAAGTCGAGGCGTCTCAGGGGTACTGCCTATTACACTGGTTTCCGCACACATCTAAAAATAAAATCACGAGTAAATTTATAGATATGGGCTAAGTACTAGCAAAGAGATATAACTATGCACTGGTGAGCAAAACACGGCCCAAATATAGCAAGGTGGAGGACCAATACGGTGTGTTCTCTGCATTTCTAATGGCGGGTCAAAAGTGAGACCTGTATTCTTTGGGAGAGCTGCTTTAAGAAAAGATTTAGCATCTGATCCTTCTATTCCTTCCGGAAAACCAAAGAAGCGCACATTGTCCCGACGATTTCGATCTTCCAAATCTATCACTTTGCTTCTTAGGAAGAGAAGTTCTTGGTCTCGGTCTGGTATATTATGAAAACAATTCTCAACTGTAGCTACACGTTCAGTGAGACCATCAAGCCGATTTTGGAATCCCGCAATATCAGCACGTATGGATTTAGTCTCAGTCGCAAGAGCAGAGATAGACGGCGCCATTCCTTCCAGGCGTCGTCCTACAGCAGCAATCTCTTGGAGCATTCGTTCCATAGTAGAGTCTGGTGCAGACGCCATCATAAGGTTAGGTGACTTTTGAGCTATGGGGGTAGTTTTGCAAGTTTCTGAGGCAGAGCAACTCTGGCTTAGGATTTCAAAATAGGAGGGCTGTTTTGAAGATTTATTAGCCGCTTTTCCAGAAGGCATTCCAGGCCGTCGTTGTGTAAAAGTCTTTGACAGGTAATTAGTTGCTTTGCAGCTGGGTGGACCTCTTAAGTAAGGCCTTTCGTACTAGAATAAGGGCGTCACAACCGTACCGGTTATTTTATACTGACACACACATATAACCTCAGAGTAGCGTCAAGAGGAGTACCGGTGTATGTAACTCTGTTTTAGAAGCACGGGCCGGGATGGCAAAAGGAAAAACAGGCTTGTATTCTGATAGAAGAGTGGTAGAAGCCCAGACCGGCAAATTCGTCTCAATAATGTTTTATTGGTTCGTTACTTTCTGACGAAAAATGAGGTCGTCTCAAATGTTCCAGTCACCTTATAACAGAATATATCGCTCACCTCAAATCGATATCAGGCAGTGATAATTAATTCAGGCTCATGAAGCTCGAGATGGCATGCTTCAAATTAGTAAATCAGCACATTCCTGCCATTTAATATAGAAGAAGAGCACACTGGTGCTTTTTTCCAATAGGCAACAGTAGCACATCGAGGGCAGCTTAGTTCCAGTCAGCTCCACTTCAAAAATGCAGCAGGCATTGAGGAGAGCTTGGTTATAAAGAAAATCACCCAGGAGAGGAGGGCTAGAGAGTAACAATCTCACCATAAATTGTCTGCCCCTCCAAATAGGCAACAGTCAAATGTGCTCCAAATAATTCCACTCCAACAATGTGGCAGACGTCCAGGGAAGCCCCAACCATAAAGAAAGTTGTTCAGGAGAGGGGCACCTCAAAGCAACAATGTTGCAACAAGTTGTCTGTTCTCCCTCACCAAATATACATTAGGCAGCAGATAGAGGGACAAAATCGCCTCAGTCACCTCAGGTACGGGACAGCAGCACGGCAAATATATTCAGGCAGTCCTCCTTTTTTTCCCCCCATACGTTATAGCCGAATATGCCTCTTCTCACCTAATTCAGGCGTTCCTGTCGTCGGAGAGCCGCGCACTTCGTGAAGGAGAGCGCGAGTCCAGTCAGCTGCGTCAGCTCAAAGTCGGAGCGTCGCGGCCGGAATCAAACATATCTCCGCCTTTAGCGAAAGAAGCACTCCTCAGCCCAAAAGAACGTCGCATCGTGTAGTCCCCTCATTCACACGACGTTCTCTTCTAAGGTGAGGGTGCCATACAGGAATTAAAGGCTCTTCGCCGCCGTCCGAGGCTCCCCACAGCGCGGAGCTCCGGAGTCAGGCGGCCATCTTGCACCGTGGCCAGACCACGCCCCAGACTTTTTATTTTACTATAGAGAGGCCCAGCTTAGGGTTATATCCAAAAGGTCCCTTAGAGCTTCACACAAGCACTGCCACCATATGGATAGAGCAGTGGTGGGCCGGACAGTATGGGATCTTTTGTGGAAACCTAGGCAGGATCGACCTAGGAATGCTTATCTAAGTACCCATTCAACTACTACACTTATAGTATGGGACACTGTCCTTGAAACGTTCCCATCTCCATATACTCCCATCCACCACAATGCAGCATTTCCTCCAGCATTCTCCTCAGGCCCGTTTGACAAATGGCGAGAAGGGGGATGTGTTTCACGGGGAAGATATCTTGACTTTTGAAAATTGCTGTTGCAATTTCCGTATACCACTTTCTGAGAGATTTAATTATATTCAACTTAAACATTGGGTGCTGCAACCACAGATGCGAATGGCGACCACTAGGGATCTTATTCCTGTTGAGAATTTTGTACGGAATGGGGGGACCTCCAAAGGCTGTATTACATTTTTCTACTCGCTATTACACTCCACTAGGCCCCTACCTGCCCCCGATACATACACTTTTGAGAAACCACTTTGGACATCGTCATACAGGAGAAGCAGTGGGCGACACTTTACAGGGATATTACTAAGTATAGCCACTCTATGGCACTACGAGAGGCACACTACAAGACTTTGTACGATTGGTACCTCTACCCCGAAAAGCTACACAAACTGTTACCAAACACCACGGATAGATGTTGGAGGGGTTGCGGGCTACTAGGGAATTTTCGCCATATCTGGTGGGATTGCCCCTCTATCCGACCTTTCTGGAAGGAAATTCTATCACAGATCAGGGAAATCCTAGGCTACCTGATCTTTGAGAGTATGTCTTGCTGGGCCTATGGGATCCCCCCTAGAAGCGCCAAATGGTGGGGGATCGTACTGGCTTTGTCTAGGGGAAACCAAGAAGACCCTAGCCGCAGCATGGAAGAAACCCGATTCCCCTACACTCTCCCACTGGCACTCTAGGCTGTGGCAGGCCCTAGCTCTGGAACGCCTGTCTGATATATTAATAGATGCGCGAAAAAGTTTCGACTACATATGGGGCCCCTTAGCACGGTTCCTCTCGGGTGGTCTCCTCCTGCTCTCCTGCTAGCCCAGATTACGGGCACTTTACCTCTTTCAGATTTAACCTGGCTTTGCTTGCCTGCCCTACCCAGAGGATAAACAGGGTACCTATTGTCCAGGTCATGCCCTGAAGGGGAGCTTCTTGAGAATTTCTGTCTCTCCCCCTTACAAGAACAAGGTACTTTGTCATTTGCTATTGTAGTCTCCTGCAAAGCAAGTTTATTTGTAATGTTTTTGTCCACTTGGATAATTTCTTTACAGTGTTATTTATCCTTCGTAAGAAGGGTACCTCACAATATACATTTGGAAGTTTAACGACTTTTAATGATCCCCAATTACTATGTATTTGCAAGTCGATCTTAGACAATTTTTCAGTTTTTTTGGAAAGCTGAAACTGTCTATAGCATACTGATACAATCGGCCTAACGAATAGATTGATGCATTACAACATTCTGTAACCCATGAAAATATTTCAATAAAAACATTTTGACACAAAATAAAGGAGACCAGTACAGCACATGAACAGCCCTCGTTGCACCTATACATTCCATTTGAACTTGTATCAGAGAACCATGGTTACGGAATGAGGAGAATGCTTGGGCAGTCCCAAGCGAACCTGCCCTGGGAGGAGAAAGCATTCACTTGGAATAGTCCCAATTCTGCAGAAAATGTTCTATTAGATAATCCAAAGAGTGTGGTCAGTCTGAGGCATTACATGCTCGAAGGCTAGCCCATAGTATACTACATTGAAGTCTTTGAGCAACTCCTATACCCGTAACATTCATTGACCAATGCCCCGCCAGTAAACTGTGGTAAAATACACTGGGGCGGGGGTTGCATGAAGATCAGAATCATTAAAAGGATCCAACTGTGTGGAGGAAGCATCCTACAGGGTTTACTTGTATATTTACTATTTACTTTTATAGTAAACTTTCTGCTTCCCCCAGCGATGCACTCAGACCCCTAATAGAACCACAGTACAATACTGACAACTCTAAAGACTCACTAAGCTATAAAACAAGCAGAGTGTGAACCCTTAACTAGTCAAATGTCGGTGCTCTTTTGGAACACCCTGCCACTCTCGTTGATGGGCAGACTAGCAGTGTCCAAGATGGTGCTCCCCGTGTTGCCTGTACATGCTCAAAAACTCGTTGTGCCGTATTCCAGCGCAAGTGTTCCAGCAACTGAACTCGGTTCGGGTGTCAATATATTGGGTCAGTTGTCAGAGTAGAGTGGCTTTGAGCACGTTGAAACTGCGGTATGAGGAGGGGGGGACTGGAAGTCCCCAGGTTGGACCTATATTACTATGCAACACAACTGCAGCATGCTGCCCAGTGGATGGATGATGGCAACAACTGGGAAAAAAAGTCTCCTGAGGGAGCGAGTCCAGTCAGACAGGCTCCCAGCAGCGCTGATGGAAGGAGCAGGAACCCCAGATGACCTGCCCTACTTGGTCAAACAGACTGCAAGCATCTGGCAGATATTTGTGGAGCACATCCTGAAGCGTGCGCCATTTCATCCGGAACTTACTGTATGGATTCTCGCCCCGTTGAGGAAAATGATGGACAATATTTCGTTCCAGGTGTGGAGGAAGGGGGGCTGCGAAGTCTTGGCACACTTGTACCCGGGCGAATCCTTCAATACCTATGAGCAGGCCTGTGCGTATTTTGGACTGGGTCGGGCCACCATCTGCATTATGGTGGACTTTTGAACTTAGTTAAGGTAACGTGGCCCACATACCCCGTGATGCACAAGTTACTAACTTGTGTAACGATATATCTGTAAGAGACAGTAGTTAGTGACAGATTCCTTACCTTAGAATATCCCCAGGCGTCAGGCTGGATCCGGAAAGTTTTTGCTTAGCAGTACCCTTGCGCGTCGGTAGGCGGCGTCGTGCGGCTCCGCGTCCGTCGTCGGCGTCGTGATCGCCGGGATGACATCGCGGGCAGTACTTAGACGCCGCCCCTGCGCGCTGACGTCAGTTCTGTACACGACTTTCCGCGCCAGGAACGCAGAGACATGCAAGAAGCTGACATAGGTGTCTGAAAAATACTAGGGCCCTGAAAGGGATGTCCTTAACCCTAGAAATCAGTTCGCAGAACGGGGAGGATGGGTGGGGCGGTAAGGAATCTGTCACTAACTACTGTCTCTTACAGATATATCGTTGCACAAGTTAGTAACTTGTGCATCTGAAAGAGACACGTTAGTGACAGATTCCTTACCTTAGAATAGATACCCCAGCAATACCAACCCCGGTGGTGGGTCTGCGAACAAAGATCAGACAAGGAAGTCCCGGAGGACAGAACGGCCAAAGAAGCCGTCCCTCCGGACCTGACTGTGAAGGCAGTAATGCTTTGTAAATGTGTGCAGCGAGGCCCACGTAGCTGTCTGACAGATATCCTGCAGCGGAACACCGCGGCCTAAAGCCGTGGTAGCAGCCGTTGCCCTGGTGGAATGGGCACGCAGCCCAACAGGAGGCTCCTTCTTAGCCAAAGAATAGCAGGCTTTGATACACAAGGTTACCCAGCGGGAGATGGTTCTCTTGTGCACCGCCCGACCTTTTTTGGCGCCCACTTAGCCAACAAAGAGCTGGTCATCCACCCGGAAGTGTTGTGTGCGGTTGATATAAAAGGAAAGCGCACGTTTTGGGTCCAGACGATGGAGCCTCTCTTCCTCTCTGGAAGGATGCGGAGGCGGAAAGAAGGTGGGCAAAGTGATGGTCTGCCCAATGTGGAAGGCAGTAACCACCTTTGGCAAGAAGGACGGACGCGTCCTAAGAACAACCTTGTCTGGATGGACAGACAGAAAGGGAGGTTTGCATGATAGAGCCTGGAGCTCACTCACCCGCCGAGCGGAGGTGATGGCTACCAGAAAGGCTGTCTTCAGAGTGAGAAGACGAAGAGGACAGTTATGTAGAGGCTCAAAGGGAGCGCACATAAGAAAGGTAAGAACCAAGTTCAAGTCCCACTGAGGCATCACAAACGGAACAGGAGGGAAGAGGTGTGTAATGCCTTTTAGGAACCTGTTAACAACAGGGGACTTGAAAAGGGAGGGCTGATCAGGAAGCCTGAGGAAGGCCGAGATTGCACAAAGATAGCCCTTGATGGTACCCAGGGCAGAACCCTGTTGGGCCAGAGAAAGAAGGAACAGAAGAACCTCGGAAAGAGGGGCAGAAAGGGGATTCACAGCCTTTGCTGTGCACCATGCCACAAACTTGTTCCACCTGCAGGCGTATACCACCTTAGTGGAGGGATGTCTGGCTGCCAGAATCACATCACAAACTTCGGGAGGCAAGTCGAAAGGAATCAACTGCCGCCGCTCAATCTCCACGAAAGCAGGTGGAGGCTGGACAGGTTCGGGTGGAGGACCGTCCCCTGCTGCTGCGACAGAAGATCCTCCCGAAGAGGCAGACTGATCGGGGGATCGACGCTCATACTGAGTAGCTCGGGATACCAAACTCTTCGAGCCCAGTCCGGAGCCACAAGGATGACTTGGGCCCGGTCGCGCCGAATCTTCTTCAACACTCTGGGTAGAAGTGGTATAGGCGGAAAGGCGTACAACAGACCGCAACTCCACTCGCGACGAAAAGCGTCGCCGAGCGAGTGCCGCCTTGGAAATTCCAACGCGCAGAACTGATGACATTGCGCGTTCTCTTCGGTGGGGAATAGATCTAACCAAGGCTCTCCCCACTGTAGAAAGAGTCCTTGCACCACTTCCGAGTGAAGACGCCATTCGTGATCCATCATGCACCTGCGGCTGAGTTCGTCCGCCCTGGCGTTCAGGGAACCTGCCAGGTGTTGAACCATCAGGAACATGCCCTGATGTTCCAGCCAAGTCCAGAGGCGCAGAGCCTCCTGACAGAGGGTCCACGACCCCACCCCGCCTTGTTTGTTGCAGTACCACATGGCGGTGGTGTTGTCTGTGAACACCTGCACTACCTTCCCTTTGACAGAGGGAAGGAATGCCTTGAGTGCAAGTCGGATCGCCCGGAGCTCCAGAAGGTTGATATGGAGCCGGGACTCCGCCGGAGACCAGAGGCCTCTGATCTCCGCCTCTCCCATGTGACCGCCCCAACCCAGAAGGGACGCGTCCATCACAACTGTGTGCTCTGGCTGGGGAAGGGAGAGGGATCTGCCCATGACCCATTGCCGGTTCGAGAGCCACCACTGCAATTGTTTTGCAGTCCCCTCCGAGATCTGGACGTGATCGGACAGGTTGCCATGGTGCTGCGCCCACTGGAACTTCAGGTCCCACTGCAGAGCCCGCATATGCCATCTGGCATGATTGACCAGCAGGATGCAGGAGGCCAAGAGGCCCAGCAGCCTCAGGGTCATCCCTACCGAAACCCATGATAAAGGCTGAAAGATCGGAATCATAGCCTGAATATCCCGGACTCGCCGTTCGGGAGGAGAGGCCCGAAACTGCGTCGTGTCCAGAACTGCTCCGATGAAAAGGAGCTGTGGAGAAGGAATCAGATGCGACTTCGGCACATTGATGGAGAACCCCAGCGAGTGCAGGAGTTCGGCCGTAGTCTGGAGGTGGGAGACGACTGCCTGGGACAAGCCCGCCTTCAGCAGCCAGTCGTCGAGGTAGGGGAAGACCGGAACCCCTGCCCGGCGCAGATGAGCTGCGACCACCGCCATCACTTTCGTGAACACCCGAGGGGCACTTGTAAGGCCAAAGGGGAGCACGGTGAACTGAAAATGCTCGAGGCCTACCGTGAACCGCAGGTAACGCCGGTGGGCCGGCAGGACGGGGATGTGAAAATAAGCGTCCTGCAAGTCCAACGCTACCAACCAGTCTCCAGGGTCGAGGGCAGTCAAGACCTGAGCTAGGGTGAGCATCTTGAACTTCTCCTTCCGGAGGAAGCGATTGACGTTCCGGAGGTCCAAGATAGGACGCATGTCCTCCTTGTCCTTTTTGGGCACCACAAAGTAGTGGGAGTAGCAACCACGTCCTACTTCTGGGGTCGGAACATGCTCGATGGCCCTCTTGGCCAAGAGGGCCGTAACTTCCTTCTGCAGAAGCACCAAGTGATCCCTTGACATGCGGTGGAATTGAGGTGGCATGGCTGGGGGTGGTCTCGAAGGGGAGGGAGTAGCCCCTTCGGACAATGTCCAAGACCCACCTGTCCGAGGTGATGGGACGCCAGTGGTGAAGGTGATGGCGGACCCTGCCCCTACTGGCGTGCTGTGCACCTGAAAGGAAGGACTAGGAGGGCTTGGAGGCCGCGGACGGGTTGGAGGTAGTGGCCTGACCCGCATGCTGGTTGCCCGAACCGCCACGGCGGTATCCACGTCCTCGGCCACGCGAAGACGCTTGCTGCGCGGGCCGGTGGCTGGGCAGCTGACGTGACTGGGCGCCCCTTCCGTGGCCACGAAAGAGGCGAAAAGCAGAGGTTAGCGGAGGGCGTACAACAGAAAGGCCCAGGGACTTGGCAGTAGCCCGTGAGTCCTTAAAACGCTCCAGCGCATGGTCTGCCTTTGAACCAAAAAGACCGACTCCATCAAAGGGCATGTCCATGAGTGTATTCTGGACATCACCCGAGAAACCAGTTGTTCTCAGCCAGGCGTGGCGACGTAGCGCCACCGTCGTTGCAAGCGATCTGCCCAGCGAGTCGGCGGTATCAAGGCCACAACGTATGGTGTATTTAGCCGCATCTCGCCCTTCCGCAATGGCGCGGGTAAGCAGTGTCTGGACCTCCTCAGAACACTGCGGCAAAACAGCCGCCACCGAATCCCACAGGGAGTGGGTGTATCGGCCCAAAAGGCAAGCGGTGTTGACGGACCGCAAGCCAGCACTGGAGGAATAAAAAGCCTTCTTCCCAAATTGGTCCAGGCGTTTGGATTCCCTATCCGGAGGGGCGGTAGGGAAGGCGGTTTGGGAGGCAGAGGCTTGGACAACCAAGCTCTCTGGGGTGGGATGTTGGGAGAGAAACAAGGGGTCGCCCGGAGCAGGGCAATGGCGTCGGGCCACGTTCCTATCCACAGGAGCCCCTGTGGTGGGCTTGGACCAGGCACCCAAAAGAACGTCAGTGAGTGCATCATTAAACGGCAGCACAGTCTCCGAAGAGGAAGCTGCCGGTTGAAGCACTTCCGTCAGGAGATTAGTCCTGACAGCCACAGTAGGCAATTGGAGATGTAAGGCTCCAGCTGCTCTACGCAACACTGTTGCAAAATTAGCTCCCTCCTCCGTAGCCACGGGAGGAGACAGCATGCCAGTGTCAGGGGAGGTGTCTAGACCACTGGCATCCCCAAGTTCCTCAGCCCAGTCCGGATCATACTCACACTGTTGTGTGAGAGGGTCCTCAGACCCCTCCCAGCTCTCTTGGTCCTCCTCAGGTTCAAAATATGGAGGAGGAGGGACATTTGGGACCCAAGGTCTCATCGGCGCCGGAGTCGAGCGACGTCGGTCCGGCTCCATGTCCGGAGCCGGAGAGAGCCGGGGACCGACGCCGTCCGGAGCCCCGGACGGCGTCAGGAACGGCACCGGGGACATCGGCGGAGGCGTGGTTAGGTCAACCGGCGTCGATGGGGGTTGCGGTACCACCGGAGCCGGGATCGGGGCCGGAGCCGAGGCCGGGATGAAGGCTGGTGGGACAGGCGGCGCCGGGACCGGAGTCGACGGCGACGCCGGGGCAACCCCATCAGGGCCCGCGGGGCCCGAAGGCGCACCGGAGGGAGCCTGAGGCCCGAAGAGGCGGGCCATGGCCGACAGGAATTCCTGTATTTCGGCCGGAGTCACTCCCGAACCCGGAAAGGACGGGTAATGCGGGGGCGGCTCCATAGGCATGTCCGGGGCCGCGGGGCGGGGACGGTGCCGACTGGGGCCTCAGCCGAGTCGCGAGACCGGCGAGGCGAAGTCTTAGAGCGATGACGCTTCTTAGACTTTTTGTGCTTCGACTTACCCGAGGAGCGCGAAGACTTGGACTCCGACGACCGGCGGGGACTCCGCGACCGGCCCCTCGACCTCTCCCGGGACCGGGGCTTGGTGCGGCGCGGAGCCGACTGCCGGACCTCGAGTAGCTTTCGAGACCGCTCTCGCAAAGCCTTCGGGTGAAGTTTCCGGCAGTCAGGGCACGACTTCGTGTCGTGGTCTCAGCCGAGACAGAAGAGACACTCTAGATGCGGGTCTGTGATCGACATCATTAGACCACAGGCGTCGCATGGCTTGAAGCCGGGCATCCCTACGACACCTAGGAGTCGATAAAGACTCGAAAGAAACAGTGAAAAAATTCACAAAAAAGTTAGTCAAAAATTGACTAGGGCACTGCTCTTCCCGGATCTGCGCTTACTGGCGCGGAAAAAGAAGAACTGACGTCAGCGCGCAGGGGCGGCGTCTAAGAACTGCCCGCGACGTCATACCGGCGATCACGACGCTGACGACGGACGCGGAGCCGCATTACGCCGCCTACCGACGCGCAAGGGTACTGCTACGCAAAAACTTTCCGGATCCAGCCTGACGCCTGGGGATATTCTAAGGTAAGGAATCTGTCACTAACGTGTCTCTTTCAGATTCCACAGACGACACACACGCTAGACATACTGCTCACTTGTGGAGCTGGGCGTAGACTCATCTCTCCTCTGTATGATGCCTTGAGGGCCGACCCAAAGGGTCCCTCGCCCAAGACTCGGGCAGCATGGGACGCAGACATGTCAGAGCAAAAAAACGATGGATTTAGGCCCTGATCTCTGTACTGGGGTGAATGTATGACATTGTTCTGCATTCTGTCCATCAATTGTTCTTTTTGCATTTGTCACCCCGAGTGGGACGTGTATGCCCAGATGTGGGTCCCATGCTCTCCATGCCACTGGAGTCAAGCCATCCTGGCTGATGAGGGGTGAAACCCCGAAACCGGTCCTAGGATGCTTGTTTCCAGTCCAGGGAGGACCTGGCCTTGCAGTTCGGGCTGGACTGTTCCCATTGGGCACAGGATCAAGACTGATTTGCATATGGCTGGGTTCAAACTGGAATGGCATGGTGAGCAAAAAAACGATGGATTTAGGCCCAGATCTCTGTACTGGGTGAATGAATGACATTGTTCTGCATTCTGTTCATCAATTGTTCTTTTTGCAGAGCCTTTGGATGACCCGACATGGAAAGTATGTGTACTTACGCATAGGGTATCCTGCAATGCACACTTTAAATTAATCCACTATAACTACTTACACCGCACATACAGGACGCCAGTAAGGTTGCACCGCATTGACCTGGACCGCCCAGAAGATTGTCCTCGGTGCAGCAGAATGGGGGCAGACTTCTTGCCTTTAGCCTGGGGGTGTCCTGGGGTACACTAATTCTGGGCTCGGGTGGTGGAGTTGGTGCAGGAGGGAACAGGACTACGAGTGGAGATTACGCCACAGCACTGCATACTGGGACACGTTAGGAAACCCAAAAAGCGTAAAATAGCATACAAACTCCTGTAATTACTCCTGGTGTTGGCAAAGCTTAGGGTCGCAATAACGTGGATGGTCAAGCAAACCCCAGAAGTGGAAGCGTGGCTTAGAGATATGCATGAGTGGTCCCTGGCGGTTGAAGCACACATGAAAGCCAGTCGTAGGGATGCTACACTGGAGGATGATCTCAGAGCGTGGAGGGAGTTATGTAATGTGTTTTTGAATCCTGACACGCAAGCGAGTGGGCAGAATGTGTTGGATGGGAGCGAGAGCACGGCTGAGGGGATATTGGACTGAGATACCCGTTAACATACTGCCAGACACTTTGACAAGTGCTATCTACAACGCAAAAATTATGATTGTCTTATTGGTACATATGAGCTCCACCACATGTTCCATCTGTCTGCTCTGATCGCGACTACACGCCTTCTGTGTTTTTGTTACAAAAAATAAAAAAAGCTTATAAAAATAAAAAATAGTCAACTGCATCTAACAAGTCAAATCTTTCTCTAGAAAAATGGAAGAGTTTCTTTACAGCTTTATACAACAATACACAAGATCAAAAAGTGGCAATAAAATACGTTGGCTTACAGAACTCATCCCATAGAGGAAAGTAGGATGAAACCTGGTGTCGGAATGGTCAAGAGGTAAAATTAAAAACAATAGTATAATACAAGAATAACAAATTAGTGTCAAATGATATTGACTAGGCAAGCACAGGATTTGAAGCAATAACACCTAGGTTTCTTGACGTAAACCTTTACGTGGCCCACCCGGATATCAAGGCAAATGATTCAGGAACACAGTGATGAAACAGATTTTTTAAAAGGCTTCTTGATAGTATATGTAGACTGTACTTGCTTTGTGTTCATGATAACCAACAGCATCTAATCTTAAAACGGATATTTACTTTGTAAAGCTTATACCAGAGGAACATCTACATTTCAGACAGAGAACATTTTGGACTGTTGGAGATACCTGCTTAAGTTGCTCCCGTAGGCGCTCTTCTGTAACACCCAGTGCTCTCATGCCTCTTGCTCGACATGCTGCTTGAAGCTCCTTTACACTGAGAGTGTCCACGCCTTCCTCTGCAATCAGCTATATGGAAACACAGGATAAGCTAAATTTAGAAGTCATTCCAGAAATGTGAAAGAAATGGAAATTCTATTCTATGACATGCACAATTATATATTAAGACATAAGGGATGGTATTATGCTCTAATAAAAAATTGTCAAACATGTGCCAACTTAGGTAGGACAACTAATCTTGATTACTTGATATTACAAAGTACTCCCTTGTTTTTTAAAATGTGACCTGATGACAAGAAACTGACTATCTTCTACCTGGCTCTCATAGATCGTGTAGTTTTATCATATGTCTTTGGACTCCTATTTACTACTACATCTAGGATGTCTCAGACCGGTCATACAAACTAAATGAAGGAGGAGACACGGTCAACTTCTATGATGAAACATATTTAGTTCGACAAGGATCAGAAATTCCATAGTGATCACCAAAATCATGCGTTTAACAACCACCACTCCTCACACTATCACCATCTTGAACTGCACCATCAACTTTCTAGGCAGTAGAAATATTCACCACACCGGATGCAGGATAGCTGCCATTCCAATCATGAACTTAGCATCTTCTTAACCAACAAAGTTTAGAAAATCAGATCAATCAATGACATCCATACTTTCCCTTCATCACCCTAAGTCATCAAAAATGCAGTAAGTTCTTCACACCAGGAAGCCCTAGAGAAATGCTCTCACCACAGCATTCCCCTTTCAATAGGTTACCATTCTTACCAGCCTGCCCCACAGAAACATTGTCATTACTAAAAAAGCATAAGACTCAATAAAACGCTTGGTGTGTCTGGAGCCATTGCGTCGGCACTGGCCGAAACACACTAGTTATCCCAATAATTGATTTCATTAGCCACTTCTTGAATGTCTGCCGGGTCTCTGATGCCATTAAATACATCCTGGTAACCGGACTCCTCAAAATAACCCAGCAAAGATACAGTTGACCTACAATTACAAAACTTATTAACACACACCAGCCTCCCATGGATCCCTACCTCTAAAAATATACAAATTCCTGTTCACCTTATAAGCGAACTGAACCTAGCCCAACATGACACCAATCCCACCCACAAAAATGGCAGAATTCTTGCCCATGACAACTTTTCACCTCGTTTGAATAATATGCACCTCTGGACTGGAGAGACCGCATCGCTATCCCACTTTACACTATTTCCAACCCTGTAAATCATACACCAACCATCATCATGATCGACCCACCTGAGTCACGAGCTGACCAAAAATTCATAGAAAAGGGGACAAATTGACTATGAAGGTGAAGATTTTCATTGTTCATTATTTAATCGGTGAAACAATAAGAAGACAATTGCAAGGGGGAGTGGCTAGCCAGGGCAAATGGCGGACGTGGAGTAGGAGAGCTCCGCTCCAAAGACCCACCATCTGTTAAAAATCACTGCCATCAGGGCCGCTGCAGGCTGTCACAGCAGGGCACGGAGTAACGGTGGCGCCTTCTAAACTTCATTTCTGCCAGCGGAGGCCCAGATGTGGGTGTAGGCAGGCGCAGAGGTCAAGAACACGTGGAGTCGGCCGAGCCCAAGGAAAACCAGCACTTAGGCCTCCGGCGCCTCTCACCGGGTGTGACAGCGGTGCATAGCTGTGCACGCTGGAAAC
Source organism: Calotriton arnoldi (assembly GCA_963921515.1). NCBI lineage: Eukaryota > Metazoa > Chordata > Amphibia > Caudata > Salamandridae > Calotriton > Calotriton arnoldi. The sequence continues at coordinate 2,376,279 of CAWUFW010000240.1, forward strand.
ACGAGAGCGCTGCCAGTGTGAGTTGGGCCAGCGGAGCCGTGCAGCTAAGGGCCTGGGAAAACAAGCTGTCGCAGCCGGGGGGCCAGCCAGGGCCGCAGCTGGTGACCCGGCAGGTGGCTGCTATGTCGGCCTGATTGGCCAGCGGACGGACACGGGCCCATCGGGGAGGAGAGTGAAGTTATACCAGCGCAGCCCTGCCAAGTACCACGCATCATGCATTAGACTAACACATTTTAATGTGATGTCCGCATCATCACACTAAAATACGTTAGCCACTAATTTATAGCGCCTCCCTGACACCAACGGCGATGTACAAGCCTTACCGATCGAGGTGCTGCATTAGCAGCAGGGCGAGTACATTGCTGCCAGAGTGCACACTTTCCGCTGCCTGAGACTGATCCTGCTGCATCCACTGGTCTCTGGAGTTTATTGGCAAATTCGATGACCATGGCCGCTTAACAAAAATGATAGTACCGCTGCAGCCTGGAGGCTGCATTGAATCAAGCCAGTCCATTCACCATGTTAAAAATACAATATTCTATCGGAGTAACAGGCGGCAGGAGCGAGCTTTGTTTTTTCTTGTTGAACTGCTCGCCACCAGAGTGTCCCTCTGGTCCGCAGGGAGTTACGCAACTCTGCTTCAGTGACAGTGCTGGTGATGACTAGTAGAGTGAGGAAGCCTGACTTGCTTCACCAGGCAGGATGTTTTTTAGCAAGTTCTGCCAGGACTCTAGGAAGACATCGTGTGACACAGACAGGCCTCGGAATCAGCTCAACTCGTCACGGTGAGTGCGGTCTTTAAAGGTAAAGCTCAGTTCGACATGGACTAGCTCACTCACCGTAACTTCTACTTCTTCCTGATCTGCCCCCGGTCAAAGCGCTGCGGTCTCCCGACTGCTGGACTGACTCGAGCACAGCACTGTCTGAGCAGCCCGAGCAGAGCAGCTGTCAGCAGTGTTCGTTCCCCACTGCAGCTTACATAACCCTTTTTCCTCTTTCCTTTTCTGTCGGAGAGCCAGCTGGTGTCAGTTCCAGCTCAAAAAACAAGCATTTGCAATACAATAGGTCTCACATTTCTGAGAGTTTGAGCTATTGGCATTGTAAATGACAATGCCTTTTTTTTATGTGTTGTTTTTAAAACAGATAAATAAAAGGCATTGTCATTTACAATGCCAATAGCTCAAACCCTCGCAAACGCGAGACCTATTGCATTGCAACTGTGTTCGGCACCCATACTATAAAGATTTTTTTTTTTAAAGCGTTAGGAGAGAGCGTGTCCTGCCTGCAACAGCAGACAGGACAAAGCTATTTGAGAAAATAGTGCTCGGAGGCTGTAATTAAAGCCTACCGAGAAACACATGTAACAGGGGGTGTCCTCATGGTAGGTTTCAAAATGAGACAAGGCAGTAGTAAGGAGGGACTAAGCCTATTGACCAATGAAAAGCCACAGTTTACAGTGGACAATGACACAAGTCAATGAAAAATATGGGTGGAGAGTGGGCGGAGCTTCAAGTCCCTACCTCAGTACAGCATGCCTCGCAGAGCAGCCCATGCGCTGCCCAGGCTTGACCTAAAAACTGCCTCAGCTGATGGGCAGCTCAGACCCTCACGCCCTCCCGTGTATGTATGAAAATGTGCACCTGCAGTGGCTTTATGGCTTCCAGCCCTGGCGTACTGTTGTCACATGCTACTGCAGGCCAATGGGTGACATAAGGACAGTTTTATTTACCTACCACTTGTGAATTCATGAGCTGGCATCGTGAACCAAAGAAATATTTAGTCAAATGTTCCTAAATTCTTCTAAAATTAATTGCTGTTGTACGAAGGTGATGCAAACAATCACCTTGGTGATTTTCCCAGATACGGGGAAATCGCAGCCTTTGATTTTAAGAATAAACCTTCTATTTTATTATAAAACGAGTGTGTAGCCCTTGTGAGATTAAAATGAAACATAACACAGTTGTACTCGTATTGCTAAGAGGGTGCCAGCAATATCACCTGAGCGTAGGACATGTATAAACGCCATATGTTATGTAAGTTCCCAAAGAGGATTATCCCCAAATGAACTTTACTCCTAATGGGAGTAGTCCGGAGTTTCTATCTTTCGTTCCTTCGTGTAAGGTGCCTCTGCTTTGTTGAGGGGCACCAGTCGGGCGGCACACTATGCTAAACACGCTTATGTGTTTTAAGCCACGCCCTAATTTCATTGGCCACGCCCCTTTGGGAGACCCCTCCAGTTTTTTCATCCCACTTAAAGCCATGGTCTTAGGACACAACGTTCCTGTATGCCGTGGCCATTGATGTCAAATGGTTAGCTGTGTGTTAATCTATCATGTCCCCTATGGTGGCCAACTTATTCCACGTCAACAAGCAAACTGTTTCCAGTCATGGACTTTTCTGCTACAAATCAATTGCTATCAGGTCAGTTGGTGTAATTTGGTCAATGAAAGCAAACCAAGACTACAACACCCAGAATGCAACAGTATGTCACACAAAAGCCCAGCACTGGAAATTGTGTCTAAGGTCACATGAACTGAGGTGGGCAACACAAATTGTCTCCAGGCCACCACATTCTGGGCTTTCATTTAATAAATCAATGCAGTTTAGTCGTTATAGCATTCGCGCAGCTCAAATTCCTTCATTAGAACAAGGTCCTTAAAAACAATGATTGGTAAAGGAAATGTCCCAATTATTACGGTGGAACGTCGGTACAATGGATCCAACCGGTCCATGTGGGCAGTAGCAGTGACGTCGGAGGCTTACCTGTGCACTACGGGTTTTGACAGGACGGTTATCACTGTGGGTTCTGCTCGACTGGATTAGAAGCTTATACGTGGGCTCTGGTCATGTAATGCGCAGGGGTTTCAAGCAGGGTGCTGGGGTGAAAGAAGCGGTCAGCTAACCTGTTGCAGAAAGTGAACTAAAGACGCAAGTTTACGCTATTGTTGTGGGATCTGCCTTGCGCTGGAGGGTGACACCCAGGGAAGCACGGTGTGCAGCTAGTTGCTTGTGCTGTGGCGGAGGGTTACCTGCTGTCTCCCGCGGCGGGGAGCGGAGTCACCAGCAGAGCCCCATGTCTGTCTGCTCCCGCGGGGGCTGGAAGTCTCGCAGCTGTTAGGATCTTCCAACGAAGCACTTCCTCTCCCTTGAGAGTGCTGCGGCTGGTCCAGAGTGCACCTAGCCGGCGGGCGGCATTCTTGGCAGCGGGTGCTGTGTCTGCCCCGTGGGTCTTGGCTTCTGTGATACAGCTGTGGCTAGAAACCCCCACACGCACAGCTCCCACTTTGTTTCCAGGAGGCTGTTCGCGGGCAACCCCCGCCCTCCCAGCCTTTACCCTTTGGCTGTCTCCCTTTATGAGGTTTAGAGATTATTTAGGAGGAGCCGTCCCTCCTTAAGGTGCTTGCTCTCGCTTTAAGGAACAAGTTCATGCTTCAGGAGGGAAGGTCCCGCATTAGGGTACATTTCCAGACAAAGACCATCTATTGTTCTTCCACAACCAGTTCTTCATAGTGCATTAAAAGCGATATCTAGCCCGGAGCATTGTCAGACCCGAAATGCCCGCTGTTTTTTTAATCTTTCGAATGGTGGAAGAGGTTCGCCCGTCCCAGTTGGCTCACCCAGACCCTGCCTGCACCCCAGCTCCTCCAGAGGCAGTCTCTGCTCATCGGAAGCAGAGCCCGGGAAGCTGCAGCGTGGGAGCCGGGCGTCTCGCCAAAGACCATGAGCCCTGAAACAAGTTATTTTTAGGTCAAAGTGGAAACACGGAAATAGTTCAACAAAAAAATATTTGGAATGCAATAGGTCTCACATTTAAATGCGAAACCTATGGCATTGGATTCGAAGTGGCTGCCATTGTCCAAGCTCCTTTAAAAGTGAAAGCACGGATGGCGCGCTGAGTATAAGCGGAGCACGTCGCCGTGCTTGCAGTAGGAGAAACTCATTAGAGAAAATAGAACACATACCGTGTAACAACCAAGTAAAGGGGCCAGTAGCCATGGGAGGTTACAAATGACGACACTAAGGAGGGACTAACAAGCTAATTACAAAATCAGAAGCCAGCATTTACGAAGGACAAAGACACAAGCCAATGAAAAATATGGGTGGGGAAGTGGGCGGGGCTTCTCACCCATACTGAACTACTACAGATCATCCAGAGCAGCGCTTTCGCGCTGGCTCAGGCTCGACCTAAAAAATGCGAACAGTGTTCCAGGGGCTAACAGAAAGAGACTGTACGTTCACATGGAGTGAGATGGAAGACAGAGGACAGGAAGTAGTGAGTGCGTACAGTCACTCTCTCTGCACTGGGTTCTTGTTGTACTTCACTCTGCAGATTGTGGCCCACTCCCAGGCCACTGGATGAATCACAGCTTCTATTCTACAAATGGCATTAAAGGTGGATTTAGAGGCGCCGAGCGGCTCCTTGCATTTATGTGGTGCTGGCATTATGCAGTCATAGCAGTGAACAGGTTAGAATCAGACGTTGCTTTCTCGCCAATTAACATAAAACAGTTTCAAGTAAAATGGTAATTCTGAAGAGAGTATGTAGGTGCAGAATTATATTATTGTTGGAAAGGGAAGGAGCGGATGATTCATTCACTGACAGTGTAAAATCATTGATAATTCTAACACCCTGTCTCAGTTTACAAACTACTAGAACAGCGTCAGCCCAAGGCAGCATTTTCCCAGCAGAGTGGCCTATTACAGGTGTGGCAGGCACTACAGAGTTCGGTGATTTTTGTGTTAGCAGAGAGGTCACGTAATATGGTACTGTTTAAAATAAAAAGGAGATGGTTTGCAAATCTAAATTGCAATAAGGTGTTCCATAGCCAAACATGGTCTGGCACATTTACAATGCTGTAATTTGTCTATGGTTATGCAAGCAGCTGCAGACAGAGGTCAGAACTGGTGTAAAATCATGTAGGATGTGACTAGAGTGTGGTTACACAATTGTTTTACAGGAGGATCAGCTTACAAAGTGGCAGTAGAATCGTGCCTTTCCATTTCAGGTGCTTTGCAGCCATTTCAAGATCGTTTTAGACCTTCTTCTTGCTCAAATGGATGTAATTTCTTATGTTTATCTGTTACCATGGATTTCATTGCTTGATTTTGCTGGTGAAAAAGTGTCACTCAGTCGTTGAAATGTCACTCATAATTACACTGAAATTATGAAAATCTCTCACATAGCAATTTAAAACCTCGGCAGCTATGCCAGCGGACTGGTAAGCTGGAATCGGCAGCCCTGATATTGGCTGACCCCAGGCCTGAAAGCCTACTCCAGGAGCGGCCGTGGTGAGTACCCGCTTCCTCTGACAGCTGCACAGCTGCACGGTGAGATCTTGGGGGCATGGTGGACGCTGGCTTCGCACTGGGAGTAGGCGGCGGGGGCGCTTTGGACTGTAAGAACCAGCGAATTACTGCAGGCTCCCCCACCCCCTCGAGGTACAGGTTATTCAGATTGGGGGAGGGGCTGATTTGGTGCCCACTTTTCCCACTCCATGGACACTTTGGAGCAGAGTGCATGGTGGCACGCGCACCAGCCTCTGGAGAAGTAGGCCATTGGGTGCTCGATACAGGGGCAAACATGATGGGCACAGCCTCAGATGATTGTCCTGAACTGAGCCACGGGAGAGGTGCGGACCTGGGCAGCTCTACGTAGTATACCTGACAGAGGCCTAGCTACTTCCTGGAGCCCCCTGGGGCCACTGCCCCAGCTACTGGTGGACTGTGCTGTATTGCCAGTAGGCTGCTGATACCGACTGTGGGGGGAGGGGTAGAGCTGCCGGGCAGGGAGAGTGGTGCCTTTCCGCACAGCTAGCCAGTGTCCCCCTCCGATTGCAGCACTGCTGATCTATGGTAGAGGCTGGACTGCTTGCTCCCCTCTCGTTGGGCTCTCCTATGACGGAGTGAGGCGGGTCCTGACAAGGTTGAGGTCTGACCAATGCACACCAGTGCCTACAGCACCCTCCTGGTTCATGAAGACGTCCACTACACCTACTCGAGGACGTCCTGGGAGTGCTTCTGACGGAGTGAAGGGAGTGCGGCTGAGACGGGCCACCCCACAGACAGCGGAGACTCTGCAGGGAATGCGGGTACCGCCCTGACGCTAGGCACTCCAACAGGAAGGGTCGGAAGACTCCAAGGAGCAGTCTTACCGCAACAACATACGCATCGTAGGCTTCCCGGAGGGGGCAGAGGGGTCGGACCAAGTGCATTTCTTCGAGGATTGGCTGCTAAAGACAGTGGCGGCTGCCACATTATCGCCATACTTTCTCATTGAGCGTGCCCACCGAGTTCCAGCCCGCAAACCACCTATGGGTCTCCCTCCAGGCTGGTGGTGGCCAGAATATTGAACTACCGGGTTAAGGAAGCAATCCTCCAGGCGCTCTGCTCAGCTATCCCGATCATGTATGAAAATGCAAGAATAGATTTGTTTCCCAACTACCCAGTGGCGGTACAGCGTCGCAAGACCTCATTCCTGGGAGAGAAACGGAAACTCAGACAAGTTGGCCTTCAGTACTCTCTGCTCTTTCTGACAATACTAAAAGTCATGGCCGGTGGCACCAGCTACTTCTTTACGGAACACAGATGCCATGGACTGAGTGAAGCAGTGCCGTTATGACACAGACACCCCGACTTCACCGTCGGGGAAGCCACCAGCGGATGGTCCCAGACAAGGAAACGGGCGAAAGGGCAGCAGGGCGTGGGACTGTTCAGCTGAACGCCCCCCACACTGGCGCAGTTGAAAGAGGACCAAACTCTGGCCGTGTCCACAGCGATCACCTGGTGTGTGGAGAGACGCTCCCCACAGTCTGGTCCTGAAGACGAAAATCTTTCTGATGTGGACTCTCGTGTCGGCAAACAGCACTGACTCCTTAGTTCTCCCCAATGTTCTCAAGCAAACAGCGGATACTCTGATATAACCCCATAGACGCTACCCGGAATGAGCCACCTCTGGGGACTGCCTAATTTTGAAAGCAGGGATTCGCTGGCTGCAGCCCCACACTGTCTGTCTAGCTCATGCCTGGAGACTACTATCCTATCGGCACTGCAGACGATCTGGGGCAAGGCCTGGGTGGAGTACAGCTGCGTCCAGTCCGCCACTCACAAGGGATTCTGATTGAGGATTCATTTTCTGATTTATCCATCATTTAATCATTACGGCGAAGAAATGGGTCTAACTTGCTTTCCCCAGTTTTTAACTCACCTTAGTTTAATTCACTCTACTACCCTCAGAGAGTGTGGATTGGCTCCTTCACGGACCCCCAGACCTTTGCATTGGTCCCTTAGTTGGTGTATGTGAGAGAAAAGTAGAGTTCCCATCCATAGGTCTTTTGATTCAGTGTTTGGGTGGTCCCATGTTGGGGGTCCGCACTGGGTTGGGAGTTGAGGGGTTGTCCATTAGTGCTTATCACACAGACCACACGGTGAGTGTGTACCTAGAGATGGGGAGCGCATCATAGCTTGTCGGAGGCTTTACAAATTGGAACTCAAAAAGCACAAAACCATCCTTAGAGATATATCTTGGGACGACTTAGTGCAAGCAAGTACAAGTAAAGACAGCACCTTGCTTTGGCGTGTAAGCAATCAGCCTTGCTTTACACATGGATAATGTCCAGCTGTACGCCACCACATATTTATTACACAACACTCACTAACACATTGGTATATCTCCTACCCGGAGATATCGACACAATACACCAAAATACTTCAAATGCAATCATGGTAAGTAGCACAAAATACAGTGGTCTACAGCGGAAGACCAAACCATAAACTAAAAAAGTGGAATGCGAACTGCAAGGAAGAACGGGACTTTGACCAGAAAGCCTAGAGGAGCCAGGGACACAAGGAACTACCCAAGGTAAGTACCCAGGAACCCCACGGAGGCTGTGTGCAGAGTGGAAACACAGCAGCGTGCCCAATGGAAGTCAATGGAGAAGTCGTGGTTGCAGTTTTGCAGAAGAAGGACCCTTTTTAGAGGACCCCGAAGAATTCCCTTGCAGGGCGAAAGGTTAGAGAGCCACCCCACCCGTGGATGCCCTGGGAATCAGGTTACCTACACCAGGGAAGCCAGGTGCATAGGGGTAAAGAGATGTCGGAGGGGGGCGCTAGAGTGCCGGCTGCAAAATGGCCGCCACTCTGTGGGGCTCTGCCGGCTGGACCGCTGATCCGTAATTTATTGAGCGGATCGGGTGGGTGTCGTGAGCCCCAAACCACAGCAACGGAATGACCCGTGCCTGACTGGTCCCTGCAGACACCCGTGAGCGGGTGAAACGAAAGACCATCGCCGCCCCGGGGTCGAGACGCAAAATGGCAGCCCGCGCATTGTGGCCTGAGGGGCGCCGCTTCCTCGCGGCGCCAGAACAGCATCGGGGCACCCCGCTGGTCATATGCCCGCCGCCTAGGACGAGACACCCTGCACCGGCGGTAGAGTGGCGCGAGCTGCGGTCCTGGTGAGCCCCCGGTGAGCCTGCTGTTGTGCTGCGAGAGACTGGGCCCGCGCGGACAGATCGCACCCCGGGGCTCTGGTGGACTGCAGCGGAGACTAGCACTCGGTGCTCGGCGCGTAGGAATCAGCCGTCTGGGAGTGCCCTGTGGACAAGGAGCCGGGAGCTTCGACTGGCCCGGGGGCACGGGAGGAACACTTATAATCGGCGGAAAGGAGGCCTGCTGCGACCCGAGCACGGAGGCAGGGGGAAGATACTGCCTGTGTTGAGCTGGGACCCTGTGTGAAACCCCAGCGTGCCGAGGCTTGAAGAGTGAGACCGGCCTCGAATATCTGGCGGGCCCCTTGTGTGGTGAGCGACTGGAGTGGGGGCCTGCGCTGTGAACGACGCCTGCGTCTCCCGGGCCCTCTGGTGCACTCGCTGGCAACGCAGTGAGCGCCTTCGCCCGGCGGGCGGGCTGCTGCTGAGAGGCGGTGAGACTGCGAAAGTGAAGGAGTATCCCCCACAGAGACGTGGCGGAAGCACCTGAGCACCGCACTGGACCTGGCGGCCCCTCCCTAGGTGGGCAACTGGAGCGAACTTGGGGTGCTGGGACGGCGCCCGCCGCTTGCAGTAAGGCCTGGCTGCTTGATGGCGGAGCCGGTGCGCCCTGCTCTCTCAACGCTGGGGACGGCCTGGGGGACCTTGCGGAGCTTTGGGTAAGCTGAAAGGGCAGTTAGAGTATCACCCATACACTGCAGTCATCCAGACTTGGGGAGTACAGAGGCTACAGCGAACCGACAAGGGACGGAGTGGAGACGCTGATTGGACACTGCAAGTGGGGGCATCGGACTAAGACGCCCAAGCGGCTCGACCCCCCCCAGCAGAGAGCGCGCTAGATCGGCGGATAGGGAGGCAGCGGGGTCAGGCTTGGCGAGGGCCTCGCGCGGTGACCAGCGCCGCGCAGGTCCACGACGACAACGTATGATCGGCAACAACTCGCGACGCCATCCGGACTCACCATGGGCAAGACGAATGCCAAGCAAACCAAACTCTCCCTTTGAGCAGCGGAAGGGCCCCCGTGGGGGCCCCCCGCCGGAGGACGACCATTTGGAATCGACAGAGTCCTCTGCACCCCCGAAGGATCCTAACATACGGGAAATGTTTCTGGATCTGAAGCAGTCACTCTCCACCATAGATCTCAAAATTGACTCCATGTCTGACCGCCTGGATCGGCTCAGAGATAAGGTCTCAAACCATGAAGAGCACCTCACAGAAGTTGAGCAGCGCACGTCTGCGCTGGAAGACGAGGGCAACACCACCCGGGAGAAGCTGCTCCAGATGGAAAAAGTGTTGGAGGTAATCCGCAGCAAGAACAAAGACCTCGAGGCGAGATCACGCCGCAACAATCTGCGCATCACGGGAGTCTCGGAAACTACGGCTATGACACGAGTCGAGGACTACGTTGAAGAAATGCTCCGGGCGATGTTCGGGGACTCCCTCTCCAAGGTATGCATCGTGGAGCGCGTGCACAGGTCCCTGGGGCCGAGGCCGCCACCGGGCGCCCCGGCAAGGCCAATAATAGCACGCTTACTGAATTATAGGGACCGGGACACTGTGCAGCGTAAAGCCCGAGACCTTCAGGACACTAGGTACCAAGGCAACACAATCTCCTTCTTTCCCGATTTTACCTTGACGGTGCAGGCTGCATGGAGGGAGTTTGTGCCTGTAAAACGTATGTTACAGCAACAAGACATCAAGTACTCGCTCCTCTATCCAGCGAAGCTTCGCATCTTCCACCAGGGCAAGACCGTTTTCTTCACTGACCCTAAGGCGGCTACCAAGTTTGCTCGCTCCCTTCGACAACCCGCGTCAGCTTTAGGGGCGCATGGCGGGCACGCAGAGGGAGACCTCCTGGATGAGAACGATTGAACAGTCAAATAAACGGATGTAAGCTGGTAAGGCGGCGGCGTGCCTGACTGCAATGGGACAGATCTTGCAAATACACTACTCCTATCTTTGGGCCGAGTTGTATGAGCTCACTGGGACTAGGGGGTGGGGGCCCGGCTGGTCCGACTATGGATGGAGGGAGGGGGGATTCCCTTCCCCACCTCCGATTGTACTTGGTCCAGCCACCCAGCGCTCGCATGCAGGGGTTCCCCGAGCACCTAGTGCCTCCCGCAGGTATGATTCCCACGCAAGTTCTTACTATTGGCCGCTATAGGCCTTTTCATGTTCAACGGGTTTACCTGTCAGCCATGTTTGGGGGCTGTAGTGGGAGGCAGGTGGGTTTGTTGGGTGGGGTGCACACTTGACGTGCAGTTTGACTCCCTTTGTTCTTTCTCCTTTCCTCTCTCACCTTTCCTCTTCTTGACCCCCCCCCCTCACGGTCCCATGGGTACACAGAATTGCATAGCGCAGAGCGATACTGTAGTGCCTGGGGATGGGTGAGACCCCCGCAGATTTGGATGTGATTAAGGCAGTTACATGGAATGTGCGAGGCTTGAATGACTGCCGGAAGGTGAGACTGGTAGCTGCATACCTTAAGCGTCACGGGGCGGACATATGCTTTCTGCAGGAATTACACCTTACTAACCAGAACTGCATGCGACTCAAGGCGGGGTGGATGGGAGAGAAATTCGTGGCTGGCTACTCTAATTACGCCCGGGGCACGGCCATTGTCCTCAGGAAGGGCCTTCCTTGGAAAACGCGTGCAGCGCTTTATGACCAGCAGGGAAGGTATGTGATTGTTGCGGGCGTCCCGAGGCAGCAACCAATTAGGCTGGTGTCCGTCTATGGGCCGAATGTGGATGATCCACATTTCTTCAGCGAAGTTTGGAGGCTGACGGAATTTCTTGGGCCTGTCCTATGGGAGGGGGGTTTCAATGTGGTGTTGAATGCGGATATGGATCGTTCTGGCGACTCTCGCCGGCCACATCCCAGGGTGGCGGAACAGCTCTGCACCATTATGGAGGATCACGGACTGGTGGATGTCTGGAGGCGGCGACACCCTGCCAGGCGCAAGGGCACGTGTGTCACCTCTGCGGGCCCCGCCTCGTCCCGTATAGACTATTGGCTCGCAATGAGAGACATGGATGCATGGGTACTTAAGGTTGCTCATCTCGCAGGTCCCTCTCCAATCACGGCCCCGTGCTTCTCCAATTTGCATTGCCGGGTGCGATGCGCGTGCCCTTTAGTTGGAGACTCCCTGCCGGGATGCTACGGGACCAGGTATTCAGGGAATCGATCCGCGCTGATATTATAGAATACTTTGAGTTAAACAGTGGTACTGTGGATTCCCCCTCTGTGCTGTGGGAGGCCTTCAAGGCGGTAATCCGGGGAAAATGTATTGCCAAACAGGCGGGGGTACTGCGCTCGCTCAGGGGAGATCTCCGGCGCCTGGAAGGGGAAATCCGGGAACTAGAGCTAGAGTATTTTGACGGCAATAATCCGGAAGTCCTGGGCAGCATTAAGGGAAAGATCGCAGAATTCGAGGCGGCACAGCGGGAAACGCACTACCTGAGCAAAGAGGCTCAAGCGCGACAGTATGGCGAGGGGGACCGCGCCGGGAAAAAGCTGGCAGGGCTGTTAAGGAAACCTTGGGCTAGTGAGTACATCGGTGAACTACGCAGGGACAACGGGGAGATAGTGGCAGGACAGGAAGCGGTGCAAACGGAGATGCTTGACTTCTACACCACACTGTATTCGGCGCATCAGACAGCAGCACATCGAGATCTGCTTTCCCTCTTTGACTCCATTGAGCTGGCCTGGCTGAGCGACGGACAACGTAAGTATCTAGATGAGCCCTTCGAGGAGGAGGAGGTTGTTGCGCTGATCCGGGCCATGCCTGGGGACAAGGCCCCGGGATTGGACGGGCTCACTGCTTCTTTCTATAAAGAATATGCGCAGATCCTGGTCCCTCAACTCCTCAACATGTATGAGGACTCTAGATCACGGCTCGCTTCCAACCTCCCTTCGGGAGGCTCTAATCGTGACCATCCTCAAGCCAGACAAAGATCCACTGCTCTGTGACTCTTACAGACCACTCTCCATGATAAATCTGGATAATAAGATACTAGCCCAGCTATTGGCGTCGCGTCTGCTTCCGCTGCTGCCGGCAGTGCTGCGGCCCGATCAGTGTGGGTTTGTGCCCGGACGAAGCACCGCTCACAATTTGCGTACTTTCTTCGCGACCATGCAGATGGTTGACGATTCCCTTCCTGCTGCAGCCGTGTTCTTTGACGCAACTAAGGCATTTGATACCCTAGAATGGCCTTACATGTCTGCTCTTCTCTCCCGCATAGGCATCAGTCCCTTATTTCTTCAGAAAATCGCCTTACTGTACTCAGCCCCAACCGCTAGACTAAGAGTCAATGGCCATGTATCCCCCGCACTCCCAGTGGCCAGGGCTGCCCTCTTTTCCCCCTCTTGTTCACTATCGCGACGGAACCTCTCGCGGCAAGGCTCCGGCAGCATCATGCTAGGCGTGGTCTGGACTTCACCCCTAGGGTGATTCTGGTTTCCATGTATGCTGATGATGTAACGCTGTATGTGCAACACCCAGCTGAAAACCTGGACCCGCTCATTAGGGAGGTGGTCCGGTTTGGCGGAGTGTCGGGGGTCTCCATTAATTGGGGAAAATCTATTATATTCCCGCTCACCGCGGCCACAGACCACTTTCAATCAGAATTCCTGCTTCAGTGGCCAAATGGCCCGGTAAAATACTTGGGGATCTGGCTCAGCCGAAACCTGGATGAATTATGGAGCCACAACTATGGCAGGCTTATGGAATGGCTGGAAAGTCATTTCAGCAGGTGGAAATCGCTCCCCTTGTCCCTTGGGGGCTGCCTAGCCATAGCTAAGATGGTGGTCCTCCCCAAGTTTCTCTATGTTTTTACCAATCTGCCACTTCCCCTCACTGCGGCGTTCCGGCACCGCCTGCGCTCAAACCTGATTGCACTGGCCTGGGCGGGGAGGCAGCCGCGAGTGACATGGGAGACCCTGACGCTGCTGTTTGCTCAAGGCGGGATGGCAGCCCCGGACATGGAGTTGTATTACAACTGCGCTCAAGCCCAGTTTGCCTATCACTGGGTTTTCCCAACCCTTTTCATGGCCCATACTGCCCCGGAGAGTGACAGGGCGGCGCTGGTGCCCTTACACATGGCCTTATTTGGATCCCAGGGGAGGCCCAGAGCCAAAATTGACACAGTTGGTTGCACGGTATGGGCCTGGAGGGAGCTTCGCCGCAGAGCGAACCTGGAAGTTGTGTTCGCCCCCTCGATCCCTCTCTGGTGTGGGTCAGAGATTACGTGGGCTTCAATTAACCAAGATAGGGAAGGCGTTCCGCGACGGGGTGTTTGTCACTGTCGACGATGCATTAGGCGATGAGCATACAGGGTTGCTGGACAGGTTCACCTACTATCAATTACGAGCAGCGCTACGCGCCTTATATGTGTCATTTCCTGTTGCGCCACCAACATTCCAGGTGCTGGAGGATTTTCTAAAGAACCCCTCACCGCGAAAGCTTGTAACACGGCTTTATGCGGGGATGCAACGCGCCTCCATGATCTGTATTTCCCAAGCGCAGCGCGAGTGGGAGAGTGTGCTGGGGGGTCCGCTTGAGGATAGTACGTGGGCCTACTGCTGCGCACAGCTAAAGGAACTGTCGCCTAACTATAGACTGCGATTAATTCACTTCAAATTTCTTCACAGATTGTACAGAACCCCAGTATGGCTCCGTAGAGCTGGTCTTAGTGACGATGCCAGGTGCGTGCGCTGCCGAGCCCCGGAGGCCTTTTTTATTCATCTGGCTTTGGGAGTGTCCTGCGGTGGCGAGTTACTAGGAACGCATCTTTGAGACCCTGACCCTGTTGATCAAAACCCCACTTGAGTGCTCCCCTTTAGTGGCCCTGCTAGGATATGTGCGCAGTGTAGCCGCAGTACATAAAAAAATTGTGGCAATGTTATTGCTTTTAGCTAAGAGACGGGTGGCTTTTTGCTGGGGCCGCCAGCGCAGCCCGAAGATAGAGGATTGGCTTAGGGATGCAGCATTCTGCCACAATCAACTGTCTGACTACTGGGAGTTAATGCCTGCACGTCCCCAGCCTAAGGATTTCTGGGCGCCTCTGCTTAGTTACCTCGAATCTCATTCCCAACACAGCGTGGATGAAGCAGAGGCAGTCGCCTAGACGCTGCGGGCTTGCGGTATGATTTGGTCACGGCCCATTCCACATCCTGATTACAGAAACATCCTTGTCAGAACATGTGGGGGGTGTTTTTGCTTCTTTCCCTCTATTGTTTCTCTCCTCTGTTCTCTTTCCCTTCCGTGTCTCCAACCGGTCTGTTTGGTTCAGGGTTGGGAATCTGTTTTGCCTCTTAGAAGGCGGCCGTTTTGAGATACAGACAGCACCTGAAGGAAATGGACACTTTGTACGGACTTATTACTTCGATCTGTGCATTATTGACTCCCGAGTTTATTCTGTTTTCACTATGAATGCCAAAAAGCAGATGTTGAGCGATACATTATCAATGTCCATATTGCTCTGCATTTGTCTTCTCTCAAACTCAATAAAAAGAAACTTTAAATAAAAATAAAAATTTAAAAGAGATGTCGGAAACCTCCGTAGACGACAATGGAAGACTTGGAAGAAAATGCCTCTGAAGAAGAAAGTGAAGAAGTCCGGTCGAAACCAAGGGTGGATTCTGGAAGTAAAATACCTGCAAGCAGAGGGGAGAGAGTCTATGCCACTCGGTGGTGACCAGGAGGCACAGAAGATTAATGTCCACTGATGTAAACAGGTGCAGAGGAGTCAACAGTGACCTTGTCGCTGCAGCTGTGAGGACCAGGTGACATTGAGGAAGACCAGGAGCTGTAAACGAGCTGTCCCACGTCAGGTGTCGGTGACTAGGTGGTCGGTGCCCCGCGGAGCACCAACAAGCCTTGGTAGCCGCAACTGGCATGGAGAACGAAGTAGGAGCAATGTTGGGACCAGCAAGGTCCAAGGGACTCAACAACGGCAGGAGAGTCAGAGAAGACCCCAAGCAAGCAGGTGAGCCCACTAAAGCAGTAGAAGACCCTCAGGAGGACCCACAGGCCAAAGGCACAAGAGTCGCAAGAGGACCTCGAGCAGCTCACCAAAGATGAAGGCCCACGGTGCAGAGGATGCGGTGAGGACGCTGATCTTGAAGTGAAGAGATGCTGGAGCTTCTTGTAGCCCGAAGATCTCTGGAGTGCAGAGCCAACAAGCATTGGCAACGGAAAGTCGACCAGTGCACAGGGGTTCCGTCCCAGCTGTTCCGACTAGGGATACCGGCCTCAAAATTGCAGAGAAGACAGGTCAGGCCTCTGGGGAGCTGCAGAACCACCACCTGTGTTGCTGGGCCTCGGAAGTCCATAGGAATACAGGAGCAGCAGACCGGTCAGCTTTGTTGCAGTGCCTGAAGATGCAGGGGAGTGACTCCTTCACTCCAAGGGAGATTTCTTCAGGTGTCCTTGATACCCACAGGTCTGTTGAAGAACCTGGAAAAAGCACAGACACAGATGATGAAGAAGACTTGAAGAACAGCAAGACCAGGAACAGCAGGAGTATTCCTTGGTGCTGTCTCGGTTCCAGTCAAAGTCAAACAAAGTCCAAGTGTTCAGCTGTTCAAAGAGCGAGGAAGTTTCAGGCTTGAGTCTTGACCCACGACAAATCTATGGACCCACCCACAGGCAAGCCCTTAAGTATCCTAAGGGAAGGGTAGGAACAAATCAGGGGTCCCTCCCAGAGGAGGGGCAGGACAGAGGTGAGGATACTCCCATGTCCTTTGACCAGTTTCGCGCCAGAATGGGAGCCACGGGCTCCCTGAACTGCCTCAAACTAGAGTATCCAAGGAGGGCACCAAATATGCCCTTCAAAGCAGTCTGATGGCGCTGGCAAGCACCCCCACCCCAGCCCAACAGACTAAGTCCTATCTGGGAGGTGTTCACACCTCCCTGTGAGAGGAAACCTATTGTTCTACCTTTCCCTGCTCGAGCGTGGCTCAACAGCAGGAGGGCAGAATCAGGTCTGTGGTCAACAGCAGCACTAGCTTGCTGGCAGACCCTGAAAGGTTTTTACCGGGAGTACAGGGGGGTACCTCAAGGGAGCCCCCCAGTACATGGGATCATACTTCCAACACTGAAATCTGCATCAGAGTATGATTCCAACATATTTGATAACAAACATGACCAGGTTCGGTGCAGCCACTATATAGTCCGACATCTGGTAATGACTGATGTCCACTATATGTATAAAAATGGCTGACCGCATTTACTAAGCCTGGAGAATCGACTACGGGGTTTGTAGGGGTGTCCTGCTCATGAAGGGGCACCCTCACACTTATAACCAAGCACCCTGCCCTCAGGACTGAAGAGCCTGCCATAGGGGTGACATAGGTTTTAAGTGTAGTGACCCCAGATATCAGAAAACTTTATTTGTCATGAGAGGTGCAAGCACCAACTCACAAATTGCTGCAATGGCAGGCCTGTAGTCACAGTTTAAGTGGATTCCCATGGATGGCATAATACATGCTGCAGCCCATGGGAGACCCCTGGTGTACCTATGCCCTCGGTACCTTAGTACCATATGCTAGGGACTTACAAAGGTACACCAGTAGCCAATTGTGGAGGTACAAAAATACTTACCAGGTCAATTCATGGGAGAAAGCACAGTGGCTGGGGTCCTGATTAGCAGGATCCCAGTCAGAATAAGTCAAAAACATACTGCCACCAAGCAAAAGGTGGGGGTAACCATGAAAGCAGATCCTACTTTCCTACACTGGTAGACAACTAATTGGGGAACTCAGCCCACTTAAGGAAAGAGAAACTGGGTTATGGCCACTAAACGGACTGTGAAGTATACCAAAATTAGAAAGCAGCATGAAGAGGGGAGCCAACACAAAAATAAAATCAATTATTGAGGCACAACCCCTACCCATAGAAATTGGTAAAATATGTGAAGTTCTGGAGTAGACAAGTTTACCCAGGGAAAGGATTAGATTATTATTTAGGAAAGCATTTAACTCTGTCCCCTCCCTGCTATGGTCCATGTGTAATCTATCTACCACAGTACATTTAAACAAATTGTTGGTTGAATCAAGAAGGCTCTCACATAAAATCTCCTGATATAATTATTTTGATCTGTCAGCGTGCCAATAATAGAACTTGAGGTGGAAAGATTGGATGACTCCTGTGCCCACGATTTAGCATTGTAAAAGTTGACCAAGGCTACAGTGATAAACCCACGAAAAAGTTAATTTCGAGCTTGTATTACATGCAATCCCAGATCGATTTCCTTAACCTTCCCACAAAAATCCAAAGAGATAAAGGTGAATAATCCAGCTTTTGCTCTCCCTGCCGCCGATGCCACTGCAGGAATAAAATATGTTTTGTACCCTTCAAGGAAAAAACTATTTGACTTCTCCCAGGTTTCTTGGAAACAGATGACCTGGTACTTCCTTATAAAATGAAGCCAATTTAAAACATAGAACTTAGACGCAAGCACAGCAATATTGCATGACGCCACCAAAACATCTTGAGGGTTACCACCAGGCATATCAACAGGGAGAGATGTACAGATGGAAGAACGTCAGAGTTCAAAGAAGGATCAGGTTGAACAAGTCAGTCACATGAATTCAGGTTACTCAAGGGGCTATATCTGTTAGCGGTCTTCAAAACAGGGGACGCAGGGGGACATCTGTTTCCTGTGCTTGCTTGTTGAGAAACCGGTTTCCATGAGGCACAACATACCACCTCAGGCTTGTAAAAGTAACCAAGAGGAAGAGTCTGAATTAGTGTAGGTCTACTATATCTCAGTGAACTTATGGTGGTCAATACTTGTGCCACTATAGTGGGCCTATTAAAATTAATCTCCACACAATCACCTGCCCACTTCTTCACATCACTGCCCAACTAGCTGACTCTTCTCTCCATGTTAATACTATCATATATATAAGGACCCAGATTAGAATGCATACTGTTGTGTTAGGCTTAGAAAGTACTGATGTAACTTACGTTTATTGGTATGGGTCATTTTAGAATCTGATGATATGAGTATTGCAGGGAGTATCAATGGTCTCACGACCCCAGCGTGAGCCTCTGAGGGAGCAGCCTCACCCTCTAGTTCCCCAGCTCCAACTAAACTCCCTGGAATACTCATGTCATCACATTCTAAGATGACCCATACCAACCAAGATAAATAACATCAGTACATTCTCAGCCTAACACAACACATATCCCTCCCCACAATGGCAAAAATGCAATCAGATACTTGAAATAAGAAAATAAAATGGACAGTTACAAATATCCTTCTCAAAATAAAGGGGAAATTATATATAATACATGAAAATGGGAAACACATATGTTAAACCTTGGAAATATACTTAAACACACTGCTCAAATAACATAAAAGACTGTCTCATGACACCGCAGTGTGAATACTATGGTGTCACATAGGACCCAGTGTCTATTTTAAGATACCATATAATCTCTCCACCACTTGTGTCTAACATGAGATCTCATGGTAAGTCTGGGAAACTAATCCAGGACCTCATCAGCATCACAAACGACGACTAGTCCACGTATTTTCCTTGAGGAAAGATGATGAACTTACTCCCAGGATTAAAAGATAGGTAGGAGTGGGCGCGGCCAGTGCGATGGCGGAGTAGACGCATTGCCCGGAGGCTCCGACTGCCCGACACAAATCCTGAGCTGAATCCTGATTGCTCAGCCTCATCCAAGCACGAAATTGGAACAGAAAAGTAGGGAGGGGTGCATCGAGAAGAATTAGATTAAGCAGCATCGATACCCCAGAAGGTAAACTCGCCAGCAGCGAAGGCACCCCAGATCCTGAGCATGAGAGCCTAAAATGGCAGCGCCCGCTGGTAGCAGGGACCAGTGCTGACAAGGTGAGCCCGGGAGTTGACTGTCCAGGCAGGCAAACAAACTGTTTGGGGAGACGATGGGCCCAGACGTCCCTAACGACTGCCCAGCTCTGAGTCCGGGGCCCCTTTCCTCACTGCAGGCGGCGGGAGGAGTGACTGGGCCGAGGCGGAGCAGCCTGGTCCTGCTGGCGATGGGGAGAAAGTGCGCCACATAGATTTGCAGCCTTGGGCCATTCCTCGGCCGGAGACTAGGCTGAGCGGGGCCGCGGACCACATCTTGGAAAGTCCCGCACTGCTCGGGCCCTGAGGGGGCGTCCAGAGACCCGAGGTGTGTGCGGAGAAGGGGCGCTGGGAGAGGAATGGCAGCCTCACAGCCCGAGTAGACCTGTGCCCCTTGGTCTTCACACCGGGGCGAACTGTAGTCAGAGGAGCCGACCCGCCTGAAGACACAACCAGACAGCGGTGAGGTTCATTGGGGCCGCACAGACCAAGGAAGGCGGAAGACATCGGGCACTCTCACGCCCGCGAATAGCACACAATCTCCCCCCCCCCGCAAACCCCCGAGCAACGCGCTGACCACAGACAACCACATAAGTCCTGGGCAGATCCAGGGGACACGAAACCGCTGCACCAGACTGGGGGCAGGCGACCAGCCTAAGAGACAACATATACCCCCATAGGTTGCAACCGGAGCCCTGTACAAGGCCAGCAGAAGAAGGCAGGAAAACTCCTGCGCCAATTGCCGAACCCAGAGAAACGCCAGGGTAACTCAGGCACGAGAAGTGGAAGACGGAAGGCGGACACGCGGTGTGAAGGCAAGTACGATCATCCGCAGTGGCACCGGTTGGTAGGGCAGGCCCCGGACAGGTCGCCCAACACAAGACCCACACAGAGAGGGCAGCAGCCATGCGGGACCGAAGTAACGGATAGTGCCAGGGAGTTGGAGTGAAGCTGCCACCTGAGTAGAGGTACACACGGCTGCGGGCCCCGAACAGGCAGAAGAGACCGGGAGGGAGCCCCTGGGAAACCCCACAGCGCCACAGAGAGAGTACCAAAGAGAGGACCTCGACACGAATCGCCAGGACTGCACCAAGCCCCAGGAGGCACTAGCCTTGCAAGGAGAAGCTGACTGAAGAGAACAGGCGCCACAGAGCGCAAACCGCCGGGACAGTGAGGTCAGGACGCTCAGCATATCATGGGGCCCGCAGGCAGGTAGATGACAGCAGTTGAAACCCTGATGAAAGATCCCACTTTGTGAAGTAACCCTGAACGTGCGGGAACAAGTGAGCAAAAGAAGACATTGGCACCACGACAGGGGGATGTCGGCTACAGACCAACACCCCACCGAGCCGACACGTAGTTCTACACACTCAAAGTTCCACGACAGAACATTGATAACCAATGGCCAGAAACAAGGAGCCAAAGCCCCAAAGACAGGGGAAGATTGACAGATACGCTAAAGTGGTGGTCCCCCACCCGGGAGCGACAGGGAACCCAGCATCCATGCCAGACAACGCAACTCTCTTGCAGGCAATACAATCATCCAGGGAGGTGCTAGAAGGAAGGATAGCAGAAGTATGCACCAACGTGACATTACTGAGACAGGACCTCCGCAACGTGTCTCAAAAAAGTGGCATTCGCAGAGCAGCTCATTTCGGAAGTGGAGGATGTAATGCATAATCTGCAGAAAGAAGTTACCCTGCAGACAGCCACCATGAGGGAGAATGCATGGAGGGTGGACGCAGAAAACCGTGCAAGACTGAACAATCTACGCTTTATAGGCTTCCCGGAAGGAATTGAGGGAACAGAGGTGGGATCCTTCCTCCTCAAATGGCTCAAAGACACTTTCCCGAATGTTCAGTTCTCCACCTGCTTCGTGATTGAACGAACGCATAGAAAGCCCGTCTCCAAACCTCCATCGGGATCTCCTCCCAGACCAGTGATTGCACAATTCGTAAACTATCAGGACAGAGACTTAATACTGCAAGAGATGAGACGCATGGGAGAGGTCCAGCTGGAAAATAACAAAATAATGGTCTTCCCGGACTACTCTAGAGAAGTCCAGAAGCAAAGAAGAACCTTTGACTCCGTCAAGGAAAAGCTGAGGAACCACTGTATCCATTACATGCTGCGTTTCCCTGTCAAGCTTAAAGTAATATTTCAAAATAAGACTTTTTTCCAGACTCCAGAAGAGGCATGGTCCTGAATAGAGGAACGGCCTCCTAGAACACAAAGAAAGGAACTGTTGGAGTCTCAACGCCCAGCCATGGAGGCAGCAGTAAGGCCTCAGTCCAGTGCTATAGTCGGTATGACTGGGAGGGTACATCACCCCCACCCCCATGAGGAGCAGGTGTTCAAGACTGGTGGGTCTTTCAGGCGGGTAAAGTGCTTTCTTTAGGACCCGGTCGACTCCCTGGAGATATTTTACTGTTCAGGAGATTACTCAAGGGTCTCCAGAGTTTAGGCAAGCTATTATGGCTTGTCTACAGAAACGCACCCTTGCCTGCTTCCAAAAGGACTGAAGTCGGCGACAGCACAGGTTTAAAGTGGACCTACAAAGCAAGATGGTGTGGATTGCGTCCTCCTTTGGTTGACCACACAGCCTACATGGAGCCTCCCCTTTGGCCCTTAACTATGGTGCTGCGTGCGCGTTATAAGGGAGGATGCCTAGGCGTTATTTTAAAAAGTTACAATGGGTCCTGCTACTAAAAGCCTCGCCCAGGTATTGCTGTGGTTTTAGGGAGGTGCAACTGTTCAGCACCATCCACGCATGGGCACGATTCTTGCGGGATGCCCTGTACTCCAGGTATTAAATAAATTTTGATGTTTTGTTAGACGTACTTCGGAATGTTTTGAGGCTAGGCGATGTAGACCACAAATGTGCTACCGCAAGTAGGTCGATTGATCTTTAAAGAAAGTCTCCAGCCGCTGAATTGGATTTGTTTATTTCCAGCCAAAGATTGTGGTTTATGGTGTCCCTTTAGAGTGGACTTTAGCCTATAGCACATGATGATAATGCAGCGCATCTTGTTATTGACTGTTTGGCTAGACCGAATTGTAACCGGATTTGGGCGGGTGAGGTTTATCTAGGGAGTTGGAAGATTTCCCTATAAATTCATGATCGTGCTCTCTAGAGTTTTTGAGACCCTGCCCGGAGGAGCTTCGCTTCTGTATACCAGAGTTGGGACCACCTTCGCCCGTGCTATTTCTAAGATAGGGCTTTACAACAGACCATTCAGGTTCATGAATGGTGCCCTATGACATGCTGCTGCCAATGCAAGCCCTTTCCATTTTTATTTCCTCCCTTTACTGTCAAATGTCAGTCCGAGATATTTATATTCATTGACTTCGTCGACCTTGGTGGAATCAAGAAACCAGCTGATTTTACAGCTTGTTTTTCTAGAACAGTCCATGATTTTGGTTTTCTTGGTGTTGATTGTCAAACCATTCTTTAATGAATATTCATGGGTGGAGTACAGAAGAAGTTGCATCCAGACCTCCTTCCAGCTAATCAACACCAAGTCGTCAGTGTAGAGAAGATCTGAAAGGAGGATGGAACCAAGCTTCGTGGCATGGGAGTTAACCGAAGACAGGACTGGAAGAAGGTCTGCCAGAAATAAGTTGAAAAGAGTGGGAGCGAAGACGCAACCAGGCCCGCAGGATGTTGGAATGGCCCTGGAGAGGTTAGCCCCACTGCCCAACTTTATTCTAACCCAGGTGTTTGTATGTAAATTTTCACTCTCTCTTAGGAGCGTCGGTAGTGCAGAAGAGTTTTTCATGTAATCCAAAGTCTGTTCCAATTAACACATTTGAAGGTGGCATACTAGTCAATGTAGAATAGGTAGACTGGTAATTTGGCTGTTTTGGAAGAATCGGGAAGTAGAGTCAGCGCTTGGTAATTTTACTGTTTTGGAAGAATCGAGAAGTAGAGTCAGCGCTATGATGTTTGTCAGGGTCCCATTTTTTTTTTGTGTACCCGGTCTGGTTGATCGGGATGACTGAATTTGTATCAGCCCAGACCAGTAGCTGTTCCAGTAGGGTGCCAGCTTAATTCTTCGCCTCAATGTCAATGAGGGCTATCAGTCTATAGTTTTCAGCTTTTGATTTGTCGCCTGCCTTGAAGATAGGGGCTTTGATGGACCCTTTCCAATATGCTGGAATAGTAGCACCTGATAGAGCATGAGTGAATAGAGGGGTCATATACACTGCCCATTTTGGTGGATTGGTTTTGTAAATGACCTGAGGGATTCTATTCGAGTCAGAAGCGCCAGTAATTCTGCCTTTAGTTATCTGCCATTGGACTGTTACTTCGTCTATAGTCTGCACGTCCTCTGTGCCGCTGGGCAGTGAGACTGACATACAGTGCTCATCAATTGAGGCCACGCCTGGACATACTG